>CM053793.1:570107999-570757999 GCA_028749045.1 Cupressus sempervirens
ATGCCAAAAAAACCCACAAAAACCCTTCGAAAATCAAGTAAAACATGAAGAAAAAGCATTCAAGAAAACAGGTTTCATTCCCTCCCAAGCATACCCAACATACATACAAGCATACCAATGAAAACACAATAACGTACGCATGAACAAAGCATGAACAACATGAACAACATAAACCAAATGAGCTGAAGAATCCTACCTTCACAACAAGGTTATGGCCAAATGAACCAGTTTGAGATGAGATTTTCCTTCCTTCCTTCAATCTTCAAAATTTCTCTCTAAAAGTACAGATTGGGTAACTACCAAAACTACTCTAAAAAGGGCCTCTAAAAAAAATCCAAACTTAACCACCAAAAAGGGCAATAACTTTCCCCACTCACCTAAAAATCTAGAAGTTTCTAACTCAACCAAACCTAAGGTTAACCTCTAAGTGGAGTTGAGGTTATTCGACTCATGGTAACAACTTTCAATTTTCGCACTAAGGCAAAAATAGACTTTTTGAGTGACCCCAAAAGTCAACAAAAGGGGCTTAGGGGGTGGAAAATGCCCCCAACCCATACCCATACCCCTTGGGTATAAAGATTTCATGATTAAAGGCCTTAGGAATTGATTTAGGGACCAAACAAATGCTAGGAAAAATTAGGACCATCTAACAACTCCAAAATGCTGATTAAGCACTAATTCGAATTAGGGGTAACTAAACTCGATTAAAAACAATTTAGCAAAAAGGTCACTAACTTAGCCAACTTAGGTCCAAAGGTTACACAGATAACCCTAACTAGCATGTTGGAATGCATATGCAAATTTACGAGTGTCAAGTGACACTATAGGAACACAGTTACAAAACATTAACATTTACTGATCACAGAAAGATACATTCATATAGCTTACAAATAATTAAGCTATGAACAACAAAGTTTCCACAAATGGCACATAGGGGTCAGTTCCATTCCTTCGTCGGGTTTCTCGGCTAAAATATCCTACACACTCATTGCACACATCAGTAGTCCCATAAAATCACATGCACATATGTATATACATATTAGGGAATCACAAAAATTAAAACACACATCTTTCAATCAATCAGGATTTCTCTCGTCCTACACATATTCTTAATCATTACAATTTCATAATCAAAGTGTTAATCCTACATTTACTTACTTCATCAACATACATGTTCAAAAAAATATTAAATGACGAACTCAAATATCTGAAAGTAAACATCACAAAACATGAAATAACATAACATAATATGTTCAGTGTATCCAATAGTGTCTCGACATATCGAGTCATAAGTATCAAAATAATAAGGTATCAACTATGCTATGAAGGGTCAGGGTGAGGCCTCATAGTTAATAAGGCATACCGAACTATTTGAAAGCATAAAACCTAATCATCGAGGTACCAAAATCAATACTCTCATTATTAGGTGAAAATACCTCGCATCATTGTTAGTGAAATTTTAATGTTTAAACAATCGAGATAATGTAGTTTGTTCTCGAATCACTAAATATTTAAAACATGAATGTATTAGTTGATCTCAGTTCTTATAAGGACATCTAAACCTTAAAACATTATTCGATATCCATTCTAATCTCCTATAATAGATTTAACACAACAAGTTCATATTTAATAATTACATACAAGGAGGGACCTTACACCTATGTGAATGAATATTAAAATAATGCACACTATTAATTTAATATTCACTTTACTCTTTTCAATTTAATTTATTAATTTTTTTAAATCTCATGCACTCACTTTATTAACTCCACTTGTTTTATCCTAATATATTTTTATTTTAATCACAAGCACACATCATGCAATCTGAAATCTTTTAATAATTTCAATTCCTTTTTGAAACTTAATTGATAAATATTTATTAACTTAAATAAATATTATCATATTCCAACTTTAAAATTATAACTTTTATCTCCAAATTAATTCTTTTTATTTAATTAATTTCTCAATTAATTAAATAAAATAAATATTAAAATACCATATTAATTTTCCATTAAATTAGACCATTAATTAAATTTTTTAATTAGGTTTAATTAATAGAAAATACACCAAAGACTCATAAAATAAAATATGAAAAAACCCATTATAGCAAAACACATACAAAATCAAACCAAAAGTGTTAATATCACAAATTATGTCATCTAACGCATTCAGAGGGTACTCAACTCAGATACTTGTCCTAATTTTCAATTAGGACAAATGGCTTAAAAGGGTTGGGATTTGGACTTGAGAATTTATCTCCCCTCTCTTACCATTGAGATAATGCGATAGGGCATGCTCATCCTAGCAATTTAGGGAAGTCGATGCCCAATACCTATAACCTGCAAAAAAAACCATGCATGTATATATATATATATATATATATGCTAAGCTAAATAGGCAATGGCAGGAAGTGGTGCATCATGTAGATCCCAACTAGCAGGTGACTATGACTCCCTTCCTTAACCACATTAGAAATGTCATCCAATAAGAGAACAAACACACACACCATACACATGAAAGTATGGGATAAGAATCCATAATAAAACACATGTGATAATAAACCATCTAACTAATCAATAATTAAAAATAATGTAATAATCATCATGCATACATGAAATATAGAATACTAAATGATCTCATTATATAGTAAACTGAATTTGAAACGATATCTGATAATCTCAAAATAATGTTACCAACAATCATTATCATTAAACTATCCTAAAAGAGTTTGGCAACAACAACAAAATGCGAACTAGGGTAGGCACTACACATCACAATCATGGAAGCCTTCAAAGCCATAGCCACAACCGAGAAATCTATGTGAACAAGCATGAATCCACACATCCTATGCCATGCTTCCATCCTTCAAAAATGATCCCTTGGCTAACCTATCACACCTTGTCCTACTCGAATCTTTCCCTTTCTTTCATCCTTCTTCTTCTCACCTCCAACAACTACCCTTGTGGCTGCTTATATAGTAGCAAGTCATACAAAAATACCAAGTGGTACTACATAGATCATGTGCTACCTAACCCATTGACCCCACATTTAATATTAGAAATTTAATTCTTTTTCTCCAATATTAAATAATTACATGAAATATTATCACAATGTTATAATACAACTCATCAAGTATATCCAATGGGAAACTTTACATGTTGCACGCCCATCTAGGTGTAACTTTACATAATAAAATAAAATAATACAATATAACAATATTATGTAATGTGTGTAATACCCATTATTGCAACAATCTCCCACTTGTTGTATACATTGCATAGGGTCAATCTATAGCCACATAAATGAACAAGGGAATAATCTCTCCTAGCACAACCGCCATCATGGATCAAAGTACATGAAGTGCTCCATCATAGTACCCAAAACAAAATTAAAGTATCTAGCATCTCAAACATGACTGATCTCACCTCCTATTATGTCACTGATCCAAAGGTAATCATATGCATATTTAGTTATCAAAATATCCATAGCTAAAATATCATCGATAGGGAGTGCCTAACCCATCCAACTATCCATACATGCAAAGGTATACCAAGTGAATCTGACATCATCAACATATCCAATCTGTAACCTGCACTCACAAGCCTAAAGAGTAATACCTGCCAATTATATACCAAGAAGCTCATACTGCAAAAGATAATGTCAAATCTATAATTAATCCACTACCAACATCTCAAAGAAGTGAATCCATGTAGTCTCAAGAACATCCAGAACACATAAACCAACAACTTGCAATAACAACTCTCATAACCAATCTTCAATAGTCTCCCAAGCTCTCCACAACCAATAGAGGAAAGAGATAAAGAAATAACCATGCCATCACTCACATGACATACATGAGCACAAACTAGTAATCACAATCTCTAACCAATTTCAAATCCAGTGTAACAAAAATAGAACATCCAAGAAGATAACCAAGACCAGAGAGAAATTATGCAAATCATAACTTGTATCATGTCATTTTACACACACGTCTAGATGTAAACTGTGCAAGTATGATCTCCTCCATAAAATCCTAAAAAGAAGCCACAATAACACCCAAACCATACCATATAACTAATCATGGATGTAAGCCTCTCACGAGAAGATCAAACTCATAAACCATTCTTATACCAAGGAATAACCATTCCTAATCCAAGGAATAAGCCCAATATAAAACCGTCTCCCAAACACAACAACATAATAACATATGCACATGGAGAGAACCATGTTAAACCATCTCTCAAATGAACCCTCTAGAACTAACTCATGGACCATAACTCAAGATTTATATCCATCAAAGCAAAGGATAAACAAAATGCACTTGAGAGAAATAATGGGCTATACCTCTCAAGAAACAAAACTACCAAGTAGACCAAGAGTGGGGAATGAGAACGCTCATCAAGATATCCAAATCTTCAACCAAGACTCAACTAAGAACAATATCCTCTCAAATCCATATCAAGTGAATGCCTCTCAGAATTCCTACTGAAACCATCAACTATCTCAACAAATACTTCTCTAATCCAAGAGAAATCAGCATCACCACCATCTAAGTATCCATGAGGACTTGTAACCAATCAATCCATGCCAACTTCAAATGCAACATAACAATATCATGAAGTATGCAACTTATGACTAATGTACTCAATACTAAGAAACTAAACCAAGATCAATGTCAAAGTTCCAACCATGGCCTTAAGAGCATAAACATGACAACACGATCTAACCATATCAACCAAAGAGATAACATGCTCTATATGAACATACTATAACATGTCACAATTTTAAATGCATATCAAGACTATACCATGACATAAAAATGAAACCATCCTCATATCAAAGATAACATGCCAAATGAAAGCATAAACCACACCTTTACCAAGGACCCTATTAGTCTTGAAGATGCAACCATCTCCACAGAACATGAAGAAAACCATCTCCACATACTATGAAGAACTATCTACATACACCATGAAGATAAATAAGAACCCCATGAGTTCTCAAGATCTAACCATCTTCACACACTACTAAGATAACAAGTGATCCATGCAAATGGCAAAGATATTTCTACAGCAATAGGATCTAAGACAAATCTCCAACATCTGCAAACACTCAATAAATATATCAATGCCAAGAACTCCCACTCAACCATGGTACCAAGTCACCTATGGCATCATAAAATCCATCTCCTGCATGAAGATCCTCTAGGTCTACACTCACACAACCAAAGTGTTAGTACCAAGTGAAACCAAGATCTCCAAACTAAGAAGGTACAAACCAAACTAGAAATTAATCCTACACTATCATCCCATCACTATCAAAAGCTCCCACTAAACTGTGTATCCAAGCTATCCATGACATCATGATGAAAAATTATCTTCTAACCATGAGAATCAATGAAGACACTAAACCATCAAAGAACTCAAAATCAACATCATGAGCTCCTCAAAAGAAACTAAATAACCATAGTCCTCAACCAAGAAGATATACCACCATAACCAAATCACAAATCTAAACTAATGAATGTCAAGTATGTACTTGTATATCCAATCATGTCATGCCAAAATCTATTGCACTATGATCACATCCATGAACTGGCAACTAACTCTTAATGTGTCCAACTTGTCAGCATAAAATAGTCAACCATAATTCTTCACCATGATTGTACCTAGTAACAACATCTCATCCCTTCTACATAAAGAAAAATCAGAAAATCATGTGACTTAAGACATAGACAACCCAAATCCAAGCCACCAATCTAAATATGCATCAATAATGAAAGATCAATGGGCAAAGACAACCCATATCCAAGCCATAAATGCAACTAGTAAGTATAGGCCGCTTACAACACTGCACAACTTGTAGACCCAACAAGTCATCATATATATATCCAAATCAAATACTAATAACTATTTTATTATGAGACCAATTTGAAATATGAACTATGTATACAATGACATCAGATCTTAAATCTCCAAAATATACAATGTCATAAACTCACAATGTTACCATAGTCAATATATATCATAAACTCTTTAGATCAATATATCACTAAATAAACCATGCCAAACCTACATAAAATCTAAACCAATGTGTAGAGCTTTCCGTTGACTACTCGAAGTCTAAAATTCGACTCCGTATGCCCAAGTTATGCCCTAATTTGTGCAAAAAATAATAATCTGACTTATGGGCTCTTAAAACTTGACAAAATGTCAAAATTATAGAATTATACCTACATTAAGTTGTATTACTCTAAATTATCTTTCCAATGCCTATAAGAAGTTTAAAATCTAATATTTTGAGAGAAAGTTATAACCATTTTACTAAGACAATCTTTTTACCATTTTCAATGCAATTTTTTTTTTTGTGATGAAAATTCTAATGGGATTAAAATTGACAGTCATCATGGGCTAAAACTAAAAAACTCTTTCATTTCCTTTGAACATGGCCAAACTAGGGAATATTATATATCTAAATTTATGGAAACATCGACCCGAATTTAATGGTGAGGTTTATTTTTCCCTAAGAGATCATTTTTGTAAGCTCCCCCTAAAACTCTCATTTAAATGAAACATCTGAAAAAACCCTTTTGTCCAAAAATTTCACATGCAAAAAATATTTCAACGTCTCATCATAAGAACAAACCCAAAAATCCTTAGATCTGCAATAAACAACTCATATATCTTGCCCTTTCTTTTATCCTCTCATACATTCTCACGGATTCAATCTAGGGTTATAATAATAAAACTATAGGTCTAATACCACTTGTAAGGAAACTTGTAATAAAGAATATAACAATTTGTACATAACTCATAATAGATCTATAATAAATATGCAATTGAAATTCACTTGTGAGAGAGTAGACAACATACCCACAAAAATTGTGTCACAAGATATACCTTGAGAAACCCTCATTGAAGGAAACACCCAGCCTCCTAAAGAATTCATCACCATGTATCATTTAGCAAAAAATACTATTGCAATACAACCATGGAAGCTTTCAAAACCATAACCACAACCAAGCAATCTATGTAAATAAGCATGAATCCACACATCTCATGACATGCTTCCAACCTTCACAAATGCTCCTTTGGCTAACCTATCAAGTCTTGTCCCACTCAACTCTTTCCCTTTCTTTTATCCTTCTTCTTCTCACCACGAACAACTACCCTTGTGGCTGCTTATATAGTAGCAAGTCTCACAAAACCACCAAGTGGTATTATATAAATCATGTGCTACCTAACCCATTGACCCCACATTTAATATAAAAAAGTTAGTTCTTTTTCTCCAATATTAAATAATTACATGAAATATTATCACAATGTTACAATACAACTCATCAAATATATCCCATTGCAATCTTTACATGTTGCATGCCTATCAAGATGCAACATTACATAATAAAATAATACAATATAAAAATATTATGCAATGTGTACAACAACCATTATCTCAGCAATACATAGATACATATATATATGTATCTATATATATATATGTATGTATGTATGTATGTATGTATGTATGTATACATATCTACATGTATATATACATATATATAGACACACACACACACACACACACACATATATATTTATATATATAAATTTATATACATACACATATGGGTATGTGTAGGATCATGGTCAACCAAGTTATGATCTTAAGTGGTAGTGAAAAATTAACAAATTAGGGTTATGTCAACTTGACAGATAATTTTAAACTGGTTTTGGACTTTATACCAAAAAGTTGTAGAAAAATAATCTGTAGGAAATTGAATGTAGTTTCTAAAATACTAGGCCTTATTAGAAGAAAAAAAAAATTGATTGGTCAAAAGTTTAGATTTTAATGTAGTACTACAAAAATTTCAGGGCAAAAATAAAAAGTAAGTGTATATCTTACTATTTTAATCAAAATCAAATGATAATATTTTTAAATATTATTAAAAATATAAAAAGTAGACTCATGCCCGAATGTGACACATATTTTTGGGTATTTTTATTCCAAATAAATAATTAAATATGAATTTTCTAGTAAAACTTTTTTGAAAAAAAATCCTGTGTGTGACCACCTTAACTAATTGAAAACTTTAGCAATTTTTTTTCCCTTATACTAGGCGAAGCATAGAATGTGATGCAACTTTTGGATTTAAAAAATATTTTACCATTTGAAAGTTATAGCTATTTTTAAATTAGTATGTCAATTAGCACTTTATAATCATCATCATTGAAAATTAACTAATAACTACTTATTGATTTCAAAATTTAAGAGCAATTATATTGATGGAATCTCAAGAGTGTTATAATAAAACTCTTTTCATTTCATTCAATTTAGATGAAAATAACATTTTCAAATGGCTACTCGAAGTCTGAGTGTTAGTGAAACCCTTCTTAAACATGTTTTTTGGGTTGACCAAATAGGCTTGGTAAATACCGAGCCTAACTATATACCTGAACTCAAATCGGGTATCCGATCTGAAATCGGATACCCACTATGAAATCGAGTATCCAATTACTGCAAGTTTTCCAATTGCAAATATGGAGGGAAATTTGAGAGGGAAACTTTAGAGGGTTTTAAAGGGAAATTTATTTGGGGGAAGTGTGGACATTAATATTATTATTACGTATGATTATGATTATTATTATTAAATATAATATAGTTATAAATATAATAATAATTATTATAACTAAATATAATATAGTAATATATATGATAAATATTATTATTATTAAATATACATAGTAATATTATATGATTATTATTATATATAATAATATATATGGTAGTTATTACTATTAAATCTATAATATAGTAATATATATGATTATTATTGTTATATAATCTAAAAATATATTAGTATTATATTAAAATATACAATATCATATTATTATTAAATATAATATTGTCATGAAATGCATCGAAAGGGGTCATAAGTTAACCTATGACCCCTTTCGATGCATTTCGAATGGGTCCCTAGGGGTACTAGGGCACGTAAAGACATATGTTGTTATGAAATGCATCGATAGCAGTCATAGGTTAACCTATGACCCCTCTTGATGCATTAGAACCAACCAAATGCATCCCTAGGAGTGGTAGGGCCCCTAGGAATGCATGTTGTCATGAAATTCATTGAGAGGGGTTGTAGGTTAATCTAGGACCGCTCTCAATGCATCAGAACCAACCAAATATGTCCCTATAGGTCCTAAGGCCCCTAGGGACATACGTTGTTATGAAATGTGATAATATGGGTCATAGGTTAACCTATGACACCTCTCGACACATTAGAATCAACCAAATGTGTCCCTAGGGGTCCTAGGGCCCCTAGTGATATACATTGTCATGAAATTCATTGAGAGAGGTCATAGGTTAACCTATGACCCCTCCCTATCCTATAGAATCAACCAAATGCATCCCTAGGGGCCATACATTGTCATGAAATGCATCGAGAGAAGTCACAAGTTAACCTATGACCCCTCTCGACATATTAGAACCAACCAAATATGTCCCAAGGGGCCCTAAGGCCCCTAAGGACATACATTGTAACAAAATACATCGAGAGGGTCCCTAGGGGCCCTAGGGACATATTTGGTTGGTTCCAATGTGTGAAGACAGGTTGTAGGTTAACCTAGGACCCCTCTTGATGCATCTCATGACAACGTATGTCTGTAGGGGCCCTAGGGCCCCTATGGATGCATTTGGTTGGCATTAAAACCAACCAAATGTGTCCCTAGGGATCCTAGGGCCCATAGGAACATAAGTCATCATGAAATGCATCAAGAGGGGTCATAGGTTAACCTATGACCCCTCTCAACATATTGGAACAAACCAAATGTGTTTTTAGGTGTCTTAGGGCCCATAGGGACATACGTTATCATATAATGTGTCAAGAGGGATCATAGGTTAACTTAGGACCCCTCTCGACACATTGGAACAAACCACATGCATCCCTAGGGCTTCTAGAACACCTAGGGACATACGCTGTCATGAAATGCATCAAGAAGGGTCATAGGTTAACCTATGACCCCTCTTAATGCATTGGAACCAACCACATGTGTCCCTAGGGGCCCTAGGACTGCTAGGGACATAGACTATCAAAAAATGCATTGATATGGGTCATAGGTTAGCCTATGATGCTTCTTGAGACATTAGAACCAACCATACATTGTCACGAAATGCGTCGAGAGGGGTCATAGGTCTCAATGCATTGGAACCAACTAGATGTGTCCCTAGGGGGCCTAGGGCCCTTAAGGACATAGGTTATCATGAAATGCATTGAGAGGGGTCATAGTATAGCCTATGACCCCTCTCGACCCATTAGAACCAACCAGATGCATCTCTAGGGATACTAGGGTTTCTAGGGACATAGGTTGTCATGAAATGCATTGAGAAGGTTCATAGATTAAACTATGACCCCTTTCAATGCATTGAAATTGACTAGATGCATGCTTATGGGCCCTAGTTACCCTAGGGACATAGGTTGTCATTAATTGCATCAAGAGGGTTCATAGGTTAACCAATTACACCTCTTGATGCATTGGAACTGACCAGATGCATCCCTAGGGGCCCTATTGCTCCTAGGGACATAGGTTGTCATGAAATGTGTCAAGAACCTATGACCCCTCTCGACACATTGGAATAGACCAAATGCTTCTCTAGGGGACTTACGGTTCCTAGGCACATAGATTGTTATTAATGTGTCGAGAGGGGTCACAGGTTAACCTATGACCCCTCTCGATGCATTGGGATTGGCTAGATGTGTTGACATAGGTTATCATGAAGTCATCAAGAGGGGTCATAGGTTAACCTATGACCCCTCTCAACATATTGGAATAGACCAGATGCATCCTTAGGTGACCTAGGGCCCCTTGGGACATAGGTTGTCATGAAATGTGTCGAGAGGGGTCATAGGATAACCTATAACCCCTCTCGACACATTAGAATTGACTAGATGCATCCCTAGGGGTGCTAAGACCCATAGAGACATACATTGTCATGAAATGTATCAAGAGGGGTCATAGATTAACCTATGACTCCTCTTGACACATTGAAACTGACTAGATGCATCCCTAGGGGCATTAGGTTGTCATGTAATGCATCGAGGGGGGTTATAGGTTAACCAATGATCCCTCTTGAGGCATTGGAACTGACTAGGACATAATTTTTCATGAAATGCATCGAGAGGGGTCATAGGTTAACAAATGACCCCTCTTGACTCATTAGAGCCAACTAGATGCATCCCTAGGGCCCCTAGGGACATAGGTTCTCATGAAATGCATTGAGAGGGGTCATTGGTTAACCTATGACCAATCTCGATGCATTGGGACCAACCATATGCATCGCTAGGGCCCCTAAGGACATAGGTTGTCATGAAATGCATCTAGAGTGGTCATAGTTTAATTTATGACCACTTTCAATGTATTGAAACCAACCAGATGCATCCCTAGGAGCCCTAGGGCCCCTTGGGACATTCATTGTCATTAAATGAGTTGAGAGGGGTATAGGTTAACCTATGACCTCCTAGGGACATACATTGTCATGAAATACTTTGAGAGGGGTCATAGGTTAACCTATGACCCCTCTAAATGCATTGCAACCAACCAAATGCATCCTTAGGGACCCTAGGGCTCCTAAGGAGATACATTATCATGGAATGCATCGAGTGGGGTATTAAGTTAACCTATGATCCCTCTCAATGCATTGGAACCAACTAGATGCATCCCCAGGAGCCCTAGGGCCCCTGGGGACATACATTGTCATGAAATGTGTCAAGAGGGGTCATAGGTTAACGTATAACCCCTCTCAACACATTGGAACCAACCAGATGTGGCCCTAGGGTTCCTATGGACATACACTATTATGAGATACATCAAGAGTTGTCATAGGTTAACCTATGACCCCTCCCAATGCATTAGAACCAACCAAATGCATCCCTAGGGGCCCTAGGGCCCCTACTAACATACATTTTTATGAAATACATCAAGAGGGGTCATAGATTAAGCTATGACCTCTCTTGATGTATTGGAACCAACTAAATATGTCCCTAGTGTCCATAGGGACATACGTGGTCATCAAATACATCGAGAGGGGTCATAGGTACCTCTCGATGCATTGGAACTAACCAAATCCATCCCTAGAGGCCTTAGGGCCCTTAGAGACATATGTTGTTATGAAATGTGTCAAGAGCAGTCATAGGTTAAATGCATTGAAACCAACCAAATGCATCTTTAGGGGCCCTAGGGCCCTTAGGGACATATGTTGTCATGAAATGCATTGAGAGGGGTCATAGGTTAACCTATGACCCCTCAAAATGCATTAGAAACAACCAAATGTGTCCCTAGGGATCATAGGGCCCCTAGGGACATACATTGTCATGAAATTCATCGAGATGTTTTGGAACCAACAAAACGTGTCCATAGGGATCCTAAAGGACCTAGGGACATACATTGTCATGAAATGCATCAAGAGGGGTCATACGTTAACCTATGACTCCTCTCAACACATTAGAACCAACCAAATGCATCGCTAGGGATCCTAGGGCCCCTAGGGACATATGTTGTCATGAAATGCATCGAGAGGGTTGATAGGTTAACCTATGACTTCTCTCAATGCATTGGAACCAACCAAATGTGTCCCTAGGGACATACATTGTCATGAAATGCTTTGAGAGGGGTCATAGGTTAGCCTCTGACCCCTCTCGATGCATTAGAACCAACCACATGCATCCCTAGGGGTCCTAGGCCACATATGGACATATGTTGTCACGAAATGCATCAAGAGGGGTCATAGGTTAACCTATGAGCCCTCTCAATGCATTGGAATCAGCCACATGCATCCCTAGGGGCCCTAGGACCCCTAGAGAAATAAGTTTTCATGAAATGCATCAATAGGGGTCTCCAACCAAATGATTTCTAGGGGCCGTAAGGCCCATAGGGACATATGTTGTCATGAAATGTGTCGATAGGGGTCATAGGTTAACTTATGACCCTTCTCGATGTATTGGAACAAATGAAATGCATCCCTATGGGTACTAGGGCGCCTAGTGACATAGGCTATCATGAAATGCATCGATCTCTATATATTGGAACCAACCAGGTGCATCCCTAGGTGCCCTAGGGCCCATAGGCACATAGGTTGTCATGAAATGCATCGAGAGGGGTCATAGGTTAACCTATGACCTCTCTCAATGCATTAGAACCAACTAGGTGCACATAGGTTGTCATTAAATGTGTCAAGAGGGGTCATAGATTAACCTATGACCCCTCTTGACACATTGGAACCAACCAGGTTCATTGCTAGGGGCACTAGGGCCCTTAGGGACATTGGTTGTCATGAAATGCATTGAGAAGGGTCATATGTTAACTTATGGCCCCTCTCGATGCATTGGAACCAACCAAATGTGTCCCTAGGTGTCCTAGGGCCACTAGGCACATAGGTTGTCATGAAATGCATCGAGAGGGGTCATAGGTTAACCTATGACCCCTCTTGAGGTATTGGGACCAACCAGGTGAGTCGCTAGGGATGCTAGAGCCTCTAGGGACATAGGTTGTCATTAAATGCATCAAGAGGGGTCATAATTTAACCTATGCCCCCTCTCGATGCATTGGAACCAACTAGGTGCGTCCCTAGGGTGGCCCCTAGGGACATAACTTGTCATGGAATGTGTTGAGTGTGGTCATAGATAACCTATGACCCATCTTGATGCATTCAAATGAACCAGGTGCATCCCTAGGGGCCCTAGGGCCCCTTGGGACATAGGTTTTCATGAAATGCATTGAGAGGGTTCATAGGTTAACCTATTGACCCTCTTGACACATTGGAACCAACCAGATGCACCCTAGTAGGGACATACGTTGTCATGAAATGCATTGAGAGGGGTCATAAGTTAACCTATGACCCCTCTAGATGCATTGGAACTAGCCAGATGCGGCCCTGGACATACGTTGTCATGAAATGCATTGAGAGGGGTCATATGTAAACCTATGACCCCTCTCAACTTATTGGAAGCAACCAGATGCCTCCCTAGGGGCCCTAGGGCCGCTAAGGACATACATTGTCATGAAATATGTCAATCGGGTTCATAGGTTAACCTATGACTCCTCTCGATGCATTGGAAACAACCAAATGCGTCCCTAGGGGCCCTAGGGCCCTTAGGGACATACATTATTTGAAATGCATTGGGAGGGGTCATAGGTTAACTTATGACCCCTCTCGATGCAGTGGAACCAACTAGATGCGGCCCTAGGACTCCTAGGGACATACATTGTCATGAAATGCATCAAGAGGGGTCATAGGTTAATCTATGACCCCTCTCGATGCATTGGTGAACTAACCAAATGGATCATAGGTCATAATGATAATAATAACAATAATAATATATGTTGTCATATTTAATAATAATAATAATAATAACATATATAATATATTATGTTATTATATTTAGTAATATTAGTAAAAATAATAATAATAAAATATAATAATCATATATATATTATAGTTATAGATAATAATAATAATAACATATATTACATTATTATATTTAATAATAATAGTAAAAATAATAATAATATAATATAATAATTATATATATATATATATTAATAAATATATTATATTTATAGATAATAATAATAATAATAACATATATTATTATATTTAATAATAATATAATATAATAATCACATATATTAATAATAATAGGTCATAATCATAGGACATAATAATCATAGGTCATAATAATATATAATACATAATAATAATCCTATATAAGATTAATCATCATACATTGCCCATAATTCCCTCCAAAATATTGGCATCAATATCAGATATTCGATTTGAAATTGGATATCCGATTTATTATCATGTATCCAATCTTAGATCGGATACTTGATTAAACTAGCATGATTTTTCCAACATATTTCATATCACTACAGACTCGACAACATCACTTTTTGTGGGCCATTTTCACAGGTTTTGTGGAAACTAACATTTTGGGGCCCAAACGATCAAAAAATGTTTGATATTGTATCTTTAGGTGTCCAATATTGTCATCTGAATGGGGAGCACTAGTCATCGAAGGCTAGACACAAAAGGAAGGTATCTAATGAAGACATTGTGGCATATAGGGAAAGGGACAAGGTAAATCACTGAAGGAAAAGACAAGGTATGCTAAATGTGAGTCAAGTTGACGATGAATTGGTTGAAGGTGAAATCATAGAGTTAGATAATGAATATCTGCAGTTGGAGAATGCAAATGTACCAACTGATAATGATAATGCCGCGATTGAAAATTTAAAGAATAAAAATTTGGTGGATGAAATGCTACTAGGTCATAATGTAAATTGCATGAGTGACCATGCCGAACATGACAATGCATAGGAAACTTACATATCTCCTCATTATAATCAACATGAAGGTTCTAGAACATCAAAATGGATAATTGAAATTGATGAAATGATTATTACCAATATGGAAGGGAAAAAATTAGAAAAAACCATTCGGTTGTGGGCTTCCAAACTATATAAGATGTTTTTCGACAATAAGATAGTGGTGGAGCAATGTCAACTTTTTATGCAATTATTAAAGATTCAAAAGATGAGACCTATGCTTTCCAAATTGAAGATTCGTGTCAAAAAAAAATTGGAAAGAAATGCCATTATTGTGAAGAATATTTTCAGTGCTCTCAATAGCATTGGAAAAAATAGCAAGGAAAAGGATAAGAGAGCTGCTCAAAGGTTATTACAACCTTTTTGGTAAGTCATCATTTGAGAAAGGGTAGATATATGAGACAAACTTGTATTGACTTGAACCTAAATTGTACTACTTTTAGAAGAGCATTTAGTAGACGAGAGAGAATTGATGATCCCCTTCAAAATGAAACATGGGATTTTGGTGGGAGACTTCCACGTTCTAATAAGAAGCTATCCGATGATGTGAAGGAAGAAATTACACAATTTTGGCACTCTAGCTCAAGAGTATCACCCAATGCTAAAGACGTGTTAAAGTTGAGAATTGGCATTAGAGACCGCATGCCACATCCTAAACATTATTTGGAGGTAAGTCAAACTATGTTGTTCAAACAATTTAGAGAGAGTCATCCAAGTCTTCATCTATCACAAAGGGATTTTGAATCTTTGAAGCCATTTTATTGTGTGCCACTTAAAATTTGAAATACATGTTATTGCAAATGTCATGTCAATTTTTCTATGCACCATGAACTATTACATTCCATCCCTTCTACTTTGTATAGTAAATAAATTTTGGAAAATTGTGGTACTAGTGGGCTTCCAAAATCATCAAGAGACTTGCTCGATCAATTTTTACGTCATAGAGTTGATGGTTGTTTCTTTTATAGAAATGCTTGCTTAAATGAGAAGTGTCAGAATGTGATGGCTTATCCAAGTTTGACACATGTTTCCATGAGGGGTGTGAACAAAATCTTGGCAAGACAATAGTAAAAAAAAAGTATATGAAATGGTGAAATACACATTGAAGAATGTGGGTGAGGGCTCTAGATGTGAATTGGTTGCAAAAGAAATTAGTGTGGCTAGCTTTATTTCATATTTCAAGAAAAATCTTTTCTACAAGTATGCAAGACATAGTCACAGGTCTCAATGGTTGGATCGACAATTTATTTATGAAAGAAAGGAAAATAAAAAATAAATGATACTTATACATACAATGGGGCTCTGAGTGCAAATGGAAATGCCTAAGTGTCTACAATGCAAAATTTGCATGGGCTCATCGCCAGTAGCCATGCCCTATACAATAAAGAATGTAATTAAATTTTATTACCACAAACATTTTACAAGAATGCATTGATATTTAATCAACTAGAAAGCACCTAATTACCTTTTCTTTGTCAATGGGTCTTGGCTCATCCCCCGCACTTTGTTCCCTAGGGACAAGTGGTACCTACAAGATAAAAGAAAGATTAGAAACCATATATTCTCAAATAGAAAAAACAATGAGAACACAACATAATGTACTGTAGATGTCTCAAGGCCAAATGAAATAGCTAAGAGTGTGGCATCATCAACCTGTCTCAGCTCCTCCTCATTCATCAACTAAACATGAATGAAGATCACATACATGTATAAGTCAGTATAGCTTAAAAATTAAAATTACTCTATTATAAATACTAACTTTAAATTGCATATGTCATAACAAAAAAATGTATACATGTATCAATACAAAAGGAGTCCATGCCTCTGCATGCCCCTTCTCTCTCGCATCAGGGTCTATAGCCTTTACACATGCGTTTGGTATATCCTTGTCTAATACAAACTAATACTCAGGAAGATCACCTATGGGACCCATAAAAATATTCTTGCACATAATGCAAGTATGAGGCACACAAATGTGTGATGAGCTAGCTGATGATGAACTCGTGCTAGCATCATCAATACGAGTAGGTAGGACTGACCTAGCCTAGGATATCAATAGGCTACTTAGTCTATGGATGGCTCTAATGGTCTGAGAGCTAGCCTCTGCAATAATATCACAATGCTGCACTTCAAGGGGGGGGACATCAGTAGGGGGAACAAAAGTTCCAACTTTATTCCACTAGGAAGATGGTCTATCCTTAGGAGCCCCTCCTTGTACACTCATGTTGGGCTTCATGCTCCAATAGTTCACCTTGAGGCCCAACACAAATTCTGCATACGATTTTCTAAGGAAATAAAATGTAAACTCTAAATTGCTATGTGGAGTGATGTCAAAAACCATCCACCAACGATCCCAAAATTTTACACTTATGGTATCATTTGTGCACCATTTAATCGATAGTTTGGGCTTTTTGTGGTCAATTGGTAAACTAGTTTTTGGGTTTGCAAAAAGGGCAACCAAATAATCTTTACTTATATTGAGGGCTACAACCTCATCATAGTCAAACCCATCATCAAACATCTCATGCATTTTGTCACACCAGAGTGGCATTTTGTTCCTTGATAAGTGTTTCAATGTTATCCATGATGGTGTTTAATGTGGATAACATAGGAGCCAATGTAGGTATAGTATTATATGTTGTTCGCAAAGCCCTCAATTCGGTGAGATTTTCAAATATCAAATCCTCGATTTGAGGAGGGTTTTGAGGGCGTAAAGGATCATTTAGTGGATAATTTTTTGGGGGCACTGGATTGTTTGGTGGGGGTTTATGAGGAATAGTGTTCCTTGTCTCAGTATCATCATTTTGGTCAGCCATACCTATTAATTAGCAAAACATAATTTATATTAAAAAAAAACTATATTTTAACAATTTCTATTAAAAAAAACCTAAATTCTAACAAATTCAACTAAAACTAACAAATTTATAGTAAAATTTAATAAATTTATACTAAAATTGATTAAAAACATTAAAAAAAAAGCCTACTTATCACGTATCTGATTGCAAAATGGATATCCGAGCTTGAAAATGCTAAATCATTGTCAAAATAGCAACCCTCGGGTTGTGCTTTTTAAAAAAAATAACATCACAGTCATCGAGTATCCAATTTGATATTAGATACCCGATATTAGTAGATATCTAATTTTATATCGAATATTTGATAATATCAGGTATCCAATATCAAATCGGATACCTAATAAGGGTTGGGGGCCTACTTTCCAGCTTTGGTATCAGGATGGGTGGAAAAAAGTCATAGCGAATTTTGAAACACTTTTAGACATTTTCAAACTCTATTTTTTTCACATCGCCACTTTTTGGCACACCATGATCCTGCACATATGCATATATCTTTGTATTTACATATCTATATGTATAGATACATCTACATGTACATGTACATGTACATATATACATATATATGTATATATATGTACACACACACACACACACACACACACACACACACACATAAGTGTGTGTGTGTTGGAATGGATTCAAAAATAGTTACAATAGTGCACTTGAAGCTTGTAGCTCTTTACTAGTTTCTTATACCTAGTTCTCATGTTCTAAGATAAATTCAACGTATTTATGCCTTTTTTTTCTTCCTTAAATAGTAAAGTGACTAGGTCATTTAATATTAATAATAATAAAATAGAGAGTATAGAAGAAATAGATATGGCACACTTAGAAAGAGTTGCACTTCTATCTAGATTACAAAAACTTAAACACATAAGACCTAACTAGAAAATCCAAATTTGTCATCAAATCTAGCAAATAGCTTAAATATATATAAGAACCAAGGATAGAAAATTGACCCCTCGTTTGAGTCAAAACAAGAGATCAGATCCCCAAACAACAACTCCATGACATAAATACCAAATTGCAATAATGAGAACCAGTGGCCAATGATTTCCTAATAAACCAACAAAGATAAAGGAACCTCTCTACAAATGAAGTTGCCCACCAACTTAATAAGCCCAACAAAAAATTTTGTATTTTTTCTCAATTTTGTCACAAAGTTGTGCAACCTTACATTTTTCCATTTTTCAATTCCTACACATTTGGAAGTTGAGCGACCATTAGTTTAGAAGATTTTGATATCCCATTTCTTTTTTGTTGGATCATATACTTAAGGAATCTAAAAACTTGAGGAAATGTTGTATTGAAGCTTATGGAGAAGAATGAAAAATAAAACTTTGTTTCCTTACTCATTTTATGGGTCACCTTTTAAATATTATATACTAACTAAAAAATTAAACTTGGGAAAAGTAAGTCAATTTTGACTATTTAACATTTTAACTTAAAAATCAAGTCTTAGTGTGTAATGTTTAAGTCATCCACATTTTTGGTGTTTCCTATGTTTATTGTAATTGTAGAGCTCTATACAATTCACTATAGAGAATTCATGATTTGAAACTCACATGGAAGGAAGGTACAGGGTATGTGCAGGATCATGGTCAACCAATCCATGCTCTTAAGTGGCAATAAAAAATCAAAAAATCAGGGTTATCTCAATTTGATGTGCAATTTTCTACTTGTTATTAACTTTATATAAAAAAAGTTGAGAGAAAAGAGTATCTAGGAAATTGAATCTAATTTCTAAACTACTAGGAATTATCTCAAAAAAATAAAAATTGATTGGTCAAAATTTTGAATTTTAATGCAATATTACAAAAATTTTAGAACAAAAATAAAAAGTAGACATATGTCTGACCACCTTAATCAAAATCAAATGATAACTATTTTTAATTATATTCTAGATATAAGTAGTAGACTCATGCCTAGATGTGACACATATTTTTGGGTATTTATATTTTAAATAAATAATTAATTAATTTTTGACTTTAGTATTTTTGGGATTAAAAAACTCTCGTGTCTAACCACCTTAACTATTTCAAAAATCTACAAAATTTAATTTTTCATTTTTTTTCCTTATAGTGGAAGAAACATAGAATGTGATGCATCTTTTGGATTTAAAAAATGTTGTACCATTTGAAAGTTATATGTCATGCCCAAAATATAAGGCCTAAAATGTACACAAATTTTTTTTGAATTAATGATTAATTAATATAATATGATTGACAAAGGTTTAGATGTTTAACTACAATAGAGTAAATTGACAGAGGGGTTTAAGAATCAGATAGCCAAAAGTACAATGAAGTTGCATGCAAGATCACCATTGATATTTAACAGAGTTACGACTCAGTTTGATCACTTCGTCAAAGAGATTATTTGAGTGAACTAAAAGTCTCTTAGTAAATCTGTTAATAAAATTGAATGACTAATCCATTAATAAAGTCAAATCTATCAATTGTTTTAATGATACAATTTAAATATGAGTAATATACCACTAACCCTAAAGATGATCTAATTGGCTAGACCCTTTCATTAACTATTTAACGCATGCTAACTACTTTTAAAACTTGAATCCAAAATCTAATCTAACTTATTCACTTATCATTTACACTTGAAATCGATATCTAGAATAAATTTAAATTCACATTAATAAAGCCCATAATAATATCAATCTAACAATGCTCACAATAGTATAAACTAATTAATAAAACATTCAAATTTCAAGCTAAAACTTTTAAATTAGAACTAATAAATAACCTAATAACTAAGTCACTAATCTAACAACAATTTAAAGCTAATCTCATTTAACACTAATTAATAAAATTATCTAAAATTAATGAAAAGACAATGAATAATTAAGATACTATCATTGTTAAATTAACTTAAAATCAAGTTCCTAAAATACTACCACTATGCAAAAGTCACATTTAAAATATTAACAAATCCTATTCTAACTTAAAAAATATTATTCTACTTTCCAAAATCATAACATATCTACTAATCTAAATACTAAACTACTACCTATAACCTACTAATTAGCCACTACTCATCACCAAAAAATAAAAACAATTATCAAATATAATATCAAATCACCCCCCCAAATCTAATACCTACCTATACCCTATGACAAGGGGGCCTGTTTACAAGGACATTGCGCTACCCTACGGCCTTACAGGTTGATGTAGGCCTGTCCAAGCACAAGCCTGTCTCCTTATGCATGGGGGCTGGGCAATAAACAATCCAGTGCATGGGGGGGTTTGAGTTTGGAGGAGTAAAAAGGTGAAAATTAAAGTTAAGAGAAAACCATACTTTATAATCTCATTTCCTTGCTCCCCCCAAATCGATATGTCCATTGTACTTTTTGCAGGATGATTGGACATTTCCATGCCCCAACAATTGAATGGGATGTGGAAAGAAAATAAGAGATGGGTAGAGATAGCTATAGAATTTAATGCAAAAAAGGTTATTGGGTGGAATTTTGATAGGAAGAGTTAAACAATAATTTACATTGCCATCACATTCAATATAATATAGATATATTTGCATCAATGAAATTAGGAAATAGATTTTCTTTTATTTCTATCTTATTTTATTTATTGTTTTGAAAGGAATCAAATAATTATATGCTCTATTGACTTTGGATCATTTCCCTCTTTTTTGGCAGCTATCATACAAACTCCAGAGAGCAAATTTTGCTCCTGGAGGGTTTTTTTTTTTTTTTTTTTTTCTTAGTAAGAATTTTCCCATTAAGCTATAATGTATTGTTGCTATGAAATTAGTGGTCTCTATCCTTATGACAACATTGATTTCTAATTAACAAGCATATTAATACAAGGGGATGTGTAAGGTTATAATCTTTTTTTCTTTCCTCCTATAATTAATATTTTATAAATCATCACATAGCAAGATATATGTTCCTTTATATTCAGAATTCAAGGTGATACATAATTCTTAATCAAATTTGATTCAATTATAAAATTTAACAATAAGAGAGTTAACTTTGTGATCACAATGTAGGATTTTTATCTCTTCTTAATACTTAAACATTGAATTGGAAACTTCAATATATCAAATTGCTTCTCATTAACATAATTGAAAACTTGAAAATTCATAATTCAAAGACATTATCTATCCTTCTATTTTCTCACATACATATGCATAATTTGAAATCACATGAGAGAAATACAAGGAGGTTTTCATAATCCTTCACTTTCTCTATTATTCATCCTAGTTCAAGGCTCCATTGGGAAAGAACCAGTAAGAAAACCCGATGTCTTTGCCAATACATCACAATTCAAAAACATTTTACATAATATTACAATCCAAATGAAATATCTTCTAAATCCATTACAAGTGCTTCCTTCCAATACCTTCAAAACTTCAAGGAAAACAAGGAGAAGACAAGAGCTGAACCGAGGTGAAACATCACAACATCAAAGCAATTCAAGCATACACCCCAACCCGGTTTTGCACAATAGATCCAAGCATAGGACCTGACTAGGGGGGAGGTGGATTTTCCCAATTGGAGACATCAATCACCATACCATAACATAGCCCTTTTGGGGCTAAAACTTCAAGAACTTCTGTTCTTCTACAAAGCCCTTTCGAGGCTATTACCACATGGGTTTTCATTCCTTTCCATATTCAAGATTTCACAATATCAATAAGGCATGTGATGAAAAGTAGGGGCCCATACACCCTACTGTCTTTCCCTCCTCACATCATGAGAGGAGACTCTACACCATTGAGGTCCAACTAAGGCCCTACCCCCATACATGGCCACTTCTTCCCTATCAAAGGGTGAGTAATGCCAAAATAATCCCCATGAAATCCCCTAAAAAAAAATCATCAAGACAAGAAAAAGAATGCATCAAGAAAAAACAAAATCCCGCCCAATCAATCCCAACACACAAGCAAGAAAAAACAAAGAACAACACAACACCTTATGTAAGATTCAAGCATGAACACAAGAAGAACAAATCCAAAAGGGTGAAGAACTCCTACCTTCACAAAATGTTATGGTAAAATGGTAAGTTGAAAAGAGTTTTTCCCTTTCTTCATTCAATCTTCAACTCTCTCTAAAACTAGAGATTGGGTGACAAACCAAAACTACTCCCAAAATGCCTCTAAGTATGATCCCTTAACTCACTAGACTTCAAGTAACATCAAGGTGGAGTTTTGAGTCAAACTCAAGTAGAAGACAATCAATTTTCGAAATCAACCAAAAGTAGGGTTTTTGAGTGACCCTAAAAGTCAACTAAGGAGGCTAGAGGGGTGGAAAGTACTCCCAACCCATACCCTTACCCCTAGGGTGCTTAAATTAATGCTTTTAAGCCTTAAAGACTTAATAGGAACACATAAAATCTAGGAGAAATAATAAGACCAAATACCACCTTTAAAGATGGACAATGAAAAGTTAGCACAAAATAGACAAGGGGTTCAGCTCTATCTTTCCATTGGATTTCTTAGCTAGACTTCGTGCATGCTTATTGCACCCATCAGTAGTTCAAGAAACACACACACACACACACACACACATAGATAAAACTATGCATCAAGAAATTCATGTAATTTAAAACATCCATCTTTTCTACAATTCAATTATTCATCTTATTCTATTCATTAAAATTGGAAATTTCAAAGTGTTAGTTCACGTTCATTCACTTCATCAACATATATGTTTATAAAGCTTTTAAATGATGAAATCAAATATCTGAAAGTAAAGCTTCACACATCATAACATAGCGTAATAATGTTCAATGCATCAAATAGTGTCCCGCCATATTGAGTCATGAGTATCAAGATAATAATGTATCATTTATGCTACGATGGGTTGAG
The DNA here is from genome assembly GCA_028749045.1 of Cupressus sempervirens. Taxonomy (NCBI): domain Eukaryota; kingdom Viridiplantae; phylum Streptophyta; class Pinopsida; order Cupressales; family Cupressaceae; genus Cupressus; species Cupressus sempervirens. Next base: position 570,132,076 of record CM053793.1, read on the forward strand.
GCAAGGCTTCACAATTGAAACATTAATTTTTCCTTTAAGCAAGCCTTTCTTATTTCTACCCACCTTTAATTATTAGAACTTTCATAATCAACATAACTTTATTCATTAATTTAGATTAAATTACAAGAATAATCATAGTTAGGTATGCATATAATAAAACATCATAAACATCATTAATAAGATAAAATGAACTATCTAAAAGCATACCAATTGATCATTGAGGTACCAAAATTGGCAACCTCATTATCAGGTGAAAACACGTCGCATCATTGCTAGTAATAATTAATTTTTTAAACAGTCAAGGTGATGAAATAGTTCTTGAATCACTAAGCATTAAACATGGTTGTGCCAACTGCTCTCAGTTTCATTAGGGCATACACAATATAAAACATAACTTCATATCCATTTAATTCAATTCTCATACAACAAATTTTAACAGAGGAATTCATATTTAATAAGTATGTGCGAGGAGGAACGTTACATTATAGTTGTTTTGCAAGTAGTGTGTCAGTCAATGCTTTATATAGAACTCCATTAGAAAATAAGTAATAATTACTTACTAAACTCATAATTTGACAAACCTTACATTTATGGAAAGATAAGAACATTATTAAGAAACCCTTTTCATTTCATCAAATTTTGGTGAAGAAAAAGTCACTAGCTACATGTTTGAAGTAAAAGTCACATAAAAATAGGCCAAAAACACATTTTTAGGATGTTTTTAAAGTTGACCATATAGGATTGGTATCAAAAGATATAGTAGACCTTATAAAGATATTCATTATTTGCATTTAGTATCAGGGTGGGTGGGAGAAAAGTTGGAATAGATTTTGAAATGGTTTGAGGAATTTCAGAACTACATATTTTTTAGATTGCCACTTTTTGGCACACCATGATCTTGCACATACCCTATAACAAGTCTACTTTTACTTGTATATGGTTTTAGTGAATTTCATTAAGAAAGTAGGGTTTCTAATTTATTTCAATTAAAAAACTATTAGTAAACCCTATATGTAATATTTTTGAAGGAAGAAATATAAATTGATATACATTTTTCCATTAAAATTTATCCAAACTTGGCAAAAATAAAGATTGGAGTTCATTCTTTCTGATCCTAAAACCATTAGATTAGTGGATGAAGTTTCAAGGGATATTGAGGAATCCCTAGTCAAAATTGCAATAAAATTAACTCTTGCAAATGAGAAGTCATTAGAATTAATGGGAAAGTCAATCTCTAGTACTTGTTGATGCCAGAAAAACTACATGAAATGTTTTCTTTTTGATGTATGCCAAGTATTAGAGTGGTTAGTTATATGCAGTGAGGTTTTGAAGTGGTTGCTTAGGGAAATAGGACTAATTGATCCTAGGAAACTATTACCTCTCAAAATTAGGGTAAGGTGTTCCATAACATCATTTAGTGCAATTAAACTATGTTATGTATCACCCAAATAGGTATTCCAAACTGTATATTCTTCGCTTCAAATATCATTGTGTAGAAATTTAGATATCAATCACTAGTTTAAGCCAAAATTTGAGGGATACTAGAATTAGCCCAAATTGTGAAGGGAACCTAATTGAACCTTAATAGTGGCAAGGGGATGGAATTAGGTTGAGTTGATTTAGATATCCCAAATCATGAAATAATAAAATATCAATGAATGGACTAGTTTTGAATCCCATAGATTAGATATGTGTACTTGTAGGGGTAACTAACTGTGGTCTCAAGGAGGAGAGGTGATCTAGGAGATAGATCCCCCTTTTCTTAGCTAATAAATTGAAAAAAAATTATTACCTGGCTTATGTTTAATTTTTGATTTGCCACTGCTTTGTCTCCATCAAACAATCTAGACATAAAGAAGTAATTATATCGAATATTACTTGTACCACCAGAGAGGAATAATGTACACTTAGACCCATTTTCCAGGACATGCAAATAGTTGTCTTACAAATAAAATGTCTTCCTAAAGCAAGATATAAAACCCTAAAGTGACCCTTTGGAATATCTACCGATATAACTTGAGTGTATTTAAATTATTTTCTAGTCATTCATAAATAATTGTAACACTCCTTTTTGAAATATTGAGTGTGGGATCTAATGCAATGAGATTCAAATAAATTTCAATTAATAATTACTAGAATTATTTTTTAGTTGGTGGAATATCATGGTGAAATTTTGGCATAAAAAATAACTTCTTACATGATACAAGGTTTTTTCTTAACTGAATAATAAATCAATGTTTTAAAAAGATGTAAAGAATTTCTAGATGAATAATTTTTTTAAGAGTTGAGATTTTGTAAAGAAAATTCATGAGAAATATGATTTGGAAAAAATGCCAAAAGTGTGGTTATCTTCATGTCAAAAGTATAAGAAGAAATTTCTAGAAGAATTGAATCTTGATCATCATTGATATTTTACAAAGGTACTAAACTTGTTGGTAAACAAGAAAAAATGCATGCCTTAATTGTATATGCATATGTTTAGTTGAAATACAAGGTTTTTCATCTAGATGCAGAGATATTATTAAAAAATTTGAACAAATGACTAAGTTGGATAATATAAAAACTTTAATTAGAAATATCCATTTAAAATTTAATGTTATGTATCAGGATAGAGGAGATCATCCCATATAACCATATGCAAAAGAAAGTAAAGGGAATAAAAATGGTGATAGAATTGAAATGACCACATTTCAACATATTTATACCTTTAATTTTTTGAAAAATAGTAGAACAACTCAAGGTAAAATGGAACTATTAACTATTCTTCAAATTTATTTACAATAATGGGCCAAATAGAGAGTAGACATATAATGAATATAGAATCAAGAAGAAATAGAGGTCAAATATGAACTAGTATTATTCAAGAGAATATAAATGAAATTAACATCATATAAATGTAATGTAGTTTTGGTAATTAGAAAATGTTTTAGAATTTAATAGTTTTCATAACTATAAAACAATAATATGGCAATATTCCCACATACCCATAGAAAGATAAGGGTGAGGAGGAAAAGGGGGTGAATAAAGAGGAGAATATTGACAAATCTAATAAAGAAGCACCTCACCTTGATGAATCTTTTGAAATGATGGTTCATGATGTGAACAATTCTTGTAATGTGTTGACCTAGAAAGAGGTGACCAAATATGTTGACAGACATGAAAAGAAAAACAACAAAATGAATTTCCCCATGACCACTACTGTTAATGTGGATGAGGTCAATATAAAGTTGCTAGAGGATGATCTTAAGAGTTTGAGTGTCAAATCTCCCTTTGGAGTTCTATAGAAAGTGAAGGATGTCTCTTTATACATTTTTCAAATGGAAAAATGGTCCTCCAATTCTATTAAAATCTTGAACATTAGGTATATATTTAGAGCCCTTAATGTGAAGATGGGATAAATTCTGAATAAATTGTAGGATGGTATAGATAAATAAATAATAGAGGAGCCTAATGCTAAGGATAATGTCATTATGAGTTTAATACAGAATAGAGAAAATGAAAAAGATTATTAATAAAATGACTAAAAGCTACTTGGGAATTATGGAGGTTGTTGTTGAATGCTTGAACAAACTTGTGGGTAATGTGGACCAAAATGTAGAGAAACGATTGGTTCTCAATTTAGAGGACCCAAAGTATCTAGAGGACTCCCCAAGGGTTAAGAAAAGGATTGGAGAGGACACAAGGAAATTGAGGTCAAATAGCATGGAGCTGAACATAATGATATCAAAGCAGCTATTAAAAAATTTAAGGATTTTAAGGAGGAGCTTGTCTCAGATCCAATGTAATGTCTATTATGGAGGTTCTTACTATTTTTGTTTATTTCATGTCTCTTTCTTGTGTGTTTTATTTTAGTTTCATTATTGGTAGTTTTTTTGTTGATTGTTAGTGTTTTGGAAGTGTTCCTTACCTTTCTTACAAAACTATTTCATGTTGGGATTCAAATCCTCTATAGAAAACTTGTTTTAACACTTAATCAAAAACATTCCCCGCATACTTTGTATAGATCCTAAAAACATCAAACCACCTTAACTTAGTTACCTAGTACATTGAGGCTTACATTAAAAATATGTACTCATTACATAATAGAAATAGATATTATTTAGAAGATGTTTCTTTTAATAGATCCTAGGATACATTGATGGATGTTAAAAGGTATTAGGGTACATTAATTTAGTCGTATCATGATACATTGATGGGTCTTGTGGCATCCCAGGGTACAATAATGGGTTTTTGGGTTCTAAGGGGTTGTAATTATCTTAAGGGGTCTTAATGGGTCCTAAGATGTCTTAAGTGCTCCTAAAACAAATAGAAAAACAACCACAGAAAGAGAGAGAGAGAGAGAGAGAGAGAGAGAGAGAGAGAGAGAGAGAGAGAGAGAGAGAGAGAGATGATAAGGAGGCTAAATTTAATATCTATACCTTCTTTAGTTTTATAATGATGTATAAATGTAACTTTATGAATTATTTTTTCTTATTTTTTATTTCCATTCTTATAAAAAAAATCATTGAAAACCATCATGACCCAAAATAGTCATGTTTATAGAACAATATGAATTAAGTTTATAAATTTTTTAAATTAAAAAAATGACTTCTATTTATAACCAATTGATAAATCATGATGAAAAATAAAATTTGACTGACCTACTTTGGGAAAATATGGTTACTTATCAAAACCAACACTATTCATTGAATTAGTTTTCATGTCAAGAATATTCACCCAAAAGCAACTTCATATGAAGGCATTGAGGTTCATGCAAAGGGGGTTTGATCAAAGGGGTCTTCATGTCAAGACCCTTATTTTTACATCCCTCCTCAATACCAACTTGTATGAAGCTATGGATCAAGGACCAAATATTGAAATATTTATAAACTCAAATTTTAAATGGAGCTACTCAATTAATTTTTCTTCATAATAACGATTTTAACATATAGCAGCTTAATAATAACTTTCTATTAAATTGATTTTACTAAACACAGGATGTCTAACTATTTAGAAACTTTTATTTTGCATAATACATGTCAATGATTTCTTCTAAATAGTTAATAGTTGTCAGTTAATTGTATTAGTTATGAATAAGTATCTTATGCATTGTATAAGGCTACATTATTTAATCAATTATATCATCAAATACTTTTACTATTATATTCTCACATGTGATATTAGAGTTAGTCATACATAATGTTGAAGCAATGGGGTTTTGAAGGATGTTGTGTTTCATGAGTGACTTTACAATACACTAAATCCTTTTCCAAAATGACAAAACCAACATGTGATATCATGATCATGCATTTTAAGAATATATATTTGACACAATATTGCAAGAGATGTCATTTCAAGTAATGTGATGATTTTAATTTGCAAGTTACATTAGTGTGCATACATTTTTTGAAGAAGATCATTAGTCATGGTCTATACTTAAGATTGTGATTTGAAATTGCACTGGTAAGATGCACCTACAAAAGATGAAAACCATTGATGGGGGTATTATGTGTGTTTGATAATGTTCTTAATGTTCCTTTTATGACCATCATTTCCTATGATATTTTCTTCATTATTAAACTATTTTATCAATATCATTTCAGATTTTTTCCTCATTAGATTTTTCATGTGACCATTAGCATGCTAAGTTTATTCCAACTTCTTCATAGTGACCTTGAAATAATTTGCGAGGTCAAACAATTTAGCACAGTGAAAGAAATATTTTTGTTTGTGTTACCAACTATATGTAGCCTATCATGAAGGAAGTTGTCACACTCACACTAATATCATGAGAAAGAAGGTAATTTTTATCTTTCATTTAAGGAGTGCAATGTGCAATGACCACCAGCCATGAGGAATGCCATAAATAACTAATGGTTCCATAACTGGATTTTTTGAAAATAAATTGATAGTAATAGGTCTAAATTGGTGTAAATTTTGAAAATGAGGAATATTTACAAAGGTGTGGGGAAAAGAACAATCAAATGCAACTAGATGACAAATGGGGATCCATCATCTATTTGACAATAATATTGTCTTATATGCCAAACATTGATTATTATTTTTGAAGATCATTCATGATATAAATAGTAGTTTCACATACCTTAGAGACCTACCACATTGTGATATTGGTAAAGATTATGTCTCTTAAAAACTAAAATAGGACATAGCTTTGATATATCAGGTGTGAAGAAAGTATTTATAAACAAGCATAGATATTTTATTATCACTTTGAAAGGAAAATCATTATGAAAGAAAGGGTAGTTTTCTGAATGCAAACTTCCTTTTCAAGATTATCATATCAAAATTTAATATTGACTAGACACTTATTTTTGTAAGAAAATATTGGTTTTCATGTTTATTGAAACAAAGCATTGAGGAAAAGTTGATAAATTTTATCTCATATTTAATGATTCTAATCTTTGTGATAATAAGGTAAAAAGAGAATGAAATATTTTGTTAGAAGTAGAATAAAATGTATCCTTATTTTTTGGCAAGATGTTATATTGGTGTCTTTGCAAGAAATGCATTATGAAGATACAAGGTGTTTAAATAGTTTTAGTAAGGACTGAATTCATTATATTTTTCATAAGGATCTATTTTAATGCTACTAAAGTTTTTTATAATGATTTCACAAAGGAATCTATTGAGAAGTGTCCTATAAATGTTTTCAATTGAGCTCATAGAGGTTGAATTACTTCCTTTGGTGATATGTTTTGAGGGTAAAGTGTAAAAAGATTAGTCTCGATGTTAGAGGCATCAAAAGATGAAGGAACTTCCATAATCTCAAGGTAACTTCTCACTTTCAGATGGTGCTTTGCATGAGAAAAAAAATTGAGATTTTTTGGTTTCCTTTTTTTTTTTTTTCCTTTCTGATGTTGAGTAATGTGAAGAATATATGTTTTCTAAAACTTGATTTTGGAGATAGGTTTGGGACTTGATATTATGCTCAATATGGATTTTTTTTAGCAATATTTGGAGTATATACTCAAGAACTATACCCTTCAATGATCACTAGACAATGATAGATATTTGTTGCATCTCATTGGGATCATTTTTTAATAATCCAAGACTTTGTGGCTTAAGAACATATCTCAAAGCTACACCTTTCCAAGGGTCACAAGACAACTTGATGGAGCCTTAATTGGTTTAGGGTTTTCTAAATCAAAAAAAAATTAAAAATATGTATTGTGCATATTTTTCTACATAAGCCTTAATGGGGGGTTGCTAAGATAAGTTTTTTTTTTAATGTTTTCAACATCAATGTATTAAGGGGGAGAATGTTGGCATAATAAAATTCAATTCTTTCTTGTAAAGAGTTTATAGTTGTTAGTTAACTATATCCTACTAATATTTATCTCATGCATTATATAAGGTTACATTGTCTAATCAATAATTTCATCAAATACTTTTATCATTATGTTTGAGAACATTTTTATGTCTGATACTTTTGGAATAATAGTACATGAAGAAGAAATATGAAAAATATCTAAACATTAGGTATTTATGTTATATTTTTAACAATAAAAAATAAATTGATAGATACAAATAAAGCTAGAGGGCTCTAAATGAACTTATGTCCAAATTAAAGTTAATGTCACTTTAAAAGTCAATAAATTGTATTCAAATTGAAGAAACCAATTGAATACACTAGATATTGGTGTTACAAATTTAAATTTAGAAGAGTGATAATTTTATCATTTTTCGAGAAAAATATTATGATAACCTAATTGAATGTCACTCTTTAAAAATGTAGATGTCTTATATAAATTACTTTTTTTCAAAGAGAAGGGAAAATGGATACAAATCAATTACATATATATATATATATATATATATATATATATATATATATATATATAATATGAGAGAGATAGAGAGAGTTTTCCATCATCTTCAAATTGCTAATAGTTTTGCAAGAATAGGTATAGGAATATGAAATTTTCTTTCTAGAATGTTATGATTTGTGTGTCAAAGTTGGAAAAAATCATGAATACAATATTTTGGGAGAAGCCCCATAAATGGCAATATAGGTTATGTGATATTAATAAAATTATCTGATTGGAGGAAAGGTAGGGTATAATGTTAATGTTATTTTAGTTATGACCAGTCTCCTTCTAGCTAAAATAGATAGCATTAATGTTGTAGTAATATAATTATTATGTTAATATATTATAATAGTATATATATTATAATATTATATTATACTAATATATATATTATTATAATATATATTATATATGATATAATTATATCTTAATTTGATTTTTTTGAATAGTGATGTCCTTTGGGGATGGAGCATAGACATGGGGTAAGAGTTTCTTCTTCTAATGCATAGAAGAAAAGGGAAAGATGGTAAAAAAAAAATTGACATAATATTAGAGTCAGACTGTGAGATTTTAGAATTATTCCACTTTGATATTTGAGAGTTGTATAGATTATCTAGTTTGCATGAAATAGCAAGAGATAGAGAAAAAAATGTATAGGAGGAGAATCCACCATGTTGCATCATCTCTCTCTTAATGTCATTGCCAAGTATAATTTCTTAATTCCTATGTAAACTTGTGTAAGTCATTGTGAGGAAAACTTGCCAGATGAATATGATATTGATAAGTCCTCTCAAAGCTATCCCCTGAAAGCTTGTAATTCACGTATCACTCAAAATTGAAGATTAGAATTGGAGGAATCGCATTAGTAGATGTTTGGTCATATATATTGAGTCCCATAGATAAGACGCTTGTATTAAGTATGTAAAGACCAACGGTCTCTTGGGATTTTGCCTCCAATATATGATATCTGTTTAGCTAATCACTTGTGATATTAAAATGCTGATTGTATCCATTTGTAATCTCAATATTTTTGATCAATAATATTCCTCTTCTCTCAATGTGGATGTAGCCGCAATTTGTGGTGAACCATGATAAACTATTGTGTTTATGTGTCTATATGTTTTGCACTTTTTGATTAACTCTTCAATTGGTATCAGAGCCTATGATCAATTTCGGTGACCAAATTCTAAAGTCATGGAGGAATCAAGAGTGCAAAAATTCTTGGGGAAGAATTTCAGTCTATGGAAGGTACATAGGTGATCATTATTAATCAAGCATGATGTTGGAATAACAATTGGAGGTAAATCAAAAAATCTAACCTCCATGATGGATGAGACTTGGAATACAATTGATGAAAAGGCAATGGAAGATATTTTTCTCTCACTATCTCATAATGTCTTGTTCAATGTGAACAATGAAATGAAAACAAAGGTGGTGTGGAACAAGATTCAAAGTATGTACAAAATGATGTCTTCTACAAATAAATTTTTTATCATGAAGAAGCTTTGCAAATTGAAGATGAAGGATAGAATAATGATGTTGAATCACATAAATGAGTTGAATTGTCATGCTTGACCACTACTTTGGGTTTTTCTGCAAAGTAGGACCTTGTGTTATAAGTTTCTTTCTGTTGTTATGTTTGTATTTCTGAAGAACTTGGTTATATTACTGCCTTTGAATCACGAGTCTGATGCTAAAAGTATTTTCTATTTTGAACTATGTTATTAGCAGTGAATGTGATTTAGGAAGTTATGATTTGAAACAAGCATATAAATGATTTCATGTTGATTGGGTATCAATTATGTTTATTATGTTTCAAACTCATTGTAAACTACATTCTGTTTTATATTGTATGTTAACTTGACATTACAAATACATTTGAATGCTAATATGCTATATGCTTTTAGAACTTATCATTGTACTTTCATATATGAGATTGTGAAGGGATGGAATTTTGCATTAGATTTGTTTTTCCGTATAGCATATAGGCATATGCTATAAAGGGATTAAATACTTATATTGCATATAACCTTGAGATGGTTTTAATTACAAAACTTATATTCATTTTTTTTTAAAGGGTTTAATAAATCGCAGTTTGCATTTCATAGATATATATGTTTTTTTTAAAAGGGTCTAAACACCCTAAGTGGAGGTTGGCATAAATATTTTCTATTTTTTTTTAAAAAGGGGTTTAATATTTCTTAAATGGCATACAACCCTAAAAGGGTATCAAATGCCATGAAAGAGGAAAACATATTCATTTTGTTGAAAGCCAAATTCATGGAGGTGGACTTGGTATTGCCGAATACATGGCTCTGTGATTCATGTTGTGTATTGACTACTTGTTATGATGATTTATGGCACCAAAGGTTTAGTCAGCCATTTAGTGTTGTGAGTTCGGTTTTTTGCAGAATATGGGCCGAAAACTAGGCCGCATTGCTCTGTTTGGCTTTACATCTGTGATCTTGTTGCTGAGGTATCGGCATAATGAAGGGTGTTGGTTGGAAGGGAAACTTTCTTAAGTGGTTAAGTTTGATGGATATTCTCATCAGAAGTTGTTTGTTGTTTTGTTGGGTTCTTCTGCTTCACCCCATTCTGAAGTCATTTGCAAGTTATGTGTGTTGGCATTGTAGAGATTGCTTACTAGTTTTGACTTGGCTTGTGGGGCTTTGGCATCAAGTTGAATTGCAGAGCATTTTCCATCTTCAGTACTCATGTAGGGGCAATTTCTTACCCTACTCTCTCTCTCTTTGCAATTGCAATGTTATTTCGATTAGCATGTTGTAAATGGTTATTAGTTTTACTTATTGTATATTGACACTCAAGGATGGATATGTGCAGAGCATGGCACTGTGTGCAATGCTTAGCCCTATATATATTCATCTTTGAATGTGGAGTATGGAGATATTAGTTTGGAGGTTGCTATATGTATAAATTTGAGAGTTTCCCTAAACATAGATTTCTTCTCTGAGTTGAACCCAGTTGGAGCCTCATTCTTGTGATAGTTAGTTGTATGTGATTATGTTATATTTGTGTATTAAGCTTTGACAGGGCCGAGCTCTAAGGAACCCATATCTTAGAATACATAGATATGTGTGGTTCGGCCACAGACACGAGCTCGCATTAGGTTGCAGAGTCGTGACTGATTAGGGCACAGTCACTCTATTTTCAAGATATAAATGATTTAAAATAAGGGATATCTCATTGTCAAAAAAAGAGAATGTTTGAATTCTATAGCTCGGTTATTGCATATTAAAACAATAAGATAGTGAATAGTATGGGAATACTGAAGGTAATGACATTGTGTCAAATAGTTAGTAGGAAGCTCAAATTAAGTAGAAAAATTCTCTGCGACAGCATAATTTACCCATTAATTTATAATGAAAATTGAGTCTTAATTAACTATTGTATTGTGGTATTGTTTGCAACTAAATAAGGCATTATTTTAAAACAAAGACATAGATAGATGCTATTGTATCACTAGGGTCATTATGTGAACAGCTAGTGAGCATCTTATAGTTTAGGGATTTTACATCTTAATCATTTTTGGTCATTGATATGAGGTAAGTTACATTGCATATTTGTCAGTCGTATTTTTAATTGAATTCAGATATTATATTTTATTATGCTGATTGTAGATATAACTGGGTGGTATCTTATTGTTAAACAGTGGTAAAACTTCAATAGACACTTGGATATTCAGTAACATTGTTGATAATATTTTGTTAAGCATTGGCTGCACTTGGATTCAGTAATGTTTGATTTTACTATGAAGTGTCTTAATAAGCATTTACAGATTGTTTTGACATAAGATGTTTGAAACAGAATCTTGTTTTATAAAGATGTATTTCTGTTCATAAATGAAATGAAAATTCATTTTAAGTTATGAGACAGATTATGATATATGTTGGTGATATGTCATTTAAAAGCAAGAATATCATATTTACATTGTTTTATTATCTTGGTCATTTTGAATTATAAGTTTAGTTTATTATAATAGTAGGAATAAGTAATATAGTGCTATGATTGGTAAATATCATTAAACTGATGTAACAGTTTAGTTATATTTACGAGATCATAATATTGTAGTATTTATTTCTATTGTTAAAATAACCTAAGTTTACTTTCAAATTTGATAGTAGAAGATGAGAGTTTTAAAAGATGAAGAATGAAATATCATGTGAAAACTATTTGTTATTCGTTGCATTTGCATTCTTAAAATATCTGTTTGATGTGTATTTTAAGGATAGCTGTAATGAATTTATATCGAGGTGGCTGAATATCGAATTATTCTATTCAATTAATTAATTCAGTGATAATTTTAAGATGAATTGGATGGGTTAATTACATACAAAAGATAATTGGCCTTACCTATGACTTAAACCAGTAAGGTTAAGTATGGAGAACAAGGCAAGTCTCTATTACATCATTTCACAAGTACCATAGAGAATCCCACAATGTGTTGTCTATGAGCTTACCATATATGGATGCAGTATCTTAGCACCATAGTGATGACACCTCAGTATATATATGATTCATTTACTAGCTATTCTTAGTGCGAGTTTAAATTTGCGTTGTTAAGAAGATGGTTACTTCTTGCATATTAATTTTAGAATTGCACTATGTTATGAGCTTCAGATATTTGCATTGTGGTTTTGTATATGTTTATTCTAACAAGTATGCAAGTGGACTACACTTTTTAACTCAGTATGTACTGAGCCCTCTTTGTGTTGTGTTGCATTTTTGTGTGTGTTTTAGGTTTTTCAAGTTGAATAAAAAGTAGCTAAGGTTGACTATTGAAGTTACTTCTTGAAACAAAATTTGATTCTTGTAGAGTCCATATGTTGGACCTAGGCATCTAAGAATGATATTGTACTTCATTATTGTACTGAAATCTTTATGTATTAATATCATTATGGAAATTTATTTTGATGATATCTTTTTCTATTATGAGGTTTACAAATTGAAAATGACTCAATCATTGTTCATATTCTTGTAAAAGATGATTAATTAAAAAAAAAAATTCTATGATTCATTATGCTTGTTCATGGTTTTCATATATATATATATATATATATATATATATATATATATATATATATATATTAGTATAGCGTTACATGAATACTCTTTTATGTCAAGAAAAATTCATTGTTATGCCTCAAGATGATGAAAATAAGGTTGTCCTATTATTATGCTCCTTACCAGATAGTTGGGATGGTGTAGTAACATCAATCAACACTTCTGTTACTAGAAAAAATAAGTTGGTCTATGATGAGGTAGTTGCTACTTTTCTAAGTGATGGTATGAAGAGAACCAAAAAATAGTCTTCATCCAATGATGCTCTACTGACTATTAGCATGGAAAATAGAGGAAGAAATCATCATAGAGGCACAAATAATAACAACCAAAGGCCACAATCAACTAGAAGATCGCAGTCCTAGGGTAGACAAAACAATTGTTATTTTTGTAGAAAGGTTGGTCATATTAAGGACTATAAAATATATAAAAGGGCTCAAGAAAAGGTTTTATAAAGTGGACAAAACATCATTCATGATAAGGACGATGGTATTTTGGTTCTTGCAATAAGTGACACAAATTCAAATTCATGGGTAATTGATTCTTGGGCTCCATATCATGCATCTTCACAAACTACAAAGAAGGTAACTTTGGGAATGTCTATTTGGGTGACAACAAAGCTTATGAAATTATAGGAAAGGGTTATATTCTTTTATCAATATAAGGATGTGCTCAATAATTTCTTAAGGATGTTAGGCATGTTCCCAAGTTAAAAACGAATTTGATTTTTTTCAATCAGTTATATACTCAAGCGTTTCTCACACTTCTCATGGACACATGCAAAATTACCAAGGGTTCCATGGTTATTGCCAAAGGGGATAAAGTTGGTAGCCTAGATGTTGTAGGAACTAATGATAAGGTGGGACCAATGATGACTATTAAAGAAAGTGATACCACACTTTGGCATCAAAGATTAGGCCACATGACCAAGATTGGGCTAGAGGTTATGATTAATCAAGATCAACTTCCAAGTCTCCAATCAACATATTTGGCATTTTGTGAGCATTGTCTTCATGGGAAACAAAATTTTGTTAGTTTTTGGAAGAATGGCCATGACAAGAAGGTAACACCATTGGAGTTAGTGCACATAGATGTTTTTGGTCCCATAGAGGTAACCACTTATGGAGGCACAAATTACATTGTTTCCTTTCTTGATGATTTTACTAGAAAGGTTTGGGTTTATATGATCTCTAGAAAATTTGAAGTTTCTCAAAATTTAAAGTTTTTAAAGCTCTTGTTGAAAATTAGTGTGGGCATAAAATCAAAATTTTAAAATCAGATAGCAAAGGTAAAATATGTTCATTGGAGTTTGATAAATTTTGTTTAGATCAATGTATCCAATGGGTGAAAGTTATGTCGTTCACCCCTCAAGAAAATGGGGTAGCAAAAAGGCTAAATTGAAGCATACTTGAGAAAGTTTGAATCATGCTTTCTAATGTTGGTTTAGGCAAAGAATTCTTGATGGAGACCTATTATACAACAATGTATTTCATTAATCAAAGTCATCCATCTCATTTGGACTTTGGAATTACAAAAGAAGAATGGCTCATAAGAAGGATTTCCTACTCACATCTTCAATTTTTTGGGTCTCAAGCATTCATTCATGTTCTTAAAAAAATTGAGCAAGTCGGATTCAAAATCACACCAATGTATCTTCATGTTCTATGGTGAATATAAGTTTGGATTTTGGTTATGGGATCCTATTACAAAGAAATTTGTGCACAGTAGAGATTTGATCTTTATTGAGATGAAGTTTCTGACTTTTCAATCAACATCACAAGAAGCATCTACCGATGAATTCTTTCCTATGTATCTATTTAATAAGAATAGTTAATCCCTAAATCCATAGTCCTAGCCTATTCTCAATACCCCCACCTTTTTTTTATCCCCAAATCTTGCTCTATCTTTATCCTCTAGCTCCGATAGCATGGATCTTTATCATGCTAATCAATAGTCTGGTTAATTGTTTGAGGGAAGCTTAATGCCATCAAACAAAACTTTTCTTTTACATAGGAAGAATTATCCATAAAAAAGTCATTATTTATTTCAATCTCTTGGACATGTCTACCACAAAAAACCTATGGATGAAACACATAACCACACTCCTCCTGAAGACTCCGGTGTCTCACCTTCACAATGCTTTGATAATAACTATGTGACACATGAAAAATGTGGTGAACAATTTTTTTGCCCACTCTACTCCCCATGGCAAGTTAATGGTTCTACTATATCCAATAATCTTTCCATAGTGAGACAAGAAACTTCCCATAGTCATGATGTCCTTCCATTGCATGATGTGCACAATGGTGAAAAATGTGCATGGTGTAAGGTCCCTCCTCATATGTACTTATTAAATATGATTTTCTATATTAAATCCACTATAGGTGATTTGAAATAGATATGAAGTAATGTTTTATGTTTTATATGTCCTAATAAAAATTGAGATTTGTTGATATGTTCATGTTTTATATACTATGTGATTCAAGAACTACTTCATTATCTTGACTATTTAAAAATTAATTTGTTTACTAACATGATGATTCAAGGTGTTTCACCTTATGATGATGATGTTGATTATGGTACCTTAATGTCTAGGTTATATGCATTCAAATAGTTCAGTGTGCCCTATTGATTATGTTCATAATGTCTAGGTATATGCATGACTAATGATGATTATTCTAGTATTTTAATTTGAATTAATGAATAAGCTATGTTATATTGATTATGTAATTACTGATAATTAAATGGGTGTAGAAACGAGAAAGGGTTATTTAAATAAAAGTTGATTTTTTGATTAATGTGATTATCTAAATAAGTTTTTATAATGTGATTTTTCTCGAACTACTGATGTGTGAAATGAAGTGTGCAGGATTATTAGCCAGGAAATATACTGGAGAATTAGAACTCGACCCTATGTACAGTTTTTGAAAACCAAGGTTAAGTCTAATGAAAGACATAGACCCCATTGTTTCATATTTTATTTGTATTGTAAATTGACTGTGTGTATCATTCTAGAATCGTAAAGTATTTAAATGTTTTTTAATAGCAATTTTACAGTGTCACTTGACACTCATAATCCATGTATGCATTTCAACATGATAATTAGGGTTAGCCAAGTAACCTAAGAATCTAATATGGACTAGGTTAGTAACCTAATACTAATTAGTTGGTAATCAGGGTTAATTACCCTAATAAGGGTTTAGTGGTAAGATTTCATTTCCTAAGGGTTTTTAGAAAGTCCAAAATTTTCAAGAAATGTAATAGGTCCCTAAATAGTCCTACAAGCCAAAAATTATGAAAACTAAGTGCCTAGGGGGTATATGTATGGGTTGGGGAAATTTTCCACCCCTCTAGCCCCTCTCATTAACTTTTCTGACCACCCAAATATCCCATTTTTGCTTTTATGAAAAAATGGAGTTTCACCATGAGTTTGATAAGTTATAATCCACCATGAAGTTTGCCTTAATGTTGAGGTTGAGTTAGAAGACTCTAGAAGCCCTTGGTCAAGTGGGGAGTTATTGCATTTTGTAAGTGGTTGAGTTAGGAGCCTATTTAGTAGTAGATTTGATGGTGGAAGATTATTCACCCAACCTCTAGATTTAGAGAGAAAAGTTAGGATTGACGGAGAAGGAAGGATAGCTATTCTCAAATTTTAGTTTGTCATTACCATTTGTGAAGGTAGGAATCCTTCAAGCTTGTGTCTTCATGCTGTGTTTTATTTCTTAAAGTAGGTTTTTGCATATATGTGTTCATGTGTATGATGAGTATGTTAGGAATGAGATTGTAATGGGTTTTCTCTAAATTTTTCCTTCATGTTTTACATTTTGATTTTTGAGGGAAACTATAAGGGTTTTGTTGACATTACTCACCTTTGGATAGGGCAGAAGTGGTAATGTATGGGAGGAGGGCTTTAGTTGGACTATGACAATGTAGAGTCTCTCCTCATGATGAGAGGGAGAGAGTAGGTGGTATGGGCCCCTACTTGTCAATACAAACCATTTTTTGTGTTTTGAAAATTAAGAAATGAAAGAATGGAAGTTCTTGTGATTATAGCCTTGAAAGGGCATTTTTGAAAGAATAAAAGTTCTTGTGATATTAGCCTTAAAAGGGCATCTGTTATGGTGTTGTGACCAACTTCTCCTACTTGGAAAAATCTACTTTCTCTCTAGTCTAGTTCATTAATGAACCTATTATACAAACCTGGGATGGGAGTATCTAGGTTGAATGTGTCTTCATATTAAATCTGTGTCTCTCAATCAATTTCACTTTCTCCATGGTTACATTGATGAAAATTGCAAATTTCACAGTGGCTACCTTGTTATGGAGCCAAGTAGGAATTCAGAGTTGTTGTTTCAATTCAATTGATTAGGTGGTTTCTCCTTGGGATAATGACCTTGTTGTAAAATGTTATTGTTAAACTTATTTTTTGAAATGATTATGATCTTGGGTTTTCTTCCCTAGTTCTTTGCCGGGGGAGTCCTTGAATCAGATGAGTGAATAAGATGGGCAAGTTCCCTTCATATGATATTCTTTATGATTTAAATGTGTATGTATATGTTCAAATGGTAATTAGGTAGAATAGTGTTACTTAAGTTTTGCAATTTGATCTCAAACATGGATTAGAGCAAATGCAAGTCATATGATTAGTGTATCACTTTGCATTTTCATAATTATTAGGAAGTAAAACATTCCTATTCAAATGCTTAAAAAATACATCAAAATCTAAGCTATAAATCAACCTAGAAAAAAAAATACCCCCTTTCCATGTAATATCTAACACTTTAAAAAAAAAGACTCTTGAAAAATTTTGTCTTCTAGAGAAAAAATGCTCTTTGCCCTTTGTATGGGAAATGAAATTAAATCCTTTTGTTTGGAATAGAGTATATTCCTTTCTAAATTCCACTTAATATCTTGAATACCATTTAGAAAAAAAGAATTATGCAATAAATAATATTTTTTTAAAAAAGAGAAAGAGAACCTTTAAAAATGTATCCAAGTCTATCCTAAAGCTTCACCTAATTAACTTTACTACATAAATCACAACTATCTTCCCCCCTCTCACATGACCTAAATAGATGCAACCTTTGAACAAAGGGAAAGAAAAGTCAAATAGGACAACATACATTTAAGTTCATCCCTCTTAAATTCAAACTTAGTTATTAAATCTTATCCCCACTTTTTCCATGCATACACACATGTTTTGAAGCCTGCACCACCTCAAGAGGTGAGTGCTAGTTGGGCATGTTAACTCACTTAGGAGAATAAAGGTGACTGTAGGTAATATATGGTTATAAAGTCTCCCCTCAAACCAATCATCATTTAGAATTTAAAAAAAAAAAAACAAAGGGTTTGAAATCTGCCATACTTGCCTCATGTACCCTGCAAGATAAGACAAAATCTGCACTTGGGCAGCAAGCATCATGATTGAAGTCTTTGCCCACATGAGCATGGAAGGATGTGGAGGGAGGAAGGGTAGTGGTTAGGTAGGTAGGGTAAGGGGAAGGATTAGGGGGTACTTAGTGCTTTTGAAAAGAAATAGATTTTAGTAAATTTTTGTTAGTATAGTTTAGTTATTATTAAATGTTAAGTTAGGATTTGTTAGTAAATGTCAATGTTAGTAAGTTAAAATTAGGATTGTTGATTATTGTTGAAAGTTGATGTTAGTTGGTATTTTTACAATTAGTTAGTTATAATTTAGTTTAGTATTCTTTTTAATAGAGTACAATACATTGATTTTATTTAATGTTAAATAAGTCCATGATTTTGAAGTGTAATGTTATTTTTGATTTATTCAAACTGTATTATTAATGTTAGATATGTTTATTTTGGAATAGGTTGGTAGATTTAAGTGTTATTAGTTTTCATTTTTATTTATGTTTATTAGTTAGTAGTGTTTTGGTTTTTAAATGTGTACACCAATAAGATTATGGTTTTGAGTTTTTTTAGTGATGAATTATATTTTTGATGTCTTGAAGTTAGACATTCTAAAGATGTTTGGACAAACTTTAATAAATATAAAAAATTAAAGCTGTGAGAATTAAGTTATAAATTTGAAATCAGAAGATGCTAATGTTTTGAGAGTGTTATAGAGTAAGTTTAAAAAGATAACTTGTTTAGGGAATCACGTTATGTTTTAAAATGATGTGAGTGTTGTAAATATATTAAATGATGAATGTAAATGATTTAATTAGTTCAAATGGCTATATCAGAATTTAAATGTGTAATGGATTTTAGAGTTGTCTAGATAGCTTGATAGAATGGTTTGGGTTTTGATTAGAAGATGGGACAATGTCATGATTAGTTTAATGATAAGTATTTAATATTTTTAATTAGTTCTAAATAGGTTATGATAATATCCAAAATTAAGTATTAATGTGTTATGATAGATTAACCTTTAAATGTATAATTAGATTCTCCAAAGGACTAATCTAGTATAGTATTTAAAAAAGAATAACATCATAGTAAACTTATGAACTTAGAAACACTAAAATGTAACTTGAATTGGAAGTCATACCTTTTTAAATTGAACCAAAATTTTAATCAATCATCTCATTCAACTTGACCTTGTAACACTAGGACTTAGGGTTTTCAAACTTGTGCATTGTGTTGGAATACCGACTCTACATCTTTATGATGTGTATTCAAAACTCACTTTTATCCTTCATCAAACTTTCCATTAGGTTTTTAGTGTAGCTTGCATTTATATAGTGAATTAGTTATCTTTAAAAAAAATTGTTGGTGTGTTTTTGCCTTGTATTTTGGGCATGACACGTGGGCTCCTCCTTTATAAGTTTTGGGTTCCAATCTTCATCATAATGGTCTTCACCAAACAACAATAGAGCATAAGAGACAGGACATCTCCATCCATGGTCTGATTGGTCCATGTCATCCAATAGAGAAAATCAAAATTGTTGAACATAATATTTTTACAAAAGGATATACACCTCACACCAATGTGGAATGGGCTTGTGACTTAGTAAATACAAGGTGAGGTCAGTCATAGAGTTACAGTAGAGAGCAAATTATGTTAGTTGCTTAAGAGCACATGATGCAACATGCTTCAATGTTCTATCAACAACAACACCATGGGAAATAAGGTCTCACTACAGACTTCACACCAAGCATTGGCATTGAACATTTTCTTTCCTACCCAAGTAGTTGATGCAATGCATCTAGTAGAGCATGTTCCAACCCATGGCTTGTAGTCTATCACTCTTGACACCAGTACTAATAATCAAGCATCACATGCCACTCCACCATTGAATAGAATGATGAGTGATCAAAATAGAGGACAATCCAACTTCATGAATAAGAAACCCTTACTAGATATTAATAACTTTGTAACATCTAGAAAGTAGTGCTCAAACAAAGACAACACATAGAATAATTTGAATAAAAAAAAAATTTGATCATCTTCACATGGGAGTGCCTATCAATTACTAAAAAATAATTTTGACAAAACTAATATTCAATAATTAAGGTTGTCTATAAGGCAGAGAGAGATGCTCACTAATTATTCAAATTATGAGTTATTTTACTCTAAGGAGGCAAAGCATGAGATCTTAATCTTTGATCAGATTGAACCAATTAATTTGAAAGATTCTTGCAAAAGTACTGATAAAAATAAGGGGATGATCACAATGGAAGAAGACATGAATACTCTTAGAACCAATAAAACTTGGGATTTAGTACTACTTCCACCCAACCGTAAAGGTCTTAAAAATTGTTGGGTTATAAGGTGAAAGAGGAAGATGGTAGAAGAAAGAGGTTTCATGCTAAATTTGTTGTCAAAGGGTATGCTAAGAAAAAGGGACTAGACTTTGTAGAGATTTTCTCACTAGTTGTTTGGATAACTACAATCTGGGTAGTTTTGGTAATGGTAGCCTGTAAGGTCCCTTCTCGTATGTACTTGTTAAATATGAATTTATTTGTTAAATTTGTTATAGGAGATTAGAATGGATATGAAGTAATGTTTTATGGTTTAGATGTCCTAACTGAAACTAAGATCAGCTGATACATTCATGTTTTAAATACTCAGTGATTCAAGAGCTACTACATTATCTCGACTATTTAAACATTAATTTGCACTAAAGATGATACAAGGTGTTTCACCTGATGATGATGATGGTGATTATGGTACCTCAATGATTAGGTTATATATATTTAGATAGTTCGGTATTCCTTATTGACGATGTTTATGATGTTTAGGTATATGCATGCCTAATGATGATTATTCTAGTATTTTAATTTGAATTAATGAATAAGTTATGTTATATTGATTATGTAATTATTGATGATTAAATGTGTGTAAAAATGAGAAAGGGTTATTTAAATAAAAGTTGATGTTTTGATTTATGTGATTATTTAGATGAGTTTTAAATATATGCATGTCATTTTTCTCAAGCTACTGATGTGTGAAATGAAGTGTACATGATTATTAGCTAGAAAATCTAATAGAGAATCAGAACTAGACCCTATGTACTATTTATGGAAACTAGGGTTGATTCTAATGAAAGACATAGACCTTGTTGTTTCATATTTTATTTGTATCATAAATTGAATGTGTATATCATTCTATAACCGTTAAGTGTTAATGTTTTGTAAAAGTGATCTTATGGTGTCACTTGACACTCATGATTCATATATGCATTTCAGAATGATAATTAGGGTTAGTCAAGTAACCTAAAAAATCTAAGTTGGACTAGGATAGTAATCTAATACTAATTAGTTTGTAATCAAGATTAATTACCCTAATCAAGGTTTAGTGATAAGTTTGTATTCTTGGGGATTTTAGAAAGTCAAACTATTTTAAGAAATTTAATAGGTCTTTAAATATTCTTAGAGGCTAAAAATTATGAAAGCTAAGTGCCTAGGTGGTATATGTATGGGTTGGGTGCATTTTCCAACCCTCTAGCCCCTTTCATTGAGTTTTGTGATGACCCAAATATCCCATTTTTTATTTAGTGCGAAAATTGGAGTTTCACCATGAGTTTGACAAGTTATACTCCACCATGAAGTTTGCCTTAATGAAGAGGTTAAGTTGGAAGACTCTAGAATCCCTTAGTCATGTGGGGAGTTGTTGATTTTTGTAGGTGGTTGAGTTAGGAGCCTATTTACTGGTAGATTTGAGGGTGAAAGATTGTTCACCCAATTTCTACAAAAGTTAGAGTGTAAAGTTAGGATTGAAGGAGAAGGAAGGATAGCTCTTCTCAAATGTTAGTTTTCCATAACCATTTCTAAAGGTAGGAATCCTTCAAGTTTGTGTCTTCATGTTGTATTTCATTTCTTAATGTAGGTTGTTGCATGTGTGTGTTCATATGTATAAAGAAATATGTTAAGAGAATGGGATTGTGATGGGTTTCTTAAATGTATTTTTTTTATGTTTTAAATTTTGATTTTTAAGGGAAACTATAAGAGTTGTGTTGGCATTACTTACCCTTGAATAGGGAAAAAGTGGCCATGTAAAGGAGGAGGGCTTCAATTGGACCCCAGGCAGTGTAGAGTCTCTCCTCACAACAAGATAGGGAGAGAGTAGGGTATTATAGGCCCCTACTCATCAATACAAATCATGTTTGTGTTTTGGGAAATTACGAAGTGAAAGAATGGAAGTTCTTGTGATATTAGCCTTGAAAGAGCATCTATTATGGTATTGTGACTGACTTCTCCTACCTAGAAAAATCCACCTTCTCCCTAGTTTGGTTCAATGATGAACCTATTCTGCAAACCTAGGTTGGGAGTAAATGGGTTTAATGTGTCTTCATGTTAAATCTTGTTTGTCTCCTAATTAGTTTCATTTTCTCCATGGTTACCTTGATGAAATTTTCTAGATTTTGTAGTGGCTACCTTGTTATGGAGCCAAGTAGAAATTTAGAGTTGTTATTTCAATTCAAATGTGTTGGAAGATTTCTCCTTGGGATAATGATCCTATTGTAAAATGTTATTGTTAAACTTATTTTCAAAATGACCATGATGTTGGGTTTTCTTCCCTGGTTCTTTCCTGACGGAGTCTTTGAATGAGGTGATTCAACAAAATGAATAAGAAGTGGCTAGTCCACATATGTTAAAAAAAGAGAGAGTATTTTCCTTGCAGATGATATCTCTTATGATTCAATTTTTTTGCATGTGTTTATCGGTAAATAGATGCAATGATATTTTACCTCCCCTATGGTATTCTTTAATTTGAATTTGTTTTCATATGATTGTTGGCAATCAGATACAATGAAATTACTTAAGTTTTGCAATTTGATTTCGAATATGGATTAGAGAAAAACCAATTGATATGAATGGTACTTCATTTTGTATTTTAGAAATTATTGAGAAGAAAAAAAATCCTTTTCGAGTACATCAATATAACATCAAAATTTATGCTATTAATTATCCTAGAAATTTTTTTAAAAAATCTGCTTTGGCTAACTAAATAAATTTTAAAATCCAACACTTAAAAAAAAGAGACATTGAAAAGATCTATCTTTCATGAGCAAACTACTCTCTACCTTTTGTATGAATTTTTTTTTAAAAATCCCCCTTCTTGAACAGAGTATATTCTATTTAAGATTCCATATAAAAATCTTGAATAGCTTTATAAAAGAGAATTATGTAAATAAATAAATAAAAGAAATAAAAAATAAATAAAAAGTATAACATTTGAAATAAACCTATATCTATCCTATCCTAGCTTACCTACTTAACTTTATTACATAAACCTCATTTCACTTCCCTTATCTCTACCCACACCTATAAAAATTTTTGCATTTTTTACCCATTAGACCTCTTCAAAGTTGGAAGACTAGAAAATTTGAAATAAAGTAATTAAAAGAAAAAGAAAAAGAAAACCTAAAGGTAAAATCCACATCACATCACCTTGTTTTTCCCCAAAGTTGAGTGCATGAGATCTTGGAAGTAAGTTGAATTTAAATCCTTTAGAACTCCAAGTCAACATCACTTTCCACTCACTCTATCTCCATTCATGTTGGTTTTAAGCTTGAAGTTTTCAAATAGCAATCAAAGTAGGATATTTATGTCATTAAATGAAAAAATGTACTTTATGCTTGTATAAAATGAAAACAACTTTCAAACCTAGGATGTGATGTTATGATTTAATTATTGTGTTAGTATTAACTAGCAGGGGATTAAGGTGTCATCTAGAGGTTTGTAATAAATTTAAGGTTTAAATAAAATGTTACAATTATTATTACTTTTCTATTTGAAAAAAGGTAAATATTAATGTTGTTTTATTTGTATAGTTAGTGAGTAATTTATGTATTATTGAGTTAGTAAAACCTTATAGTGTTTTATGTTTTAGATATGGATATGTTGGTGTTAGGGTTTGACAATATGGTATTATAGATAAAGATTGTGGTTTAAGATACATTAGAATATAATTGAACTATTATGCTTGGAATTATTTCTTTTCTTTTATGGTTTTCAAAATTAAAACTATTGTAATTATGAGATAATTAAATAGGACTTAAGTTATGGAATAGGGTCATGGGTTGAAGTTGAATAAGAATGTTAGTGTTTAATTAAATTATTTATTATAAGATTAAAATTTTATGTTTGAAACAAATTGTATTTGTTGATAAAGTTTGGTGGTTAGATCACTAGGTGTATAGTTAAAATACATTTTTATAGAATATTATTACTTGAATTATCTATTTTTCTATTTTGAGTATTCTAGAAATCCTTTAGAAGTAATAGTATGTATTTAATTATAAATTAGTTCATGTGGTTATATTAGGAGTTAAATGTGTAATGAATTTAAAGTTGTTTAGATATCTGGGTAGAATGGTTTGGGTTTTGATTAGAAGATGAGTCGATGTCATGATTAGTTTAATAGTAAATATTTAATTTTTTTAATTAGTTATAGATAGGTTATGATAATATCTAAAATTAAATATTAGTGTGTAATGATAGGTTAACCTTTAAATGTAGAATTAGATTCTCCTAAGGATTGATCTAGTATAGTGTTAAAAAACATTGCATCATAGTCAGCTTATGAACTTGGAAACCCTAAAATGTAATTTGAATTGAAAGTTTTACCTTTGTAAATTGAACCTAAATGTTAATTGATCATCTTATTCAACCTGAGCTAAGTGTCCCTATAACACTAGCACATAGAGTTTTGAAACTTGTGCCTTGTGTTGGAATATCGACTTTACATCCTTATGATGTGTATTTGAAACTCACTTTAATCCCTGGTCAAACTTTCCATAAAGTTTTTAGTGTACCATGCATTTATATAGTGAATTAATTATCTTTAAAAAAAAGATTGGTGTATTTTTTCCATGTATTTTTGGGAATGAAATAGCCATTTGGGATCTTGAACTAGAACAACTTGAGGTTAAGATGATTTTTCTACATCATGGCATCAATGAAGAAATTTACATGGAATAGCTTGAGGTCTCTATTCAAAAAGGAAAAGAACATCACTATTGCTGGTTGAATAAAAGTTTGTATGGGCTTAAGAAAGATTCAAGGTAGTGGTATATTAAATTTGATCGGTTCATGGCTAAACACAACTTCACCTAGTGTAAATCAAATCCATGTGTTAGGATTCGACAAATCCAAAATAATATAAGAATAATCAGTTATATGTAGAGTCAAAAGAAGAATACTTAAAGAACACAGATAACACACATATATAACATGGTTCACCCAAAACCTGCGCTACATCTACCTACACAGTCTTCAACCTTTCTATTATCTAGAAAAGTTGTACACCAACATTACAAAGAACTATGCATCTTAGCCACTTATAACCACTAGGTAAGTGCAAGAAGTTGGGTCTCACTTTTGGGCAAAATGTGGAAGTGTTTTTCCTATTTCTGAAATTTCTTGTGAATTGATGTCAAAATTTGAGGCATTTAGAGATTGAATATAAAAAAACTTTCAGAAAGAAAAAATTTTGTGTTCAAAATCTAGCTTTTGAATATGTAATCTATTTGTATACCCATATGATAGATTTTTCTTTTGGTATGGATCTTTAAAAACCACTTTTTCAAAATGCCTATTTCGGGACCATACCACACTCGTGTATGGACACCATAATTTGACACAAATAAATGAATTTTCATAAATCCTTTTAAAGGGAGTTACCTAATACACTTAAGATTGATGCCAATATTTTTTCTTAATTTTTTATTCAATAATTTTATTATTATTAATTATTAATTGGCTATAAAGGTAAATTTCAAAACCTCTCGTGTACGAACACCATAATTTGATCAAAATTTTACTTTTTCTAAAAATTATTATTTTTTAACCTCAAAAGAATTGTATGTAGATTGATGACATATAAATTAATTTAAGAAAAATTATAAAATAAAAAAGTTATTAAAGTTTTAGTGAACTTCACTATTTTACATTTAGGTACCATCTTTCATTAAAAAATAATGCAAAAATAGTAAATAAAATCATAGCACTATAAAATTTATATTTCTGAAATCAAGATAGTGAGAGCTATAATGGATTTTTGTTTCATAAAAAAATTTGATTGGGAAGACCCTCTAAAAATTATAGCAAGGCAGGAATTTGTTAGTTCCATGCCTTAGCCAAATCTTGAGAGGTCAAGGCATATGCTTGGTCTCACCAAGCCTATCTCGAACCAAAATTTGAGGTAGGAGAAAATAATCTCACCCAATGTTGTAAGAAATGAGTACCTATTATTTAAATCCCCCCCCCAAAAAAAAAAAAAAAAATTTAGAAATGGGTACCTATTTCTAAAAAATACAATTTTTTTATGTTTTCAAAAATGAGTACCTATTTTTTGAAATTAAAAAATGGGTACCTAGTTTTTGAAAAAATGGGTGCCCATTTTTCAAATTTTAGATCAGGCACCCAAGCCTAAAATGGGTACCAATTTTTTAAAAATGGGTACTTGTTTCTAAAAGAACATGATCTCAATCCGTGGACTTCTGCAGAATTGATACCCAACTCCTTGTTTGTACCCCACTACATGATCAGTTGCCACAATATCAGCACCATGTGTCTACTATGAAAGGTTTCCTAGTGGTGATTTTTTTATTCTTCTACTCTACGTTGATGGCATGTTAGTTGATGGTTCTTCTCCTCAAATAGTTAACAAGTTAAAGCAAGAGTTATCTCTCAATTTTCCATGAAAGCTGATTTAGGGCCTACCAAAAATATTCTTAGCATGACTATTACTAGAGATAGACAAAAGAATATGCTTACTTTGTCACATAAATCATACATTGACAAAGTTGTAGAGCAGTTTGGTATGGTTGAAGCAAAACTTGTTCCTATTTCCTCTTGCTCCTCGCTTTCATCTAACTTCTAATTTGTGTCCCAAAACATAAGAAGAGAAGGAATTTATGAATACATTCCTTATAAATCAGCAATTGGTAACATAATGTACAGTATGGTTTCTACATGCCTTGATATTGCTCATTCAATGGGAGTAGTTAGTAAATCCATGAGAAATCCAAGAAAGCCTCATTGGGAAGTAGCTAAGTGGATATTATGGAACCTCAAGGGCACTTTCTGATTATGAATTATGTTTTGGTAGAAATCATGCTCAACTGCAAGGATTCAAATCTTGTTGAAGATCAAGAAAAATATAGGTCTACTACTAGTTATGCTTTCATATTTGTCAGGGCTTCCATTAGTTGGGCCTCAAGGCTGCAATATTGTGTTGCTCTTTCTTTTGTTGAAGCTTAATACTTGACTCTTTTTGAAGATGCTAGAGATATTATTTTGTTGCAATGTTTGTTCAATGATCTCCATTGGCAGCAAGATGATTATGTTTATTTTTTGATAGTCAGAGTGCAATTTTTAGGGCTCACAATAATTCCTCTTAGTGACATTCCAACATATTGAAAAGCATTCTCACTATGTTTGTTATATGGTAGAAGGAGGAAAATTAAAGGTTGGAAAAATTGATACAAAGATCAATCTAGTGGACATGTTGATGAAGGTTGTTTCCAAGGAGAAGTTTGAATCTATCAAGACTTCTCTTGGCCTTGTTAAAAAGAAGTAGGTCAAAATATAGAGCAAGGGAATGGGTGATCAGCTAGAGCATCCATTGCTTCAGGTGGGAGATTATTAATTATGTGAAGACCAATGGTCTCTTGGGATTTTCCATCCAATATATTATGCCTATTCAGTTGATCAATTGTGATCTATAAATGTTGATTGTATCCATTTGTAATCTCAATCTTTTCAATCAATAATATTCCTCTACTCTCATTATGGACATAGCCATGATTTTTGGTGAACCATGACAAACTATTGTGTTTATGTGTCTCTTTTTTTTGCACTTTTTGATTAACCTTTCAATTTGTAGGAGAAAATGGAAGATTGAATTACTTCTTTTACAAGATTATACACAACCTCTACTAGATATAGATGAGGGTATTTCTTGGATAGATTATTTTTCCCCCACCACTATTGTGATTCATATACATCAAAGTTCCAATAGGAATTGTGATGGGATTTCCACTGAAGGTGTAATGCCCAAAAATTGGGGCAAATACACACCAACAATTTTTTTTAAAGGTAATTTCAACTATGTTATCACACACACTAACATAAAATATGTTGCAGGGGGATGTCAACTAGACAAGGTTATTTTTGAGTCACAATGTCAAAGAAACAATTGAGTTTTGGTAACTTTTTGAAAGGATCTAGAGTTGACATCTAACAAACTGCACTAGTTCAAAACCTATGAATTAAGTGCTATAGGAACACTTGGTTTGAGTTGATTAAGATTGGTTGGTTGAATCATAATTAAACTATGACATCATGTTTGAGAAGCATTAAGGGTATTTTAAGTTTCTAATTATAATTTGAGTTAGATATGTTTAGCTTAGAAGTGTTGGGATCACAAGTTTCATTTTCTGTTATAAGGGTGAACACACACCTCTTCATTGTTGTATTTGGGTTTAACCCTAATTGATGGTTAAGTAAACCTTACTTATCTATATTTATTTCAAAATATTTGATTCAATTAATTAAATAAGTTATACTAGGTTGGTTCAACACCAAACACTCATATCACCATAATAGTTCAGTCCCCTAGGGGAACTAATTCTGCACTTTTAAGGAGTTATCCTATCAAACCTTAATACTTGCTCTCAAATAATTAACTAAACTTATAAAAATATTTAAAATATTAAATATTCATCATTAATTCTAATTATGAAATACAACTAATATCCTAACATACTCCCATATAACTATCAAGATGTCTAGTCAATCTGACCTATAACACCTTTTATCATTAACATGAGCTCTTCTAACCCATTGTCACCCCCTTATGAATACATGAAATTATGATAGATCAATGTCAAAAAGTCATTACTAAAAGTAGTGAAATGCTTGAAACTAAACCCCTTCCAAAAAATTATATATGTGGATACATATATTACCTTCCACTTCCCTAACAATTATTCAACTCCAACCCACTCCTAATAACTGATAACCATATACAACTACTTCATTTTACTAAAACAAATTCTAAATCTAAAACACCAAAATACCAATCCTTATTATGTATCTCCAAATCCTTAAATTAGTTTAATCTAAGTGATAATTATTAGTTTCTAAACCCCCCTTACATACCTACTAAATACTTAAAATAATACTAACAAATACCTAACCAACACTACCCATTCATGTAAAAACTTGTAATTTCTAAATTTAAAAAATGAGACAACACATGACACCTAAATTTGATTATCTATTTCAACAAATGATTACATTTTTTCTAAACTATCTTACCTAATAATTAGTCCCCAAGTACACTTATACTTCTCCTTATCACTAATTGGCCAACTTTCCACCTTTTCCCAAGCAATGGAGCACTCCCCATGATCCTTAACATGCTGCCCCATGACTATCTTGCTTGAATAATGTACCCTACCCTTGGTGAACATATGATTACCCTTTTTTGACTTAGGGAGGAGGATGGAAGTGATAGGTGAAGTATAAGGTTATAAATTTATACCCCCCAACTTGCCTAAGCCGTTGTCAACAATTATGAGTATTGTGGATGCATTGATAGGGATGAAAAGATAACTTCCAACACATGGAAATGGGGATATGACATTACGAGGTAGAGAAGACAAGTGGGAAGGGTAGGTGGGGGTTTTGGGGAATGGGTAGTTTAGGATATAGTTGAAAAAAAATTAATATTAAAATTTTCTCTTCCTTTTAAACAAACATTAAAACTTGCATGGGTTTTAGGTTGAATTTAGGATGATGGGTGGTGTGGGACCCACTCATCCCCTCCACCCTCATTATATTAAATATATTTCCTCCCAATTGCAATAAAAGGCATTTTTTGAAAATTTGACTTTTAAAAGGGGTATATTTCAAGTGGCATTATATCCCTATATTAAATTGACTATGTAATGTTGGAAATTTGTATAGGATGAATTTAAATTCTTCCCATACAATCTTGAGAAACCTGTAGGGTCACTTTTAGGAACAAATTTTAGTGATTTTTTTTCCTCAAATGATAACAGATTTTTTGTGTCTCTTTTAAACTTCCTTAATGATGATATTAGGGGCATTTACAATAGTTTTAGGGATAAATTGTGAGGTAAGAATAATGTATTCCTACTTATATAATTTAAATCTAACGATTTACCAATATGTCTATTAAGAAATTTTATGATGCAATGATAGGAAATATATCAATTTGATCTTTGAACTTAAATAACTTATGGAAGTCTATACACATGTCATTTTTTATTTGTTTGTGCAACACCATGACTTTAGAATAATCAATCTCCTTTCTTACATTATTGGAATCCAAGTTTTGAAGAGATAGAGTATAAGTTAACTAGCTTTTGGTAACTATATTTACATCAATGCATTTTAGAACAAGAAATGGAACCAAAAATAATTGAAATGTTATGATTCTATCATAATCATATCTAATTCTTTTAGGATTGCAATTCAAGGTTGGAAGAGTATGAATTATGAAGTGAATAAAATTTGATACTTTTCTATTTAAATACCTTTGAATGCAGGAATTGAAGTGAAACCAATTTGAATCTTTTACAACTCAATACCCTTGTTCATACAACAATTACTTTTCTTATTATAGAAAGTGAAATATAAAATATCAAATACACTTCAATTGATCATAATGAAGATACAAATCTTTGTTTCAAATAAGAATACAAGATTCATTCATGAAGGTGCTAGAATGGAGAAGTCTCCAACAATAGGGTGACTCAAAACTGCATCAAGAATCCCTTCCAAGATTTCTCCCCTATTTGGATCTATCTTAAATCTACAAACACACAAAAAAGGTACCATGGAGAGATCACCTCCCATCCTAGGCCCCAAAAGGGCCAAACTTAATCAGCACAATCAAACCATTGACTAATAGTAGTTAGCAGTGGGCCCAACCACTCTTAGCCAATATCTTGGGGCCAATATTATGAATTGGTCTCATGGTATTGGTTAAGATTGGTTGGGACCACTACTAACCCCTATTATTCAATGGTTGAAGTGTGCTGGTTAAGCCACTTGCCCCAAAATCCCACCCACCGAGCTAGGAGAACTAATTATTGATCAAGTGACATTTAGAGACCAATCACAATGACATAACTAAACATATCATTCCCATCCAAGGTATGTAAAATAGGTTCATATTGAACCCATGACTAGGGAAAAGGTGGATTTTTCCAAGTAGGAGATATCAATCAAGAACACAAATCATATACGACTTCCAAGGCTACCAAATCACATAAACTTCAATTTCTTTCTCTCCTTATTTTTCCCAAAACAAGCTCAATTTTGCAATGACAAGCAAAGACCCATAAAATTTTTCTTCCTCCCTCTTCTCATCATGAGAAGAGACTCTACACTAACCTGGAGTCCAACTAAGCCCTTCTCCCATACATGGCCACTTCTACCCTATCTGAGGGTAGTAATGCCAACACTCTATTCACAATTTCCCCAACAAAAAAGGGAAAGAAACATGAAAAGAAAGAAAGTAAAACCCATGATACCCATCCCTCACATTATAGAAACACACACATACTACAATATTCAAGAATTATATACATACAAGTAATGAACAAAATGGCATAACCATGGCAATGGAGAACCTACCTTCACAAAGGTTGTGGCAATGAATTTTGAGATGAGCTAAATACTCTCCTTCTTGCAATTCCAAACTTGACTTCTCTAAATGTAGAGAATGGTTGAACAACCCTCAACTCTTCAAAGGGACTCTAAATAGTATTCAAATTTATCTACCCAAAATAGTAATAACTCTAATCTTGACTTTAAGCCTCCTATGGTCTTGCCACTTGCCCCTATCATAAAGGCAACCTCTTTGAAAGACTATAACCTTGGGTAACCTCATGGAGATGATCCATTTTTGCAACAAAGAGAAATTGGGATATTTTAGGGATCATAAATGTTGCTAGGAAGTTCTAGAAGGATGGAAAAGGTTCCAAAACCTTTCTCGTACCACTTGGGCACTTGAACTAGATTAAATTTGGCTTCTAGGATAAATTTATGACCTATTCAAGTGACATGAAATACTTGATTATCAAAAATCCTAAGGATGTAACCTTTCCACTAAACCCTAATTAAGGGAAATTAATTTATGTTACTAAATAAATTAGTATTAGGTTAACAGGTTACTTTGCTAACCCTAAATTGACATGTTAGCACACATATGCATATAATGGGTGTCAAGAGACACCATGATATTTACTTTTACATAACATTTGACATGTCATAAATAATAATGATAGACATACATTTAGATTTTGATACAAATTAAACACTTGACGATGAGTTTCAAATCACTTTATTGGATTCAACCTTAGTCTTACAATTTGTACATAGTGTCAATTAGCATTTCTCCAATTAATTCTATGGTTAATTATCCTACACACCCAATCTGAATATCAGTAGTTCCATAACTTCACATTCATATATTAAAACCAAATTAGCATAATCACATTGATCAAAATATTAAAACTTTTAATACTTAAGATTAAGCTACTTAAGGGAACTTCTAGAGAGTAAATAATCTTTGTATTTGAGTTTCAAATGATTCATAAGAAGGTAAATATTGGATAAAATTACAAACTTGTGTCACCTTTTAGGCTATCTTATCAAGACAACTGAGTTTGTGTATTTCTATCTGAAAATTAATTTCATTCAAACACAAGATATTGATAAATTTATTCTTGCTAAGTTATATATGGAATCACACTTTCCCAATTGAAAATGTATATTAAATGCATGTTTTTTACTAGTTTGTATCCAATTACTAAAAAAATAAAATTATTTTAGAAAACTGACATTTCAATAAATCTTGCTATTTTTATGGTATTATATTATTAACATATAAACACCATTTTATAGAGCTCAACATCAACAATATTCTCATATAGATTTCATAGTGTTTTGATTAGATATAATATATTATAAGTAAAAAATTCTACAAGTACGTATTTTAACACTCGAGAAGATGCCAATTTTGAGAAAGAAAAAATATTAAATAATATCAAATTTTTTAAAAAATTATATGACATTCTACATGAGAGAGTCCTCTTCAAGAATGTATAATTTTTCTTTTGGTTGGAATATATTTATTTTGAATAATGTGGTGGGAGATGAAAACTTTCAATTTCTAGTGAGTTGAAATTTGAATCATTATAAAAGAAAAAATATAAGTCTAAAGCCAATTTTTATTTTTGATTGTTCTAGATACATATGTTATATATAACATAATTTGAGATCAAAGGGAAGTAAGTTTATTTACATATAGTGTTGTGGTGGGAACTAGGCCTCTAATTTTCAACATTTTTTAGCAACTAAAAAGTTATCCTTAAAAAATGGGAATATATATGTGTGTGTGTGTGTGTGTGTGTGTGTGTGTGTGTGTGTATTTCAAATAATTATTAAAAATTATAATCCTAGACTTCATCTATTTCTACACATTTCATTAGTTTACTTCATTTTCAAATTCTAAATAATAATACTAGTTTTATGTCATTGAAGGTAAATAGTTATACTTTTGTTAGCCTTTTCCTTTGTAAAAGGGTGACACAGGTTTGTGCTTTTACCCTATTAAGTTATATTATTGCAACAATCATCAAATCTTGATATGTAAGATATTCATAATTTTCATAATATCCTCTACATGGTTTCCACTAGAAACATCAATATTCTCCCATACCATTGTTGTTTCATGCTCATATATTTATTCAAATCTCCTATAAAGTATTTAACAGATAAATTCATATTTAAATAAGTACATACAAGGAGGGGTCTTGCATCCTCCCCCACTATCTTTGACTTCCTATTGGAAGTCACACAAACTAAGACATTCATCCCCTGCTAGACCTTGTCTAGACTTATTCCAAAATTTAGTCTGATACAAAAGAATGATTTATCATTCACATATACACTCCAAGATGATAACATATTTATCTAATTACCTTACTAAAATGAAGTTCAACCCATAACTCTAACATTGGTACATTTCTTCAAGGTCAAGAACTTCTTCAAACATGCAGTTCAGAAATTAGTAACATTCTAAATTGATGTGAATGCACTTATAGAATCTCTCATAATAATAATATCATAACGTGTTTCCAAATCTTCCATATACTCACTCATCAGGGTAATAATTGTATAAGACTCCCTCAAATAGGGTCTCTTAAAAATGTACTTGGATCTTTAGTCAAGGTTAATCACTTTTTATATAGAGTTTCCATTGCATATCTCTTCTTTATAGGACACTAAACAAGTCCATTACTACACATGCACCTTTTGCATCTAAAAGTCCATTAGGTTAACTCGTAACCTGAACTAGTTTATATTGGGGTGCAGCCTATTACTCATCTTAGTCAATAGATATTCACAAGTCCTGCTACAGTAGTTTCAGGAGAGGGTGGGGCATGAATACCTTCACTAAGAACCCCATACCCTAATGTTATACCTCCACTTGATTGTTAGGAATCCCCTTTGATAGGCCTACAATATGTCACCTGTATGCACCCTAAAATGGTCACCTAGACTATGGGCCCCCATTATTCAGTTTATCAATTTATCAAATTTCTTGAATCAATGGTGTGTAATATTTTATTAAATCAATTTAAATCAATTTCCTTGATCAAATTCAATTATTCTATTTTTCTAAGGTTGATCATTTTATCCTAAGTCTTATTTAATTAAAAGAAAATCTCCTCTTTTAATTAAATAAAATAAGTCCCCATTTAATTAAAAGAAAAAATCTCTTTTAATTAAATAATTCATCCACATTTAATTAATTAAGAGAAAAACCCCTCCTTTAATTTAATAAAATATCTCCTATTTAATTAAAAGAACTTGTTCCCTTTTAGTTAAATGAAAATCCTACTTTAATATCTCTTTCTGATGAAAAAGAAAAGAAAATAAATTCTTTTATTTGATTTCTCTACACTTAAATGCACATATTTCTAAGTGGGACTTATCTTTCCACTTTCTTCTCAACCACTCCTCTTTTCTCATTGGTGGATCCTTATTTCACATGGATCATTATTTCTCCACCCTTGATTAAATCTTTTTCCTCTCAATCTAGATTGTCCAATCTTGTTTATAAGGGAGAGCCCTGTCCTCATTTTGGATACCCATGATTATGCTATTATTATGCTGCAAGATTGGAGAGCAAATTTTGAAGGAGGAGTTTTGAATGCTAAAGCTTTTGTGGAGAACTTCTATCTTCTTGTTGTATATGAGCAATGTTAGTATGCTAATAGAAACCAAATTTAAATAAAGCTTCTACAAACTAAACAAAATTCATAAACTTCAAGATAGACTAAGATGAGCTCTCAATTGAGAATATGAGCCATTAATGGGCTCTCTCAATAAGAAGCTCTCTTGTTGAGTGGCTTTGTCTAAATAGATAGGATGTATGCTCAAGCTTATGATTCAAAAAGAGCTTCAAATGGAGTTGGAATTTGGGTGTGAGTGTATGGTTTTGATATAAAATGGCTTCTTAAAATAGCATTATGACTTTACTTCATGGATTGTGTTGTTTTGCAAAGGGGAAGGATCCAATTTATAGGCAAGAGGCTTGAGGGATTGAGGGCTAAGATGAAAGGATGGGAAAAAGTTCATGGAGGGCTCAGATTGCATGAGAGGAGAGCACATAGATTGTGCTTCCTTATAGCCAATCAAGGAGTGACACATGTCACAGGGTGAGAGAATGGAGGAAAGGAAAAGGATGAGTCAACAGAGGAGGCTCAAGGGATAAAATCTTCATAAAGACCCTCATAATGGCTTGTAAGAGCAATAAAAGGGCTTGGAAGAGTCATTTATGGCCTAGTGGACTTCATAAAGTTTTATGATTGGGATATTTTGAGGGAGATGAGAGGAATTTTGACTTGGGCTTGATTAGGAAGGTTTTAAGCTTGCTTAGGATTGTGCAAATGATTAGAGGATCGATTAGGGTGGTTTAAGATTAGCTTAGGGATAGGCAAGTGGATGGCATTTAATGAGGGTGGGTGAAGGAGGAGATATTTGTTAACTTTGGCTTGGGTTAGTAAGTCTTAACCCATTTTTAGGGAATGTGACAAGGTTAGGAGGGGATTAGGATTAGGTTTAAGGACATCTTCTAGAAGAGTCTAGACTTTGGATGAGGATAAAGACTTTCTAGAATAGTCTAGAACTTCCTAGGATGAGGATGAAGACTTTCT
Source organism: Cupressus sempervirens (assembly GCA_028749045.1). Lineage (NCBI taxonomy): Eukaryota > Viridiplantae > Streptophyta > Pinopsida > Cupressales > Cupressaceae > Cupressus > Cupressus sempervirens. Next base: position 570,168,641 of record CM053793.1, read on the forward strand.
AGAAGAGTCTAGAACTTCTTAGGATGAGGATAAATTAGATTTTTAGGAAATAAATAAAGTTTTATTTATTTCAAGGGTTTGGGTTGAGGAGATATTTATTAAAACTTTTTTAATAAACATGAGGATTAATATTTAATCTTAATTAAATATTTTGAGTTGGGATTAGGGGTAGGAAATGATGGGATTAGCCTTTAATCAAAATTAAAGAAGGATTAGAAGATTTTGGAAGAGGTTAGTGGTCTTAAGGAAATTGGCCAAGTTTTGGGCAAAAAATAAATTTTTTATTTATTTTGGGTTTTTTGGTCAATTTATTAATTAAATAATTAATAAATAAGGAAATAATGTTTAAATAAGATTTAGACATTTTTGGGAGAGATTCTTTAATTAAATATTTTTAATTAAGATAAAACCATTTAATGGCATAAAAATAAATAAATAAATTAAATAATTAATTAATTAATAAATGATGATGTCATCAGAAATTTTTCAGAAAATAAAAATACTTTATTTTCTAAAGGTTTTTAGGTGTCTACATTTTGCCCCTCTTTGATGTGATGCCGCAAGTGGCATGGCATCAAAGATAAGAAAATAAGATGCCCAAGGCTAGAGTTGAAGAGGAGAGAATGGACTGCAAGATGCCCCCTCAAGAAGGCGACAGGGAGAGAAAGCGAGGCTCAACAACTTCTTGAAAAGTACAAGAATCTGAGATGAGCAAGAAGACTCAGATTGGCTTAAGAAAAGAGGTTTAGTTAGCTCAAACTCTCACTATGGGAGAATGATAAAGGGAGAATTAGAGGCACAAGATGAAGCAAGCTTAAGTTCTCAAGGATTGCAGAGGATGAAGGAGCGGAGCTCTATAAAAGGAATCTAGGATGGGGAGATGGATGAGGGGATTAAAAAGTTGATGCAACAGGATTTCAAAGAGACAGATTGGCAGAAGATTGGTTTTGAAGAACCCTAGGACTAGGATTGTGGATCTCGAAAGATGAGGCTTGGTGGATTGATTTGGATTGGTGGATCCCTAAGACTAGGATTGTGGATCCCTAAAGCTAAAGGTGAGGAGTGATTCAAAGAGATATTGATGCATAAGCTGGGGTAGGAGAGATGGATGTTGGATATGGATGGGGGATAATGGAGATGAAGGAAAACCATTGAAGCTTTTTTAGTGGGGGGATACTTCAAAGAGAAGTACCACCATGTAGTTGAGCACTAGATTTGCTATAGGACTATTGGTTAATTGCCAAGGTTACCAAGAACATCAAGGCCTTTTCACCAACTATTCAGAGGACTAATGGACTGACTCAAAACAAACACGCAAGGATTGCCCCAGCATCACACATGAATCTCGAAAGAATCAGAGTGGAACCGACACTAGGTAACCCACAACAAGAAAAGAAAAAAAAACAAAAGAATTGATCAAGACCTTACACCCAGATTGCCCCATTTGTAGTATACCATGATATGGAAGATCATGGCAACTTTGAGGAGGGAACAAAAAGATTGCTCGAAAAATATACTTCAAGACCCAAAAGGGAAGATTCCAAATCAAAAGAAAGTGAAAATCCAAAAGAGAAACATTTGCCAATGAGATGGGTAGGATGAGGTACTAACGGACTAAGATCAGACATGAGGAAATCTATATCCTACAAGGATCTATCGGAGAGCACCTAAGCTGGTGGATCTGGATGAGTGATGCATCTGGCAAGCTGAACTAAGAAGGATAACACTTTGGTGATAGGAGATCTAGCTAGAGGATGCATTGGGATAGCTAACCAAGGGTTGTGCAATGTGTGCAAGATGTTGATCAAGGAGGAATTGACACAAAAGCTAGATAGATACAATGGTACTAAGCTAAAGAGGATGTACAAGCTGACGGACCAAGATATGTTACAAATGTACAAGGTTATTCATGTTTGGGTTTTGTGAGATGGAAATATTTGTGAAGGGTGGGATGTCTACAATAGTTGATAGGAAGATAGGTAGATGGTTTGCGAAAAGCTTACGGGAAAATGGGATTCTTTCTGTGCATGTGATACGATACAAGCTAGGATACAAGATTTGGCATATAATACAAGCTAGAATATGGTACAATATTTGGATAAGATTTGGATATAAAAGCTATGATACAAGGGATGGTACAAGATTTACAAGTTGGGGTACAAGATTTACAAGCTAGGGTACAAGATTTACAAGCTAAGGAACAAGATTTACAAGCTGTATAGCAGGTATTTACAAGCTCCATTAGATTTTGGATATTTGGTTGGAACACCAAGGGAACAAAAAGGTATTTTATGGGATGGTGGGTGAATAGATGAGGGATAGGATAGTGATAGATAATGGATTAGTCTTAGTACACAAGGCACCTAAATTACCAGGTTTTCACCAAGGTACCTATCCAAGGCACTTGAATTGCCAAGTTTTCACCATTGGACGCTTATTTCTCTTTACTATTTTTTTTTTTTTTTTTGTATTTTTCAAAAGCTAGGTATACCAAAGATCTTGAAGCATAGAACTTCCTAAGATGAATGATGTTAGTAGGATCATTCAAGAGTTCTCCTTCTGGTGTAGATAGCTGATAAGCTCTAGAGAAAAAGGATGCAGTGACAACATAAGGACCAAGCCATGTAGGTTCAAACTTGCCTTTCTTTTCTCGATCTTCTTGGACTTTCATGTTTTCTTTGAGGACCATGTCACCTAGCCGAAAGTGTCATGGAAGCACCTTCTTGTTGAAATTCCTTTTGAGACGAGTTTGATAGATGGTGAGATGATCATAGGCTTGTTGTCGCTTCTTGTCTAAGAGATCTAGCTGGGTGAGCCAAGCTACTCTGTATTCTTCATCTGATATTTGCCCTTGCAAAGATATGCGCAAGGAGGGAAGTTCAACCTCTATAAGTAGTACCACTTTGGCACCATAGACTAGGGAATATGGAGTTGTGCCTGTGGATGTACGGAAGGAAGTTCGATAGGCCCATAGGGCTGGATTTATTTGTAGATGCCAATCGCGACCGGAATCATTGACAACTTTCTTTAGGATTTTGAGGAGGGTTTTGTTAGTTGCCTCTTCCTGGCCATTACCTTGTGAGAAATATGGGCTAGAAAAGTGATGATGGATGCGGAGGGAAGTGCAGAATTCTTCCATATTGATATTTTCAAAGTTACCTCCATGGTTGGTGAAGATGGTGGATGGGATACCGAAGTGGCAAACAATGTGGTTCAAGATGAACTTGGAGACCTAAACTTCTGTAGCTGAGACTAGGGGGACTACTTCCACCCATTTAGTGAAATAGTTTGTAGTTGTTATTATCCATTTATGTCCATCAGATGAGAAGGGTGTGATAGTTCCAACTAGATCAAGGCCCCAACAAGCGAAAGGCCAAGGTGGTGCAATAGGTTGTAGACCCTGTGCTGGAGCGTGCACAAGATTTGCATGTTGCTGACATGGGAGAAACTTTCTGACAAAGTCACAGGAGTCTTCTTCAATGGTAGGCCAATAGTAGCCTGCTCTAAGGATTTGTCGCACTAAGACAATACCACTCGTGTGGGCATCGCAAAGTCTAGAGTGTACTTCCTTTAACACCATCACGACCTCATTTTGGTCTAAACATCGAGAGAGAGTATCGTGATAACCCCAATGATATAGGGTATTGGCTATGATAACATAGGGGGATGATTTTTGGATGAGGTTCTGGCATTGGGTACGTGTGAGGTGAGGGGTTATGATACCATCGTTAAGGTAAGCATGAATCTCATGGTACCAAGGGGATTGGGGACCAACCAAGATACAAACACGATTTGAATCCTCATTCGCATAGGCGGGTGTGAGGAGCTGCTCCACTAAAAACTCATACTATTTAGCTGCTTGGGGAATTTCCAAGAGCGAGCCTATAGTAGCCATAGCATCTGCTGCTTTGTTCTATATTTGAGGCACTTGTGTAAACTGAAGCCTTGTAAAATGTTGGGTTAGCTGTTCAACTAGCTCTTTGTAGGGTAATAGCTTTTCATGTTTGGTTTGATATTCATTTAGGGCTTGCTTGATGATGAGCTGAGAATCGTCAAAGATTTGTAACTCAGCAATGTTCCATTCTATAGCTATCTTTAATCCTCCTATGAGGGCTTCATATTCAGCTATATTGTTGGTGCTAGGGAATTGTAGCTTGAAGGCTTTTGGAATGTAATCTCCTTGAGGTTTGACCAACAATATTCCTGCCCCTAATCCATGAGATGTGTATGAGCCATCAAAATAAAGCTTCCATGGGGGTTGTTCTTCAATTAGGCAGATATGCTCATCTGGAAATTTTGTGATCAACGAATAAGCATCTATTAGAGGTGCATCAGCTAGGTGATCTGCTATAGCTTGCCCTTTGATTGCCTTTCTATCCACATAATGGATGTCAAATTCGCTAAGGAGCATAACCCATTTGGCCAAACGGCCTATAAGTGCTGTTCTGGAGAGCATATACTTGAGAGGGTCAATCTTGGAGATTAGTTGGATGGTATGACTTAGAATGTAGTGGCGAAGCTTTTGAGTTGAGAAAACAACTGCCAAACAAGCTTTTTCCATAGGAATGTAATTGAGTTCATAACCAACTAGGGTTCTACTGATGTAATAGATGGCTCTTTCTCTGCTGTAGTCATCCAGCTGTGCTAGAAGTGCCCCTAAAGGAGTAGGTGTTGTTGATATGTACAGAATCAGGGAACAACCAGGAACTGGTGGAACCAAGATAGGGGGATTGATGAGATACTGCTTGAGATGGTCAAAGCTGGGCTAACATAAAGGATCCCACTTGAAGTTATCATCCTTCTTCAGTAAATGTGAAAATGGTGTACACTTATCTGCAAGCTGGGAGATGAGGCACCAAACAGATTGAAGCTTTCCCTAAAGAGAACGAAGCTGTCACAGTGTCTGGGGAGGAGGCATGTCTAAGATAGCTTTGAAATTCTTGGGGTCGATCTCTATACCTTGTTTAGAAACTATAAAGCCTAGAAGCTTGCCAGATATGACCCCAAAGACACACTTCTTGGGATTTAGCATGAGATGATATTTGGCTAACCTATCAAAGACTTTCTCTAGGTCAGCAAGATGATCCATGAAGGTATGAGATTTGACCAAGATATCATCCACATAATCCTCCAAAATGCTATGGATGAGATCATGAAAAATGGCTATCATAGCTCTTTGATAGGTAGCCCCAACATTCTTTAGGCCAAAAGGCATCATGTTGTAGCAAAAGGTTCCCCAAGGGGTAGTGAATGATGTCTTATGTTGATCCTCTTCTACAATCTTGATTTGATTATACCCAGAAAATCCATCCATGAGGGACAAAAATTCATGTCCATCTGTAAGATCTACAATCATATCTATGTTGGGCAAGGGAAAATCATCTTTTGGACAAGCTTTGTTAGGATCTCTAAAATCAGTGCAGATTTTGATGTCACCGGAGGGTTTAGTGATGGGAACCATGTTGGAGATCCACTCTGAGTAGTCGATAGGTCAAATAACCTTAGCAGCTAACATTCTTTATAATTCAACTTTGACCAGTAATGCCACCTCGGGGTATATTTTTCTAAGCTTTTGTCTGACGGGCTTGATCTTTGGATCGACTGCAAGATGATGAACTACAAGCTTTGGATCAAGTCCTGGCATGTCCTGATATGACCATGCAAATCGGCCAATGTTCTCTCTTAAGACCTCAAAGAGGAGATCAGCTTGGTCTTGTGATAGGGATGCAGCAATGTGAACAAGTTTGGGGATCTCTCAAGAACCAATGTTGACTTCTCGAGTATCCTCAATTAGAATAGAAGACACCTTTGGTCGATTATCTTGAGGAGGCAATGCTAAATCTTCATGTTCTACTTGTGGCTCTAGATTTTCTTGCTAAGGGGTTCTCTTCATTGCCATAGCTAGTCTCAGATTCACCTTAGTCCCAGTTTTGGGTGTATCGGAACTAGGTTGGGGATTTTCTCCAAAATACCCCTTGGGATCTAGCTTGTAGATATAGGTAGAATCTGGTTTTGTTTTCTTATGAGGAGTTTCGGCTCCCATGAATCTCAAAAGCGCTTCCTCTGATGTGAACTCATCAATGTGTATGACACTTGGTTGGTCCCAATCTATGACCAATCTATGAGTTGTAGATGGGCGAGTGGTAGGTCAATGAAATGGATGGATAGTTCTTGGAGAATAGAGTCTCCGAGGGAGATTTGGTCTAGGATATCATCGTAGGCTCTCTTTTCAACTTCCTCAGGAATGTCTTCAATTTCAACAAGGTTGAATTGAATGTTTGAAAAAGCATGACCATCCGTATTGGTGCCCCCAGTTGTGGGTATGCCAAAGCCAAGACCTGACTTCGATTCCCACTTGTGTGCATCGATGGGGCACTGCATGCCTCTTTCTTTTAGTCCTAGACCACCACCTTGATAGTTCCATTTGTCAGGGATGAGCTTATGTTCTTGGGGATACTTTTGGCTAAAGTGATCAAGGTGTGTTTGATTTCTTTGAGGTGCATCCTTATGTAACCAATTGTTGATATCCAGAGTGAGCTCCTCATAAAGAGGGATTTTTGAGGGTACAAAGGCTGTTGGGCCAAACTATTTGTATCAAGGAGGTGGAATCTCCTTAGCTTTGTGATATGTCAGTCGTCCATGGGCATGTGGATCAAGTGGGAGTTCCCCGACAGCAAATGCATCTGATAGACTATACTCTCTATAGCCTTTGTTATTGATCTTCATGGTAGATAAGGTGGAGGTGAGGATGGTTTCTGGGTCATTACAAGTGTGGGATGAGCTGGTGATGGCTGTGCTGATATCAATTCTAGGGAAATGGTTTGTATATAAGGCCTCAACCACATTGTAGTAAGCAAAGGGTTCTAGATCAGCATGGATGGTTACCTCAGTGCCCTGATGCGTAAATTTGACACACTGATGGTAAGTGGATGGAATGGATTTCATGGCATGAATCCATGGGCGATCGAGGAGGATGTTAAATGGTAGGTTTAGATCAATAACATGGAAAAGTGTCTATTGGATGACTGGCCCAACCTTGATTGGCAGCAAAATAGTTCCTTCTGTGGTTCTTTCCAAGTTGTCATAAGCTTTGATGGTGATAACCTCACTGATGATATCTGCCTCGGTATACCCATCTTGTTTTATGAATTTTAGGGTGCAAATATTCAAGGCTGATCCATTATCTATCATTACTCTTTTCATGGAAAAATTGGATACCATGATGGCTATGCAAAGCGAAAGGGTGTGATCTGGCTCGACCATGGGTATGTCGGTGGGTTTGAAAGATAGGGCACACAAGGAGGATATGTGTCCAACAAGATTATGAAAATCAATAGCATTGATATCTGAAGGGACATGAGATTCTATAAGAGAACTGTCAAGGATGTTCTTGTACATGGGACTATTGTGAAGAAGGTCTAAAATGGAGATTTGGGTTGGCATGTTCCCAAGGTGTTACAAGATATTGTACTGGCTTTTTGATGGAGCTGATGGTGCTGGTGAAATGGGTGGGCCTGTGATGTTAAATCGTGCTCTTCAAGTGGTGACTACACACTCATTGTTTGGTCCTTGGATATTGATAACATTGAAAGAAGGCTCTTTCTCGGATATACAACCTATAAGGCTACCATAGTCTATATAGGATGAAGTGTGGTCATTGTTCTTCCCATGCTGTTAGTTTGGATGGCGGTTGTTGGTGTTGTTGTTGTTGGCTTGGATAGGTGCTTTTCCAGGATTTTGATTGTTGTGAGGAGGAAAAGCATTTTGATAAATCTGTAAGCCTACATTGGGAGAGGTTTGGGAACCAACAGTGATTTCCTTCCGATCAATGAAGTCTTGCACATAGTCTTTCAGTTTCATGCATCTGAGGGTGGTGTGACCTTTTACCCTATGAAATTTGCAGTACTCATTGTCTTTGTACCATGCAGCTTTGGATTAGCTTGGGTCGATTTGCTAGGTAGGAGGAAATTTGATGAGGTTTTCCTTGACTAATTTCTCAAAAATGACATCCAAAGGTTCACCAAGGGGTGTATAATTTCTAGGTGCAGGTTGGAATCTAGGCTTTTGTCCTACAACTACATTGATGGCATTAGCTTGATTGCTAGACCCTTGGAAGTTGGGTCTTGGATTATAATTTTGATAGCTTTGGTTATTCTACTATTGGTAGTTGATAGCTTGCTAATTATTTGGTTGATATGGTGGGTTGGACTGATTTTGAGAAGGACCAACAATATTCACATGTCTGGTGTCAGTGACGCCATCTATTGCAACATGCTTGTTTTTGTTCCAATACCTAGACTTGTCATTGGAATGTGATTGATTTTGGTTGGCTTACTTGTAAATCTTGACCACACCATCTTTAATGAGTCCTTTCTCAAGGATCATTCCTTTCTCTTTGATATCTTTGTAGGTTTGCAAATAGTTCATGGTCATGTGGTGAGCCAAGGTAGGATGGGCATTATCAATAAACATTTTTACCAAATGGCGCTCTGGCAAGGTACAAGATATGCAGGTGGTAAGGGTTTGCCATCTTTGCAGATATTCAGGAAGGCTTTCTCCACCTTTTTTCTTAGTGTGGAAAAGATCAACTACTGATAGCTCTGTTTCAACAAGATGGGCATATTGGGCTACAAATGCCTCAGACAATTTTGAAAAAAATTTAATTGTGCCATAGGGGATTCTATAAAACCATTCAAGAGCTAGTCCAGCCAAGCTTTTGGGAAAGAGATGCAAGAGGAAGATGCCATCGTATGCCACTTCTTGGCAATGCATGTAAAATTATTTGATATGTGTGACAGGGTCTCCTTTTCCTCTAAATTTGTCAAACTTGGGTGTCTCAAAATGCTTGGGAAATGGTGTCATGGTAATGGCTCTGTCAAATGGGTAAGGACACACATTCTCAAACTTGAATGTTTTTGGATCATTTCCCTCTTGGATGTTCTTCAAAGCTTTTTTCATGGCTTCCCATTTTGAATTAATGGGTGATGGCTGGGGTGCCCCCAATGTAGGAGTGCCTTGAGGTAGGTACGTGCTAGATGGGGCAATGGAATATGGATGGCTTTGAGGTATGGGCTGGTAGGGATTATACGTGGCTTGGGAAACTGAATGATGGATGATGGGTTGTTGAGGTGGAGGTGGCACATATTGATGCATGTGTTGTGAGGCTTGCTACTAATATTGGATTTGAAGTTGGGATTGAGAAATGTAAGCTGGCTGTGGGATAAATGGATTGCTTTGTGGAGGTAAGGTATAAGATGGTTGCGAAGCTTGGGGAAAGGATCGAGGAGCTTGTGGAACTTGGCTATGGATTTGAGGAGTTTGACCAATATATGTGGGTTGTGCCCCCATTTGGGAAGGTGTCTGCATGGCAAAAGAGGCCAAGTAATTAGTGATTGGTGGTGGTGGATTTCCTCCTAGAAGTGGTATAGAAAAATAGTTGGTAATAGGAGGTAATGGATGGTTGGTGGTGGAGGTGGTGGGAATTGAAAGCTAGGAAATGGAATTGATGGGGTCTGGTAGCTTGGTGGCTAGATTTGAAAGCTTGGTAGAGTGGTGGTAGGAGCTTGGGTCACTTGAGAGCTGGGTAGAACATTGGTAGTAGCTGGTGGGGTTTGATAGCTTTATGGAGTGAGGGTAGTAGCTTGTGAATTTGTGGCTAATGGCACTGAGCTCCAAGGACCTAGTGGAAATGATGGAATTGTGTTTTGAGCTAAGGTAAATAAGCTGGGGGTGATGAAGGGTTGATTACTTGGCCCCATAGGTGGCATCCCTATTGTATATTGTTGAGGTTGGCCAAAGATGCTAGCACTGATTCGAGAGATGGGTGGATTTGGAAGGTTGGGTTGGAGAGCAGTAGCAGCAATGGTGAAGGGAGTGAATGGTGAGGTGTTTTGGGCAAAGGGGGTTTGGAATGGTGTGTTATGGACCAATGCTAGAGTGGTGGTGGCTGGATTGGCTTGTGGAAGGGAGATTTCAACTTGAGTGGAGGCTGGTATATTTGGGTCTGTTGGATCATATGGGGTCGGTTGAGGCTCTTCTTTTGGCATATATTGAGGATAATTTGAATCATAAGAGCCTATGGGTGGTGGGAGTTGTCCAAACAATGGGTGAGATGGCTCTAATAGGGGAGGAGGTCTTCCAAAGTCGAAGGCTCCAACGTTGTCCCTTCTAAAGTTAGCCATGACTGTTTCCTTGTTTTTGTCTATAATGGCATTCAGCAATACTGCATTTCCTGGTTGCTTCATGAAAGCTTCAATGTCAGTAGGTGATGGTATGGTGTTTTCTGGGCTAAAAGATGGTTGAGTGCTCAAGGGGAGTGATGCTGTTGGATCCAAATGATAGGGCTCCATTGTTTCCTGCTTCTTCTTGCCTAAGCGAGTGACGGGTGACATGAAAAATGCAGAATGTTTCCTAGGTATGAGATGCAATAATGCTGATGGATGCGAAAGGGGAAGGATTTTCTATGCAAATGATCTCCTAGGTTGAGGAAAAGCTATATGACAAAACCTAAGGAGGATTGGGTTGGGGATTTTAACTTCAAAGATATGTTGCCAAAGCACGAAAGGTCTGCTTTCCTATGTGCAAGCTTGGTGGTGATTGTGTCAACTTAAGGATAGACTGATGATCCTTTAGGAAGAACACGAGATTGAACACTTGTGGATCCCAACCTTTAGCTCAAGGTGATGAGGGATGAAAAGTGACAAAGCTAGATTACCCTAGACAAAGCTCTGTCAAAGGGATAACCTTGGTGAGATTGTTGGATTTGGAAGATGTTAGCAATGGCAAACTTTTGGCAAAGTGACAACAATTTTGAAGGCTTGGATGTGAAGATTTTGGATTTCTAGCTAGACGGTTTGATTCTAAATGAGATGGATGAGCTAAAATGCTTAAGGGGAAGACTAAGGATGGCTAGCTTTCCTACAAAGATGACTCTAATGCAAAAGTGAAGCTTATGCAAGAAGATGTGGAGAAACAAGGGGGTCTAATCATAGAAATCATGCCTAGTTGGTAAGGCATAAGCATTGTTAACTCTTGGATGTTGGTTAAATTGGATGGTGCGATCTAACTAGGCATCTTAAAGGGCTTCGTCAGCAACTTTGTCCTCTGATTTGTGGAGTTTGGCAATTCAAGGACTTGGTGTTAGTTCCATTCTCTTGGTTGAAAGTTCTTGGTATGCCTGAGATGGCTTGAGTTTGACTTTGTGAAACTTCTGTTTGGGTTTGGGTTGCTCTGACATCAATTCCTAAATCTTCTTGGCTTTGAGAGATCTTGGTTATTTTTCTTCAACTTGTTCAACTTTTGGAATAGCTAGTGACTATGCTGAGTGTGCTCTAAGCTAGGATTGACCAAGTTTGGAAAACATGCATTCAATAAGTAAAAGACCAAGCAATAGATAGAAACAACCAGATAGAAGTTTTGATTCCCAGAATGTGATACTTGCGCCAAGGAGTGTGTATGTTTTACAAATGTTTCAATCAGTCACTTCAAACACATTAACATCTTAGATGGTTTTCTACAAGGCTGACAGTTGGTTTAGCTAGGGAGTCCTCGATATACCCAAGGTACGTGAGGCCTAAATTCGTAGATGAAACCAAAAAGATGTCACATAGCCGAGAGGAGCAGTAACCCACTTCTCCTCTTTCACTTCTCAAGGGTATAAAGTTCTTTGAGGCTTAGCCCGAGTGACAAAATCTTGATCCCAAGAGAGGTGTCTTTCGATTCACCTCCCGGTTCTTATACTCTGTCGAAACGCTGGAGTTGAGGTTGTCCAAGGGGTGATGAAATCCCCAAGTAGGCCTCCTAAAAAGAAACAAGGTTTTGGATCCTAATCTTATGCACCCAAGATGGCCTCGAAAGATGACAAGGGGAGAGAAGACTTGGATGATGTGGGGTAAAAGACAGGATTCTTTTCCAACTGACGCTTAAGTTTTTTGATCTAGACTTTGCAAGCACTCATGTTTAAGAGACAATGTTCAATTCCAACTTTGAAATGTGCCAAAAAAGAAAAATCGATCGAAGAATGAAAAAAAGAAGAAGAGTTAGGGTCAACAAGATAGTAAACCCACATGCCTGGAGACCCTCCACATCAAGTATCGATTAATTTTCTTTAAGTCATTCAAGAGTTGGTGTGATTTTGTTTTTAAGCCCAAAACAAAGATGTGTGAGATTCAATTTCAAGCGTGCGCCCGAAGGCCCTCCACGTCAATAGTTGTTCAATTTTAGTGCCCAAACTTGAAGTTTGATCGATTTAGTCTAGAGTTTTGGTCATTTAAGAATTTTGATAAAGTTAAAGCAAATGTTCAAAGACCAAGTGAGTGAGTTAGATTGTGGAAAATTTAACACCTTTTTCAAGTAGACCCATCCCCATAGATGGCACTAAGATTGCAACCAATGGTTGAATTGATGGGTGATTAGAAAAGAGGTGAGTCCAAGGAACTACTCAAATTGATTTTCGCAAATTTGTATTTAACTTAACAAAGTTTCTTAAATTTCCAAAAATCAAACTTTGCCTAAATTGCATGTGGAAAAGAGATTTGTTTTGTTCAATTTTAAAAGCTCCAAATGAAGTGTTTGATATTGCAATGGTTAATTGATCCTTGGCATTCAAGATTGGATTTTTTATTTTAATCATGTATTCAAGGAAAATTTGATTTTAATCCATGGCATTTAAGAGTGTGTTTAGCACCATGCATTCAAAGACAAGTGATTAAACATTCAAGTTTTTCCCTTTGAGCATTCAAGATTGAGATTTTGTGTGTTTTTTTAAGAACTTTGAAGTGCTTTGTTTTAACCTTAGATCATTCAAGATTGTTTTGGACTCAAAAGTGAAAATGACTCTTTGGACTTTGGTTTTCATTCAAGATTTTGTGTTCTAGTTTGCATATTTTAAGCCCAAAAATGATATTCCTAGATTGTTTTGATGCATGAAAAACCTAAGAAACATTCAAGATTTTGCAACAAGACATTTGGTTGGAACAAATAACAAAGCTTTTAGGAAAATTTTTGGCAACCATTTAGTACTCTTAGTTTTCATGAGATTTTTAAAAGAACTTAAAAATATTTGCAAATGAGGTTCATTTTATCCTTGATTGATGCTATGAGTTTGATTTAGATTTTAGTGTGCACTTAGTGTTGATTTTGAACCTTTTGAAATGGAAACTTGAAGTTCCTTTTAAATTCCCAAAAATGAAGTGTTCCTAACTTTGCATGAATACATCTAAAATCTTGATGTTGCAAGGATAGAAATGATTGGATTGGTTTAGTTTCACTTGTTAAAAGATTTTTTTCTTTTTTGCAAATTTTTAGTTTTTAATGGATTTAAGTATGATTTAGGGGTTCATTTTAAGCACTAAAAAGAAGTGTGTATGATTTTTCTTCTTTAGAAAAAAATGGCCAAGATCTCCTACAAGAAGAAGAAGAAGAAGTAGATGGAATAAGAAGAATATAGACAAGAAGAGGAAGAAGAATTCCAAGTGCTTTGTCCACCTATAAGCTTGAAAAATATGCAAACACTATGAGATAGACTATGAGTTCCTTTGTCTTCTTCATGCTCATGTGGACCTACAAAACCAATTTATACAATCCTACCAATCACAAAAACAAGCAAAATTAGGCAAAATTAGCAAATGACATACAAAACTTGACTAAAAAAGCTAATGAAGATGACCCATGCAGGGTCCCACCGGGCGTGCCAAAATGTATATGAGCAATGTTAGTATACTAATAGAAACCAAATTTAAATAAAGCTTCTACAAACTAAACAAAATTTATAAACTTCAAGATAGACTAAGATGAGCTCTCAATTGAGAATATGAGCTATTAATGGGCTCTCTCAATAAGAAGCTCTCTTGTTGAGTGGCTTTGTCTAAATAGATAGGATGTATGCTCAAGCTTATGCTTCAAAAAGGGCTTCAAATGGAGTTGGAATTTGGGTGTGAGTGTATGGTTTTGATGTAAAATGGCTTCTTAAAATGGTATTATGAGTTTACTTCATGGATTTTGTTGTTTTGCAAAGGCAAAGGATCCAATTTATAGGCAAGAGGCTTGAGGGATTGAGGGCTAAGATGCAAGGATGTGAAAAAGCTCATGGAGGGCTCAGATTGCATGAGAGGAGAGCAAATGGATTGTGCTTTCTTATAGCCAATCAAGGAGTGACACATGTCGTAGGGTGAGAGGATGGAGGAAAGGGGAAGGATGAGTCAACAAAGGAGGGTCAAGGGATAAAATCTTCATAAAGACCCTCATAATGGCTTGTAAGAGCAATAAAAGGGCTTGGAAGAGTCATTTATGGCCTAGTGGACTTCATAAAGTTTTATGGTTGGGATATTTTGAGGGAGATGAGAGAAATTTCGACTTGGGCTTGATTAGGAAGGTTTTAAGCTTGCTTAGGATTGTGAAAATGATTAGAGGATGGATTAGGATGGTTTAGGATTAGCTTAGGGTTAGGCAAGTGGATGGCATTTAATGAGGGTGGGTGAAGGAGAAGATATTTGTTAACTTTGGCTTGGGTTAGTAAGTCTTAACCCATTTTTAGGGAATGTGACAAGGTTAGGAGGGGATTAGGATTAGGTTTAAAGACATCTTCTAGAAGAGTCTAGACTTTGGATGAGGATAGAGACTTTCTAGAATAGTCTAGAACTTCCTAGGATGAGGATGAAGACTTTTTAGAAGAGTCTAGAACTTCTTAGAATGAGGATAAATTAGATTTTTAGAAAATAAATAAAGTTTTATTTATTTCAAGGGTTTGGGTTGAGGAGATATTTATTAAAACTTTTTTAATAAACACGAGGATTAATATTTAATCTTAATTAAATATTTTGAGTTGGGATTAGGGGTAGGAAATTATGGGATTAGCCTTTAATCAAAATTAAAGAAGGATTAGAAGATTTTGGAACAGGTTAGTGGTCTTAAGGAAATTGACCAAGTTTTGGGCAAAAAATAAATTTTTTATTTATTTTGAGTTTTTTGGTCAATTTATTAATTAAATAATTAATAAATAAGGAAATAATGTTTAAATAAGATTTAGACATTTTTGGGAGGGATTCCTTAATTAAATATTTTTAATTAAGATAAAGGGATTTAATGGCATAAAAATAAATTAATAAATTAAATAATTAATTAATTAATAAATGATGATTTCATTAGGAATTTTTCAGAAAATAAAAATACTTTATTTTCTAAAGGTTTTTAGGTGTCTACATTTGTCTCATTCTCTGTTGCAGCCATGGCATCATGAGCTTTTATCATTGCATTCGCATATTATCTTAGAGGCATATATATTTTTTACAGATTAGTATTGCATTGTTATTACATTTCCTTTCTTGCATTGTTTGGCATTTTCATCATATAGATTAGTTTTTATTTTCATTTGCATGTATATTTTTGGATCGTTGAATCTCTTGTTTCATGGTGTACTTGCATGGACACAAATTAGGTCAAGCTGAGGGCCTCCATTACAAACCCTTGCACTCCATGAATAGAGAGCTCTGAGTCACCATTTGAGACCTCATTTTTGACTAATCTTGGATAAAATTACTCATATAAGTGTGCCCACATTTTAGGCATACATTTTTTGGTGCCCACCATGGGGCAACCCACCTTTGCTTCTTTGTTTTTATGCAAATCTATTTGTAGACTCAAAGAAACCCTAGATTTGAAAGATTTGATCATATCCTTCAAATGGCTAGGTATTTTGATCTAATTTTTTTTTTTGCAAGGCGGTGATATATCCGAAAAGCTTTGGTCCAATTTTTAGATTTTTTTTAAAACATTTTTTAGTTTTTATGATTTTTCCTTGATTTTTCATAAAAAAAATCATTTTTGAGAGTAAATCAGTACAATTTTTGGAAACATTTATAGTTTCGAAAAGCAATCTAAATTTTAAATAGAGTTAGTTCTTTGTGTTTTGATTTTAGAGGTCATATTAGGGATCAATAATTTGATTTATAAAAACTGGTCTATTTTGATAAAATGACTCCCTAGGGCACAAATTAAAAGATCTTTTCAAAATTCTTGCATTTTTAGAAAGCCCTCTAATTTTTTATAGGGGTTACTTTTCTATATTTTGAGTTTTGGATCCAAATTCATATCATGTAGATCCAATCTTTATGAGTAGGTCAAAAATCAATTTTAAAAAAGGCATTTAATGAATAGTTTGCATTTCATTTTTACAATGAATCAATGCATGATGTGAGCTTTCATTTGGGTTACTTACTGATTATTATCAGTCTTAAAATTTAGATTTTTAGAGCTTACCCTAATTTTGCATGAGTTGGACATATATTTCATATCTTGTATTTGTTTGTTTTGTTTGTGGCTTTGTTCATTGCGAGTGAGCGTTCAAGCGTAAACAAAAGGTACAACAAAGAAAAGATGCATTGCAAGGATTACTAGATATTTTATTTGAACTCTAAAACATTTAGATTTGGAACTAAAATGAACATCTCATGTGTTTGGCTTGAGTGTTTTTACATGTTTTCATAGATTCACACTTCAATTGGGGCTTTAAAATTGAATCTAGATTTTCTTTCATGCATTTGTGTTTCACATAGTAATTAGGCCCTATGAACACTATTTGAGAGATCTTGAGAGACTGAGCTTCATTTGCTTGCTTTACATGCAAAGCTCCTTTTGACGATGGATCCTCTTGTAGGTAGGGAAGGATATTTGTTATTATCTTACTATTCGGATTGGATTTGTCCTCAACATCCATTAGTCTTCTCTCTTTTGAGATTGGTGGTGTTTGTTGTTGGATTTTTCAAAAAGTTGGTGAGGTAATTTCAAATTAGCATGTCAAAAAATCTTATTTTCTATGTTTGGGTAAGGTGAAGAGGTTAGAAGAGTATGCTCTATTCCCTTTTGGGCACATCAAAAACTTGGAACCCTTGAATCCAAACCAAGTCCCCATGTGGTACAACTTTGTGAGTCTACCTTGATTAGAGAGGGTTAAACTAGAGTGGACATTCCCTTTATTGGGTCAACTACGTTGACGGTACCTCAAGCGGTAATAGCCATTTTTGATGTGGTAGTAGCAACTACTATATAAATGTCCTTGTGGGGGAAATACTCATAGGTGTAGTCTTTTTTTGGGTTGTCAGATCTCCTTAGTATCTCTAATTGATTAAATTCTTGAAATATGTCAAAACCCTGGTGCATTGGGATTGGATTTCACCCACTCTAGATTGCAAAAGCTACAGAGTTGAAAATGACTAAGAACTATAATGATGCTAAATTTTCTTTTCTAAGACTATGTATGTAATTGGAAAACATTTTGAGAACATACACAGTAGTGGTTCTAGGGATTAGATTGATACTATGACACTATTCTTGTTCATGTGCAAGGTTGCTTTGTCCCTTGCTCATTGTTTGAAGACATTTGCTTGAAATCCCTAATTGCTATCTTGCATGCTTGGTTCATGATTAAGAATTTATTGATACATCTAGTTGGACATTTAAGATAAATAAAATATGAGTTCTTGAGTTGAGACTTTACGATCAAATAACTTTGTTATCCCATTATTTCTAGTCTCCCTAGGTTGATCCTATTTGGATTAGGCTACTTTCCCCATTGTTAGAAGCCTTTTTGCACCTTAGGTTATTGTGCTTTGACCTCTTGAATTAGTAATCATTGATTTCACAAGAGACCTTGTTTGGAGTTGGTGAGTTAGAAACCGTCCTTGTTGAGAAAGATATACACTGGGATCCTTTGATATTACACTTGGAGAGTCTTAGTAATCTCTTGTCCATTCACTTTCATAAAAAATCAATTTTAATTATTTATAATTTGGTTAAATCATCCTCCTAGTCCATATGTGCTAGGGTATTCACCCAAAGTTGTGGGCACCTCTATGATAGTGTTGGTTTACACCTATTGCAAAATTCTATCTTATCACATCTCTTTTGGACTAGTGAGAGCTTTTACTATCCTAGTTTGGTACGAATGTTTCTTAGGGTTGTCCTATCAACTAGTACCTTTTCTTTCATGTTGGTTACAAGTGCTATTACATGTTGCTCAACATTCAAATGATCTCAAATGGTATCAAATTTTCCAAAGTGACTCTGGATCTTTTTTCTTCTTCATCTTCCATGTCTTTCTAATCTCCCATTTCCATTCTTCCTCTTCTTCATGTCTTGTTGATTCTTTTCCTCTTATTATCATATAGTGTACCTTCTTCTATTCATTCTTTCTCTTCTTTCATGCTTGATTCTTCTTCTTCTAGAACCATGGATCTTGGATATCTTGTTAGGGATCCTGACTTGAGAGAAGATGATCTTGACCTTCTTGCTGAATTTGAATTTTTTTTTTCACTCCAATAGATACATGGATGCTAACATTGCAACAAAAATGGTTAAAAAAATGGATAAATCAGACACCTTTTCTAGGATCATGTGCAAGATTAGATCACAATATCATTCTTCCAAATATTGCTTATCTTTCATGTCTCACTATGATCCTTCTAAATATCATTCAAATTCTTCATCTTTTAAGGCTTATCATGATTCTTCTAAATATCCTTAACATTTTTCATCTTCTAAGTCTTATCATGATTCTTCTAAATATCGTTCAAATTCTTCATCTTCTGAGTCTTATCATGATTCTTTTAAATATCGTTCACATTCTTCATCTTCTAAGGTTTATCATGATTCTTCTAAGTATCATTCACATTCTTTATCTTCTAAGTCTTATGATGATTCTTCTAAATATCATTCACATTCTTCATATTCCAAGTCTTACCATGATTCTTCTAAATATAATTCATGTAGGTCTTCACCTACCTCTTCTTCACAATATCATTCTTCTTCTGCTTCTACCAAGAGTCTTATTCCTCTTATTCAGACATATGAGAATGAACAACATGAAAAGTCTTGTGATATGCTTATCTATAATGACTATAGTGACAATGATTATGATGATGATGACTATTATATTCCTACACGTCCTAAAAGTCCTTCTAGTCCTATGTTTATACTTAAAGGGGATGAGTCACAGAAAGATATTGATGGGAATCCATATGACTCGAATCTTGAAAACAACATTGATAAATTTTGTGAACAATACCTAAATGATAAATTTTCATTTTTTGACAAAGAGAAAGCATTTTTTTGTGCTGAAATACAACATCAATGGGATAAGAGTTCCTCTTCTAAGAACCCTCATGCTTAAAATAAAGATTACACTCTTGAGCAAGATCATGTTAATGTTGAACCTTTGCCTTCTGATGCTCCCCTTCCATCTTCTACTTCCTCCACTATCCATACATCTCTTAAAGATTCCGAGTCCTTAAAATCTCCTACCAATCCTTCATCTAGCAAAGGTCCTTATGCTTTTCATGCAGTTCCCTATAGTTATCCTCAAGGGCTACCTCTTAAAGAAACTCAAGCTAACCTTCACCTAGCTGCAAATACTTTTGATAATGCTAAATCTAAAGAGCCTAAGCCTTCATGCACTATACTGCCTACTTCAGCTAGTCCTTCATCATCTGTTCCAAAGTCTTCCATACAATTACAACATGTTTCCTTCTCCTTAGGAGTGGTTTCATGTCAAGAGGACTCTAAAAATGATAAAGAAAAGTATATAAAGAAAGATCAAGATCAAGAGCTCTCCATGTCATCCAATTATTTTCATGATGTCTCTAATACATTTCATGGTTCTTTTGGTCCCTTATGCTCTTTCTCATTCATTCCATCATGCCTTAAGTCTTCTCCTAAGCAAGATGAAGATATTTCTTGCACCACTGAGCTTATTGACAATAAAAATTGACCTTAGTACACTTGCTCCTTCCAAATATGATACTTCCATTAAGGTTATTAAAAATGATGTTACTTCTAAGGTTGAGCCTATTGAAAATTAAGAGAACAATTCTATGCTTATGTTATCCAAAGATCCTTGTCAAGATCAAAGTGTTCCCTCTTCTTGTTCTACCATTCCATGTTCCCTTCCACTTTCTACTCTTCCTAAGTCTTCTCAAGCTTCAAGTACTCCTATCAAAGAAGTTTCTCCTATTCAAGATGTTCATGATCCTAATACTAACTCTAAAGATGTTGATGTCCTTGATTGTCATATAGATGTTGATGAGCTTATTTATTACCCTTTTTCATTTTCCACATCCATCCTTGGACCTCCCCCATCGATACTAAATGCTTCACATCTTCCTTCCATCTTGGGTCCTTATGTCCCTTCACTTTCCCCTCCCAACTCTCCTAAATCATCATCCATCTTGGGTCCTTATGTTCCTCCCTCTCCTATCTTTCCTCAAGATTCACATAGATGTATATCCTTGAATTCTTTTCATCCACCCACTTACCTAAACCAGTCATATCATCCTTCTTCTTCCACAAGTCCCATGTCTTTTGTAAGTAACCTGCATGTTCAATACAAGCAAAAGAAGAAATTCAAGAATCCACATAAAAAAGAAGACCACCATGTCTCTTCTAATCAACATGGGGGCATAAAGTCAAAAGAGATATCTAAGAAAAAAATTATAAGACAAGTATGGATTCCAAAATCCATCATTGAAGATATTATCTCTAAATCATTAAAAAGAAATGAAAAGAGGCCTACGAATATATGGATTCCAAAGTCTCTCTTGAGGGAGTCTAATGTTGAACAACAATTGAAGTTGACATTCAAGCTTCCAAAGAATTCCACTTCATCTTCTTCCAAAAGCATTCATCCATTCCATGTGCCTAAACTACAACCTCTTCTATCCACTCACCATATTCCTTCACATATTTCTTCATTCACATTTTCTTCATCCTCTTGCCACCCTTCAAGGTGTGTGTTGACATTGATCTTGCCTTCATTTCCCTTTTCCAATCTCACTTACTTTGCATAAAGCCATATCCTCCATTTTTGTCTTTCATCTTCCTTTCCCTATCAACATCTTTGAGCATACCATTTCAACTCCTTTTCATGTCATGGTTTAAACTTTCAAAAAGAATTATCTATAAAGATTGACTTCTTCCAAAAAACTCCAATAATTGAAAAAAATTTGAAAATTTGAAAAATTTGAAAAAAAATTGAAAAAAGAAAAAGAAAAATGAAAAAAATGAAAAAAATTGAAAGTGCATTGGTGAAAACCTGGTAATCCGGCACATTGGTAGCAAAATTAAAGAGAAATAAATTCATCCTATGATTAAAACCACTCCCTTGTGGTGCCTTGGATAATTACTATGATGAAAACCTAACAATTAGGCATCATGTGTAGTTCTTCTACATCTTTCATCCATTTTGTCTTCACCCTTTGATCTTGACAATGTTGACCTATATACAAACATTTTGCTATCTTGTGATCTATCTTATGATTATCTTGTTTTCATTCCTTTCATGTTTAGTCTTCATATCTATTTTCCTCCATTCATTCTATTCTTTCACTAGCCTTTTTCCATTTACCCCTTTGGTCTTCATCTAATAAAAAATAGAGTAAAATACGATGTTATGAAGCCTCTTGACATGTCTACTCCTTTTGATTGCATCTTTCCCACTTTTACATTATGCTTTCTTGAATTATCCTATATTGGCCTTTCATTTCTTGTCCAAATGTTCTTTTCATGACAATTTTTCCCTAGCTTGGGTACTCTTGAGGAGTTAGTCCTTGAAGATCACTTTCACTTGCTTCATACTTTCCACTAGCTTGCTAATCATCCTTGTCCTCCACCTTGCTAGACATTTGGACTACATGATGTGATCATGCTTGAGAGTTTGGTCCTTGTTTCTGTCTAGCGGCATTGTATATTATTTGTACATATTTATTGATCCTGAAAAAATACAAAAAAAATGATATATTTGAAAAAAAAAAATGATATATTGTGAAAATTCTAAAAATTGAAAAATGTCCTGAAAAAATGATCTTCTTAGTGACAACCTAGAAATAGATACTTTGATGTATCTCCAAAAAAATTATATATTCCAAAAATACAAAAAAATAAAAATAAAAAATTCAAAAGTTAAAAAAATAAAAAATAAAAATAAATAGAAAAAGTGCCTTGGTGAAAACCTTGAAACAGGTGCCTTGATAGCAAAAAATAGAAAAAAATTATTAAAAGTCTTGAAAATAAATTTTAAAAAAAAATCCAAGTGTTGAAAACCTAGAAATGGGCACCACTTGAGGCCTTTGCACCCTTATTTCTTAGCGCATGTCCTCGACCCTTAGCCTTTCTCCATCATGCCTTGTCTTTTTTGCCTTGGTTTGGAAGTGGTCTTTGTCTAGGGGACATAACTATGTTAGCTTTGGTCTCTTGGATGGCTTAGTCTTTAGGACACCTCAAAAACGGTGTTTTTCAACACCACCCCAGTAGTATTTTTCAATAAAACCATTGACATCGAGTGTTTTTCAACACTTATTGGTTTGGTCTTACCCAGTATCATCATGTGATCTTTCCTTCCTACAAGCATTTGATCCTTATCCTCGGAACTCAGTATCAGTTAACACACTTAAATTTTTAAATGCAACACTTAATGCTTGACTTATATCATGACCTTTTCTTTGTGTGCTGATCATTATTGATTTTTGTTGAGTGTCCTTGTCTGATAAGTCTCTCTGGGATGCATAGCTAGATGACTTGGGGCATGGGACATGTTTTTATTTTTTTTCTAATTGTGGGTGTGGTCTTGAACTCTAGAGTGTCTCTTGTTGTCCCCTTGAAACACTTAGGATATTTTAGGCATCATCCTTGACTATTTTTGCACAACCATTCTTCTGGTCATCTTGGCATCTATGCCTTGATGCGAGCACGGTTTTGCTACATTAAATTGGGTAAGCTAACATAGAAGTCATCTGGACATTTATGTCTTTGATGCTTATGTTAGAATCTTTCCACATTCCAATCCGATATAAATTACATTCATATCTTCATAGTTGCACTTGTGACTAGTGATGATTGTTTGATTTTTCAATGTCCGTTAATAATGGCCAAATGATAAAAATAAGTTCTTTTACATTCTCTAATGAATGATGAACACAAAAATCCTATGTTACAGTTGCTCTTTTGCAAGTACACCTTTGCATTTTCATGTAGCTTGCATTATTAGACTTCATGTTAGTTTGCATTTTGAGGTTGCATTATGAGTTTGAGAGGGTTTTCCCTTCATCTTTCTTGTGGACTTTTAATCAACTGTGGTAATGTTTTGATCTTCATTTCCTTATCTTCTTTCGTGATCTCAATCAAAATCGCTATCTTAAGCAGTTGATTGATTTTGGGGCACTTTCTTTTCTTCTTTCTATTTCTTTCTATATCTTTCAAACTTCTATCTTCCATTTTCTTTTCCCCCACTTCTTTTCTTCTAAATCACCTTTGGGGCATAATATGTCATGCTTGATGATCTACCTTGGTTCTATGATTCTTATATCTTTCATCTTACATCAATAACCTTATCTTTTGTTCGATTTGATCAAATTTATCAATTTGCTATTTCTCCTCTATATGATTTCGATTTTGATCACGAGGGGGCAGTAATTATCAAATTCAATCTTTGATTCAATTTTATCAATTTTATCCTTGACTTTTTCAAGTCAAAATTTATTTGTACTCTTTATCCTGATGTGTTCCCGATTCGACCACACATCTGGGTTGTTTTGTGATCCCAAATCAACCTCACACTTCAATTTCTTTATTTGACTACATGTGTTCCCAAATCGATCACACATTAGTTGAAGAGGGGCAAATGTATGCACCCTAAAATGGTCGCCTAGACTATGGGCCCCCATTATTCAATTTATCAATTTATCAAATTTCCTGAATCAATAGTGTGTAATATTTTATTAAATCAATTTAAATCAATTTCCTTGATCAAATTCAATTATTCTATTTTTCTAAGGTTGATCATTTTATCCTAAGTCTTATTTAATTAAAAGAAAATCTCCTCTTTTAATTAAATAAAATAAGTCCCCATTTAATTAAAAGAAAAATTCTCTTTTAATTAAATAATTCATCCACATTTAATTAATTAAGAGAAAAACCCCTCTTTTAATTTAATTAAATATCTCTTATTTAATTAAAATAACTTTCTCCCTTTTACTTAAATGAAAATCCCACTTAAATATCTCTTTTTGATGAAAAAAGAAATAAAATAAATTCTTTTATTTAATTTCTCTACACTTAAATGCACATATTTCTAAGTGGGACTTATCTTTTCACTTTCTTCTCAACCACTCCTCTTTTCTCATTGGTGGATCCTTATTTCACATGGATCATTATTTCTCCACCCTTAATTAGATCTTTTTCCTCTCAATCTAGATCGTCCAATCTTCTTTATAAGGGAGAGCCATCTCCTCATTTTGGATACCCATGATTATGCTATTCTTATGCTGTAGGATTGGAGAGAAAATTTTGAAGAAGGAGTTTTGAATGCCAAAGCTTTTGTGGAGAACATCTATCTTCTTGTCTCATTCTCTCTTGAACCCATGGCATCATGGGCTTTTTTCATTGCATTTGCATATTATCTTAGAGTCATATTTATTTTTCATAGATTAGTATTGCATTGTTATTACATTTCCTTTCTTGCATTGTTTGGCATTGTCATCATATATATTAGTTTTTATTTTCATTTGCACGTATATTTTTTGATCCTTGAATCTCCTTTTTCATGGTGTACTTGCATGGACACAAACTAGGTCAAGCTGAGGGCCGCCATTACAAACCCTTGCACTCCATGAATAGAGAGCTATGAGTCACCATTTGAGACCTCATTTTTGAGTAATCTTGGATATAATGACTCATAGAAGTGTGCCCACATTTTAGGCATACATCACCTTGCCAACAAAATTCACAAGAAGGTGCCTCAAAATTTAAATTCAAAATCAAAGATGAAATATCCAATGCAAAAGTATGAAAGAAAAAAGAAATAAAGAGTGGCCACAATAGTAAAATTTTAATCAAGAAATAAAGACATGCCCTAGAGGAAAAATAGAATCATCAATAATAAATTTGACTATGAAGCCCCACATCACATTGATGGCAACAAGAAAAGAATATTAAAATGTTGAAATTTGAAATAAGACAAATAAAGAAATAAATCCAACTACTTACAAAATTTGCATTGCTGACATAATATGGTCATACCAAGGTCATTGAGTAAGGAGAAATCTTACTTCCAAATACATTGCAGGGATCTTGCACTGAAATTAGATGGTGGTTTAAAGACCATTTTGATCAAGTTACAATTTATCCTACATATCTAACTACATATCTAACTTTATTGAAATCACCCTATAGTTAAGGTTTACTATACCAAGTGGTGTGTCCATTCTAGATACCACACAATAGTGCAAATGCAACGATAACTAAAATGAGTTTCCTTTCATCCTCTTATTGTTATAGGGGTCTTTTTTGATGAATCAAAATATGTGAGGCCATTACTGATAGTAGAGTTGTACTTTGAGTTGTAATTATGATTCCAATTCCTTATCCTTAATTCACTATAGTTACATACTAGGGAATCTACCCACAATCTTTTTTATATCAAATTCACCACAATATACATGTTGAAGTTGTGCTATCAATGATTACTTATCCACTCTTACAAATATCTCCTTACCAAGGTATAGGTCATCATTACTTTCCTATCATGCCTTGTGGCTTGTAATCTTCCTATCACTTAACTTTGAAACTTGAACTTTTGTTTCATATTAGCTTGATAATCTCACAATGTCTTTACTTTCTCTATATTGTAGGGTTATAATTGACCCAGAAATTTCAATACTAGGGTCTAAGACTATATACTCGATTGTTATAATTTAGTATCACTCAAGCTTATACAATAAGCCTACTAACATAATAGACACTCAACCCTAACTTAGAAGCTTTCATTTTCTATCTTACCATTTCAATACTATATGTTGGACACTCCTTCCCATTTAGTTATGTTCTTACCATCATATCTAGGTAGATATATTACCCGATTAGCATCTTATTCCTCATAGTAGACTGAGATACTCCTAGTCATGTGTATTCCTAACTAACTTACTTATTGAATTATCATCTTGGATTATTATCCTATCATTCAAGGTTCTCAATGATTACTTGCAGATTTTAATTGAGCTCTTGTTTTATTTTCAAGGATTACTAGAACAATACATTTTAACATTGTAATAATTCAGAGGTATCCCAATAACTTGATAACATGGTATACTTTTCAAGTGTTACATTCCTATACATCACCATTCATTTTATCTTTTCAATATCTAAATCTGATGGTACAAAATTGATTTATAAAGATCATAGGTTTAATTTACTTATGTTGTAATGAAAAATCAATACTAGTCTACTTGATCACTTCCATACTTGATATGAACTAAAATTCTACCATGAGTGACATGTTCAAGCATAATTTGACTTCTACTAAAGATGATTCGAAACACTTTCTCTCTAATTACTATCTTATTTACTCATTTCTAGTCACATGATTGAAAAATATTTTATGTTGCTTAACTTAGTTTTCCCCAAGGTGATGGTGTTCAATATAATTTTCCAATGCTTTATGAGATCATAATCTATCTTAATACAATTACATTATTCTTGTATTTAATCATTTGTTTCAAGTCATTAAGACTAGGTTCTCTAACATGGTTGACCATTTATAATAATTAATACTAGTTTCAAGTTTTGTGTAGGTTTTGTTAGAATTATTTAGAATAACTGAGAGTAGTGGTTAATCAGTTATCCAGGGTCCAATAATGTCCAATACAACTTTTTCTTCAAATTCTTAATGGCATATAACTAAAATTATCATGCATGCAATTAAACATTAAACAACCATGAAAAGTAAACATGCATCACCGCATAACACAAAGGATTTTGGTGACCCAGAAACCGTCTAGGAATAAGAAGGTAAAATTGGACTGGGGATGACACCAAAAAATAACTGCGCAATTGATTTCAACCACTTCAGATGGTTTTCCCTGTCAAAGGCCTACTCTGTTAAAGGCTTTACACACTGTCAGATGTGACCCTGTTAAAGGATTTCTACACCCTGTTAGGAGTGTGCCTTGTTAGAGGACTTAAAAACATTCAAATTAGAATGTCACATTGTTAAAGGATTTACATAGAGCTTTTAGGCTCACTCAAGTCCATGGGGTTTATAGTCACCTTCCCAAAAAAATCCTACATCCCTCTCTAAGGATCTCCTATCCTCCTCTTGAGGATCTCCTATCCTTCTCCTAGGGATCTTCTTATCCTTTTCTTGAGGCTTATCCACCTAGATATTAAGCTAACCTAGCAATGTAGGATTTTAATATCTAATACAATGGTAAGAAAGTATTAGAGAGGTTTTGACTTGATAAAGTTTGCAACCCTAGCCTTGCAGATTTTAGATCACTCTTTAGTTCTTTTGTTTTCTTGGTTCTTCTTCCTTGTAGTGCTGAGAGCTTTTTCACCCTTCAAGATCTATCTCCTTGAGTTCTTCCACTTGTTATGCCAATGCACTCCATGATCACTTGATCAACTCAAAGTCTTGATGCTTTGTACTTACTCCTCACTGTGTCCTTCACACTAGCCTTCTCTTGGCTTCAACCACACTTGTGACCAACTCCCTCTCTCTCTTCACTCTCTTTGATCTCTAACTTGTGACTCCTTGTAAAGAAGTTCTATTCTTTATTTCCATCTCATGTCTTCTTTCTCATCAATTTGAATTGATCTAAGAAAATGATATTTTTTTCCCTCCAAATTGTTTCTTCTAGAAACTTCATGATAAATCCATTAGCATTCTCCTTGAATTGGTTTGCATGGTTTACATAAAATTCTGTGACATCTACTCATCATCCTTATCATCCAACTAATTCACAAAATTTGATGTAACAAACTTATCACTGCCGATCTGGCAAATCTTTGACTTGACAAATAATGCAACAACTCGGCATCATTGGTTTACTGATGCTCGACACCTTCTGTGTTACTCAATTTCTATTGTTATTTTATTAGCACTCAGCACCTATAACATTTCTACATTTCTCGACACTTGAAGACTTACTTGGTATCCATTACCTTTTTTGGTTACTCGGCTCTTATAGGATTTTTGTGTCACTTAGCACCTGAATGATTTTGCTCGACACCTGAAGAGTTCCTCAACTCTTGAAGGATTGCTCAACACACACTAAAGTTGAACTTGCTTGGCTTCAAGTAAGAATTTGTTTGGCTCTAACTAGCTTGCTCGGCTCTCTCCAATGAACTTAGTTAGGCTTTACAAATGACTTAGTTAAACCTTACATCTTTGATGTGTCTTAGTGTTTCCATCCTCTTAGAGTATGTCATCAATACACTATTTCATCAATGGCTTACCTGATCCTTATACTTCACTACAACATCATAACTTCAACCTTTCTCTAGGTACTCTAGTTACATCTTATTGATTGCCACCTCCTTGTTAATCAACCAATTGATAGTATTTGGATCACTTAAGTAATTTTCATTCCTACAATTAGCAAGTTTGACATCAATGACAAAACAATGATTGAAAAAAATCTTTACCAATTCCATCATTCTTCATTCATGATCTTTTCAATTATTTCCAATAATCTCCCTCTTTGGCATTGATGGCAAACCAAACTAATCAATTGATCAACTTAGTTACCACCAAAATTGTATACAAAATTTAATCCTTTGTTCAACTTCTCCCTCTTGACTACTGCATCCTTACTCTGTATTCCTGATCCTTCATAGTTGCTTGCTGATTCTTCTGAATCTCCCTCTTTCATATACATCTCCCTCTTACCTTTTATTGATTAGTTTCTCATAAATTATCCCTCTTTGAAATAAATGCCAAAGGTGTAGCATATTTAACATGCTTCATGTAAGCTTTGCCTCTCATGTCTTTTTCCTTAGTCACCATGCTTGTGACTGATTTGAAATTTTTGTTCCTGTTATCATCCTTTGCATCATTCTTCTAATATTGCAATGATCTACTCCTTTTGATGCAGGGCATCTTGTTTATTGCTTTAGACTACTTGAGTTAGGGGCTTTACCCCCAACTTTCCTCTAAGATATTCATAAGCATCTTTGGGCAATGGTTTGGTGAAGATATCTGTAATTTATTCCTTTGTGTGAATGTACTCCATCTTCACTTGTTTGTCTTCCACCAATTCTCTGACATAGTGATACTTGATTGCAATATGCTTGGTTTTTGCATGCATTACTGGATTCTTGGATATGTTTATAACACTTGTATTATCACAATATAGTATCATAGGTTTGGTTACCTTTTCATTCATTCCTTTCAATAGATGTTTAAGCCACACAATGTTTGTGCAATTGATTGCTTCAGCCACATATTTTGCTTCTACAGTGGATTGAGATGTGCATGTTTGTTTCTTGCTAGTCCAAGTAACTAGCCTTTTACCTAAGA
Organism: Cupressus sempervirens; assembly: GCA_028749045.1. Lineage (NCBI taxonomy): Eukaryota > Viridiplantae > Streptophyta > Pinopsida > Cupressales > Cupressaceae > Cupressus > Cupressus sempervirens. Next base: position 570,197,976 of record CM053793.1, read on the forward strand.
ATAATGGTCCTCCACTTATGCTTTTCCTATCATCAATGTTGCCTCCCCAATCTGTGTTTGTGTTGGCATTTAGCTCAAACTTCTCATTCTTTTTGTAGTATAGGCCAAAATCATTAGTTCCTTTGAGATACCTCATTATCCTTTTTACTATCATGAGATGATTTTCTCTAGGATTAGTAGAGAATCTATCAACTATTCCAACTGCTAATGCAATGTTTTCTCTACTATGTACAACATATTGTAGTTTTCCAATCATGGATCTGTACATTGTTTGATTGACTTTAGCTAATTCATCATTTTTGGATAACTTATGTCCTGTTGCCAATCCAAATGTCTTGAGTATCTCCTTGATGCACTTTGATTGAGTCAAAAATATGCCATGTTTTAGTTGATGTACTTGTAATCCAGCAAAGAACTTGATTTCTCTAAACATAGACATCTCAAACTCATGTTTCATTTTGTCAACAAAACTTTTGCAAAGCACTTCCTTTCCTCCAAAAACTATGTCATCCAAAAAGATTTCAGATACAAGGATATCCTTACCTACTTTTGATTTTATGTACATGTTGCTATTATCATCAGTTCTTTCAAATCCTATTTGCACTAGATACTTGTTAAGTATCTCATACCAAGCACTAGGGGCTTGCTTTAATCCATTTAGAGCCTTATGCAATCTACATACTTTTTTTTTGTTATTTTCATCAACAAATCCTTCTAGTTGCTCTATGTAGAATTCTTCTTCAAGTATACCATTCAAAAATGCTGACTTAACATCCATTTGATAAACTTTAAATTTTTTGAAAGATGCATATGCCAATAAGGCCCTTACTCCTTCCATTCTATCAACTGGAGCAAAAGTTTCTCCATAGTCTAGTCCTTCTTCTTGTGCATACCCTTTACAAACTAGTCTTGCTTTGTTCCTTGTGATTTCACCATTCTCATCTAACTTGTTTCTAAACATCCACTTGGTTCCAATCACATTCTTGTTAGCTGGTCTTGAGATTAAGGTCCATGTCTTGTTCTTTTCAATTTGCTCTATTTCTTCTTTCATAGCATTGTACCGATCACCAACTTTTATAGCTTCACTTACTATTTTTGGTTCCTTTTTATGTAGAAGACATTTCTCATTTTTGAGTCTATTCCTTGTCATTGGTCCAGCCTCTTGGTTTCCAATAATTTGATCTGTAGGATGATGTCTTCTTACATACTTTGCCAATATTGGTTCTTTCCTTGTTTGTATGTTGTTTCTTTTAGAATCTGAATCTTCATGTGCATTTTCATCAGATATTTCTTCATTTCCCCTCTGTTGATAGTTCTCAAAATCTGAATGAACATTTTATGTATTCTATAGCTCCGCTTTTGAATGTGTCTGCTACTCAGCATTAACTGTCTATGACTCGGCAGATACTGGATTTCATTGCTGATTTTCATTCTAAGTTGCAACTTCACCATTATTAGGCATAGCTTCATAAAATTATACAAAGGTCTTGTATTATTCTTCTTTCTTGGTGTCTCAACATTTTGAACTTCTGCAAGCTCATCAAATTTCACATTTGTGCTTTCTACTACTTTGTTAGTGTTAACATTCAAGCACTTATAAGCTTTGCTTCTAGTATAATAACCAAGAAATGTGCCTTCTTCACTCTTTGCATCAAACTTTCCATTTCTAGAATCTTTATATATAGCATTTCCATCCAAATATTTTGAAATGTTTTACATTAGGAGAATGCCCATACCATAATTCAAAAGGTGTTGCATATGTATCTTTCTTGACTTGAACTTTTTTGAGTGTGTAGACTGCACTACTTACAACTTCTCTCCAGTACTTGAGTGCAACATTTTTATCCATCATTAAGGTCCTAGCACATTCAATAACTAATCTATTCCTTCTCTCTACTATACCATTCTGAGGTGGAGTCCTAGGTGTTGATGTCTTCCTTTTGATTCCTCTTTCATTGCAGAATTCTTTAAATTTTCTTGATGTGAATTCACCTCCTCTATCAGATCTAAGACATTTTAGGCTTTTCCCAGTCTCTTTCTCTACTCTGGCCAAGTACCATTTGAACATTTGAAATTCATCTCATTTTAGTTTTAGGAACATGACTGTCATCATCCTTGAATAGTCATCTACAAATAGTATTATGTATCTATCACCTTTGTAGCTCTGCACTTCAATAGGACCACTCAAGTCAGTATGAACTATCTCTAATACTTTATTAGAAGAATACGCCTTGATTTTGAAAGTTGACTTGGTCATCTTCCCTAGTTGGCATTGTTTGCACATGGTGTTATCAAGCTTCTTCAACTTTGGTAGACCTCTAACTTTCTTCATTTTGCTGATGCTTATCAGATTGTCAAAATTTACATGACATAGCGTCTTGTGCCATAACCATACATCATTAGTTTGAACAATGAGACAAGAAGCATCTTCCATGTCTAGGTAGAACAAATTACTCCTAGTCTAGTCACCTTTTCCTATTAGACTTCCTTGAGAATCATAGATCTTGGCAATTCTACTTCCAAATTCAACCTTGTATCCTATGTTACCTAACTGTGGGACACTTAACAGGTTATAATTTAGGCCTTCAACATAGTATACATTATCACACGATATCCTTTCAGTAAGCTTGATAGTTCCTTTCCCTTTGATCTAACATGGTGCATTGTTACCAAATCTAACACTATTTTCTTCATTTTGAGTAAAGGTAATGAACTTACTTTTTTCTCTAGTCATCTGATGAGAGCATCCACTATCTCTGATCCATTTTTCATTCTTGTTCATGCAGGTTCCTAGGGTAGTTGCTTCATCTTCAACTAATTCATCTTTCATAGCCACATAGACTACTTCATCATCATTCTCGCCAGAGTCTTCTTCAACAATGCAACATCTTTTACCTTTACCTCTGTAGTCCTTGTTGTCTTCTTTCTTGTTCTTGAAATTGCCTCCATCCTTGTAATTTTTCTTTTGTGTGCATCTGGCTACAATGTGACCAACTTCATTACAATTGAAACAAATGATTAGTAGCTTACCTTTGAATTTACCTCTTCCTCTATGAAATCTTCTTGCTAGTAATGCCTCGAATTGGTCTACATCATCTTCATCAGTGTTTCTATCACTAGATACATAATTTCCTTTTCCACTCTTTTTCTTTCTTTGCACCTCCTCATTGTCTTTTATTGTCATCTTGGCTTTGAATGCAGATTCAAAGTTTTCTAGTTTGTAGTTGTCAAAGTTGGATAGCTCAAAGGTAGTGAGTCTTCCAATTATTCCTTCAAATGACAATGTGTTGCCTAGTACACACCTTAGATCTTGGATGGCTGATACTCTTATAGCATAGATAGGAAGAAAAGTTCTCAAGTATTTGCTACATACTATTTCTTCTAATAACAGTCCTTCTAGGCATCTTATGGCACTTACCACTTCTTTCATCCTTGCACCATATTTAGCAACATTCTCTCCTTCTTCCATTTTCATGTCATCAAACTTTCCTCTTAGGCTCTCTCTTTTGGCTCTCTTGACATTATCATCTCCTCCATAGATGTTTGATAATGTTTTCCACATCTGATGTGCAATATCATATGCATTGATGTCATCATACTCGACATAGCTTAGTGCTAAAGCAATATCTAACATCGCTTGATTGTGCTCCTTCTTCTTGCTCATGTCATCTGTAGTGAGGGTTTCTACAGGGTCTAGATGATCAACTAAGATTGAGGTTTGTGCATAGTCAACTATTGATCCAAGGTACAACTTCATCAAACTTTTCCATGCAACAAAGTTGTCTTTTTTTAGCTTGGTAACTTCTCCCTTGGACATCTTGATCTTTTAGCTAGTAGTGCCTTGAAAAAAATCAACAGTTGTCTCTAATACCAATTGTTAGAATTCTTTATAATAACTAAGAGAGGGGGTGAATCAGTTATCCAAGGTCCAATAATGTCCAATACAACTTTTTCTTCAAATCCTTAATGGTATATAACTAAAATTATCATGCATGCAATTAAACATTAAACAACCATGAAAAGTAAACATGCATCACCACACAACACAAAGGATTTTGGTGACCCAGAAACCCTCCAGGAATAAGAAGGTAAAATTGGGGTGTGGATGACACCCAAAAAATAACTACGCAATTGATTTCAACCACTTTAGATGGTTTGTCATATTAAAGGCCTGCCCTATTAAAGGCTTTACACATTGTCAGATGTGACCCTATTAAAGGATTTCTACACCATGTTAGGAGTGTGCCTTGTTAGAGGACTTAAGAACATTCAACTTATAATGTCACCCTATTAAAGGATTTACATAGAGCTGTTAAGCTCACCCAAGTCCATGGGATTTATAGTCACCTTCTCAAAAAAATCTTGTATCCCTCTCTAAGGATCTCCTATCCTCCTCTTGAGAATCTCCTATCCTTCTCCTGGGGATCTTCTTATCCTTTTCCCGAGGCTTATCCACCTAGCTGTTAAGCTAACCTAGCAATGTAGGATTTCAATATCTAATACAATGGTAAGAAAGTATTAGAGAGGTTTTGACCTGATAAAGTTTGCAACCCTAGCCTTGCAAATTTCATATCACTCTTTAGTTCTTTTCTTTGCTTGGTTCTTCTTCCTTGTATTTCTGATAGCTTGTTCACCCTTCAAGATCTATCTCCTTGAGTTCTTCAACTCATTATGCCAATGCACTCCATGATCACTTGATCAACTTAGAGTCTTGATGCTCTATACTTACTCCTCACTGTGTCCTCCTTCACACTAGCCTTCTCTTGGCTTCAACCACACTTGTGACCAACTCCTTTTCTCTCTTTGCTCTCTTTGATCTCTAACCTGTGACTCCTTATAAAGAAGTTCTATTCTTTATTTCCTGCTCAAGTCTTCCCGCTCATCAATTTGAATTGATCTAAGAAAATGATATTGTTTGCCCTCCAAATTGTTTCTTCTAGAAACTTCATGATAAATCCATTAGCATTCTCCTTGAATTGATTTGCATGGTTTACATTAAATACTATGACATCTACTCATCATCCTTATCATCCAACTAATTCACAAAAATTGATGTAACAAACTTATCACTACCGACTTGGCAAATCTTTGACTTGACAAATAATGCAACAACTCAGCATCATTGGTTTACTGATGCTTGACACCTTTTGTGTTACTTGGCTTCTATTGTTATTTTACTGGTGCTTAGTACCTATAGCATTTCTACTTTGCTCGGCACTTGAAGACTTACTTGGCATCCATTACCTTTTCTGGTTACTCGACTCCTATAGGATTACTATGTCACTCGACACCTAAAGAGTTGCTTGGCACCTAAAGAGTTGCTTGACACTTGAAGGATTGCTCAGCACACACTAAAGTTGAACTTGCTTGACTTCAACTGAGAAGCTATTTAGCTCTAACTAGCTTGCTTGGCTCTCTCGAATGAACTTAGTTAGGCTTTACAAATGACTTAGTTAAAACTTACATCTTTGATGTGTCTTAGTGTGTCCATCCTCTTAGATTATGTCATCAATGGCTTAGCTGATCCTTATACTTCACTACAACATCATAACTTCAACCTTTCTCTAGGTACTCTAATTACATCTTATTGATTGCCACCTCCTTGTCAATCAACCAATTGATAGTATTTGGATCACTTAACTAATTGTCATTCTTGTAGTTAGCAAGTTTGATGTCAATGAAAAACAATTATTGAAATAAATCTTTACGAATTCCATCATTCTTCGTTCATGATCTTTCATTCATGATCTTCTCAATCGTTTCCAACAGGTTTACTCATTAGTGTCATAGTTATAAAAGAATATGTCCACCTATTAAATTTCCACAATGATAAATACCTACTTCATATAGAAAAATTTAAACTTTTATAGTTAACATGGAACCATTGTTTCCCAAGTGTTAAGAAACCTAGGTGCTTGGATACCAAAATGTCATACCCAAAAAATGGGAGAAAAACACACCAACAAAATTATTTTTTATTAGGTAATTTCAACTATGTTAGCACACACACTGACATAAAATATGTTGCAAAGGGATGTCAATTGGACAAGTTTATTTTTGATTGATAATTTCAAAGCAACAATTGAGTTATGATAACTTTTCAAAAGGATCTAGAGTCGGCATCCAACAAACTGTATTGGTTTAAAACCTATGAATTAAGTTCTACAAGAACACTCAATTCGGGTTGATTAAGATTGGTTAGTCAAGTCATAATTAAAGTATATCATGTTCAAGAAGAATTAATGATATTTTAAGTTTCCAAGTTAAATTTGAGTTAGATAGGTTTAGCTTAGAAGTGTTAAGATCACAAGATTCATTTTCCATTATGAGGGTGAACACACACCTCTTCATTGTTGTTTTTGGGTTTAACCCTAATTTATGGTTAAGTAAACCTTACTTATCTATATTACTTCCAAAACATTTTTTTCAATTAATTATGTAAGCTATACTAGGTTGGTTCAAGACCAAACACTCATATCACCATAATAGTTCAATCTCCTAGGGGAACTAATTCTACACTTGTAAGGAATTGTCCTATCAACACCTTAATACTTGCTCGCAAATAATTAGCTGAAATTATAAAACCTATTTAAAATATGAAATATGCATCATTAATTCTAATTATGACATATAATTAATCTCCTAACATACTCCCATATAAATATCAAGATGTCTATTCAATCTAACCTATAACACCTTCGAACATTAACACGAGCATTTTAACCCATCCTATTCCTCCTATCATCAGTCAAATTGTAAAGACTTGAATATGATTCCTCTATCAAATTATGTTAGCTAACAAATGGTGTACCTTGTCCATGCAAAGGGGGAATATAGACTATATAAACCTTGTCATTTGTAAAAATAGAGAGATATTCATATATAGCTATTGTACTTATGGGCTTTGATCCAGTTCATCACTTTTAAATTTATTGCAATATAGAGAATTTTTCTGTCATTTCTTGTTGTTTGTATATGCATGCTATGATCTTTGCAATCTATGGATTGGCTACAAAATTTTGTGAGTTTGGGCTTAATAAGATTTTAAGATTGTACCTCTATCTCCTTTCTTTTCTTGTTAGCTAGAGAGTATTATGTTGAAACCCCTTAAGCTTAACCCAATTTCCATGCATTTGTTAGTAATTAATGTTTGAAATATAACTAAGAGAGGGGGGGGGGGGCAAGGTGAATAAGTTATTTAATTATTAAACTCAATATATTCTTTAATCCAACTTAATCATGTGAGCAATGTAATTGGCAATTATGAAAGATAGATATACACAGTGACACTAGATATGTTGACTAGGGAAACCCTTGATCAGAGGGAATGAGACCCACAATATTATGTACTAATATAAATGTTCCTTGTGAAAGGCTAGACCCTATTAGGAGTTTGATTAAATACATTCAATACATACGAGTCCCTATTATGAGACTTTGAATCCCTATTAAGAAATTCCAACCCTATTAGGAGTTGTGGAAGGTAGCTAAACCCACTATCCAAACATCTTCAGGATCAGATCAATGAAACCACTATCTAATTGACCTCAGTACTATTCCTTTCATAATAATAGATGTGAAACAAGCTTCTACTTCTTCCCCTATCTAGTACGTCATACTTGTTCTCCTTCAAACCATGCAATCAGATATGGAACTCTATACTCAAAGATATTAACTCTTAAGATCACTTACATGTATAGATAAATCACTCTACTTCTGTAGTGCTCTTGCTTAATAGTTCACTAGTCTCATATGCTCTCTTTTTTTAAACACAAAAAACATCTTTCCTTTATAACATGCCCAATAATAAATCCATGAGTCATCTTCCCAATTAATTATAAAATGTCAATTAAATGAATAAAAATTTAATTAATGTTGTCAACTCATAGTCATAAATAGACTTTTATTCATGTGACTTTTGTACATGTGCACTCTTTGACATCATCATTAGCCAATATTTTTTCTCTAGCTAACTGCACAACTTCTCATTTCATTTGTGATGAACTAAAATGGTCACACAATAGGAACTACTTTCCCAATACTTTGTTTCCATATGGTTCTCTATGGATCAATAATATCTTCCACATATTGTCAATTTAGGTTCCGCACACTTACCCTTATAATAAAGACATACAATATTATGTGTTGGAAGCTATGCATTAATACTTGAGTAATATATTGTTCTTAATACAAAGATCATAGTCTGCTTCTTTGTCAATCTTTACAAACTTACTACTATGTTGTCATCAATGACAAACACAGTAATGAATACATCATATCAATATTCTACAATTCTCCCCCATAGTAATAGCATTAGCATTAATGCTAGCAATCTCCCCTTTTGGCATTAATGGCAACTAGATGAAAAACATCTAAGTTCCAAGAATACCAAATATAGATCTTCTTTATCAATTAAATCTTGCGTCATTTTCCTCAAACAAACATCATACATCATGCTCTCATTTCTTCCCCATTATACTACATATAATATTTTTCATGTCACTCTCTCCCCCATTGACATCAATGTCAAAGGTAATACACAAATGGTTTAATTTCTCAAGGATACAATAATCTACTAGCATGACCACAAGCTGGTCTATTGCTTTACAACTTTTGTATATAAATCCATAAATAGATCAAGTTTCCAGAGACACTATTGCATACCAATTACCAATTACCAAGAGTCCTTTGCCGACTCTATTTATCATAGATACTCCCCCATTATGGAAGCATCGACATTCAATCCAATCTAACAATGGTTCTTTGTTCCTTGGACTGATGTGCTTTTTCATGTTCTACTTTGAAGTAGGCAAGGGCATAACCCCAAGCATACCTCTTACATACTCAAATGTGTCCTTTGGTAAGGTCTTTGTGAAAATATCTACAATGTGTACTCAATATGTAGTGATATTCTTTAGGATCATCCTAAAATCTTGCCACAATTCGAATTGCATTAGCTATATCTAGTCTACTATGAGTTAGATACTACAATCCTCCAATCGTACATTTTTACTTCTTTTGTTCAACAGTAGGTGTCTCATCCTTACTATATAACTTGTGACTAGTTACAATAGGAGTTCCAATAGGTTTACAATTTTTGAGTACAAATCCTTTTAGCAAATCTTTCAAGTACTTAGTCTGAGAAATACAGATGCCTTTTTTATTTTGAAAAATTTTCAATCCTAAGAAAAATTTCATTTCTCCTATCATACTCATCTCAAATTCATTCTTCATATCTTCTAAGAATTTTTCATTGGCTTCATTGTTTCCTCCAAAAATGATATCATCAACAAATACGATGATTATCAAAAGACCATTTTCTATTTCTTTCAAGTACAAGTTGGCTTCTACTACTCCTTTAGAAAATCCAAGCTTTGCTAAGTATTTATCTAACCTTGCATACTAGGTTCTAGGTGCTTTCTTTAATCTACAAATTGTATCCTTCTCTTCTGTCAAAGGAAAACCTTCTGGCTACTCAATATAAACTTCTTCTTCAAGTTCTCCATTGAAGAATGTTGACTTAACATCCATTTGATATAATTTGGAGTTTTTATCTGTTGTATATGCGGAGAATGTTCTAACTACTTCCATTCTTTCTATAGGTGCATATGTTTCCTCATAGTCTATTCCTTCTTTCTGAGAATAGCCTTTGCATACTAGTCTTGTTTGGTTTCTTATTACTTCTTGTTTATTCATTTTGTTTTTGAATAGCCATTTTGTGCCAATCACATTCTTGTTCTTAGTTCTAGAAACTAGTTTCCATGTGTTTTTCTTTATTATCTATTTGATTTCTTCCTTCATTACTTTCATTCAATGATCATCCTCGATTGCTTCATCTGCACTCTTTGGTTCTAATTGAGATATTAGACATAGTTCTTCATTCATTCTTCTTCTTGTCATTACTCATTTTTCTTTACTCACTATTATCTAATCAGTAGGATAATTTCTCATCATATTTTTATTTGGGGTAGGAGTTGCTGCTTCAACTCTTATTTCTTTAGTTTTTACATTATTGTGCAAGTCATTGTTAGTCTTGAGAAATAATTCATTACATCTATTGGTCATCCTAGAATAATAATTATCTTCCTCAAATTTATAATCCATCATCTTTTCTTTGGTACCAAACATTTCATCTATTCTCACATTTGTGCACTTTACTATATTTTTTGTTCTATAGTTGAAACATTTGTAGGCTTTACTTTTTAATGAATAGCCAAGAAACATACCTTCATCACTCCTTGGATCAAGATTACCAATATCATCATCTCTTTTGATGTAACATTTTCTCCCAAATATTCTAAAGTATTTGACTGATGGTGAGTATCCAAACCACAATTCGTAAAGTGTTTTTTCCATACCTTTCTTGATCTTTACTCTATTTAGAGTATATACTACTATATGGACTACTTCTCTCCAAAATTTCTTTGGTACATCATTCTCAAATAACATAGCTCTTGTTGCTTCAGCAATTGATTTGTTTCTTCTTTCAGCAATCCAATTCTACCCAAGTGAATGAGGTGAAGTTAGTTGTCTCTTGACTCCATGCTCTTCATAGTAGATATTGAATTCTCTAGAAGTGAATTCTCCTCCTCTATCAAATCTTAAGCTCTCGATTTTAACTCTAGATTCATTCTCTACTCTATTCTTGAATATCTTGAATTTTTTAAATACTTTTGATTTTTCTTTAAGAAAAGCTAACCACATCATTCTAGTAAAATCATCAACACAAATCATAAAATATCTTTCTCCATAGAATCCTCTTGTTCTTGAAGGACCACTTACATCTATATGGACCAATTCTAGCTTCTCTATAGTACCAAACTTCTTGCTAGGAAATGAAACTTTCTTCTACTTAGCCAAGATACATTCCTTACAAATAATGTCAGTAGGCTTAGTGATCTTAGGTAAATCTCTCATAGCAAGTGTATTACTAACTTTCACAATGTTACCAAAGTTTACATGAAATTTTTTTTTGTGCCATAACCAACTATTGTCAACTTTAGCTGCTAAACATGTCATTTTGGTGTTGTTCAACTGAAATACATTACCTCTAGTTCTTGTGCTAGTACAAAGCAATTTTCCTTCCTTGTCCTTAATGGTACATGTGTCATTACCAAACTGTAATTGGTGACCCTGGTCCATAAGCTATCCAACACTTAACAAGTTATGTTTCAGTCCATCAAAAAAGTAAACATCATCAATATTTGTTTTACCATCAAGTGTGATAGATCCAATTCCTATAATGTGACAGGCTGCATTGTTCCCTACTCTGACAATCCCTCCATCATGACTTCTAAATTTGACAAATTTTCTCATATCACCAATCATGTGATGTGAACAAACACTATAAATGATCCAATCTTTCCTTTCAACTTGTGAAATCTATGCACTTTCTTCTCTAATTTCTTCATTAAGATCATCGTCCTTTATAACTATGAATCCCAATTTATCTTCACTTTGTCTTTGATCAGATTCTTCTTCTTCTTCTTCTTCATTAGCATAAAAACAATTTCTAGGTCTTCTAGGTCTAAATCTTCCCTTTTACTTCTTTCCTCTTTTAGGAAACTTAGATGCATAATGACCATATTCATTACATGTCCAATACTTAATGGTATTCTTATCATCTTTTTCTATTTCCACAAGAAGAGCAACTCCTTTGATATTTTCCTCAATAGTCTTGCTACTACTAGCAATGTCTCCTTGTGCTCTTGTATTCTTTGCTAGACTAGGTTTAACATTTAATGCACTAAAAGCTATCCCAACTTTTGCTAATTCTCCAGATTGTTTTAGATCAAAATTTTCAGCTTCTAATCTACCAAGCAATGTTTCTTTGGTGAACTTTTTAGTACAAGGTATCATCAGCTAAATCATATGTTTTATTGTCTTGAAAGGTGGTGTTAGACTTTTCAAGATCTTCCATATTACTTCATCATCCAATTTGGTTCCACCATGAGATATGATTCTTGCAATAGCCTTAGATATTCTACATATATAGCTTCTTACAAATTCATCTTCCATAATTCTAGCATCTTGAAATGCACAATGTAAATTTTATAATCTAGCTCTTTTTGCATGTGTATCACCCTCATAATTAGCTTCTAAAGTTTTCAAAATTTCATGAGATGTTTTGAATAGTTCTACCTGACTATACTCACTTTCAGGTCGAGCTAACAATATTGCTTCTCTTGCCCTTATGTTGCACATAAATATCTCTACTCAGTACAACTTTCAAGATCTTCTTCCAGAATATCCTTAGATAACTTGGTTACAAGCCAATATCTTGGACCCATACACAAAATATGAGTCTTCATATTATCCTTCCAGCTATCCAAATTAGTGCCATCAAATTTTGGACTTTCCTTTCTGAACATATTTTCCATAGATCTCCTTAGGTTTTCAAACCCTTCCTTCAAGGACTAAGGCTCTGATACTAATTATTAGTAATTTATGTTCATAGTATAACTAAGAGGGGGCGGGGGGATGAATCAGTTATATAATTATTAAGCTCAATATCAACTTTAATCCAACTTAATCATGTGAGCAATGTAATCAGCAATCATGAAAGACATATATACACAATGAAACTAGATATGTTGACTAGGGAAACCTTTGATCAGAGGGAAAACCCCGATGGGAATGAGACCCACAATATGATGTACTAATATATATGTTCCTTGTGAAAGGCTAGACCCTATTAGGAGTCTAATTAAATACATTTAGTACATGTGAGTCCTTGTTAGGAGATTTTGAATCCCTGTTAGTAGATTCCAACCCTGTTAGGAGTTGTGCCAAACTTGTTAGGAGCTATGGAAGGCATCTAAACCCATTGTCCAAATGGCTTTAGGATTAGATCAATGAATCCACTATCCATTTGACCTCGATACTATTCCTTTCAGAATAATAGATGTGAAACAAGCTTCTACTTCTTCCTCTATCCTGAACATCAGACTTTTTCTCCTTCAGATCATGCAATTAGATGTGGAAGTTTGTACTCAATAATAATAACCCCTAAGGTCACTTACACACATAGATAAATCACTCTACTTATGTAGCACTCTACTGCTTAATAGTTTTCTAGTCGCATATGCTCTCTTTTTCTTAAGCATGGAAAAAATCTTTCATTTATACTATGCCCAATAAAAAATATTTCAGTCAACTTCCCTTTTAATTATAATATGTCAATTAAATAAATACACATTTAATTAATGTTGTCATCTCACAGTCATAAACAAAATTTTATTCATGTGACTTTTGTACATGCGCACTCTTTGATGTCATTGTTGGCTAGTATGTTGTCTCTATCCAACTACACAACTTCTCATTTCATTTGTGATGAACTACAACAATCACATAATAGGAACTACTTTCCCAATACTATGTTTCCATATGGTTCTCTAGAGATCAATAATATCTTCTGCATATTGTCAATTCAAGTTCCATGCACTTACCCTTATAATAAAGACATACTATATTATGTGTTGGAAGCTGTGCATTAATAGATAAGTAATATATTGTTCTTAATAAAAAGATTGTAGTTTGCTACTTTGTTAGTCTTTAAAAACTTACTACTATGTTGTCATTAATGAAAAATATAGTGATGAATACATCACATCAATATTCTACAATGCTCCCTCATAGCAATAGCATCAACATTCATGATAACAGCATTGACCTTCACATCCTTTGCACACATGGTAATGTAATAGACCATATGTGTTCTTTTTGTTGGAAATGATTGAAAAGATCATGAATGAAGAATAATGGAACTAGTAAAGAATGTGTTCAATGATTGTTTTGTCATTGATGTCAAACTTTCTACTTGCAGGAATGACAGTTGCTTCAGTGATCCAAGTACTATCAATTGGTTGATTGACAAGGAGGTGGCAATCAATAAGATATAACTAAAGTATCTAGAGAAAGGTTAAAGTTATGATGTTGTAATGAAGTATAAGGATCGACTAAGTCATTGATGAAATAGTGTGAGAGCTGAATAGATTCTCAGTTGAAGTCGAGCAAGTCCAACTTTAGTGTGTTCCGAGTAATCTTTAGGTGCTGAGTGAAGATCAAGTATCGAGTCTTTAAGTGCTAAGAAAAGGAAAAAATGCTATAGGTGCTAAGCACTAGTAAAATATCAATAGAAGCTAAGTAACACAGAAGGAGCCAAGCATTAGTAAACCAATGATGCTAAGTTGTTGCATTATTTGTTAAGTCAAAGATTTGCCAGATCACCAGCAATAAGTTTGTTATATCAAATTATGTGAATTAGTTGGATGATAAGGATGATGAGTAGATGTCACATAGTTCTATGTAAACCATGCAAACCATTTTAAGGCGAATGCCAAATGGATTTATCATGAAGTTTCTAGAAGAAACAATTGGAGGGAAAACAATGTCATTTCTCTAGAATCAAAATAGGAAATGAAGCACATAACTTCTTTATATGGAGTTACAAAAGAGAGGAAAGCTAAGTTCATGTGTGAGAAGGAGCATGCAAGAGAAGCCAAAAGAAGGCTAGTGAAAACTATCAAGAAGGAGGACACAGTGAGGAGTAAGTTTAGAGCATCAAGACTCTAAGTTGATTAAGTGATCATGGAGTGCATTGGCATAACGAGTCAAAGAACTCAAGGAGACAGATCTTGAAGGGTGAACAAGCTGTCAGCACTAAAAGAGAGAAAAACCAAGAAATGAAGAAGAACTGAAGAGTGATCTAAAATCTACAAGGTTAGAGTTGCAATCTGTATCAGATCAAAACCCTTCTAATACTTTCTTACCATTGTATTAGATATTGAAACCCTACATTGCTAGGTTAGCTTAATAGCTAGGTGGATAACCCTTAGCAAAAGGATAGAGAGATCCCTAGGAGAAGGATAAAGAGATCCTTGAGAGAAGAATAAAGAGATCCTTAAGAGAAGGATAGGAGATCCTTAGAAGGAGGATAGGAGATCCTTAAAAAGGGATGAAAGATTCTTTTGAGAAGGTGACAGTAAATCCCATGGATTTGGGTGAGCCTAACAACTCTATGTAAATCCTTTAACAGGGTGACATTCCAAGTTGAATGTTCTTAAGTCCTCTAACAAGGCACACTCCTAATAGGGTGTAGATATCCTTCAATAGGGTCACATTTTATAGTGTGTTGTAGCCTTCACTAGGCTAGGCCTTTAACAAGGCAAACCATCTGAAGTGGTTGAAATTAATTTTGTAGTTATTTAGTGGGTATCATCCCCACCCTAATTTTACCTTCTTATTCTTGGAGGGTTTCTGGGTCACCAAAATCCTTAGTGTTTTGGTGTGATGCATGTTTACTTTTTATGGTTGTTTAATGTTTAAGTGCATGCATGTTAATTTTATTTATGTGCCACTAAGGATTTTTAGAAAAAGTTGTATTGGACATCATTGGACCATGGATAACTAATTCAGCCCCCCTCTTAGTTATTTTAAAGTATTCTAACAATTGGTATGAGAGCAAATTGTTGATTTGTTTCAAGGTACTAGCAGCAGAAAGATCAAGATGTCCAAGAGAGAAGTTCCCAAGCTAAACAAAGACAACTTTGTTGCATGGAAAAGTCTGATGAAGCTACACCTTGGATCAATAGGTGACTACAGACAAGACTCAATCATAGTTGATCATGTAGACCTTGTAGGACCTCTCACTGCAGTGACCTAAGCAAGAAGAAGGAGCACAATCAAGCTATGTTAGATATTGCTTCAGCACTAAGCTATGCCGAGTATGATGACATCAAAGAATGTGGTACTGCACATCAGATGTGGGAAACATTATCAAAAATCTATCGAGGAGATGACTGTATATGAGCAATGTTAGTATGCTAATAGAAACCAAATTTAAATAAAGCTTCTACAAACTAAAAAAAATTCATAAACTTCAAGATAGACTAAGATGAACTCTCAATTGAGAATATGATCCATTAATGAATTATCAATGAGAAGCTCTATTGTTGAGTGGCTTTTTCTAAATATATAGGATGTATGCTCAAGCTTATGCTTCAAAAAGGGCTTCAAATGGAGTCAGAATTTGGGTGTGAGTGTATGGTTTTGATGTAAAATGGCTTCTTAAAATGGCATTATGACTTTACTTCATGGATTGTGTTTTTTTGCAAAGGGGAAGGATCCAATTTATAGGCAAGAGGCTTGAGGTATTGAGGGCTAAGATGCAAGGATAGGAAAAAGCTCATAGAGGGCTCAGATTGCATGAGAGGAGAGCACATGGATTGTGCTTCCTTACAGCCAATCAGGGAGTGACACATGTCACAGGGTGAGAGGATGGAGGAAAGGGGAAGGATGAGTCAACAAAGGAGGCTCAAGGGATAAAATCTTCATAAAAACCCTCATAATGGCTTGGTAGAGCAATAAAAGGGCTTGAAAGAGTCATTTATGGCCTAGTGGGCTTCATAAAGTTTTATGGTTGGGATATTTTGAAGGAGATGAGAGGAATTTCGACTTGGGATTGATTAGGAAGGTTTTAAGATTTCTTAGGATTGTGCAAATGATTAGAGGATGGATTATGATGGTTTAGGATTAGCTTAGGGATAGGCAAGTGGATGGCATTTAATGAGGGTGGGTGAAGGAGTAGATATTTGTTAACTTTGGCTTGGGTTAGTAAGTCTTAAACCATTTTTAGAGAATGTGACAAGGATAGGAGGGGATTAGGATTAGGTTTAAAGAAATCTTCTAGAAGAGTCTAGACTTTGGATGAGGATAAAGACTTTCTAGAATAGTCTAGAACTTCCTAGGATGAGGATGAAGACTTTCTAGACGAGTCTAGAACTTCTTAGGATGAGGATAAATTAGATTTTTAGGAAATAAATAAAGTTTTATTTATTTCAATGGTTTGGGTTGAGGAGATACTTATTAAAACTTTTTTTAATAAATATGATTATTAATATTTAATCTTAATTAAATATTTTGAGTTGGGATTAGGGGTAGGAAATGATGGGATTAGCCTTTAATCAAAATTAAAGAAGGATTAGAAGATTTTGGAAGAGGTTAGTGGTCTTAAGGAAAATGGCCAATCTTTGGGCAAAAAATAATTTTTTAATTTATTTTGGGTTTTTTGGTCAATTTATCAATTAAATAATTAATAAAAAAGGAAATAATGTTTAACTAAGATTTAAACATTTTTGGGAGGGATTCCTTAATTAAATATTTTTAATTAAGATAAAGGGATTTAATGGCATAAAAATAAATAAATTGATTAAATAATTAATTGATTAATAAATGATGATGTCATCAGGGACTTTTTTCAGAAAATAAAAATATTTTATTTTCTAAAGGATTTTTAGGTGTCTAAATTTTGCCCCTCTTTGATGTCATGCTGCAAGTGGCATGGCATCAAAGATAAGAAAATAAGATGCCCAAGGCTAGAGCAGAAGAGGAGAGAATGGACTGTGAGATGCCCCCTCAAGAAGGTGGCGGGGAGAGAAAGTGAGGCTCGACAACTTCTTGAAATGTAGAAGAATCTTGGCAAGTGGGAGGATGAAGAGTGGCTTAACAGAAGAGGTTTAGTTAGCTCAAATTCTCACAATGGGAGAATGATAAAGGAGAATCGAAGGCACAAGAGGAAGCAAGCTTAAGATCTCAAGGATTGTAGAGGATGAAGGAGCGGAGCACTATAAAAAGGAAACCGAGATAGGGAGATGGATGATGGGATGATAAAGCTGATGCAACAGGATTTTAAAGAGTCAGATTGGCGGAAGATGGGTTTCGAAGATCCCTAGGACTAGGATTGTGGAGCTCGAAAGATGAGGCTTGGTGGATTGATTGGATTGGTGGATCCCTAAGACTAGGATTGTGGATCCATAAAGCTAAAGGTGAGGAGCGATTCAAAGAGATACTGATGCATAAGCTGGGGTAGGAGAGATGGATGTTGGATATGGATGGGGGATAATGGAGATGAAGGAAAACCATTGAAGCTTTTTGAGTGGGGGGATACTTCAAAGAGAAGTACCACCATGTAGTTGAGCACTAGATTTTCTATAGGACTGTTGGTTAATTGCCAAGGTTACCAAGAACATCAAGGCCTTTTCACCAACTGTCCAGAGAACTAACAAACTGACTCAAAACAAACATGCAAGGATTGGCCCAGTATCACACATGAATCCTAGAGGAAGCAGTGTGGAAATGACATTGGGTAACCCACAAGCAAAAAAGAAAACTAGCAAAAGACATGATCAAGACCTTACACTCTGATTGCCCCATTTGCAGTATACCATGATATGGAAGATCGTGGCAACCTTAAGGAGGGAACAAGGAGATTGCTTTGAAAAGATATTTCAAGACCCAACAGGGAAAAGTCCAAATCAAAAGAAAGCAAAAATCCAAAAGAGAACCATTTGCAAACAAGATGGGTAGGATGAGGTACTAACGGACCAAGATCAGACATGAGAAAAGCTATATCCTACAAGGACCTATCGGAGAGCACCTAAGCTGGTGGATTTGGATGAGTGATGCATCTGGCAAGCTGAACTAAGAAAGATAACACTTTGGTGATAGGAAATCTAGCTAAAGGATGCATTGGAATAGCTAACCAAGATGTGCGATGGGTGCAAGATGATGATCAAGGATGAACTGACATGAACGCTGGATAGATACAATGGTACTAAGCTAAAGAGGATGTACAAGCTGATGGAGCAAGATATGTTACAAATGTACAAGTTTGTTCATGTTTTGGTTTTTGTGAGATGGAAATGTTTGTGAAGGATGGGATGTCTATAATAGGTGATAGGTGGATAGGTAGATGGTTTGCGAAAAGCTTAAGTGAAAATGGGGTTTTGTGTGTGCACGTGATAGTATACAAGCTAGGATACAAGATTATTTACAGGCTGGAATATGGTACAAACTTTGGACAAGATTCAGATATACAAGATATGGTACAAGATTTACAAGATATAATACAAGCTTTGGTACAAGATTTTACAAGCTGAGGTACAAGATTTTACAAGCTATATAGGAGGTATTTACAAGCTCCAATAGATTTTGGATATTTGGTTGGAACACCAAGGGAACAAGCAGGTGTTTTATGGGATGGTGGGTGAATGGATGAGGGATAGGATAGTGATAGATAATGGATTAGTCTTAGTACACAAGGCACTTGAATTACTAGGTTTTCACCAAGGTACCTATCCAAGGTGCTTGAATTGCCAAGTTTTCACCATTGGACGCTTATTTCTCTTTACTATTTTTTTTCTTGTATTTTTCAAAAGCTGGGTATACCAAGGATCTTCAAGCATAGAACTTCTTGAGATGAATGATGTTAGTAGGATCATTCAAGAGTTCTCCTTCCAGTGTAGATAGCTGATAGGCTCCAGAGCCAAAGGAAGCAATGACAACATAAGGACCAAGCCATGTAGGTTCAAACTTGCCTTTCTTTTCTCGATCAGCTTGGGCTTTCATGTTTTCTTTGAGGACCATGTGACCTGGCTGAAAGTGTCGTGGAAGCACCTTCTTGTTGAAATTCCTTTTGAGATGAGTTTGATAGACTGTGAGATGATCATAGGCTTGTTGTCGCTTCTCATCTAAGAGATCTAGCTGTGTGAGCCAAGCCACTCTATATTCTTCATCTGATATTTGCCCTTGCAAAGATATGCGCAAGGAGGGAAGTTCAACCTCTATAGGTAGTATCGCTTTGGCACCATAGACTAGGGAGTATGGAGTTGTGCCTGTGGATGTATGGAAGGAAGTTCGATAGGCCCATAAGGCTGGATTTATTTGTAGGTGCCAATCACGGCCGAAATCATTGACAACTTTCTTTAGGATTTTGAGGATGGTTTTGTTAGTTGCCTCTGCCTGGCCATTACCTTGTGGGAAATATGGGCTAGAAAAGTGGTGATGGATGCATAGGGAAGTGCATAATTCTTCCATGTTGAGATTTTCAAAGTTACCTCTGTGGTTGGTGAACATGGTGGATGGGATGCCAAAGTGGCAAACAATGTGGTACAACATGAACTTGGAGACCTGAACTCCTGTAGCTGAGACTAGGGGGACTGCTTCCACCCATTTAGTGAAATAGTCTATAGCTGTTATTATCCATTTATGTCCATCAGATGAGAAGGGTGTGATAGTTCCAACTAGATCAAGGCCCCAACAAGAAAAAGGCCAAGGTGGTGCAATAGGCTGTAGATCCTGTGCTGGAGCATGCACAAAATTTGCATGCTACTGACATGGGAGACACTTTCTAACAAAGTCACAGGAGTCTTCTTCAATGGTAGGCCACTAGTAGCCTGCTCTAAGGTTTTGTTGCACTAGGACAATACCACTCGTGTGGGCACCGCAAAGTCCAGAGTGTACTTCCTTTAACACCATCGCGGCCTCGTTTTGGTCTAAACATCAAGAGAGAGTATCATGATAACCCCGATGATATAGGGTATTGGCTATGATAACATAGCAGCATGATTTTTGGATGAGGTTCTGGCGTTGGGTACTTGTGAGGTGAGAGGATATGATACCATCGTTAAGGTAAGCGTGAATCTTATGGTACCAAGGGGATTGGGGACCAACCAAGATACAAACACGGTTTGAATCCTCATTCACATAGGCGGGTGTGAGGAGCTGCTCCACCAAAAACTCATACTGTGTAGCTGCTTGGGGAATTTCCAAGAGTGAGACTATAGTAGCCATAGCATCTGCTGCTTTGTTCTGTATTTGAGGCACTTGTGTAAACTAAAGCCTTGTAAAATGCTGGGTCAGCTGATCAACTAGCTCTTTGTAGGGTAATAGCTTTTCATCTTTGGTTTGATATTCATTCAGGGCTTGCTTGATGATGAGCTGAGAATGGCCAAAGATTTGTAGCTCAGCAATGTTCCATTCTACAGCTATCTTTAATCCTACTATGAGGGCCTCATATTCAACTATATTGTTGGTGCTAGGGAATTATAGCTTGAAGGCTTTTGGAATGTAATCTCCTTGAGGTGTGACCAACAATATTCCTGCCCCTGATCTATGAGATGTGTATGAGCCATCAAAATAAAGTTTCCACGGGTGCTATTCTTCAATTAGATAGATATGCTCATCTGGAAATTCTATGATCAACGGATAAGCATCTATTAGAGGTGCATCAGCTAGGTGATCTACTATAGCTTTCCCTTTGATTTCCTTTCTATCCACATACTAGATGTCAAATTCGCTAAGGAGCATAACCCATTTGGCCAAATGGCCTATAAGTGCTGTTTTGGAGAGCATATACTTGAGAGGGTCAATCTTGGAGACTAGTTGGATGGTATGACTTAGCATGTAATGGCGAAGCTTTTGAGTTGAGAAAACAACTGCCAAACAAGCTTTTTCCATAGGAGTATAATTGAGTTCATAACCAACTAGGTTTCTACTAATGTAGTAGATGGCTTTGTCTCTGCCATAGTCATTGAGCTATGCTAGAAGTGCCCCTAGAGTAGTAGGTGTTGCTGATATGTACAAAATTAGGGGATGACTAGGAACTGGTGGAACCAAGATAGGGGGATTGGTGAGATACTGCTTGAGCTGATCGAAGCTGCACTGACATAAAGGATCCCACTTGAAGTTCTCATCCTTCTTTAGTAAATGTGAAAATGGTGTACACTTATCTACAAGCCAAGAGATGAAGCGCCAGATGGATTGAAGCTTTCCCTAAAGAGAGTGAAGCTGTCATAGTGTCTGGGGAGGAGGCATGTCTAAGATAGCCTTGACGTTCTTGGGTTCGATCTCTATACCTCGTTTAGACACTATAAAGCCTAGAAGCTTGCTAGATGTGACCCCAAAGACACACTTCTTGGGATTCAGCATGAGATGATATTTGGCTAACCTATCAAAGACTTTCTCCAGGTCAGCAAGATGATCCATGAAGGTATGATATTTGACCAAGATATCATCCACATAATCCTCCAAAATGTTATGCATGAGATCATGAAAGATGGTTGTCATAGCTCTTTGATAGGTAGCCCCAGCATTCTTTAAGCCAAAAGGCATCATGTTGTAGAAAAAGGTTCCCCAAGGGGTAGTGAATGCTATCCTATGCTGATCCTCTTCTGCAATTTTGATTTGATTATACCTAGAAAATCCATCCATGAGGGACAAAATTTCATGTCCAGCTGCAAGATCTACAATCATATCTATGTTGGGCAAGGGAAAATCATCTTTTGGACAAGCTTTGTTAAGATCTCTGAAATCAGTACAGATTCTGATGTCACTAGAAGGCTTAGTGACGGGGACCATGTTGGAGATCCACTCTGAATAGTTGATAGGCTAGATAACCTTAGCAACTAACATTCTTTCTAACTTAGCTTTGACCACTAATGCCACCTTGGGGTGCATTTTTCTAAGCTTTTGTCTGACGGGCTTGATCTGTGGATTGACTACAAGATGATGAAATACAAGCTTTGGTTCAAGCCCTAGCATGTCCCGATATGACCAAGCAAATTGGCCAATGTTCTCTCTTAAGACCTCAAAGAGGAGATCAGCTTGGTCTTGTGATAGGGATGCAACAATGTGAACAAGCCTAGGGATCTCTGAAGAACCAATGTTGACTTCCCTAGTATCCTCAATTAGAATAGAAGATATCTCTGGTCAATTATCTTGAGGAGGTAATGATAAATCCTCATGTTCTACTTGTGGCTCTGGATGTTCTTACTGAGGGGTTCTCTTCGCTGCCTTATCTATTCTCAGATTCACATTAGTTCCAGTTTTGGGTGTATCAGAACTAGGTTGGAGATTTTCTCCAAAATACCCCTTGAGATCTAGCTTGTAGATATAGGCAGAATCTGGCTTTGTTTTCTTGTGAGGTGTTTCAGATCCCATGAATCTCAGAAGCGCTTCCTCTGATGTGAACTCATCAATGTGTATGATGCTTGGTTGGTCCCAATCTATGAGTTGTGGATGGGCGAGTGGTAGATCAATGAGGTGGATGGATAGTTCTTGGAGAAAAGAGTCTCCGAGGGAGATTTGGTCTAGGATATCATCGTAGGCTCTCTTTTCAACTTCCTCAGGAATGTCTTTGATTTCGACAAGGTCACGGTGAATGTTCAAAAAGGCATGACCATCCGTATTGGTTCCCTCAGTTGTGGGTATGCCAAAGCCAAGACCTGACTTCGATTCCCACTTGTGTGCGTCGATGGGGCACTGCATGCCTCTTTCTTCTAGTCCTAGACCACCACCTTGATAGTTCCATTTTTCAGTGATGAGCTTATGTTCTTGGGGATACTTCTTACTAAAGTGATCAAGGCGTGCCTGATTCCTTTGAGGTGCATCCTTATGTAACCAATTGTTGATATCTAGAGTGAGCTCCTCATGAAGAGGGATTTTTGAGGATACAAAGGTTGTTGGCCCAAACTATTTGTATCGAGGAGGTGGAATCTCTTTAGCTTTGTGATATGTCAGTCGTCCATGGGCATGTGGATCAAGTGGGAGTGCCCCGACAGCAAATGCATCCGACAGATTATACTCTCCACAGCCCTTGTTATTGATCTTCATGGTAGACAGGGTAGAGGCGAGGATGGTTTCTGGGTCATTACAAGTGTGGGATGAGCTGGCGATGGATGTGCCGATATCAATTCTAGGGCAATGGTTTGTATATGAAGCTTCAACTGCATTGTAATAAGCAAAGGGTTCTAGATCGGCATGGATGGTTACCTCAGTGCCTTGATGCAAAAATTTGACGCACTAATGGTAAGTTCCTTTTGTGGTTCTTTCCAAGTTGTCATAAGCTTTGATGGTGATAACCTCATTGATGATATCTGCCTCAGTATACCCAGCTTGTTTTATGAATTTTAGGGTGCAAATATTCAAGGCTAATTCATTATCTATCATTACTCTTTTCACAAAAAAATTGGATACCATGATGGCTATGCGAAGCAGAAGGGTGTGATCTGGCTTGACCACGGGTATGTCGGTGGGTTTGAACGATAGGGCACATCAGGATGAAAGGTGTCCAACAAGATTATGAAAATCAGTAGCATTGATATCAGAAGGGACACAGGATTCTATGAGAGAACTGTCAAGGATTTTCTTGTACACAGGAGTAGTGTGAAGAAGGTCTAAAATGGAGATTTGGGCTGGCATGTTCCCAAGGTGTTCCAAGATATCGTACTAGATTTTTGATGGAGTTGATGGTGCTGGTGAAACAGGTGGGCCTGTGATGTTAAATTGAGCTCTTCGAGTGGTGACTGCACACTCATTATTTGATCCTTGGATATTGATAACATTAACAGAAGGCTCTTTCTTGGATATACAACCTATAAGGCTACCATAGTCTATATAGGATGAAGTGTGGTCATTGTTCTTCCCATGCTGTTGGTTTGGCTGATGGTTTTTGGTGTTGTTGTTATTGGTTTGGATAGGTGCTTTTCTAGGATTTTGATTGTTGTGAGGAGGAAAATCATTTTGATAGATTTGTAACCCTACATTGGGAGAGGTTTGGGCACCAACAATGATTTCCTTCCAATCAATGAGGTCCTGTACATAGTCTTTTAGTTTCATGCATCTGAGGGTAGTGTGACCTTTTACCCTATGAAATTTGCAGTACTCATTGTCTTTGTACCATGCAGCTTTGGATTGGCTTGGGTCAATTTTATGGGTAGGAGGAAATTTGATGAGGTTTTCCTTGACTAATTTCTCAAAAATGGCATCCAATGGCTCACCAAGGGGTGTATAGTTTCTAGGTGTAGGTTGAAATCTGGGCTTTTGTCCTGCAGCTACATTGATGGCATTAGCTTGATTGCTAGATCCTTGAAAGTTTGGTCTTGGATTGTGGTTTTTATAGCTGTGGTTATTCTGCTGTTGGTAGTTGATAGCTTGCTAATTATTTGGTTGATAGGGTGGGTTGGACTGGTTTTGAGAAGGACCAACAATATTCACATGTCTGGTGTCAGTGACACCATCTATTGCAACATGCTTGTTTTTGTTCCAATACCTAGACTTGTCATTGGAATGTGATTGATTTTGGTTGGCTTCCTTGTAAATCTTGACCACACCATCTTTAATGAGTCCTTGCTCAAGGATCATTCCTTTCTCTTTGATATTTTTGTAGGTTTGCAAACAGTTCATGGTCATGTGGTGAGCCAAGCTAGGATGGGCATTATCAATAAACATTTTCACCAAATGGCGCTCTGGCAAGGTGCAAGATATGTGGGTGGTAAGGGTTTGCCATCTTTGTAGATATTCGAGAAGGCTTTCTCCACCTTTTTTCTTGGTGTGGACAAGATCAACTAATGATAGCTCTATTTCAACAAGATGGGAATATCGGGCTATAAATGCCTCAGATAATTCAGCAAAATTTTTAATTGTGCCATAGGGGATTCTATAAAACCATTCAAGAGCTGGTCTGGCCAAGCTTTTGGGAAAGAGATGCAAGAGGAAGACATCATCGTATGCCACTTCTTGGCAGTGCATGTAAAATTATTTGATATGTGTGATAGGGTATCATTTTCCTCTAAATTTGTCAAATTTGGGTGTCTCAAAATGCTTGGGGAATGGTGTCATGGTAATGGCTCTGTCAAATGGGTAAGGGCACACATTCTCAAACTTGAAATTTTTTGGATCATTTCCCTCTTGGATGTTCTTCAAAGCTATTTTCATGGCTTCCCATTCTGAATTAATGGGTGATGGCTGGGGTGCCCCCAATGTAGGAGTGCCTTGAGGTAGGTATGCACTAGATGGGGCCACTGAATATGGATGGTTGTAAGGGATTTTCTGATAGGGATTGTACATTGTTTGGGCAGCTGCATGGTGGATGACGGTTTGCTAAGGGGGAGGTGGCGCATAGTGCTGCATGTGCTGCGAGGCTTGCTGTTGATATGGGATTTGAGGTTGGGATTGAGGAACATAAGATGGCTGTGGGATAAATGAATTGCTTTGTGGAGGTAAGGTATAAGATGGTTGTGAAGCTTTGGGAAAGGATCGAGGGGCTTGTGGGGTTTGACCAAGGTATGTGGGTTGTGCCCCCTTATGGGATGGTACTTGCAAATAATTGGTGGTTGGCTAGATTGGCGGGTTACCTCCTAGAAGTGGCATTGAAAAGTAGTTGGTAATAGGAGGTAATGGATTAGTTGGTGGTGGAGGTGGTGGGAATTGAAAGCTAGGAAATGGAATTGATGGGGTTTGATAGCTTGGTGGCTAGATTTGGAAGTTTGGTAGAGTGGTGGCGGGAGCTTGGGTCACTTGAGAGCTAGGCAGAACATTGGTAGTAGCTTGTGGGGTTTGATAGCTTTGTGGAGTGAGGGTAGTAGCTTGTGGATTTGTGGCTAATGGCACTGAGCTCCCAAGACCTAATGGAAATGATGGGATTGTGCTTTGGGCTGTGGTGAACAAGCTGGGGGTGATGAAAGGTTGATTACTTGGCCCCATGGGCGGCATCCCTATTGTATATTGCTGAGGTTGGCCAAAGATGCTAGCACTGATTTGGGAGATGGGTGGATTTGGAAGGCTGGGTTGGGGAGCAATAGTAGAAATAGTGAAGGGCATGAATGGTGAGGTGTTTTGGGTAAAGGGGGTTTGGAGCGGAGAGGTATGAACCAAGGATGGAGTGGTGGTGGCTGGGTTGGCTTGCAGCATGAATATTTCAACTTAGGTGGATGATGGCATGTTTGGGTCTGTTGGATCATATGGATTAGCTGGAGGCTCTTCTTTTGGCATATATTGAGGATAATTTGGATCATAAGAGCCTATGGGTGGTGGCAGCTGCCCAAACAATGAGTGAGATGGATCTGATAATGGAGGGGGTCTTCCAAAGTCAAAGGTTCCTACATTGTTCCTTCGAAAATTAGCCATGATTGTCTTTTTGTTCTTGTCTATAATGGCGTTTACCAATACTACATTTCTTGGTTGGT
Source organism: Cupressus sempervirens (assembly GCA_028749045.1). Classification (NCBI taxonomy): domain Eukaryota; kingdom Viridiplantae; phylum Streptophyta; class Pinopsida; order Cupressales; family Cupressaceae; genus Cupressus; species Cupressus sempervirens. The sequence goes on from CM053793.1 coordinate 570,224,780, forward strand.
TCATGAAAGCTTCAATGTCAGTAGATGATGGCATAGCTTTCTCTGGGCTAAAGGATGGCTGAGTGCTCAAGGGGGGTGAGGTTGTTCGATCCAAATGATAGGGCTCCATTGTTTCTTTCTTCTTAGCTAAGAGAGTGACGGGTGGCATGAAAAATGCTCCTAGGGATGAGATGCAACAAATGCTGGTGGATGCAAAAGGGAGGAAGGCTTTTCTATCTAAATGATTTCCTAGGTTGAGGCAAAGCTATATGACAAAACCTAAGGAGGATTGGGTTGGGGATTCTAACTTCAAAGATATGTTGCCAAAGCACAAAAGGTTTTCTTTCCTATGTGCAAGCTTGGTGGTGATTGTGTCAACTTAAGGATAGACTGATGATCCTTTAGGAAGAACATGAGATTGACCACTTATGGATCCCAACCTTTAGCTCAAGGTGATGAGGGATAACAAGTGGCAAAGCTAGATTACCCTAGACAAAGCTTTGTCAAAGGGATAACCTTGGTGAGATTGGTGGTTTTGAAAGATTTTAGGAATGGCAAACTTTTAGCAAGGTGAAAACAATTTTTGAAGGCTTGGATGTGAAGATTTTGGATTGTTGGCTAGATGGTTTGGTCCTAAATGAGATGGATGAGCTAATAATTCTTAAGGGGATAACCTAAGATGGCTGACTTTTCTACAAAGATGACTCTAAGGTGAAGCTTATCCAAGAAGGTGTGGAGAAACAAGGGTGTCTAATCATAGAAATTATGCCTAGTTGGTAAGGCATAAGCATGATTAACTCCTGGATGTTGGCTAAATTTGATGGTGTGCTCTAACCAAGCCTCTTGAAGTGCTTCATTGGTAGCTTTATCCTCTGCTTTGTGGAGTTTGGAAATTCGAGGACTCGGTGTTAGTTCCTTTCTCTTGGATGAAAGTTCTTGGTATGCCTGAGATGGTTTGAGTTTAACTTTGTGGAACTTCTGTTTGGGTTTGGGTTGCTCTGACATCAATTCTTGAATCTACTTGGCTTTGAGAGACCTCAGTTATTTTTCTTCAACTTGTTCAACTTCTAGAATAGGCAGTGACTACGCTAAGTGTACCTTAAGATAGGATTGACCAAGTTTGGAAAACATTCATTCAACAAATAAAAAAGCAAGCAATAGATAGGAACAACCAGATAGAAGTTTTTGATTTTCAGAATGTGATACTTGCGCTGAGGTGTGTGTATGTTTTACAAATGTTTTGATCAGTCACTTCAAACACATTAACACTCTAGATGGTTTTCTACAAGGCTGACAGTTGGTTTAGCTAGGGAGTCCTCGATATACCCAAAGGTACGTGAGGCCCAAATCCGTAGATGAAACCAAAAAGATTCCACACAACTGAGAGGAGTGGTAACTTACTTCTCCTCTTTCACTTCTCAAGGGTATAAAGTTTCTTGAGGCTTAGCCCGAGTGACAAAAATCTTGATTCCAAGAGAGGTGTCTTTTGATTCACCTCTCGATTCTTATACTCTGCCAGAACACTGGAGTTGAGGTCGTTCAAGGGGTGATGAAATCCCCAAGAAGGCCTCCTAAAAAGAAACAAAGTTTTGGATCCTAATCTTATGCACCCAAGATGGCCTCAAAAGAGGACAAGGAGAGAGAATACTAAGATGACCTTCGGCTAAAAAAAACACGCTTGTTCTTTTACCAACTAACTCTTATGTGTGCTAATCTAGACTTTGCAAGCACTCATGTTTAAGAGACAATGTTCAATTCCAACTTGAAGCGCCAACAAAAGTAAATCGATCGAAGAATGCAAAGAAGAAGAAGAGTTAGGGTCAACAAAAGAAAACTCGCATGCCCAGAGGCCCTCTACATCAAGTATCGATTAATTTTCTTTAAAGCATTCAGGAGTTAGTGTGATTTTTTTTTAAGCTCAAAGCCAAGATGTGTGAGACTCGATTTGTCAAGTGCGCATGCGGAGGCCCTCCACGTCAATAGTTGTTCAATTTTTGTGCCCAAACTTGAAGTGTGATTGATTTAATCTAGGTTTTTGGTCATTTAAAAATTTTGATAAAGTTAAAAAAAACGTTCAAAGACCAAGTGAGTGAGTTAGATTGTGGAACATTTAACACCTTTTTCAAGTAGACTCATCCCCATAAATGGCTCTGAGACTGCAATCAATGGTTGAATTTATGGGTGATTAAAAAAGAGGTGAGTCCAAGGAACTACTCAAATTGATTTTTGCAAATTTGTATTTAACTTAACAAAGTTTCTTAAATGTGCAAAAATCAAACTTTACCTAAATTGCATATGAAAAAGAGATTTGTTTTGTTCAATTTTAGAAGCTCCAAATGAAGTGTTTGATATTGCAATGGTTAATTGATCCTTGGCATTCAAGATTGGATTTTTTGTTTTAATCATGCATTCAATGAAAATTTGATTTTAATCTATGGCATTCAAGAGTGTGTTTAGCAACATGCATTCAAAGACAAGTGATTAAACATTCAAGTTTTTTCCTTTGAGCATTCAAGATTGAGATTTTGTGTGTTGTTTTAAGAACTTTGAAGTGCTTTGTTTTAACCTTAGATCATTCAAGATTGTTTTGGACTCAAAAGTGAAAATGACTCTTTAGACTTTGGTTTTCATTCAAGATTTTGTGTTCTAGTTTGCATATTTTAAGCCCAAAAATGATATTCCTAGATTGTTTTGATGCATGAAAAACCTAAGAAACATTCAAGATTTTGCAACAAGACATTTGTTTGGAAGAAATAACAAAGCTTTTAGGAAAAAATTTTGCAACCATTTAGCACTAAAAAAAAGTGTGTATGATTTTGCTTCCTTAAAAAAAAATGGCCAAGATCTCCCACAAGAAGAAGAAGAAGAATATGATGGAATAAGAAGAATATAGACAAGAAGAGGAAGAAGAATTCCAAGTGCTTTGTCCACCTATAAGCTTGAAAAATTTGCAAACACTACGAGATAGACTATGAGTTCCTTTGTCTTCTTCATGCTCATGTGGACATACAAAACCAATTCATACAATCCTACCAATCACAAAAATAAGCAAAATTAGCCAAAATTAGCAAATGACATACAAAACTTGACTAAAAAATCTAATGAAGATGACCCATGTGAGGTCCCACCGGGCATGCCAAAATGTATATGAGCAATGTTAGTATGCTAATAGAAACCAAATTTAAATAAAGCTTCTACAAACTAAACGAAATTCATAAACTTCAAGATAGACTAAGATGAACTCTCAATTGAGAATATGATCCATTAATGGACTCTCTCAATGGGAAGCTCTCTTGTTGAGTGGCTTTGTCTAAATAGATAGGATGTATGCTCAAGCTTATGCTTCAAAAAGGGCTTCAAATGGAGTTGGAATTTGGATGTGAGTGTATGGTTTTGATGTAAAATGGCTTCTTAAAATGGCATTATGACTTTACTTCATGGATTGTGTTTTTTTGCAAAGGGGAAGGATCCAATTTATAGGAAAGAGGCTTGAGGGATTGAGGGCTAAGATGCAAGGATAGGAAAAAGCTCATGGAGGGCTCAGATTGCATGAGAGGAGAGCACATGGATTGTGCTTCCTTACAGCCAATCAGGGAGTGACACATGTCACAAGGTGAGAGGATGGAGGAAAGAGGAAGGATGAGTCAACAAAGGAGGCTCAAGGGATAAAATCTTCATAAAGACCCTCATAATGGCTTGTAAGAGCAATAAAAGGGCTTGGAAGAGTCATTTATGGCCTAGTGGGCTTCATAAAGTTTTATGGTTGGGATATTTTGAAGGAGATGAGAGGAATTTTGACTTGGGCTTGATTAGGAAGGTTTTAAGCTTTCTTAGGATTGTGCAAATGATTAAACGATGGATTAGGATGGTTTAGGATTAGCTTAGGGATAGGCAAGTGGATGGCATTTAATGAGGGTGGGTGAAGGAGTAGATATTTGTTAACTTTGGCTTGGGTTAGTAAGTCTTAACCCATTTTTAGAGAATGTGACAAGGTTAGGAGGGGATTAGGATTAGGTTTAAAGACATCTTCTAGAAGACTCTAGAATTTGGATGAAGACAAAGACTTTCTAGAATAGTCTAGAACTTCCTAGGATGAGGATGAAGACTTTCTAGAAGAGTCTAGAACTTCTTAGGATGAGGATAAATTAGATTTTTAGGAAATAAATAAAGTTTTATTTATTTCAAGAGTTTGGGTTGAGGAGATATTTATTAAAACTTTTTAAATAAATATGAGGATTAATATTTAATCTTAATTAAATATTTTGAGTTGGGATTAGGGGTAGGAAATGATGGGATTAGCCTTTAATCAAAATTAAAGAAGGATTAGAAGATTTTGGAAAAGGTTAGTGGTCTTAAGAAAAATGGCCAAGCTTTGGGCAAAAAATAAATTTTTTATTTGTTTTGGATTTTTTGGTCAATTTATTAATTAAATAATTAATAAATAAGGAAATAATGTTTAAGTAAGATTTAAACATTTTTAAGAGGGATTCCTTAATTAAATATTTTTAATTAAGATAAAGGGATTTAATGGCATAAAAATTAATTAATTAATTAATTATTGATGATGTCATTAGGGACTTTTTTCATAAAATAAAAATATTTTATTTTCTCAAGGATTTTTAGGTGTCTACAATGACAATGTCAAAGGAGCCAAAAGAGAGAGCCTAAAAGGAAAGTTTCATGATATGAAAATGGAAGAAGGAGAGAATGCTGCTCAATATGGTGCAAGGATGAAGGAAGTAGTAAGTGCCATAAGAAGCCTAGGAGGACAATTAATAGAAGAAACAACATGTAGCAAATACTTGAGAACTTTTCTTCCTCTCTATGCTATAAGAGTGTTAGCCATCCAAGAGCTAAGTTGTGTACCAGGTAATGCATTATCATTGTAAGGGATAATTGGAAGACTCACTACCTTTGAGTTATCCAAGTTTGACAACTACAAGCCAGAGAACTTTGAATCTACATTCAAAGCCAAGATGACAATAAGAGACAATGATGAGGTGCAAACAAATAAGAAGCATGGAAAAGGAAAGTATGTATCTAGCGATAGCAACACTAATGAAGATGATGTAGACCAATTGGAGGCATTATTAGCAAGAAGATTTCATACAGGAAGAGGCAAATTCAAAGGTAAGCTACTAATCATTTGTTTCAATTGTAATGAAGTTGGTCACATTGCAGCCAGATGCATACAAAGGAAAAATTACAAGGATGGAGGCAACTTCAAGAACAAGAAAGAGGACAACAAGGACTATAGAGGAAAAGGAAAAAGATGCTACATTTTTGAAGAAGACTCTAACAAGAATGATGATGAAGTAGTCTATGTGGCTATGAAAGATGAATTAGATGAAGATGAAGCAACCGCCCTAGTAACCTGCATGAACAAGAATGACAAAAGGATCATAGGTAATTGATGTTCTCATCACATGACTAGAGACAAAATTAAGTTCATTACCTTTACTCAATATGAAGGAAATAGTGTTAGATTTGGTAACAATGCACAATGTCAGATCAAAGGGAAGGGTAGTATCAAGCTTACTGAAAGGATAGCATGTGATAATGTATACTATGTTGAAGGCCTGAATTATAATCTATTAAGTGTCTCACAGTTAGGCAACATAGGATACAAGGTTGAATTTGGAAATGGAATTGCCAAGATCTATGGTTCTTAAGGAAGTCTAATAGGAAAAGGTGCCTAGACTAGAAGTAATTTATTTTACCTAGATATGGAAGATTCTTCTTGTCTTATTGTTAAAACTGATGATATATGGTTATGCAACAAGAGGCTATGTCATATAAATTTTGACAATCTGATAAGCATCAGCAAGATGAAGAAAATCAGAGGGCTACCAAAGTTGAAGAAACCTGATAACACCATGTGCAAACAATGCCAACTAGGGAAGATGACCAAGTCAAATTTCAAAAGGAAGGCTTATACTTCTAATGAAGTATTAGAGCTAGTTCATACTAACTTGAGTGGTCCTATTGAAGTGCAAAACTACAAAGGTGACATATTCATAATGCTATTTGTAGATGACTTTTCAAGGATGATGACGATCATTTTCCTGAAACTAAAATCAAATGCATTTCAAATGTTCAAATGGTACTTGGCTAGAGTAGAGAAAGAGACTAGAAAGAGCCTAAAATGTCTCAGATCTGATAGAGGAGGTGAATTCACATCAATAGAATTTGAAGAGTTCTACAATGAAAGAGGAATCAAAAGATAGACATCAACACCTAGGACTCCACCTCAAACTAGTATAGCAAAGAGAAGGAATAGATCAGTTATTGACTATGCTAGGACCTTAATGATGGAGAAAACTGTTGCACTCAAGTACTGGAGAAAAGTTGTAAGTACTGTAGTCTACACACTCAACAGAGTTCAAGTCAAGAAAGCTACAAATGCAACACCTTTTGACTTATGGTATGGGCATTCTCCTAATGTAAAACATTTCAAAATATTTGGATGAAAATTCTATATATATAAATAGTCTAAAAATGTAAAGTTTGATGCAAAGAGTGAGGAAGGCACATTTCTTGGTTATTCTACTAGAAGCAAAGCTTATAAGTGCTTAAAAGTTAACACTAACAAAGTAGTAGAAAGCACAAATGTGAAGTTTGATGAGCTTGCAGAAGTTCAAAATATTGAAGACACCAAGAAAGTAGAAGAATACAAGACATTTGTATAATTTTATGAAGGTATGCCTAATAATGGAAAAGTTGCAACTCAGAATGACAATCAGTTACAGAATCCAGTATTTGTCGAATCACAGATAGTGGATGCTGAGCAGCATACACATTCAGATGCCGAGCTACATAATGTAGAGGATGTTCATTTAGATTTTGAGAACAACGAACATGAAGGAAATGAACAAATACTTGATGAAAATATACATCAAGATCTAGATTCTAAAGGAGACAACATGCAAACAAGGAAAGAACCAGTATTGGCAAAGTATGTAAGAAGAAATCATCCTGCACATCAAATTATTGGAGACAAAGAGGCAGGACCAATGACAAGGAATAGATTGAGAAATGATACATGTTTTCTTAGAAAAATGGAACCAAGAACAATAATTGAAGCTCTAAAAGATGATGACTGGAACAATGCTATGAAAGAAGAAATAGAACAAATTGAAAAGAACAAGACATGGACCTTAGTCCCAAGACCAACTGACAAGAATTTGATTGGAACCAAGTGGGTGTTCAAAAACAAGTTAGAGAAAAATGGTGAAATCACAAGGAATAAGGCAAGATTAGTCTTGAAAGGATATGCACAAGAAGGACTAGACTATGGAGAAAGTTTTGCTCCAGTTGCCAGAATGGAAGGAGTAAGGACCTTATTGGCATATGTAGCTTTCAAAGGATTTAAAGTCTATCAAATGGATGTAAAGTTTGCATGTTTGAATGGTATACTTGAAGAAGAAGTCTACATAGAGCAACTAGAAGGTTTTGTTGATGAAAAGAAAAAAAACATGGTATGCAAATTACACAAGGCTCTATATGGATTAAAGAAAGTCCCTAGAGCTTGGTATGAGAGACTTCACAAGTATCTAGTGCAAATAGGATTTGAAAGAATTGATGATAACAACAACATATACATCAAATCAAAAGAAGGTAAGGATATTCTTGTATCTAAAATCTTTGTGGATGATATAGTTTTTGGAGGAAAGGAAGTGCTTTGCAAAAGTTTTGCTGACAAAATGAAACATGAGTTTGAAATGTCTATGTTTGGAGAAATCAAGTTCTTTGTAGGATTACAAGTACATCAACTAAAACATGGAATATTTGTAACACAATCAAAATACATCAAGGAGATACTCAAGAAGTTTGGATTAGAAGACTCCAAACTTGTCAGCACACCAATGGCAACAAGACATAAGCTATCCAAAAATAATGAATCGACTGAAGTCAATCAAACAATGTAAAGATCCATGATTGGAAAACTACAATATGTTGTACACAACAGACTAGACATAGCACTAGTAGTTGGAATAGTGGAAAAATTCTTTGCTAATCCTAGAGAAAATCATCTCATGGTAGTAAAAAGGATAATGAGGTATCTCAAAGGAACTGATGATTTTGGCCTAGACTACAAAAATAATGAGAAGTTTGAGCTAAATGCCTACACAGACATAGATTGGGGAGGCAACATTGATGACAGGAAAAACACAAGTGGAGGAGCATTAATCTTAGGTAAAAGGCTAGTTACTTGGACTAGCAAGAAACAAACATGCACATCTCAGTCCACTGTAGAAGTAGAATATGTGGCAGCAACAGTCAATTGCACAAAATTTATGTGGCTTAAACATCTATTGAAATGAATGAAAGAAGAAGTAACGAAACCTGTAATATTGTATTGTGATAATACAAGTGCCATAAACATATCCAAGAATCTAGTAATGCATGCAAAAACTAAGCATATTGCAATCAAGTATCACTATGTCAGAGAATTAGTGGAAGACAAACAAGTGAAGATGGAGTACATTCAGACAAAGGAACAAATTGTATATATCTTCACCAAACCATTGCCCAAGGATCTCTATGAATATCTTAAAGGAAAGTTGGGGTTAATGCCCCTAACTCAAGAAGTCTAAAGTAACAAGGAAGCTACCCTGCATCAACAGGAGAAGAACATTGAAATATCAGAAGAATGATGCAAAGGATGCCAACAGGAATAGAAACTCCAGATTAGTCACAAGATGGTGACAGAGGGAGAAAACATGAAGATGCAAAGCTTATATTCAGCATGCTGAAGATGCTACATCTTTGGCATTTATGTCAAAGAGGGAGATACGAGAAACTGATCAATGAAAGGATTAGATATGGATATGTATATGTTTAGAAGAGATAAGAAATAGCAAGCAGCTATGAAGGATTAGGAATACAAAGTAAGGATGCAAAAGTCCAGAGGGAGAAGCAACACAAATTATAATATTGGTGGTAACTAAGTTGATCAATTGATAAGTTTGGTTTACCATCAATGCCAAAGAGGGAGATTGTTGGAAATTATTGAAAAGATCATGAATGAAGAATAATAGAACTGGTAAAGCATGTGTTCAATGATTGTTTTGTCATTGATGTCAAACTTGCTACTTGCAGGAATGACAATTGCTTCAGTGATCCAAGTACTATCAATTGGTTGATTGACAAGGAGGTGGCAATCAATAAGATGTAACTAGAGTACCTAGAGAAAGGTTGAAGTTATGATGTTGTAACGAAGTATAAGGATAAGCTAAGTCATTGATGAAATAGTGTGAGAGCCAAACAAGCTAGTTAGAGCCAAATAGATTCTCAGTTGAAGCCAAGAAAGTCCAACTTTAGTGTGTTTTGAGTAATCTTCAAGTGCTGAGTGAAGATCAAGTGTTGAGTCTTCAAGTGCCAAGCAAAGAAAAAAATGCTATAGGTGTTGAGTGCCTGTAAAATATCAATAAAAGCCAAGTAACATAGAAGGAGCTGAGCATCAGTAAGCCAATGATGTCGAGTTGCTGCATTATTTGTTAAGTGAAAGATTCGCCAAATCAGTAGTGATAAGTTTGTTACATCAAATTTTGTGAATTAGTTGGGTGATAAGGATGATGAGTAGATGTCACAAAATTCTATGTAAACCATGTAAACCATTTTAAGGTGAATGCCAAATGGATTTATCATGAAGTTTCTAGAAGAAACAATTGGAGGGAAAATAATGTCATTTCTCTAGAATCAAAATGGGAAATGAAGCACAAAACTTCTTTATAAGGAGTTACAGAAGAGATGAAAGCTAAGCGCATGTGAGAAAAGGAGCATGCAAGAGAAGCCAAGAGAAGGCTAGTGAAAAGTGTCAAGAAGGAGGATGCAATGAGGAGTAAGTTTAGAGCATCAAGACTCTGAGTTGATCAAGTGATCATGGAGTGCATTAGCATAACAAGTCGAAGAACTCAAGGAGATAGATCTTGAAGGGTGAACAAGTAGTCAGCGCTACAAGAGAGGAAAGCCAACCAAAGAAGAAGGACTGAAGAGTGATCTAAAATCTGCAAGGTTAGAGTTGTAATCTATATCAAATCAAAACCCTTCTAATACTTTCTTACCATTGTTTTAGATATTGAAACCCTACGTTGCTAGGTTAGCTTAATAGCTAGGTGGATAAGCCTAAGGATAGAGAGATCCCTAGGAGAAGGATAGAGAGATCCCCAGGAGAAGGATAAAGAGATCCTCGAGAGAAGGATAAAGAGATCCTTAGGAGAAGGATAGGAGATCCTTACGAGGATGATAGGAGATCCTTAAGGAGGGATGAAAGATTCTTTTGTGAAGGTGATTATAAATCCCATGGATTTGGGTGAGCCTAAAAACTCTATGTAAATCCTTTAATAGGGTGACATTCCAAGTTGAATGTTCTTATGTCCTCTAACAAGGCACACTCCTAATATGGTGTATAAATCCTTTAATAGGGTCACATTTAACAGTGTGTTGTAGCCTTTAATAGGGCAGGTCTTTAATAGGGCAAACCATCTGAAGTGGTTGAAATCAATTGTGCAGTTATTCAGTGGGTATCATCCCCACCCCAGTTTTACCTTCTTATTCCTGGAGGGTTTCTGGGTCACCAAAATCCTTAGTGTTTTGGTGTGATGCATGTTTACTTTTTATGGTTGTTTAATGTTTAACTGCATGCATGTTAATTTCAGTTATGTGCCATTAAGGATTTGTAGAAAAAGTTGTATTGGACATCATTGGACCATGGATAACTGATTCACACCCCCCCCCTCGCAGTTATTTTAAAAAATTCTAACACTTTTATCTTCTATTTTTATTCCATTTAAAGAATGGACTCTACCATATTAGGTTTGTATCCTGAATAGTGGCCTAATTAGGCATGATTACTCCTAATGTACTTCTGATGGGATGGTTTTGTTCTATATAGATCACTACCCACATTGTGTTTATCACTTCCATGAGTTGTATGCCTACAAGTATCCACTTCCCCTCATTGAAATCCTTCATTCATACCATAACTACCTTTGAAGGAAGGCATGCTAGAGCTAAAGGAACTGAATTTTTGCTTAGGTTTTTTTACAAGTGTATAATATTGTAAGAAAAAGTTGGTGCATAAACATGTAGTGTAGATTTTTTTATTTGTTTTAAAAAACCTTTTCTCATTCTAATAATTAAGTGATAACTTCTACAATATTAGAGGCCACTCTCTATAGAACAATAGATACTCCATATATAGAGCTTCCTAATTGTCCCTATTTTTGAGTAATCCTCTTTGGGATTGAATTTTTTTGCAAGCATTCCCAATGGCACCCAAATTTAATATAACCAAAACTTAGTGATCTCTTTGGAAAATTTTCTTTTAAATAAGTCTCTATAAAGCACCATGCATTATCTCATAATTAAATATTATGCATCAATATGTGGTTCTCTTTTCAATCACAAGAACCAAGAGGATTTGCATCATTGCACCATTCAACTGAATATGTGAAGCTTCACCATGGCTCATGATGTCCCATTTTCCCTACATAGACTATTGATCTCATGGTGATAATGTGGGAGAGATCTTGTGACATCTCCACAATAAACTATGGAGATCAATAAAAAAAAGCATTGGTATGGTCCCTCAAACCTAGGCTATGACAACATATATGTTGTGTATCTACAAATAGAAATGAGTTGGCTAGTTTTCACCTAGCATATCACACTCCCTACTTTCAAAGAAATAATCTATAGAGCTAGCTCTAGAATGTTTATGTGACACTTATCCTCCTCACAAAAATAATCTTCTTTTATGAAGGCACTCCACTCTAAAGAGAACCCTAAGGAAGAACAAGTTGTTGTAATTTTTTGCATCACTTAGGCACTATAAATATCACCTATTGTTTAGAAAAAGGTGGAAACTACCAATAGGGTGTCTTTGAGACCTATGTAAGATGACTAAGAAAGTAGTAGTGTCTAGATCTTGAAGATGAGCTCAATCTTTTATGTACATCATTATTTCCTAGCTCACCCTTAGAAAAGGAATTAGAACAAGATACCTAATGATGTCACCTTTGATCCTCAATAACATAGTAAATGAGGCCTCAACACAAAGTCATATTTGAGAATATAAAGTACCAAGATAAGGATACCCATTAAGGAACAAAACAAAACAAAAATATCACCAAATCAACCTAGTTATGTCCATATAAAGGCACAAGGTTCTAGTACCCAATGAACTATTTTTTCTCTCAAACTCTAGGAGGCATCCCATCATGTTCATTTTTAAATATGTTTGTATAAAAATAAAAATAAATATCAAACAAACCCTTATTTGTCACAAAACCATCCCAAAGTGTAATTTAAGGCTGTACCAAGCACAAAAGGTTAGGAAAGAAGGCAAGATATTTTTGAAACCTAGTTCACATATCACTCTAACACTTTTTATTGACCAATTATAATAGATTAAGTAGGTGTTTTATTTCCCAACTCTTCTAGAACCTTCTTTAAGAAATTTATGTGTATAGTTGAGCACCCTAAAGATATGACGAACAAGTTTTTTTGAAATGATGGACCTAGTGCAACAACCTATGAAATTGTCTCATTACCTTGATAAGATAAAACATACAAATTATTGGAGTATTCATAACACTACATTGATCATTTGGTTTGGGTTATTTTCAAACAATGTTGTTTATATATATAGAAGGGTTTCTTCCTTAGTACATTTTCTTTGAAATATTAAAAACAAAATTATTTTAATTATGCCTGTGAACAATAACAATTCATAGATAGGAAATAGGTTGCCAAAAGTGCTCACATAAGGAAATTAAACTAATGAAAATGGAAACACATAGCACACAAGGTAAACACACAATATATAATTATTTTAAAATTTTTATATTAAATAAAAATAGGTTTTGAGGGGATGCAAAAATATTTACAAGGCAAGTTATTGGAGGACTTGAAACCCACAAGTAAAGACATTTAGGAAAAGCCACAAATTGAAACAAAACAAACACAAGGTAGAAAAAAACCAAGAAAAGGGGAACAAAACTAGAAACATTCCCCCACCAATAGGACAAGCTACATGACAAATTAAATCATGAGAATCTGACATATAACCCAACATTACCAAACCTTAAAAGGAAATACAACCTGTACAAAGATCCAACAGTTCATAGTATAAGGTAATGTACATTTATAAGTTATCATTATATTCTTTCCAAAAAGAATAAAATGAGAATTTATTTTCTTTTCACATGGATTTCATTACAAGCTAGTCATCTATAGGTAGGGTCTCAAAAGAGTAATTCTCTTCATCCTATTCCTCCTTCAAAAAATCAAGCTCTTCACCACCATCATCCCAATCTCCCTCAAAAATTATAGAGTGCAATTTTTTTTGTCATTTAGAAATCATATAAAATAAAATATTTAACCAATATTATTATTTATATTTATTTTCCTTATAGTTTATAAACTAACCATTTATGCATTTTCCTATCGATTCATGCAAGTGAAAATGTGTAGTGCATATATGAAAAAAAAATTAGTTTTTTAAATGGTGTAAAGACAAATAACACTATTGACTTAAAATTTGTATATACCAAACTTTCAACTTCACATTAATGAGTGATTTTTTGTTTTAGTGACTTATAAAGCTACTAGAAGCATCATTTAAATATGTGCTTTAAAATATTTAAAGTATTGTCAAGAATTCAAAATTTGAAATAAATTCAAGTAGAATCACCTAATTCAAAGGAAATAATAAAATAATAAAATTAATGTCAACAAATAATTATTGTAGGGTATGCCAAGTTTGACTTTGTATCTTTGGAAAATGATACACATGATGTACCAATTTTATTAACTAGTACTTATATTGAAAGAAGATGTAATGATTACATCAATGAGTTATAATTTATATGATTACAAATTTCACAAAATGTTTTTGATTACTTTATATGAATTATATTAAAAGATTAATTCAACATAAAAAATCACAAACAAGACTACTTATATAATATTTTATAGATCAAAAATTATAATCCTATAAAACATTAAAATTACAATTTTACATGAAAAATCACAAAAAATTCTACTTGCATAATATTTTATACAACATCAAAAATTTATAAAGTAAAATATCATAAACAAAACTTTTGATAAATCAACTTAATACAAATGATAATTTAGAAAAATAGAATAACTTTAAATCACCTTTTCATCGTTACATGACTTATGTAATCAAACCACATATATATATTCTTCAACCCATATTTATTTTGAATGAGCAATGATAAAATACGTAGCATTTAAATTTTAAAATTATGAAACTATTTTTATTCTCTAATGAATTTTTCATCATTCCAACACTTTGTAATGAAAACTTGTAGACTCAAAGCTCTTTACCTTGAATTTCTTCTCGATTCTTAGATTATCATTACTAGCGGTGGGAATGAATTGTTATTGTTCCACACTATGGGAGAATGCAAGGCTTTTCTAATCCATAGAAATATTGGATGAAACTTAAGACTCTTCATATTTCTCTACAATTCCTTCTAGTAATAAAAATGTTTGTTTACCTGAGAGCTGCATCCAACAAAAAATATTCAATCAATTAACGGAATTTTTATGTTTTCAATAAAATGTTTGAATGAAAATAATCTGGCCAACAAAAGAAAAAAGTATGCAAATAAAAGTTGGCAATATCAAAATACTTATGGACGACATTTTTTAAGAAGATCGCCACACGTGTTTGTATTTTATTTCATGTTCTCTATATAATGATCACTTAATAAATTTTAATGAATAGGTATGGTAACAATTCACACTTGCAATGATATTGATAATAACTATCTAATTGAAGTGTGTAATTTTTTTTCTATTTTCAATCACAAAATATATAGATCATAAAGAACAAATGGTGAAAATTTCAACAAATTCTGTTGTGTTTTTGAGTTTTTAAATTTTGGTCAACAATAGATTTTGTCTTGAGCTTAGTTGCATCCCAATAAATGAAGGCATTGGCTAAGCTCCAAAAAAATGCATCAAAGACAAAAAAAAGTAAAACTTTTTTTCGTAGATTTGTGAAAACATAGTGATGTTATCTCAAATATTTTATTGTTTTTTATAAGAAAATATGCAAATCGTGAAGAATAAATGCTAAATTTTTAGAGAAACTATTATGTTTTTTAGTTTTTGAATTATGGTGAACAATATGTATTATCTTGAGCTTAGTCACATCCCAATACATGAAGGCATTGGCTAAGCTCCAGAAAAAATGCATCAAAGACAAAAAATAGTAATTTTTTTTTTCTTTTCTAGATTCTCATATCCTCGAAGTAGTACTCTCAATTTTCTGAGTGCCAAGTCTATTGCCATGTTCCAAACATATTTTGTACAACCCCCATCATGTTTCAATCAACCCTTTTTACTATGGGAAAAAGGAGCTACAAGGAATGGTGAATTTCAATTTTGAGGCAGTTTGAAATATGTAGAAGAGGGTCCAAAGGTGATATCCACATGTTTCTATCAAGTCACTTGTTGAACAACACATTCTACTCAAGGACAACAAGATAATGAAGTTTTAAGGTGAACTTATTCCTTTCACTTCTACGGAATTGGCATGGATGGTCACTAGAGCTTCCTATTTTGTTTATGAATTTTTTCTTAATTATATAAAAGTTAGCAATAATAATCAAGATATTTGAGAAATGCAATTAGCTTAGTTAGAGTATGTTTATATTTTTTACAATAAGGAAGTGAGTTCATTTAAGTGGAAGTTACAATGTAGTCTTTGATGTCGATCTTCAAAATCCCATGAGAGAAAGATTAATGAGTGATATACTTTTATTTAAAAATTAAATACGTCCTTGGATATTAAAGGATATTCTTAAATTCAAGATGGGTTATGTTGGAGTTATGAAACAGAAGGTGGAAAACTTAATGAATATGCTTCTATGGAATGGTACTAGACATGAAATATTTATGTGGAAAGCAAGAGTTTCTTACAAAATGTATTGTAGAAAACATATTCTTGAAGTAGTAGACCACTCCATGGTGGGCAAGGATCATTGCTCCTACATCAATGGTGAATTGCTAGACCTGCAACCTTCATCCAAAAATCATAGATAGACCTACTATGAGAAGAAATAGGTTAATTTGATGAAAGCTATTTGTAGTCATTTCTCTTCCTTGACAAATTAGATGCCCTACAACACTGTGTATTTGAAGCTTCCAACAAGATCAAAACTGGTGTGTGGAGGAGTGAAGATTTAGTTAGTGTTGTGTGAAGACATAGAAAGGGAAGTTGATCTAAATATCCAACAAGATTATTCAATTATTTCTTAGTCATTTGATGGGTAAGGTTTTATGAGGAAAAATCATTTAAATTGTATTTCCCAAATCTTCTCAGACTCTCAGGGTGCATTAGATGATTTAGCCATTATTTGGAATGTGACTAAGTTGCCATGATTACTCTATTATTACTACATTCCATGATGTTTTCTTTGGTTGGTCATGCAATATAGTCAATATTTATGCCCCAAATAATAGAGGTAAGAAAAAACATCTTTGGGAATCCCTGTCTAATATTATTAATAGTGCAAGTTCTAAGTGGATGGTTTTTGGTGACTTTAACTCTCCCCTTCATCCTTCTAAGAAGATAGGGGGTGATGAAGGCTTCTCTAATAGTATGGTAGAGCTAGGAAATTTTTTCCTTAACTTTGATCTTATTTACTTTGATCTCTTAATCACCCAAAAATGGTCATCTAGACTATAAGTCCCCTTTCTAGCATTTTTGCTTAATATTGCGTATTCTTGATAAAATCCTCATTTAATAATTTATTCAATTACAACCTACAATTTGACCACTTTATCCTAGATCCTTATTTAATTAAAAGGAACTTCCTCCCCATTAATTAAATAAAAGTCCCCACTTGCCAATTATCCTAAATTTTGCACAAATAACGCATTTTCCTATTTAAAAAATAAGAGAAAAGGTTTTTGTCTCTTATCAAGGACACAAAAGTCAACTTTTTATTGTGATTGGTTGAAATGCTTGTACACGTAGATCACTCAACATCCACCCTATACCCTTGATTAGATCTCTGTTTTCCTTTGATCTCAATCGTTTGTCTATCTTTAAAAGGGAGAGCTCTCTCCTAATTTCATAATCTCATATTTTCATACTAATGTTATGTTGTAGGATTTTGGGTACATTTTTGGAGCTTTGAAGAGCTTGTGGCATCATTACATCATTGCAATATTTCATCTACATTTGTGTCTTATAGTAACTTACTTGCATTAGTGTATCTTTCCTTTCATGCTTTAGATTATCTCATCTAGCTTAAGTAGAAGGATGTGCAATACTTCATTCTTGTTAGTTTGGCTCTTGTAATGTGGACTTACCAACTACTGGGTTCTTATAATAATAAACCTATGATGCATGATATCATATCAACACTTACATCAAAAGAAACTAAAGTGTAACTAATAGACATTATCATCACACTCACCAAGTCTATGTGACATGACACTCAAAGGATTCTATACACATCCTCTATTGTAATCATGACCTCTTTGGTGGGAAAGTGAAAGATATTATGCTCACTATGCCACCTCTCTACTAACATTGTCAAAAGGTCATGGTTTGGCCAAATTTGGGGCATCCTTAGCAACCATCAAAATCCCATGATCTCTAGTCTACTTATTTTTGTGTCATCTAGCCAAGGCACCAACCTCAACCCAACCACCACATGTGCCCTAATAGTAAGGACAAGAAACACGTCTTGCATAGGCAAAACACACAAACATGTTAGTATCTATCACATGAGAATCAAAATGGAACTAAGCATGTCATAACTCAGTTATTGGAGCAAGAAAAAACAACATAAAACTAACAAAAAACACACAAAAAATTACATAAAACTCATACACTGGTTGAACTAGTATCATATGATAATTTGCATAATAGGCATGCAATACTTTATGACCATGTGATAACATGAGATAAATGGGTATGGCTCGCATGATAAAGCTTATAACATGTGGGTGATACATGTTGATGCCAAAAGTATCATATGATCAAAAACCTACCATACCATTCAAAATGACTTGAAAAATGCTCCAAATGTTGAAACTTATCGGTGGTCCCTATTGAGGAGGTTGGTTGTACAACCAGCTATACTTGAACGGTGTCTATGGGTTGGAACTCCTTACTAGGCCATTGTGTTATCTCTCTAAATCTCTAATGTCTCAAAAAACAAATAAGATAAATGATTTTAAAATGACCCATTGGGCCCTTTTTATACCTTTAGACCTAATTTTTGGAATTCCTTGGATTTGTGTAAAAATTACACCCCTAGCTAATTTCAACATCCTGGATCCATTTTTTAGATCAAAACCAAAATCTAATTTCAGCTTTATGGTCAAAATGGCATTTTAAAATTCTTCTTTCTTCTACGTTGGGGCATCATCATTTTTTCATCATTTATACTCTCTTCCACTCTTCTTATTCATTCGATTTTATTTTATTCACCTTTCTTCTTTCTTTAACCTAATTCTGATGATTTATCTTTCTTGGTCAAACTTAGTCAAATTGGGGCATACTCTCATTGCTTGGTGGTCACTCTTTGATCTTAATTTCTTATTTGTCATCATGGACCTTTATTTATCTCAATTTATTTATATTTATCTCATTTTTGCATCCTGTCTATCTCATTTTGATTTGGATCCCAAGGAGGCAAGAATATTCTATCATTACTACAAATTACTTTTCTATGGCTATCCTCTTCTCATTAGCATATGATTGATCTTTCCATGTACTCTTGATTCCATATGCTTTCTTTGGCTACTTGGTTTCGCATATCTATGCTCATATAAAGTATTGATGTTATCTATCTCTCTCCTAATGTTCATTATTTCCACTAACAAGTTGTTCATTCAAGATTTTCTATCTCTCTCTACACTTCATCCTTTGGAGTCAGATTTCTATGTTGCTTTCTTGGCTTCTTCACTCTTTGACATTATTTGTTCCTACATCGATCATGATTTTGTCAAAGGGGGGCAAATACAATCACCCAAAAATGGTCATCTAGACTATAAGCCCCGTTTTTAGAGTTTTTGCTTAGTATTACTTATTCTTGATAAAATCCTCATTTTATAATTTATTCGATTACAACCTATGGTTTGACCACTTTATCCTAAGTCCTTATTTAATTAAAAACAAATTGCTCCCCTTTAATTGAATAAAATTCCCCACATCTCACATATCCTAAAGTTTGCACACATAAAGCATTTTTCCCATTTAAAAAATAAGAGAAAAGATTATTTTCTCACATGAAGGACACAAAAGTCAACTCTTGATTGTGATTGGTTGAAACACTTGTGCACATGGATCATTCACCATTCATTCTCCAACCTTAATTATATCTCTCTTGTCCTCTTATCTCCATCATCTTTCTATCTTTAAAAGGGAGAGCTCTCTCCTCATATCATATTCTCATGTTTTTATACTAATGTTATGCTATAGGATTTTAGGTACCTTTTTTGATCTTTCAAGAGCTTGTGGCATCATTGCATCATTTCATATATGCATTTTTATCTCATAGTAGCATACTTGAATTAGTTTATCTTTCCTTTCACGCTTTATATTAGCTCATCTAGCTTAAGTAGAAATATTTGTAACACAACAAGCTTGTTAGTTTAGCTCTCATTCGAAATTCTCTTAGCTTAATTTTGAATTTTGTATTGGATTACATGTTAGTTGTTGGACAATAGTATTCTTTACCTTTTCTTTTAATCTCCCATTTCATGGCGGACCTTGCAAGGGGCTACATATTGAAAGTCATTTGAGATACACAAAACTTTCATTTTTATATATTGCACTATTGAAACGATTGATTAATTGTGTATTGTATTTGATGTTACAGAACGTGTCATATCTTCACTAGTCAGTGTATGCCAAGCTTACTACGACATTGAAGATAGTTCACCTGGGTTCCAAAGGAAAGTTTGCAAAAGATGAGTGTTAACCGAGCTCACTTGGTTAATGAATAAAATGTTGGATGGAACCAGTGTTAACTTAGCTCACTTGGTTACCAAAGGAACTTTGCACATATGTAGTATTGATTGAGTTCACATGGTTAACACTAGAAAATCATTTTTGAGTTAGTGTCTACTGAGCAAGGTTGGTTAACGAAAGATTTTCTTGTTTTTGCATATTGAGTTCAATAGATTTATCTTTTGGTTCTAGCTGACTAAGAATATGAATAATAATTATTCTAAGTTATATACTATTTGACTTGACAATATGAAATATATAAGTATAAGATCAAGTTGAGGATTAGAAGAGTGTGAATGCATGGAAGATAATTGAAGATTTAATGATGCTAAGAGGAAGCAAATCAAGAAAGATAATCATAATATCCTTGAGAAGCTAAATATATATATTTGATCAGGAAGTCCATCAAGTATACAAGCCAGAATTGAGATCTGTAATTAGTAATTTAGTTGCATCAAGAATTAGGTCATGTCATTGTTACTCTCTAACCATTGTAGAAGTGATCTAAATCTCTTAACAGAGTTGGCTTAACAATTATTTCTAAATCCTCTAATGAGGTGAGACTCCTATTGAATTTTCCAAAGGCCTCTAACAAGGCTGCTCCTAATAGGGTGATTAAATTCTTTAATAGGGTCACACCTAATAGTGTGTTTTGTAACCTTTAACAAGGTTGGATCCTAATAGTGCTCACTTCAGAAGAGTGAAAAATAGTAACTAGTTGGTGATTTTTTCCAAATTGGGTTTCTATGTTAAATCTTGGTGTCAAATGTGTTCATTTTATTTCTTTTATGTCTTTGGAACTAAGTTAAAGTAATAAGTAATCATAGATAACATCTTAAGATTTTCATGTTAAGTGTTTGTTGAGCATTCTTAGTATTTACGAAGTTACAACATTTTCAAGGTATTTACTGAGCAAGAATAGATTTCAATTTTAGAGATTATTTTGTATTGATATCTAAGGCATCTGGGATTTATTTTTGTAGTAACTATTTCACCCCTCCCCTCTCAATTACCTCTCTTATATTTTTTATAATTGGTATTAGAGCTTTTTTTTCTTGCAAGGAAGATTTCAAGAACCTAAGCTAAATATTAGGATGTCTTGCAAAAGAAAGATCCTCAAGATGAACTGAGACAACTTTGCAACATGGTAAGGATTTATGAGGTTACATCTACCAAATATAAGTGATTTAGGTTGTAAGTATCTTGATACTAAATACAAGGTTCTTACTAGAACTTTATCAGTTGAATATATTGCTGAAAAAGAAAAATTATAACATTGTGATGATTGATATTGCATCTCCTCTTAACTATGTTGAATTTGATGAAGTAAATGACTACACTATAGCTCATACAATGTGGATAAAACTAAAAGACATCTATGGAGGATATGAAAATGTAAGAAGAGGTAAAGAAAAAAGTCTAAGAGGACAATTTGATAAGATGAAAATGAGAGAAGATGAAAACATTGCAAAATATTTGGAAAGAATCAAAGCAAGTATGAGCATAATCAAAGCATCTAGAGGAGACATTGATGTCAAAATAGTTGTTAGCAAGGTACTCAAAACTCTTCTTCCTATTTATGAAATTAGAGTTTCTTCTATTCAAGAGATGAGATGTGATCCATATAACAATATAATTTTGGATGCTCTAATTGGAAGATTTTCGGCTTTTGAGTTGGATAACTATGATAAATATGTTCCTAGCTCCAAAGGTATTGAATCTTCATTTTAAGTCAAACTCTCACTCAAGAAAAGGAGTAAGAAATCAAAGGCCAATCAATTAGTAAGTGAAGGAGAAATAGAAGAAAGTTGTGATAGTGATCTTGAAGTTGTTGAAGCCCTACTTGCAAGAAAATATTTCAAAGGCAAAGGAAAATACAAAGGTAAGATTCCTCTAGTCTATTTTTCTTGTGAAGAAGTTGGTCACATTGCTGCAAGATGCCCAAACTAACAAAACAAGGATGAAAATAAAATTAATAAGTACAAAAGCAAGAAGGAATTCAAGAACTACAAAGACAAAGGTAAGAAATCTTGTTTTATGGTTAAAGATTCTGATACTAGTGAAGATGAAATGGTATATATTGTTGTAAAAGATGAATGTGATGATGAAAGAGATGAGATGGCACTTATCTCTAATGTTAGCAAAAATGATACATGGATTATTGATAGTGGCTAGTCACATCAGATGACTTGAGACAAAAAAAATTTTGAGCACATGGAATATTATGATGGTGGTAGTGTGAGATTTGAAAACAATGAACCTCTTTGCATAAAAGGAAAAGGATGTATCTCTTTAACCAAAGAACTTATATGTGATAATGCTTATTGGGTTGGAGGACTAAGGCATAATCTATTAAGTGTGGCAGAGTTGAATAATATTGGATTCAAAGTAGAATTTATGAATGGGAAAGCCAAACTACTAGATGGAAAAGGAAATCTGGTTGCATTTGGCAAACAAACAAAAGGTAACCTATTTTGTCTTGATCTCAGTGAAAGCTCATGTTTTATTGCCCAAATATAGGAAATTTGGTTGTGGTAGAAAATATTATGTCATGTAAAGTTTGATAACCTAGTTAAGATGGGAAAGCTTGAGGAAACCTGATATGGGTCTATTCAAAAATTGTCAAATTGGTAAGATGGGAAAGATTAGTTTCAAAAGAAAAAACTATCATTTTGAAGAAGTCTTAGAGCTTGCACATACAAACTTATGTGGACCTATTGGAATAGAGAGTTATAGTGGAGATAACTTTTTCATTCTTTTTGGTGATGATTATTCTAGAATGATGAATGCAATATATCTAAAAGATAAATCAGATGCTTTTCAAAAATTCAAGTGGTATTTGGCAAGAGTAGAAAAAGAAACTAGAAAGAAGCTAAAATGTTTGAGATCAAAAAGAGGTGGTGAATTCATCTCCAATGAATTCAATGAATTTTACATTGAAAAAAGGAATTAAAAGACAAGTATCAACTCTTGGTAAACCTCAACAGAATGGTATAGCCAAAAGAAGGAACATATCCATTATGGATTGTACAAGAATATTTATGACAGAGAAGAATATTACAAAAAAGTATTGGAAGGAAGCAATCAATACTATAGTTCATACTTTGAATAGAGTACAATTGAAGACAGACTCAAATCAAACTCCTTATGAAATATGGTATGGCTAAAAATCTAATGTAAGTTATTTTAAAGTGTTTGGTAGAAAATGTTATATCTTGAAGGAATCTAGGAAAGGAAAATTTGATGTCAAAGGTGATGAAGGCATATTGTTAGGACATTCTTGTAGAAGTAAAGCATACAAATTTTTGAATTTTTCTACTCATAAAATTATAGAAAGTGCACATGTGAGAAATGATGAGTTTGTAGAAAAGAGTGAAGAAGAAAGCAACAAAGAGCCTAAGGATTTTAGAAGATTTGTTTACTATGAACTTGATTTCCTACCAAATCTATCTAAAAGAAAGGAGGCTTCACCTCCTAAGTCCCCAAAATCTCCAATAGCTATTGAGTTGCAAATAGTACAACCCAAGTTATAGTCTAAAGGACCCAAGTCACAGTCAAAAGCTACCAAGCTAGAGCAAAATGTAATTGGCACAAAGTGGGTATTCAGAAATAAGCTAAATGAAGATGGAAAAGTTTCCAAAAACAAAGAAAGGTTGGTATGCAAAGGCTATTCTCAAGAAGAAGGTATTGATTATGGTGAAACTTTTACTCCTGTTGCAAGATTAGAAGGTGTTAGAACTTTACTAGCATATGCAGCTCATAGAGGACTTAAAGTTTATCAAATGGATGCAAAATCTACATTCTCAAATGGAATTCTTGATGAGGAAGTCTACATTGAACAACTTAAAGATTTTGTAGATCCTAGCAAAAAGGACATGGTCTGTAAATTACATAAGGCATTATATGGTCTCAAGCAAGCTCCCAAAGCTTTGTATGAAAGATTTCATAACTACTTGATACAGATTGGTTTTCAAAGAACTAATGATAATAGCTGTCTATATATCAAAGAAGGACCAAACAAAAAGATTGTGTTGGCAAAAATATTTGTTGATGATACTTTATTCACAAGAAATGATGACTTGTGCAAGGCACTTTTAGAAGAAATGAGTAAAGAATTTGAGATGTCTATGTTTAGAGAGACAAAATTCTTTGTTGAATTGTAGATTCAACAGAAGAAAGATGGTATCTACATTATTCAATCTAAATATATCAAGGAGATACTAAAGAAATTTGGCATGGAATATTGGAGACCAGTTGGAACCCCTATGTCTACTAGACATAAACTCTCCAAAAATGATGATTCCAAAGAGGTAGATCAGACCACATATAGATCAATTATTGGAAAATTTTTGTATGTAGTGCACATAAGGCCCGATATTGCATTAGCAGTCGGTATGGTGGCAAGATTAGATTAGAAAATACCAAAGAAAATCACATGATGATAGTCAAAAGAATGAGGACATATCTGAAAGGTATAGAAGAATATGGTTTATGGTACAAAATAGGAGGCAATTTGAATTTATAAGTATTCACAAATGCTGATTGGGTAGGAGGTATTGATGACAAAAAAAGCACCACCGGTGAAGCATTCTTTCTTGGTAAAAGACTAGTGTCTTGGACAAGCAAGAAACAGAATTGCATATCTCACTCCATAGAAGAGATAGAATATGTGGTAGTAGTAATAAATTGTTCTAATATTGTTTGGTTCAAACAAACTATTGATAGGTATGGAGGTAGAGATCAAGGATCTAGTAGTTATATAATGTGACAACACTAGTGCAATCAATATATCAAAGAATCTAGTGATGCAAACCAAAACAAAGTACATTGCTATAAAATATCATTTCTTAAGAGAATTGGTACAAGATAAAGAAGTCATATTGGAATATGTAAATACAAAAGATCAAATTGCAAACATATTCACCAAGCCATTACCTAAGGATGCATTGTTGTATCTAAGAGGTAAGCTAGGGGTCATCCCCCTATCTGAAGTTCACTAAATAAAGTTTAGTGATGCATCAACCAGAGCATTATTGAAGATCAATTAGTTGGTGCAATATTGACAAGGGCATATTGAAAATGAATTAGTACTTGAGGTACATTGATATTAATAGACTATTGCCTTTGGTATGAGATGTCAAATAGGGAGAAGTTTGTTGTCATATCTCATACAAATTTTGTAAAGAGAAAGAGTTGGTAAGAGGGAGAATGAACTTGGTCTAATATCAAAAGTAGAGTTTGGTATCAAAAGAAGTTCTAGCAAACAAATTTTTTCTAACAAAGGAAGAAACTAGAGGCAAAAAGAGTTCACACTAATAGAGGGAGTTCTCATGGATGAGAATTAGAATGAAAATAAGGATATGTTCCTTACTTTATTCTTGCTCTAAAATTTCAATGTATTATGACATGAGTTGTCATCAATGCCAAAGAGGGAGATTGTTGAAACAATTGATTAATTATGTATTGTCTTTGATGTTATACAAAATGTCATATCTTCACCACTCAATGTATGCCAAGCTCACTCAGGCATTGAAGACGGTTTTTTGTGTCTACAAAGCATTCCAGAGTTTATCTAGTTTAGAAGTTAGTATGTACCAAGTTCACTTAGGCACCAAAGGAAATTCTAAAAAAGATGAGTGTTTACCAAGGTCACTTGATTAATGAAGAAAAAGTTAGATGGAACCAGTGTTAGATGAGCTCACTTAGTTACTAAAGGAACTTTGTGAGTATATAGTATTGACTAAGTTCACTTAGTTAACACTAGAAAATCATTTTTGAGTTAGTGCCTACCGAGCAGGGTCAGCTAAGGAATAATTTTCTTGTTTTGGCATATTTAGTTCAATTGATTTATTTGTTGGTTCTAGCTAACTAAGAAGATGAATATAAATTATTCTAAGTTATATTCTAGCTCATTTAAAAATATGAAAGATATAAATATAATGTCAAGTTGAGGATTAGATGAGTGTGAATGCATGGAAGATAATTGAAGATTTAATGATACTAAGAGGAAGCAAATCAAGAAGGATAATCTAAGAATATCATTGAGAAGCTTAAAAGATATATTCAATTAGGAAGGATCAAGTATGCAAGCTAGAATTGAGATCTGTAATCAACAATTTTACTGCATCAAGAATCAAGTCATGTTATTATTACATTCTAACCATTGTAGTAGTGATCTAACTCTCTTAATAGATTTGGCTTAACAATTATTTGTAAATCCTCTAATAAGGTGATATTTCAATTGAATTGTGCAAAGACCTCTACCAAGGCCTCTCCTAATAGTGTGATAAAATTCTCTAATAGGGTCACACCTAACAATTTGTTTTGTAACCTTTAACAAGGTTGGCTCCTAATAGGGCTAACATTAGAAGACTAAAAAAGAGTAACTAGTTGCAAGTGGTGGATTTTTCCAAATTGGGTTTCTACATTAAATATTGGTGTTAAATGTGTTCATGTTATTTCTTTTATGTGTTTGCAACTAAGATTCAATCAAGGATCACTAGATGAGAGCAATAGATGACTACAATGTTTGTATAAGGGATTATTGTAGGATGACTCTCTATTTGGTAGGAAGTGCTTTGAAGATAAATATTCCTTTGAAGGAAGTGCAATAGGATATAAAGGATCTTCTTGATCCATTGTTCAATAGGGACAAGATTGGTGATAGGCCTATCATGAATGTTGAGATTGACAAAGAAGAAAACTTGGGCATTAATCACAGGGTGAGGCATGTCACCAAATTGACAAAGGATTGGATAAAGAGACCTTTCAAACTTGATCCAATTCCTTAAGTGATAGTCTTCCATGCTCATGCCTGCCCAATAAAAGGTCGAGGAGCTAAGGTCATAGCACCTAAATTCACATCTCAATCCCTAGTGAGGTCAGAAATAGTACACCAACTTGATAGACAAGTTGGATATTACAGGGCTCAAAATGGTAAAGGTAAGAGGAAGAGAACTTATCCTCAACAAGTTGAGCTAGAAGAGGAAGCAACTCAAGCACCTCCATAGCCAAGGTAAGAAAATGTACAAGGGTTAGAGAATGTGGAAGCCAGACAAGCCCAATACAATGCTCAAGTGCCACTAGTTAAACAAGGCCAAGGAGAAGTTGAAATAGAAGTACAAGAGGTGTCCCCACCTCAAAAAAAGGTACAAGCCTCCCCTTTCATTCCTAAGAGAAGAAAGATTAAGACTCTAGTCAAGAGGAGGAAAATTGTTATTAGGAGAGCGATTCCTTTCCCATTAGTCTTGGAAGCTATCTAAGAAGAAGAGGAAGAAGGGGATGATGAGGATGAAGAGGATAACTTTCCTTTGAACTAGAGGATTCATCTCACAAGAACCACAAAATTGGAATGGAGAAGAAGCTCTAAAATTACACTGTCATCCATTCTTGAGTAACCCATTTAGTCTACAACCTCTAAGGATGAAATGCAACAATGGATTAATGAATAGGATGTGGATGGGACTAATGTCTTCAAGATATTAAATTTTTATTTTATGCTGGTGGGCACTAAATTGGTGTGAAATAAAATTAGAGATACTCTAACTAATCAACCTTAATAGGAGGATTGGAGTTAGTTGCTACCAGAGCCACAAGGGCCTAAAGTAGCTCCACCATTGCCCATTCAAGTTATATTTTGTGTAGATAAAGGATTAGCTACCTCTCTCCCCCCAAACACCAAGGAAGGATAAGTTCAAGTAGAGCAAGGGAAAGAGCTACAACAAGCATCTGCTGAGGAAGTGTCAGAGGAAGGGCAAATAACTGAGCAACCTCAACAAACTTCCCAAGACACAGAGGTAAGGACTATGGACTCCATGGACACAAAGACTCTCAGTGGAGATCTCTTGCAAAAGGAGAGGACTCTAGAAAGGGGAGATAAAGGAAAAACCATAGCCGAGAAAACTCCTTCATCCTCAAAAGGGAAATCCCAAATAGAGCATGTATCAAGATGGCTAAGAAAAGAGGTCATAGAAAAAAAAAGGTAGAAATTCACCACTGGGGAAGAGCATAGGATGGAATTAATTCAAGTTCTAAGGAAACTTGAATCACCACCAAAGGATGCATGGGCATTAGCCTTCATCATGATTGATGAGAACTAGGACTTATTTGCTCACATGGCTATCCCTCCTCCAAATATAGATGTTGAAGAATTGACTCCAAGAGATTATCATATCAAGGAGGTCATGTTGGGAAATCCTATATCAGATACTACAAAGTTGATGGTCATAACTAGAACTAAAGAAGTGTTTAGGTAATTGGAATAGGATGGGGCAGAATTGATAACACTTCAAAGGAAAAATGAGATCCTAAAAGGATATCTAAGAAAATTTGTTGGTCCCTTAGATCCTACAAATTTTGAAGAGAGTTTGAACATAGCATTGGAAAGAAGAGATAAGGGTACAAGCTAGTTAGATCCATTTTGGAAGGCTTGTTAGCAATGGTGAGAAATTTTTGAGGAGAAAGGTGTATAAATTGATGAGTCCTGATAGTGCCCTATTTTTGTTAATCTTTTGTCTTATACATTTCCCACTTCTTTGGCATAAAATTCCCTTTTTGCTAAACTATTGATAGGAAATTAGAATGTCTAAGTACTTCTTTAAAGAGGGAAGAATAGTTCCTAAAAAGTTATTAATTTTATGAAAATGATGTATTGTGATTGATGCTGCTATAGGAGTTAAGCAAAATAAGGATGTGTAAGAATGGAGCCATCAATTTGACTGGAGGAATAATTTGAAAATTATAGTTCTGCTATGATATTATTAGTAAATAGTTTCAATGTTTAAAATAGAATAGTTTTTGGCCGTATGTTATTTTGGGCCAAGATCATTTTGTAAATAGTTATACATGGCCAGCGGCCAAAACAAACTATCTTCCATAATTAGGGAATAGGCCATTTGTCATTCCAATTTAGTTGATTTGGTTAAAACTTATTAAGTCTATATAAGTGAATGAAAATCACAAAGACAGATAATGTATGATATATGAAAAAATACTCTCTTTATATTATCTTCAAAATTTTGTGATATTGATAACATGTAGTCTCTGCAGTAGCTGATTTTTTGACATCTCTCACCTTGTGAACCAGAGGAGGGCCCCCTCTTGGGAAGCTTGGTGAGATCACTTTAGTTTATTTTGTGAGTATTTTGCAGTGATTGATTCTTTATGCATCTTTCTATAGATTAAATTTAATGTGTGTATTTACATATTTCTCAATTATTAGAGTTCATTGATGCCTATTATTGTTAATCAAAGATTTTATTGCTCGATGAAATAGTTGGCCAAAGCATTTGTATCTATTTCGCTTATCACTGCTTTATCATTACTTAAATCTCCATCCATTTACTGAACCACTTCCTATCCTATTCACCATATTTCTTGTCACACTAATCATACTCCCTATTACTCTTATTATACTTTCTATTGCGCTCAGTATCAAAACTTGTTTATTGCAAGTAACTTCCTGCCACCACTAAACCTCCTATCACAATCCAAGTAAAATTAGACCAACCTTTTATTCAGGAAAAACTTTGTAATAGAATTTGTGAAGAAATTATAATTAATTGATTAAAGGAGTGTCAATAGTATTTGTGAATTATTTAGAAGTGTGTTAATAGTATTCATAAAGACATTGTGTGCAACTATTAAAGTGTGAACTTTAGATTAGAGCCCTTTTTGCAAAAAGTAATCTTACATGTGTGGAAATTTGAATAGTTCAATTTAGTGGCAAGTAGTAATTTCATTCATAAACCTCTTGATTTATTATCTTCACCCCTTGAGAAAATAGCCATGATATCTCTCACAAGTCTACGATTCTCGGATTGACATTCTTAGGGTAATTTTGATTCAACTATATCCATATAAAGGCTATCCAATTGAACCTCAATTTTGCCCAACATTTTTGGTGTTGTTGCTAGGGAGAGATATTAAAGGCATGAAACTATAATAAGTCAAGATAGGAACAATGAGCCCTTGAGAAATCTTGAGCAATTTTTGACCTTGCTTAGGATAGTACCTTTGGTTTCCACTATAGTAAATCATTTAGGTGCATGAATAGGCCTAGAGATAGTCAAGGTAGATTTGTTAAGAAGGAATCCATAGGTAGATCAAAAAATCAAAAATCACAAAAAGAGAAAAATCCATCAACCATTGAAACCAAACCAAGTAGTGAAGTTGAGCAATCTTCTCAATTCACCTCTACTACTACACCCTCTGAAATTGCTAAACAATTTGCGAAATCATACAAAACTAGGTGTAGTAAGCCTCTAGAACCTCAGGAACAACCCTTTAAAACCTTGGGCAACCAAAGTTTTGGAAGAAATCATGGCTAACAATGTCGAAAACAACAATGCAGAAGGAAATAATGCTAGAGACAATAGGAATGAAATTGTTAAACATAATATGACCTTTGAGTTTCCTATTTAGGCTCCTGCGGATGATGACCCTATGAAAAACATCCCCCACTCAGCACTTCCCATATTTAGAGGTTTAACCTCTAAAGATCCTAATATGTTCCTATTTGAATTTGATATCCTTTTTAATAGCTATGATTATCAACGTAATGCACATAAACTAAAGCTATTTCCAACTACTTTGAAGGATGCTGCATTACAATGGTTTATGAGCCTTAGGGACATTAGAACATGGAACCAAATGAAAGATGCTTTTCTATCCAAATATCAAGAGTACTGTAAGACCAAGGAAGTATGGGATGAAATCTTTTGCATGACTCAAAGAGAAGAAGAGTCAGTTGAAGATTTTTTGAAACGTTTTGCCTTTGGTTTACAATGCTCATAGTGTCCTAATTTAACTACAGAAATGATCAAAATGCTTTTCTTAAGAGGGATTCGTGATGAAACCATGGATGCCTTAAATTTAATTGGAAAAGGATATATTTCTAAAATGTCCTTTGAAGACATT
Organism: Cupressus sempervirens; assembly: GCA_028749045.1. Classification (NCBI taxonomy): domain Eukaryota; kingdom Viridiplantae; phylum Streptophyta; class Pinopsida; order Cupressales; family Cupressaceae; genus Cupressus; species Cupressus sempervirens. The sequence goes on from CM053793.1 coordinate 570,255,690, forward strand.
TTTGATCTATGTAGGAACTATTCGCGGTCTCATTGGTCTATTCGTGGAAATTCAAAAAAGTTTTCCACTATGGCTAATACATCAAGTATTTCTAAATGTGAAATTGTTAATTTACTTAAAGATCTTAAAACTAACTTATTAAATCATATGGGCAAACAAATTGACACATTGTATTCTTGCAAGAAACATGAGGAAGGTGAAAAGACCTTGGCATTATATTGTCCAACCTATCATAAGAAGCATGGACTAGAGTATTGCCCTTATAATCATTCTCATGTAGCATCACTTGAAGAAGCTAGTAAGACTTCAATGCTATGACCTCTTCTAGAAGGAATAAGTCCTATGGAATACATTGAAGAGCTAGTTTATTATATGGCTCCTTGATGTTAGTTTTTACCTATAGCGTTCTCCAATGAATATATTCTCGAACCTCATAAGAAATTCTCTAACCAAGGTCCATGGTATGGAGGTTATCAACAATCCTAACCTTATCAATAATGGCCCCAAAGTTTCCAACCCAATATTCAGCCATGGCATCAAATTTGGAGGCTACAACCCTTGTATACACTTCAACAATCATCATACCTATCTTCACAACCTTATATGCAACCTTATCTTCCACAACAGTCTTTTCCTCCACCACCAATAATAAGCCCCTATCAATAACCTCAACAATTTCTTCCTCCCACACCTCCATCTTTTTCAAATCCACCACAACCACCTAAAACCACATTAATGCCAACTCAACCAAATCCAAATCCTAATAATAAACCTCCTCAACCAATCTATCATAGTTAGGTGACTAATCTACCCACTTATCTTGTTAACTCAGTTGAGTTGGATGGTGTACACCTTAGATCTAGGAAAGGTCTTAAAGGACCTATTATCACAAAGGTCCCAGATGAACCTAAAGAGGAGCTAGAAATAGAACCACCCTTTCTCGATCGATTCATTCATAAGCCAGAGCCTAAAGAGCCAACACATTATGAGTTTGATATTTTAAATGAATTACGCAATGTTAACATCAAAATTCCTCTTTTGCAGGCTCTTAAGGATGTACCAGTATACAATAAGATAATATAGGAACTATGTACTAGACGACAGAAAAAGAAGGATCCAAAAATTGTTCAAGTTATTCGACAACTTGCAAAATTAATTTTGGGAAATATTAGCATCCCAAAATATGTAGATCCTGGCATTCCTATCATCTAGGTAAGTATCGGTACAATTGTTATTCCTAATACACTTGTGGATTTAGGTGCTGCCATAAATGTAATGACAAATGAAACAAAGATAAAATTATCATTGGAGGGACTTAGACCTACTCCTATAGTGCTTCAAATGGTTGATCAATCCTTAGTGAGACAAGAAAGGGTTATAGAAGATTTCATTCTTTCCATTGATAGCTGGGAGTATCCAACCAATTTTATGATCCTAAAGCCCAAAGCTAAGTTGGGGGGATACCCTCTCATCCTTGGAAGACAATGGTTAGCAACAGCCAAAGCCCACATTAATTGTTGGTCAGGTAACATGATTATTTCTAATAGAGAGAAAACAAAAAAGTTGACCATATGTCCTCCTACTCAAGATCATTATTAGACACCGAGGACCTAACTTGGGTTGGTAGTGATTTAGATGATTATGTTCTAGTCCTTACCATTGAGCAAGTGTAGTATTCTAAACACCCAACTGATGAGGCCATCTTAGTGAAATTTCTTCAGAATAGGTATGACTCTAATGATATCCTAGAAACTATGGTTTTCCCTTCTCATGCAACTGTTGACTGTCCTTTTGGAAATTTTCCTTTAGTTGGCAATCCTTGATCCATTCAACATTTTCTCATGTTACATCAGCTCCTACCACATCAATGTTTGTATAGCCCATTATTATCTTTAGAATAACTAGAAACATCATCAAGACCTACCTCATCAGAACCTATGGAAATCCTAGCTGGGTGTACCCTTAATATTAATCCACAATTAACACCAACTCAGGTTAAGGATCTCATACGTATGCTTAAAGAACATAAAGATGCTTTTGCATGGGAATATTGAGACATGCACGGTATTCATCTTGACACTTGTACCCATCACATTTATATTGAAGAGGGAAGTCACCCAGTTCAAAAACTACAATACCGACTCAATCCTACCTTGCATGATATTGTCAAAGAGGAACTTCATAAACTTTTGAATGTTGGATTCATTTATCCAATTTTAAATAGCAAGTGGGTATCTTCCTTGGCTGTCGTTCCAAAGAAAAATGGTAAGTGGCATATTTGTGTTGATTATCGAGCTTTAAATAAGGCTACTAAGAAAGATCATTTTCCATTACTTTTTATTGATCAAGTCTTGGATACTCTTGTAGGGAAGAAATTCTTTTCCTTTTTGGATAGATTTAATGGTTACAACCAGATCTGCATTGCCCCAAAAGATAAAGACAAAACTACTTTTACTTGTCCACGGGGAACCTTTACATACACTGTTCTTCCTTTTGGGTTATGTAATGCTCCTGTGACATTTCAACGTGTAGTATTAAGCATTTTTGGTGATCTAGTTAATGATTGTGTAGAAGTCATATGGATGACTTTACTATTCATGGAAATACCTTTGAAGAAGCCAAAGATAACTTAGAGAAAGTGCTTAAGTGATGTATTGACACTAATTTGTCTTTAAGTCATTAGAAATGTCATATTTTGATGACAGAAGGAATTTTTTTAGGTCATTTAATCTCATCAAAAGGTATAGAGGTTAATCCCAAAAAAGATCCAAATAATTCAAGATCTCCCCACACCTTCAACACAAAAAGATGTTCGAAGTTTCCTTGGTCACACTAGATACTATAGGAGATTCATTCAGAACTTTAGTAAAATTGCTTCTCCTTTGTTTGCCTTGTTATTTAAAGATGTTGTTTTTACTTGGACCTTTTAATGTCAAGAGGTCTTTGAAACCATTAAGAACAAGTTAGTAACTACTCCTATTCTTAGAGGTCCTAACTGGGAATTACCATTCAATATCCACATTGATGCCTCTAATTTCTCAATGGGAGAAGTACTTGGACAAAAGGAGGACAATCTCTTCTATTCAATCTACTACATTTGTAAGAATTTCACTAGTGCTGAGGTAACTATATAGTAACTGAAAAAGAATTTTTAGCTATTGTTTATGCTATTAATAAATTTTGACACTACATTACTAGTTATAAGGTGTTTTTTCATACTGATCGTTCAACAATTCAATTTTCTATGAATAAACCTATGGTAACTATTAGGGTTATTAGATGGTTGCTTCTATTACAAGAATTTGATGTCACTATACTTGATAAGCCTGGTCGATAAAATGTGGTTGCAGATTTCTTGTCCTAGATACCTCAGTCAAATAATGAAGTTGTTCCTGTTGATGACTCATTCCCTAATGAACACCTCTTTACAATCTCTACCAAAATTTCTTGGTATACCGACATTGCTAACTATTTGGTTACATGCAAATTCCCACTGTACTTCACCCCTCGTGAGCATCATAAGTTGGTGGGCCTTAGTGGATAGTATACTTGGTTTAATGGTCTTCTATTTTGAACCGGCATTGACAATATCATGTGCCATTGCATTCCTGAGGAAGATATCTTTGAAATTCTCTGTGCTTGTCATACTGAACCTTGCAAAGGACACTTTGCTACTCAATGAACTACTCACAAGATTCTGACTATAGGATATTACTAGTTACACTCCATTAGGGTTGCAAATGTTATGTTCAACATTGTGACCAGTGCCAACGCATGGGTCATCCTACATGATCAAATGAGATGCCACTTCACCCTTAGCTTTCTTTTGAACCTTTTGAAAAAGGGGTCTTGATTTTGTTGTGTGAGGCCTCGCCCCGACACATCGTAGCATAGTGATATATTACTATTATTTTGATATTCATGACTCAAGATGTCGAGACATTATCTGATGCTTAGAACATACTATATTATTTCATGTTGTGTGATGTTACTTTCAAATATATTTGATGGTTGTCATTTAATGTTTCATGTATTTGTATGTTGATGAAATCAGTAATGTAATATTGAGACTTTGATTTAAGAGATTTTTAAATGGTTAAGAATTAAGCAGGATGAAGAAACCCTTATTGATGTATGTTTTAATTTATGTCAATTTTTGATACGTATACATATATGTACATGTGATTTTATGGGACTACTGATGTGTGCAATGAGTGTGTAGATATTTTAGCCGAGAAACCCTACAGAGGAACATAACTGATCTCTATGTGCTAATTTTGGAAACCTTGTTGTTCATAATTCACGTATTGTATTGTGAGATGTATGTATGTATCTTTCGGTGTTCAGTGAATGTTAGTGTTCGTAACTATGTTCTTTTAGTGTCGCTTGACACTCGTAAATTATTTATGTTCTTCAATGTGCTATTTAGGGTTGGTTGTTTAACCTTTTGACCCAAGTCGGTTTAGTTGGTGTTAGTTGCTATTGGTTTCTTAATCAAGGTTAGTCTTTCCTTAATCCATATTAGTGCTTAATCTGCAATGTTAGAGTAGTTCGAAGGTCCAATTTTACTCCTAGATTTTGTTTGGCTCTAAACTTTTTTCCAAAGGCTTAAAACATGAAATTATTATACCCAAAGGGTATGGGTATGGGTTAGGGGTCTTTTCCAACCCCTAAGCCCCTTTTATTGACTTTTGAGGCCACTCAAAAAGTCTCATTTTTCCTTTGTGCGAAAATTGCAAGTGGTTATCTTGAGTCACCTCACCTCCTCTTAGACCTTAACCATAGGGTGGGTTGAGTTAGGAGTTTCTATAATTGCTAGTGGGTGAAAGTAGTTATTGCTCCTTTTGGTGGTTGAGTTTGAGGCTTATTTAGAGGCCCTTCTTGGACTTGTGGAGGTGGTTACCCAATCTCTACATTTAGAGAGGAGTTTTTGAAGATTGAAGGAAGGAAGTGGAAACTCTATTCAAACTTGTTCATTGCCATTACATCTTTGTGAAGGTAGGAATTTCTCATCTCTGTTGTATAGATTTTCATGTTTGTTTCATGCTTATGCTACCTTGTTGTCAACTGAATAGTTGTATGATTGTGGGTATGTTGGGAAGATTTGAAAATGATGTTATTTTGGATGATTTCCTTTCATGTTTATGTTTGCAATTTTGAAATTTTTCTTGCATGGGTGTTTTGATATTACTCACCCTTGGAGAGGGCAGAAGTGACCAATTTTGGGAAAGGTCTATTTAGTTGAACTCCAACCAGTGTAGAGTCTCTTCTCAGGATGAGAAGAGGGAGAGAGGGTAGGGTGTTATGGGCCCCTACCCGTCAACACAAACGTCGTATGATTATGGCATGGTTAAATGGAAGAATGAAAGTTCTTGGTTAATAGCCCCGATTGGGCATATGATTTGGTGTTGTGCTTGACTTCTCCTATTGGAAGAATCCACCTTTCCCTAGTGTTGATTCATTGTGGATCTCATTGTGAAAACCTTGTATGAATATGTATGTTTGAATTGTTCTTGGTTATGTTTTTGGTCACCTGATTAGATTTTGTTCCCTCCATGGTTCTAGAAATTTGTTGCAAAAAACATTATAAATCCCTTGATGAGGGTCATGAAGAAAATTCAATTAAATTATTGAAATTTAGGATTGATATCCTATTGTAAATTATATTTTAAACTTTGTTGTAAATGGCAACAAAGCTAGGTTTTCTTCTTGGTTCCTTCCCCGCTGAGCCTTTGAATAAGGTTTGCCAATAAAATTAGTGTTTTGAGCATAATTGGTCATCGTGTGATTTAATCGTGATTTAAATTTAGATGGATGAATCTCAAAAATAGGATGGAATTGATGATGTTCAATTTGGTAAAATTTCAAGTTTTCTTTTATGTTGAAAATAAATATTATGATCATGGATATAGATTCAGGTTGCATGATTATTTAAATCAACAAGTATTGCATTATTGAATAAATGGATAATTCATATTCTTAGTATGTTAAGGTTGTAATTAGGCTTTATGGATTTTCATTTAAAAGAAATTATTGACAAAGTTTGAATTATTCCAATTTAAGATTTATAGGAGATCAAATGATTTTTTTATAAATGTTTTAAATCTATTAAAAAAAAATACCCCTTAAAAAAAAAAAAAAAAAAATATATATATATATATATATATATATATATATATATATATATATATATATTCTTGCCTTGTAATTTCTATACTTAGAAAAATTTTCATCAAAAAAAAAAGTGTGTTGTAAGAGAGTAAAACTCTCTGCCTTTTGTATGGGAGGAGAAATTAAATGGATTTAAACAACAGAGAATATTCTTAAATGATCCTTTTATTTAAAATTTGGAATTAAAAAAAATAGAATAAAATACATTTTGAATAAATCAATTCAAAAAATATATATATCTAATTCCTATCAACTAAACTTAATGCAATAACTTTTATAAATATCCATCTTTGCTATCTATAAAACTTTATGTCATTAATGTATTCCCTCACCTTGGTGGACGTCAATTTGAAAAGAGGTTTTAAAAATGTTTTAATTTCTTGCAAGTTCTTGGTCATCACATGGGATGATGTCACCCCTTGTCCCCTCCAATTATGGTGGTTGAGTTTTAAAATTGTTAAATGTTGCTTAAGAATTTTTGCATTTTGACCACCTTTCATATTAAAACCTTGGGTCTGCACTTAAAATCTTGGTCTGCGCTCCATGTGGTTGGGCAGAGCGTTGTCCCAAGGACAGCGCTTGGGAAGCGCTGCCCATGGAGTAGGGTAGGGGGTAGATGTAGGGTGGGGTGTAGGGTAGCTTAGGGTTTGGGTTAGATGTTTTATTTGAAAGTTAGATTAAATTTAGCATGTTTTAGTTAGTTGTTTTAGTAGTTAGTTGTATTTAGTTTAAATTGTAAATTGTTAAGTTATTTGTTTAAATTATATATATATATATATATATATATATATATATATATATATATATATATATATATATTTCTTTAGTAATATTAATTTGATTTCATGTTTTAATTAGATAGTTTTAATTTTATTTAAATTGTAAAGTTAAGTTCTACTTAAAAATTAGACACTCATTTTGTATATGGTTAGATCAATTTTAGATTTAGTTAGTTAGTTTAAGTTAAATTAGTTAGTTGTTAGTAAATTAAATTTTTGACTAGTGTATATTTCACATTAATAACCTTTAATTTAAGTTTGGGATTAATGTTTTTTTTTTTAAAGTGTTATAATTATTTTAGTTCGTTCTAATTAGATAAAGTATGAAAGGTTAATTGGCTATTTGATATAGGATTAAACTCGGGTTTATTTGATTGGATTTTATGATTAATCTAAACCCAATTTCATTTAGATTGTTATTAAAATAATTTTCACATGGTTGTTTAAGCAATGTAATAAAAAATCAAATAAACATTGATATCAATCTAATAATGAAGAACTTCAAAATCCTGACGATGTATTCCTCCACAAAAGCTTTAAACTTTAGATGATGTAGTGAACCTTTAATTAAATGGTAATCAATCATTTTTTTAAAAAAAAAATTGTGTTTTGCCCCGTAGTTTGGGCATGACATTTTGGTATCAGAGGCCGTGTTTCAACACTAGGAACCTTAAGCCATTGTGCTTCCTAAACTTAACTCAAAATTTTTAATATGTAGATGTCGCCTATTACTCATAGCCGATGAGGCAGAGGTCGTAGGGCTAGGGGTGGTAGAGTAGGACAGGAGGATGGACCACCTCCACCACCACCACCACCACCTCCACCTCCACCACCACCCAACCTGAACCAAGACATTATAGATGCACTTCAAACTTTGATCGGTGTAGTTCAGTAGAGAGTAGTACCTGTAGTTCAGCCAGTTCAACAGATTCCAGTAGTGGAAGCAAAGGAACCCAGAGGAGGTGGACCCAGAGTCACAGAGAGGACTAGAAGTCCCCCACTGAGGCAGTTAGAGGGTCAGGGTGAACACGAGGAAGAGTCCATACACCAGAGAGGACCCCCTTTTGACAAACCTCCTAGACATGTAGGAGATGATATCAAGGAATTGATTTGACTTGGGCCACCATTATTTACCGGTTCCACTAAGGGAATAGTAGCAGAGGCATGGTTACAGAGCCTACAATGATGCTTTGTGTTAATCCCTTATGGAAGTAATCTAAAAGCATGCCTAGTAGTTTATCAGCTGAGAGGGGATGCCTCCAACTAGTGGCATCAGGAGGAGATCATAGGTGGAGTGAGGATGGACACCCTCACATGGGAATCTTTCCTAGAAATATTTCGGGAGAGGTACTTGTCAGAGCATTTTCGGTAGAAAAAGATAGAGGAGTTCCATTCTCTTTATCAGAGAGGCCTTACAATGGCTTAATACAAGACCAGGTTTCTCGAGCTCCTTCCTTATGTGGAATACATGAAGGACGAGAAACTACAGGTGCATCACTTTATCATGGGTCTAAATTTCTCACTTCAGGGCCCAGTTAGGATGGCTTTCCCTACCACCTTTAGACATGCAGTGGAGATAGCACTAGTTTCTGAGGATATTCTAGGTAGGTAGGAGCCACGGGATCGATCTCAGAATCAAAACTCTTCCCAGCAGAAACCCCCTTGGAAAGGGAATTAGAACTATATAGCAGGGTCCTCTAAGGGCCAGTAGTCTCAGCAGCCAAAACCCCAACAACAGTAGAAAACTTCTTAGGGTTATTAGGGCTCCAAGCCCAAGCAGTGGCAGTCACAAGGCTCTAGGTAGGATTAGAAAGTATAGGCCCCACAGTCACAGTTAGTGAAGACTCAACAGTCTTCTACGGGTGGTTACAATGGATCTAGCAGGTCAGGAGGCCCACAGCAGTCTGGGTCATAGGGTGCTCGATCTTATACTCGCGAACCATGCTACACTTGTGGTGGCATGGGTCATATAGCTAGGGAGTTTCTATAGGGATAGGCATCCAGTGGTCAGAGCAAGGCTTTTTCAGAGCCGACAGTTGGTGACATGGGTAGATCCCATAGAGTTTTTGCAACGGTTGACAACCTCCAAGCTGAGCATCAGGCCATAGTTATTGAGGCTACAGGTATTATACAGGGCCATATGGTTGCAGTTTTATTTGATTCCAGGGCTACTAACTCTTTTATATCTCCATTTGTGGTGGAGCATTGTGGGCTAGTGGCAGTTAGATAGGATGTTAGTTGGGAAGTAGAGTTAGCCTCAGGAGCTAGAGTGTCAGTTAATTCCATGGTGTGGAGTTGTCAGATGCAAATTGGAGACATGTCCACTAGGACTGATCTACGCATTACCCCTCTAGGTTCTTATGATGTTGTTCTTGGCATGGATTGTCGATAGAAGAGGGTGGAATGTGTGGATGATAATGGTATCTCTAGGCAGATCTTCGGAGTGAAGAGGTCGGTGTCCCTTCATATGATTTCCGCTATGTAGCTTAGATGGTGCATGCAAAAGGGTTGTCAATTGTTTGCTATCACTATTAGTGACAGAGAGGAAGATTCAAAGAGGGAGCCATCCCTTGATGATTTTCCAATCCTTCAGGAGTTTGCAGATGTGTTTCCTTTAGAGCTTCCTGGTACGCCTCCACCTCAAGCAGTGGATTTTCACATAGACCTAGTGCCAGGAGCCGAGCCGGTTTTGAGAGCACCATACAGGATGAATACCCACGAGCTTAGTGAGCTAAAGCCTCAGTTGGAGGAACTCTTAGAGAAGGGGCATATTCGACCTAGTGTGTCACCTTGGGGTGCACCAGTGATCTTCGTCAAGAAGAAGGACGGATCACTTAGGTTGTGTATTGATTATCGACAATTGAACAAAGTGACCATTAAAAACTAATATCCTCTTCCCAGAATCGATGATCTCTTTGATCAGTTGCTAGGTGCTCGAGTATTTTCATAGATTGATCTGAAGTCAAGTTATCATTAGTTGAGGATTGTTGATAGTGATATCCCCAAAATAGCTTTCTGTACTAGGTATGGCCACTACGAGTTCACTGTGGTACCTTTTGGCCTTACGAATGCTCTAGCTATATTCATGAGCCTCATGAATGGAGTATTTCATACCTTTTTGGATAAGTTTGTGGTTGTGTTTCTTGATGACATTCTAATTTATTCTCATGATGAGAGAGAGCATGAAGAGCACCTAAGACAGGTATTGTAGAGGCTGAGAGAGAATCAGTTGTTTGGCAGCTTGTCGAAGTGTGCATTCTTCAGACCCAAGATACATTATTTGGGTCATGTCATATCAGGTGATGGTGTCTCAGTAGACCCATCAAAGATTAGGGCTATCATGGATTGGCTAGCACCCACCAGTGTTACTAAAGTGAGGAGCTTTATTGGGCTAGTAGGATATTACTGATGTTTCATTTCAGGATTCTCTAGATTGGCACACCCCATCACATCTCTTCAAAAAAAGGGGAAGAAGTACGAGTGGACAAAGAAGTGTGGTAGAGCTTTTCAAGAGCTCAAGAAAGCCCTCACGAGTGGACCAATTCTTGTAGTACCAGATCCTGTTGCAAATTTTGTGGAGTGCACTAATGTATCTTTAGATGGTTTAGGGGAAGTCCTTATGTAGGAAGGACGACCTATTTCCTTTGAGTCTAGAAAGTTGAAGACTCATGAACTCAATTATCCTACTCACGACCTAGAACTAGCGGCAGTGGTTTATGCCTTGGTGAGATGGTGACATTTCCTTCTAAGTCATAGATTCGAGCTTCATTCTGATCACCAGAGCTTGCAGTACATATTTTCTCAGCCAAACCTTAATGTTAGGCAAAGAAGGTGGATGGAGTTTCTGTGTGAGTATGATTTTGATGTTCATTACGTCAAGGAAAAGGAGAATGTGGTTGCAGATGACTTAAGTAGAAGGCACCATGAGCTTTCATCTATGACTACTTGCACTGACTTGAGAGAGCAGATCTTACAACACTTACTAGCCAATGAGCTTTATGCAGAAGTTAGTCAGTTAGTACATTCTCAAAGACCCTTGGAAGGGAAGTTTGCAAAGTATTCCTTGGAGTCCAATGGACTTTTGCATCATATGGGACGTATGTATGTACCTTCCATTGGGGGTTTGCGCGAGCTCATTTTACTTGAGGCTCATAGAGCACCTTATGCAGTGCACCCTGGTGTTAAGAAGTTACATGCAGATTTGATGCAGTTGTATCATTGGCTAGGCATGAGAGTTGCAGTTGGCTTTGGGCACTAGGCTCAATTTTAGTACAACGTACCATCCTTAGACTGATGGCCAGACCGAGCGAGTGAATCAGGTTTTGGAGGACATGCTACGTATGTACGTAATGGATCATCAGGTCAAATGGGAGGAATACCTACATCTTGTCGAGTTTGTCTATAACAATGGGCATCATTCTTCCATAGGTATGCTGCCTTATGAGGCTTTGTATGGGAGACTGTGCAAGACACCCTTGAGTTGGGATAGGATCGAGAATCGAGTATCTATTGGTCCCCAGTTAGTAAAGGAGATGGAGCAGTAGGTGAACCTAATTAGATAGCGCCTGAGAGAGGCACACGATAGGCAGAAGAAGTATGCTGATGCAAAGATGTCAGATAGAGAGGATCAGGTTGGTGATAGAGTGTTCTTGAGGGTGCGACCACACAAGAGTCCGATTCAATTTGGAAAGGGTTCTAAGTTGGCACCCCAGTTTTTTGGGCCATTCGAGATCCTAGAGAGGATAGGACCTATTGCATACTCTTTAGCTTTGCCACGTAGCCTATCGCGCATCCATGATGTGTTTCATATTTCAGTACTTAGAGGATACATTTATGATGAGTCTCATATTATAGATTGGGATACTTTACAGGTGGAGTCAGATGGATAGCTAGCACTAGAGCCTATTTGCATTATTTCTCGACAAACCCTAGCACTTCAAGGCTGAGAGCTGGACCAAGTTAGGGTCCAGTGGGATTGTTACGATGAGGTCACGGCTTCATGGGAGGATGCATCGTAGATGCGATCTCAGTACCCATATCTTTTTGATGAACTCCAGGAGGAAGTTCATGCCTAGTGGGGGAGGATGTCAGGCCTCACCTTGACCCATCATAGCATAGTGATACATTAGTATTATTTTAAAATTCATGACTCGAGATGTCAAGACATTATCTGATGCTTAGAACATACTATATTATTTCATGTTGTGTGATGCTACTTTCAGATATATTTGATGGTTGTCATTTAATATTTCATGTATTTGTATGTTGATGAAATTAGTAATGTAAGATTGAGACTTTGATTTAAGAGATTTTTAAATGGTTAAGAGTTAAGCAGGATGAAGAAACCCTTATTGATGTATGTTGCAATTTATGTGGATTTTTGATACGTATACATATATGTACATGTGATTTTACGGGACTACTGATGTATGCAATGAGTGTGCAGATATTTTAGCCGAGAAACCCTATGGAGGAAAAGAACTGATCTCTATGTGCTAATTTTGGAAACCTTGTTGTTCATAATTCATGTATTGTATTGTGAAATGTATGTATGTATGTTTCGATGTTCAGTGAATGTTAGTGTTCGTAACTATTTTCTTTTAGTGTCGCTTGACACTTGTAAATTATTTATGTTCTTCAGTGTGCTATTTAGGGTTAGTTGTTTAACCTTTGGACCCAAGTTGGTTTAGTTGGTGTCAATTTCTATTGGGTTCTTAATCAAGGTTAGCCTTTCCTTAATTTGGATTAGTGCTTAATCTACAATGTTGGAGTAGTTAGAAGGTCCTATTTTATTCGTAGATTTTGTTTGCCTCTAAACTTTTTTTCTAAGGATTAAAACATGAAATTATTATACCCAAAGGGTATGGGTATGGGTTAGGGGTCTTTTCCAACCCCAAAGCCCCTTTTATTGACTTTTGAGGCCACTCAAAAAGTCTCATTTTTCCTTTGTGCGAAAATTGTAAGTGGTTATCTGGAGTCACCTCACCTCCCCTTAGGGTTTAACCATAGTGTGGGTTAAGTTAGGAGTTTCTAGAATTGCTAGTGGGTGGAATTAGTTATTGCTCCTTTTGGTGATTGAGTTTGAGGCTTATTTAGAGGCCCTTCTTGGACTTGTGGAGGTGGTTACCCAATCTCTACATTTAGAGAGGAGATTTTGAAGATTGAAGGAAGGAAGTGGAAACTCTACTCAAATTTGTTCATTGCCATTACCTCTTTGTGAAAGTAGGAATTTCTCATCTCTCTTGTATAGATTTTCATGTTTGTTTCATGCTTATGTTACCTTGTTGACAAGTTAATGTTTGTATGATTGTGGGTATGTTGAGAAGATTTGAAAACCATTTAATTTTGGATGATTTCCTTTCATGTTTATGTTTGCAATTTTGAAATTTTTCTTGCATGGGTGTTTTGGTATTACTCACCCTTGGAGAGGGTAGAAGTCACCAATTTTGGGAAAGGTCTATTTAGTTGGACTCCAACCAGTGTAGAGTCTCTTCTCAGGATGAGAAGAGGGAGAGAGGGTAGGGTATTATGGGCTCCTACCCGTCAACACAAACCTCGTATGAGTATGGCATGGTTAAATGGAAGAACAAAAGTTCTTGGTTAATAGCCTCGATTGGGCATCTGATTTGGTGTTGTGCTTGACTTCTCCTATTGGAAGAATCCACCTTTCCCTAGTGTTGATTCATTGTGGATCTCATTGTTAAAACCTTGTATGAATATGTATGTTTGAATTGTTCTTGGTTACGTTTTTGGTCACCTGATCAGATTTTGTTCCCTCCATGGTTCTAGAAATGTGTTGCAGAAAACATTATAAATTCCTTGATGAGGGTCATGAAGAAAATTCAATTAAATTATTGAAATTTGGGATTGATATTCTATTGTAAATTGTATTTTAAACTTTGTTGTAAATGGCAACGAAGCCGGATTTTCTTCCTAGCTCTTTCCTAGCCGAGCCTTTGAATAAGGTTTGCCAATAAAATTGGTGTTTTGAGCATAATTGGTCATCATGTGATTTAATCATGATTTAAATTTAGATGGATGAATCTCAAAAATAGGATGGAATTGATGATGTTCAATTTGGTAAAATTTCAAGTTTTCTTTTATGTTGAAAATAAAAATTATGATCATGGATGTAGATTCAGGTTGCATGATTATTTAAATCAACAAGTATTGCATTATTGAATAAATGGATAATTCATATTCTTAGTATGTTAAGGTTGTAATTAGGCTTTATGGATTTTCATTTAAAAGAAATTATTGACAAAGGTCGAATTATTCCAATTTAAGATTTATAGGAGATCAAATGATTTTGGTATAAATGTTTTAAATCTATTAAAAAAAATACACCTTAAAAAAAATTAAAAAAAAAAATATATATTCTTGCCTTGTAATTTCTATACTTATAAAAATTTTCATCAAAAAAAAGTGTGTGTTGTAAGAGAGTAAAACTCTCTGCCTTTTGTATGGGAGGAGAAATTAAATGGATTTAAACAATAGAGAATATTCCTAAATGATCCTTTTATTTAAAATTTGGAATTAAACAAAATAGAATAAAATACATTTTGAATAAATCAATTCAAAATATATATATATCTAATTCCTATCAACTAAACTTTATGCAATAACTTTTATAAATATCCATCTTTGCTATCTATAAAAGTTTATGTCATTAATGTATTCCCTCACCTTGGTGGACGTTAGTTTGAAAAGAGGTTTTAAAAATGTTTTAATTTCTTGCAAGTTCTTGGTCATCACATGGGATGAAGTCACCCCTTGTCCCCTCCAATTATGGTGGTTGAGTTTTAAAATGGTTAAATGTTGCTTAAGGATTTTGGCATTTTGACCACCTTTCTTATTAAAACCTTGGGTCTGCGCTTCCTTAAAGTCTTGCAGAGCGCTGTCCCAAGGACAACGCTCCCTTGGGAAGCGCTGCCCATGGAGTAGGATAGGATGTAGATGTAGGGTAGCTTAGGGTTTGGGTTAGATGTTTTATTTGAAAGTTAGAAAAATTTAGTATGTTTTAGTTAGTTGTTTTAGTAGTTAGTTGTATTTAGTTTAAATTGTAAATTGTTAAGTTATTTGTTTAAATTATATATATATATATATATATTTCTTTAGTAATATTAATTTGATTTCATGTTTTAATGAGATAGTTTTAATTTTATTTAAATTGTAAAGTTAAGTTCTACTTAAAAATTAGACACTCATTTTGTATATGGTTAGATCAATTTTAGATTTAGTTAGTTAGTTTAAGTTAAATTAGTTAGTTGTTAGTAAATTAAATTTTT
The DNA here is from genome assembly GCA_028749045.1 of Cupressus sempervirens. Classification (NCBI taxonomy): domain Eukaryota; kingdom Viridiplantae; phylum Streptophyta; class Pinopsida; order Cupressales; family Cupressaceae; genus Cupressus; species Cupressus sempervirens. Next base: position 570,270,928 of record CM053793.1, read on the forward strand.
GACTAGTGTATATTTCACATTAATAACCTTTAATTAAGTTTGGGATTAATGTTTGTTTTTTTTAATTGTTGTAATTGTTTTAGTTCGTTCTAATTAGATAAAGTATGAAAGGTTAATTGGCTATTTGATATAGGATTAAACTCGGGTTTATTTGATTGGATTTTACAATTAATCTAAACCCAATTTCATTTAGATTGTTATTAAAATAATTTTCACATGGTTGTTTAAGCAAAGTAATAATGAATCAAATAAACATTGATATCAATCTAATAACGAATAACTTCAAAATCTTGATGATGTATTCCTCCACAAAAGCTTTAAACTTAAGATGATGTAGAAAACCTTTACTTAAACAGTAATCAATCATTTAAAAAAAAAAAAAATTGGTGTTTTTGCCCCGTAGTTTGGGCATGACATGTTGGACCTATTAATCCACCTTCTAGAAACAAGGAATATATTATTGTTTGTACAAATTATGTCACAAAGTGGGTTGAAGTAGTTGCACTAAAGCACACTAGAGATACCAAAGTTGCTGAATTCTTATATTATGAAATCTTTAGTCGCTTTGGTGTTCCATGCAAAATCACTACTAATCAAGGACCTCAGCTCACTTCTAACCTCATTTCTGCATTACTCAAGGAATATGAGATTTGCCATAGAAAATTGTCACCTTATCATCCTCAAGAAAATGGACAAGTTGAGGTAACTAATCAGGAACTAGAGAATATTCTTACCAAAATTGTTGTTCTTCATGAGCGTGATTGGGCCACATGACTTCCTAAAGCTGTGTGGGCCTATTGTACTACATGGAAGACCACCACTGGTCTAACCCCATATGAATTGGTTTATGGTAAGAAGGTTGTACATCCTATTGAGTTCAAGATTAAGACTCTTTCAACTGCACTTGAACTCAGATTGAGTCTCTCTGATGCTCAAAAGGAATGACTAACACAACTCCACTCCCTTGATCAGTTATGTCAAGAGGCACTTCTTCATACTAAATTTATTCAAAATCAATGAAGATTGTGGCATGACAAACACATTTTTCAACGTTCTTTTCAGCTTGGTGATTGGGCACTTTTATACAATTCCTGATTCCAAGATTTTAAAGGTAAATTTCATACAAGGTGGCTTGGACCTTATGAAATTGAACATGTATATGACAATGGTGTAGTCCAACTTTGCATTGTGGATTTTGAATGTCACAAGCTTCTTGTTTATGGTCATCAATTGAAGCTATATAAGAGGTCTCTCTCAAAGGAAACTTTCTTTCTGGAGATTGCCAAGGAACTTACCAGGGTTCCCTTCGGTCTCCTTCAACATTGAGAGTGTATATATATGTATATATATATATACTAAATAAATATATATTCAAAAATAAATAAATAAATAAATAAAATAATAATATAAAATAAAATTTTAAAAAAAAAAAAAATATATATATATATATATATATATATATATATATATAAGTGAAAAGATCCAACAATGAAAACCAGTTCTCTAGCGTTGTTGGCCAACTACTTGTTGAAAACTGGGCAATCCAGCAACTTTTAGTTGTTAGACTTCCTGGACATGAAAACTGGTTCACCAATGCTTCTAGGTGGCTCTTGATTGAAAATCAATCTCTTGGCAGTCTAGTGTCATAAAATATTTTTAAAAAAAAAATCACAATCAAATTTTGCAACAGGAAATTTTCTTGTTTCTATCACCTCCTTCTCTTAGCGTTTAGTGACTCTCCTATTGCTTTGGCTTTTTCAAATGAACTCCACAACTCTCCTTGCCATGTGTCACTATTCATGATCTTCTCCTTTGATGATCGTCCTTTCTAAATCTTTCTATTGCCGGTTTCATTTCTTCTCACATGCTATCTTCATTTTTCGAAAGTGTTCCTTGGATTTTTTGGCATAATTACTCCATATTTGACTCGTGCGGCATGGATATTGCTCAATCATCACTCCATCATTGATAATCGATCATTCTTCTACTTTTTAGGGAGTCTTCTTACCTTCCTTTTTTGTTGTACTTTATTTTCTATTTTTATAATCTCTAGCTTTAGCAAAAATAGAATGTTTTCTTGCTAAAGTTGGGGGAATGTCATACCTCTGCATTCCCATTAATTATTTTTGTTCTTGCCACTTTCTCCTTATGATTTCTTCACACAAGTTGGAGCCCTATCACAATTATTTTACCTCTGCATTTTCCATTAAAACGACAAATTTTGATCAGCCCTCCATTCCTCTTTGTTTTCCTTCCAGATTCAAATTTTTTTGTTGTCATGGGTGGAAAATGTAAGCGGTTTGAACTAGACTCCATGGACAAGCTACTGGAAAAAAATGAAGCCTAGAAGATTTTTTGTCATGGAGGATGACATCAATTTTTTCGTCAGCTAGAGGGTTATGACCTTACCATTGCTAAAGAATTTTCCCATACCTCTGGTCAAGACTCTATGACAATACGAGGCATCACCTTTCCCGTGATGGTGCAGACAGTGGCCATTGTAACAGATCTTCCACAAGGAGCTTGATGCAAAACCCTTCCTTCACCATGGGATTTGTTAAGCCATTTTATAGATCAGTATATTACTTGTGAGGGCTTCTTTAACTTTGTTCATGCACATCATTTACGACTTATGCTTCACTTGAGGGTAGGGCAACTGGTTAATCTTCCTTATTATCTATATTATTCCTTGAAGAGAGCTTGCACTCAATTTAGGGAAGGTCATGAAAATTCCCTAGCACATCATGGTTTAATCAAGCTACTGGTCATTTATGGTCTTCAGCTCTAGGAAACTCCCATAGCATGGGTTGCATTTGTTGACCCTACATATAATGCCCTTCAAACCTAGCAAAAAGAAATTGAAACTATGATTGAGGAAAAACCCTCTCCAAGCCATGACCCAGAGATAACCCCTATTGTTAAACCCTTGCAAACACCCTAAAAGGGCCTAAACATTTCCTCTAGTACAAAAACACCTAGCCCCTCTCTAGTATGTCGTAATCTACCACAATTTGCTAGCCATTTAGAGAACCTAGCCAATGCTACTCAAGCTACTACAAATGTCAAAGTTGAAATCCTGACCATTAGTTCTAATAAGAAATGGAAGGAAATAGTGGACAGAGAATCTCGCCATCAAGACAGGCATATAAAAAAGCAGAGGAAGACAACATTCATAGAAAGTTTACTAAAATCTGCCAATAAAGAAGACAATTTTAATGAAGGTGACACTACTGCAGACTAGTGTGATCCTCCAGATGAATTGAGAAATCTAGGAGTGAATAAGGAGGGAGAAACCTTAGAAGGCCAAACTTTAAATTCTAATGAGGAACCTAAATTGCCATCTATGCAAGAAACAAGCCTTGATAAAGCTATGGAATCTCCAAAGAATAACCCTGATCAAGAAGACAAGGGTCAACCAACATTGGAAGTAGGTGTTGAATTTGAATTCGATGTTTTATGGGAAGATGATACATTGCAAAATACTTCTCAGAAAACCCATGGATAGGATGAAGATGATTTAAAGAAAAATCTAGAAGATACTATTGAAACATCTCAAAAAGAAACTCTTATAGGAGATGCTATACGAACTATAGAGAATTCCTATCACCTGGAACCTGTTAAGGCCACGACATCACAATTTTTGACTATTTCTAAAATGCTTGCACAAGACCTTTTAGGTACTTTTGGTCTTCTTTTTAACCCTATTCCACTAGAAATGACAATACCAAACATTCACATGGTTACTCTTAATGAATTTTTGCATACTTTAATACAACTTTAGCAGGAGCTTCAACAAATTAGAACCAAGGTCATATTATAAGATAATGTTAATAGTCCAACTCTTGTCCCAAAAGAGTCTATGGAGTACCCTGACAGCAATGTTCCACCTGGTTTGTATACTTTTTTTGCATGACGACATGCAAATCCATTAGTTGGGGGGAGATGATGAGTCCTGATAGTGCCCTATTTTTGTTAATCTTTTTCCTTATACATTTCCCACTTCTTTGGCATAAAATTCCCTTTTTGCTAAACTATTGATAGGAAACTAGAATATCTAAGGACTTCTTTAAAGAGGGAAGAATAGTTCCTGAAAAGTTATTAATTTTATGAAAATGATATATTGTGATTGATGCTACTATAGGATCTAAGAAAAATAGGGATGCATAAGAATGGAGCCAACTGTTTGACTGGAGGAACAATTTAAAAATTATAGTTTTGTTATGATATTTTTAGTAAATAGTTTGAATGTTTAAAACAGAATAGTTTTTGGCTATATGTTATTTTGGGCCAAGATCATTTTGTAAATAGTTATATGGCCATAGTTATATGGCCAATGGCAAAAACAAATTATCTTCCATAATTAGGGAATAGGCCATTTGTCATTCTAGTGTAGTTGATTTGGTTAAAACTTATTAAGTCTATATAAGTCAATAAAAATTGCAAAGACAAATAATGTATGATATATGAAAAAATACTCTCTTTATATTATCTTTGGAAATTTGTGATATGGAGAATGTGTAGTCTCTATAGTAGTTGACTTTTAGACATCTCTCACTCTGTGAACCAGAGGAGGGCCCCCTCTTGGGAAGCTTGGTGAGATCACTTTAGTTTATTTTGTGAGTATTTTGTCGTGATTGATTCTTTATACATCTTTCTATAGATTAAATGGAATGTGTCTATTTAGGTATTTATCAATCGTCAGAGTTTATTGATGCCTGTTATTGTTAATCAAAGATTTTATTGCTCGATGAAATAGTTGGCTAAAGCATTTGTATTTGTTTCGCTTATCATTGCTTTATCATTACTTAAATCTCCATCCATTCACTGAACCACTTCCTATCCTATTCACCATATTTCTTGTGGCACTAATCATACTCCTTGTTACTCCTATTATACTTCCTACTGTGCTCAGTATCAAAACTTGTTTATTGTGAGTAACTTCATGCCATCTATAAACCTCCTATCACAATCCAAGTAAAATTAGACCAACCTTTTATTCAGGCAAAACTTTGTAATAGAATTTGTGAAGACATTATAATTAATTAATTAAAGGAGTGTCAATAGTATTTGTGAATTATTTAGAAGTGTGTTAATAGTATTCATAAAGACATTGTGTGCAACTGTTAAAGTGTGAACTTTAGATTAGAGCCCTTTTTGCAAAAAGTAATCTTAGATGTGTGGAAATTTGAATAGTTCAATTTATTGGCAAGTAGTAATTGCATTCACAAACCTGTTGATTTATTATCTTCACCCCTTGAGAAAATAGCCATGATATCTCTCACAAGTATACAATTCTTGGATTGACATTCTTAGGGTAATTTTCATTCAACTATATCCATATAAAGGTCATCCAATTTAACCTCAGTTTTACCCAACATAAATTATACATGTAAATCTCAAGTTGCTACACCATATTCAAGATAATGTGGATAGGCTAGTGACCATTTTGAATCAAGATTTTTGTTTGATGAACAAAGTACATACTTGGGGCAAAGACTTGCAAGCACTACAGGAAATTAAAAGCCAAAGGTATTAGATGTTAATGGAAATATATACATCAAAAGAGTTAGATAAGATTGATGATTGGATAGAAAATATTGTGGATGGAAATAAAATAATGGAAACATTACACGAAAAGATTCACAAGCTCAAGGATCAAATCCAAGAGAAAATTTGGGAGGTAGAGAGGCATTATAGTGATGCTTGTTTAGACATTTTTCAAGATAATTCTAGGGATAAGTTAATACCTATTGTGGTAGAAATTGAGAAATTTTCAAAAACTTTTGAGGAAGCTTCCAATGATGATGACATCGAACAACCATTCGGAATGGAAGAAGCATTATTAGAGTTGAATGTGAATCTTAGAGATTTTATAGAGACATGCATCGAGGTGGGAGACTATAAGAAAAAATTCAAGGACAAGTATGAGGCCTTAGATTTGCTAGATGTAGCTCAAGTAACCAAGATCAATGAGAGGTTCAAGGGTGAATACCTAGGCATAGCTCTAGTATAAAGGGGAACAAAACTTAGAAGCCAGGATTTTAATTTTGACACTTAGTAAAATTTTGCATTTTTTGAGCCTACTTCTAAGGTGTTCAAGTGCGCAAGGTGCACAGGTGCCCTAGGTCACCTTTTTTAGTGGTGTTTTGGAAGATTTTAAAGAATTTAGAGGCACATAAATAGTTAATTGCCAGTTCTAAATTTAGAGCTTTTCATGTATCAGAAATAGATTCTAACAGTAGTTTAACTCCTATAGATGCCTAGTGAAGATGAAGCTTCTATTTTTGGCACTTCTAGAGACTCCTACATCATCTAATGGCTTTCTCTTTCTTATTTTCTCATGTTTTCTTTGTTTTAAGACATGTAAAGGATCATGCATCCAATTAATGATATAAATATGGATGGAGTCCTACTAAGCACTAGTTAGATAGTCAGTATGTACATAAATAAATTTGTTTTATTAGTTTAGAAGCATATGATTTCATAAAGATATTTCTCACTCTCAACACAAATTGAGGAGAAGATTTCTTATAAATTTAGGAATGCAATATGTATTCCAAGTTGCCATTATTTTGATGTAATAATATATGTTGTTGGTGCTCGCATTTGGAGTGTAGTGATTCTTTCCTAAGCATGTTATATTTTGTGGATGTGTGTTCATGAAGTGTAATTGAGCCAATAGTTTTATTGTGTTGTTATGGTTGTGTGGTCTTTTAATTCTGGTTTTTTCTACAGGTCTACAAATTCCACTGATGTACTTAGTTCGAGAAGAGATCACCATATTTTTCCTGCATAGCTTTTCATCTCACATTAGCACACTTTCTATGGCCTTGTGATGTGATGAAAAGTGAAACATCTTACAATTATTGAATTCCCATCAATGATTGCATCAATAGAATTAAGGAAGCACTATTCCTATTTTCATTGGTTACCCACTGATCTTTTCAAAGGCTAAACTCACAAATGTGTTGTTTTGGTGGTTTATGTCCGTTAGGATTTTACTTTTTATGTTATTTACTTAAACTTCTTATTACCTTATCTGCATTATTTGCTTTACTAACCCCCTCATTAAATTAGTAATTCATATAGTTGCATTGATAGATTGCATTCATCATAAAATAGAAAATACAAAAATATATATCCTTTTGTGTGTTTTATTCTTTTGAAGCAACAAGCTAATTCAAAATCTTATCTGAATTATTTAACAAACCAACAAAGGCCTCCTTGTGAAAAAATATATTTATCTTCAACTATGTAGATTCTAGTAGGTTACAAGATCACCCAAAACTTTGGAGTTGAACCCATATTAATTTTTTAAGAGAGGAGTTTGAAAGGATTCCTATCATTAAGCACCATGCAAAATGAAAGCTCAACAAGATTGAAACCTATCTTGGATAAGCTGGTTTTGAAGAACCAAATAGACTTTTTAGGAGGAAGAAACATTATGGATGCACTTATTACTACCAGTGATCTTATTCACTCCATGAATGGTAATGATAAGGCTACTATGACCCTTAAACTTGAAATTTCTAAGGCCTATGATCATGTGAAATGGTCCTTCTTAGACAAAGTTCTATCTAGATTTGGGTTCAAAGGGAAACTTCACAAGATTATTATAACTTGTGTGATCACTACTAAATATGATTTCCTTATTAATATCAAGCCTACTAGTTTTTTCTCCACATGAGATGTTGTTAGACAAGGAGATCCGTTGTTGCCTTATCTTTTCACTCTGAAGGAAGAAGTTCTTGGGAGGAACCTCTCTTAAAAAATTCTTACTAATTCTATTTCTAGTGTTAAAGCTACTTCTAGGCTTCCAACATGTATTCACCAATAGTTCATGGATAGTACTATGCCTTTTGGAGCAACTATCATTTTTGAAGTGACTTCTTTGAAATCTCTTCTCACTGACTATGTTGCTCTCTCAGGTTGGCATGTTAACTTTATAAAAAGTAAGTGCATCTTCTTCAAAACTAATAGCGAGGTCTAGTAAAGTATTTTAAGGGTGCTAGTATGTAACATTTATGTTATCCCCGATATCTTTCTTGGTCTCCCTTTCTCCCCATTGAAACCTCATCATTCCTATTAGAATGGTATTATATGAGAAATTCAAAAGGAAGTTGGTGGGTTGCAAGGGTAAACTCTTGTGCATGGGTGTAAAAATTCTTGTTAAAGCTTTCCTCCAAGGTATCCCAACATACTTTATGTCCTTTATCCTTTTGATAGTAAAAGTGGTTGATGTTCTTGAGAAGATCTAGAAAATATTCCTTTGGTCTAGAACATAAGAAAAGAGGATAATGTTCCTTGTCAACTTGAATCAAGTGTGCAAATGGAAGAAGGGGGATTAGAGATTAGAAGCTTTAGAAATATATTTATAGAGCTTTAGTTTCCAAAATGGGATGGTCTATTTTGGAGAGATCTAAGGAATGGATGAAGATAATTAGAGCTAAATATCTTTCGTATGGCCCTTCCTGCATCTTCTTAATTTTTGATGTTAATGGTACTTATATATTATGGAAGAAATTATTAAAAATGAAAGATATGATCAAAAAAAATTGTCGAAAGATAATTGGTAATGGAAAGAACACTCTCTTCTAGACTAACAGTTGGATTGGAGACTTCCCTCTCCTAGAGTTGATCCCCAATCAAGGTCTTAAGCACTGGATCTCGACTAATATTGGTATCAAAGTGGAAAACTACATTGTTTGGAGAAATGGTAAAGCTGAATGGTTCATTTTGGATAATCTTTGGCTAAGACAGAAGGAGGCTAGAAGAATTGCTAGTATTAGTAGAGAGGATGTTTACAGTCTAAGAGAAATGTTACCAAATCCTACTTTGTTTTAAAGTATGCAAGAGGATAGGCAGATTTGGAAATATAATAGCAATGGTCTCTTCTCAATCAGTTCTACTTATCTATCCTTAGATCCTTTGGGTGAAACTAATCAACTATGGAAAGAAGTCTAGATTCCTAACCTTCCCCTAAGATTAGCTTCTTCTGGTGGGTAGTTTCCCATGAGAAAATTTTGACTTTGGATAACTTCAATAAGAGAGATATTAGTTTTTCTTAAATATGTGTTCTATTTGAGAAAGAAGAGGAGACAATCGACCACTTATTTATTCATTGCTCCTTCTCTAGATAGCTTTGGAGTTTTGTTTTGTAGGAGACTTGGGTCAATATGGTGATATCATGCTCTATCAAAGATTTCATCTTGTAATTGAGAAACACCCATCTTCATCATCTAGCCCTCAAAAACTTATTGCTTCTTATCCTCTTGACGGTGGCTTGGTCTATTAAGAAGGAAAGAAACAACATAATCTTTAGAGAAGAAAAGAAGGCTATCTTACCTATATTCTTCATTACTAAGATAATTACTAAGAAAACTATTAATAATGTGAGTTTCCCTAAAGTGATGTAATTTCCTATATTAACTGATTTGATAATCAAACAAAACTGTAATGCTACCTAGAGCCTAGTAAAAATGAATTGGAAAAGTATTTGGAATAGAAAGCACTATAAAAGGACGCCCCAAGAAGATAAATGGATTAAGTGTAATGTGAATGGTTCTTCTAAGAGAAATTTAAGAATAGCTTGGGTTGGACATCTTCTTAGAAATAGTAGATGATTCCTTATTTTTAGATTTGATCATAACCTAAGAATTAACTCTAACAACTATATTGAGAGTATAGCCATGTGGTATTTCTTGAAAATGTTATAGGATTATGGAGTACATAATATTGAAGTAGAGGGGAGACTCAAATAATCTTATAGATATTCATCTAAATAAGGCTATGCTCCTATGGAAAATTTCAATTCTTATGGATGGTTATAAAAGGTGTCAATTATCCTTCCATGAGGTTAGAATCTACCACACCCTAAGAGAGGGAAATAGAGCAACTAATTTCCTAGCTAATTGGGGATTAAATGTTAAACACTGGAACCATGTTTCAGTGATGGAATGCTTGGAAGAATTAAAAGATATTATGTTATATGAAGAAGGAAATTCTCAAGTACAAGGATAGTAAATCTAGGAGGAGGTTTACCAATTATAAAAAGTGTGAGGTTAGGATGAATATGGGTCTCCAAATTATGACCTTTTTTTAACGCTTCCAACTCTGAGAAAATTTTGAGAAATTATATTTAGGGCTCAATTGGGAATTATAGGGAGATTGATTATATTAACTAATTTTAGTAAAGTTGCCTTTTTTATCTTAATCATTAAAATTTTAGTACAATGGGTAATGATTTATAATTTTATGACACATAATCTTAGAATTGATTCTAAGAAAAGAAAAATATAGCTAAATCTTTTAAAGTGCACCATTAATTTATGGGAGCACAAGTATGGATTAACTTTTAATAATGACTCTTTTCCTTTAAAAGGAAAAAATGTTTCTAATTATAAAGTCAAGGGTTTTTCAAGAAAAGTGGAATCTTGAGTGAGTGGTGTTGTCTTTACTATAAGTGTCTAGAATATCATTATTCTTTACCTCATATGTAGAGTGTATCCTTGGCTCTCTATTAGTTTCTTCCTTAATAGTCTAGTTTTCTTGAGAGATTTTAAGTGTGTGTTTATAATGTAGAAATATATTTTTCAACAATGTATTGTAAGGGTTATCACTAACATTTTCAAAGGAGGTCATATTTTTGACAAGGTTTACATTATGGGAGGGCCTCCTAAGAATGTGGAGTTGACAAGCTATAGAGAATTACTACAAAATGGATACATATGAAATTACTTCAAGAGGACTAGTCAAGATAAATACATTGAGGCTATGAGAGATCATAACTCAATGCTCTTAGCACATTTTTCCAACTCTAGGTAGTGTCAAATTCTTGGCAATAATTGAGTTGATAGGAAAAGTGGTTTTTCTTCTCTATGAGGGATAAATGTTGAGAGGAAGGGCTTAGGAGATTATTGTAAATTCAAATACAATTCTTTGATGGCACAAAAAATTTGGTCAAGATAAAGTCTACTAATGGGTATGAATGTTTATCCCTTCCTAGTCCCTTTTTCATTGTTTGATTGTTAGTCATGAGATAGTTCACCCTGGAAGGGTGGTTTACAACTTACCATTGTTACCACTATCAGCTCCTTAATATGCTAATACATGGTAAAAAAAATAATATGCCTTTTTTATATACTCCTCTCTAGTTAATAGTATTGAGAATGGTGATAACCTCCCATTCATTAGTGCTTGATTTTTGTCATGTATCACCATGTGTTCTCCCACCTTCCAAGGATTGGTAGGTTTTTAATTGATAAGGAAAGTTCTCCTCCTTCCCATAAGACCTCTATTTATTTTCGTTTTTAACAAATTTGGCGAAGGCCACAATACACACACACACACACACACACACACACACACACACACACACACACAGAGAGAGAGAGAGAGAGAGAGAGAGAGAGAGAGAGAGAGAGAGAGAGAGAGAGAGAGAGAGAGAGAGAGAGAGAGAGAGAGAGAGAGAGAGAGTAAAACATAAGACCTCTTATATGGAGGTCACCCTAATTCACTGCTAGATTGTATGTGGGTTCTCAAAAAAATAGATTTATTTTTATGTGTTAAATTCAATTAAATTTGAACCTAGGACCTCTTACATTATAGGCTCATAGTAAGACCTCTATTTTTTATAGAGGAAATTGAGCCAAATAAAGACCCTGATAAATACATGTATGTATCCAAAGAAGCTAGCAATCTAAAACCTACAACCAAAAACTCTAAAGTTAAAAAGCAATCCTTTAAAGAATTTCTTTTGTTTGAGACCCTAGCTAAATGAAAGGATGCGTCTTCTAAACCTAGTCATGCTAGTAACCCAAAGAAAAGAAAGATTTTAAAGGAAATTATAGAGGTGGACGAGCAGGATTTGAATGATTTTTCTAATGGAGATGAATGTGATAAGAAAGATAGGGCTCAAGGGTATAGAATTGATTCTATCCCTATAGAGAAGAGGTTTGAAAGACAGAGGGACAAGAAAGGGAAAAATTATAAGGAGGACAAAAAAGATGAAACCTAGGATAATCAGAATGAGGAGGCTTATGAGACTAGGGTTGAAGAAACTCTAGAAAAATATGAAAATGGTGCCACTAAGGAGGAATGTCAAGTAGAGGCTTAAGAGATTGAGGAGGAAGAATTGGGAGCTTAAGAGGATCATATTGATATTGATTTTCAAGTTGTTAATTAGTGTGAGTGTGAATATATGGATGAGGATGAAAATAAGAAAATATTGAGCGAATTCTGATGGAGGATTAGATATCCTGGAGGAGTTGCAAAGTTTTATTGGATCAATAAGGATCCAGTAAAGCATAATAGAGATCTGTACTCAGAAAAAAGATAAGTTGCATATCATTCAGATCAATTCATTGTTGCTTTCTAACCATTGTAGCAGTGACTTGAAATCTCTTAATAGAGTTGGTTTAACAACCATTTTGTAAATCCTCTAACAAGGTGGCAGTTCAGTTGAATTGTTCTCAAGACCTCTAACTAGGCCACTCCTAATAGGGTGATTAAATCCTCTAACAAGGTCACACCTAACAGTGTGTTTTGTAACCTTTAACAGAGTTGGCTCCTAATAGGGCTCACTTCAGAAGAGTGAAAATTGGTGACTAGTTACTTGGTGATTTTTCCCATATTGGGTTTCCACATTAAATCTGGTGTCTCTTGTGTTCATTTATTTTAATCTTTGCAAGCATATTAATGACTATGAATGCTAGATAATCAGTAATTAGTTAATCTACCGAGTCACAATATTCCTACACTATTTACCGAGTATCAGCAGTAAGTTAAGAAATCTAAGGGATTTATTTTGGGATTTATTTTTGTGGTAACTGATTCACCTCTCCCCTCTCAGTTACTTCATCTATATTTCCAACATACCCCACCTTCTATTAGTGTTAGTATTGACATGGTTAATAAAGAGCTTGAAACCCAAATTATGGACCTCAAAGTTAAGGTGATTTCACCTAACAATTTTTTTGATAATATCATTACTAGTATCAAGATTGGTGTGGCCATGTCCACTTTTTGTAGAGTCTAGAAAGAGATGATGAGGAAGGTCATCTTCATCACTATAATAGGTCAAAGAAAATTGAAATGAGTCAAAATGCAGAAGGAAAATGTAAAGGTGGAGACTAAGAGTGTGGAATATGTTTAAAATGGACTAAAGATCTCAAGTACTTCATTAAAGACTGGGACAACATCAACTAGGCCTAATGTCTGTGGGCCTTTTCTTTCCTTGCTACTCATCTTTTTTTGTTTCTTAGTTAATAGTTTATGGCTAGACATGGTAACTATGGTCATGCTCGTCATTTTGGGACACATTTTAAAAACTATTATGTTTAATATGATTCTCAATACTCTAAGAATTAGTTAATTTTGTTTATTATTAGTTGTATTTTGATTGATAATTTGGACTCTATTTTTATTAAGTTTTGTTCTTTGGTGGGTCTCTAGTTGTTTGAGTTAGAGATGGTCTTTTCTGTTGCTCAATTATAATGGCCTAGGGTAGAAAAGTTCTTTTTTTTACTCTATTGTTATTTGGGTTCAAGAACCTTATCCTACCTCCTTTAATAAAAAATAGATAAGTATGAAGATTGAATAGACTAAAGATTGATAAGTAGGAGAGTGTAATGTATGGGTAAAATTTAACTGCACAATATACTATATTTTTTACACATAACATATCTATCCAAGTTATATTTTTTCCTTCCTTACCTCAATTAGTTAGTCATTCAAAAATATAGGTTTTAAGAAATATGTGGTAAGTGAGAGTGTTGTTAGCTTGTCAAGAAATAATGATTAATCAATTATTTTGAAATGCTCTCTAAGACACAACATATTGATTTATTACATCTAAATGGGAAAGGATGAAAGGGTATTTGTAGAGAGAAACCTTTCAAACTACATATTTGTTGAATTTGGTTATAAACTGACAAATAATAATAATAATATATTTTTTCTCAGATCTTTTGAGTGTCAAGGCTACTGCAATGCTTCAAATATTATTTCTACAGTCAACAATTTGTTTCCATTAAAAAAATTCATGATTTGGAAAGGGAGTTGCATGGCATAGAGAACCCAAAATCTATGGTAGTTAGAAGGATACAAAGAAATGGGATCTAGAGAAGAAATTTAGATATTCTAATCAACTCAATTGTTGAACAATGCTTACTGCTCATGGAAACAAAGATAAAGGAATTTTTATGGTGAACATGTATTCCCTTCACTTCATAGAACTGGCATGTTTGGTCACTCATGATGCATATTTTGAACTTCTAAAAACATAAAATATATGTGAAATGAAAGTATTTCTTTTGACAATGTTAAAACTTTAATGAAGAGGAAGCAAGTGAATTTAAATAGAAATATGATGTGGTTATTGATGTTGTTATTTAAAACCTTCCAAGAGAAGTATTAGGGAAAATGTAAAATTGTATTTAAAAGTCAAATATCTATTTAGATTTTGAAGGATATTCTTAAATTCTAGATGGGTTTTGTGGAACCCAAAAAATTCAAGAAGTAGAAAACCTAATGTTACTTTGGCATGCTACTCAACATGAAATTTTCATGAGGAAAGATGAAATTTGTTACATGTATTGTAAGTAAAATGTGTGCTCAAAGTAGTCTAGAATGATACATGCTAACAATGGATGTCAAGAAGCTCTTTCTCGTACTCTGTTGTTTATTTTTTTCATGATCATCATCTACAATAAAACATTTAACAAAAATATAATAATTTATATTAATTATTATTACTTAAGAATTTTAAAATTAATCACATGTACATTTTCCTATTGGTTCATGTAAATGGTAACATGTAGTACACAAATGAATTTTTTTCATTTTTTATTTTGAATAATAGAAGGATAAGTGAAATTCTCAGTTGTGAAATTATGCATACCAAGAGTTTAACCTGTCATTAATTAGTTCATTTTCTCTTTAGTGAATTTAAAAGCTATAAGAACCATCACTAATATACACCTTTTAAAATATTATCACAGAAGTCAAAATTATAATTAAATTCAGTCAATAATAGATACACCAAACAAAATTAAAAAATGAAATAATTTTTTTAAAGTAAACAAATATTTTTTATAGGTGAATATCAAGGGAAACAAATACAATAACAATATATATAGTAGCATCAACTATTTGGTAGAAGAGGTTTTTTTTAATGGGTTGTACAACAATTATGGGAATCCTTGTCAGCATTAAATACTACCTTAAAGGAGCCAAATAGGTTGGAGGTTTAAACACTCCTTGTTGGGGAAGACCTAAGAAGATTTTCATATAAATCACCATTGAGATTTTCCATTCTTGATAAAGTGAACAATGATAAAGAAAAGGTAAGTGGGACTATTTCCCCTTCATTTTTCGAAAGGTTGAGTTTGTGGTGTCTTGGAAAAATGTTTTTTGCACAAAGATTTCTCAATCCTGAAAGGTGGGGTAGGGTTCAGTGGTTAATGATATGGATGGGACTTGTATTAATGTGCATGATTCTTCCCAATATTTTGGTCTTGCTAAGATGTATAACACCCTAGTGGTTAAGTATGGGGGTCACGGACTAGACATAGTGGTCACTAGAAAATGAATTTAATCTTCATTGGCTCTTAAAGGTTATGTAAGCATTTATGCACTCCCTAAAAGTCATTTGTATTTCTCCTTCTCCCTTAGAGAATTTTTCCTTTGCATTATGGCCTTGACCCCCTTGTTCTTTGGTAAAGCCTCACTCTAGCTCTATAAATAGCACCCAAGCTTTGACCCTCCAGCTCACTTAAATGGAATGATTTCTACTTGGGTTAGAATCATAGGCATCCCACTAGAATTTTGTTTTGAGGAGATGTTGGAATGAATCCTTAACTCATTTGATTAGTTACTAGGGGTGGACATCATCACCAAGAATATATCCAAATTCATGTATGCTTTGTTCTTTGTATCTGTGGCCCCAAGAACTATGCTTCCAATCTTTGTTCTTATGAAGCTCTTTTTGGAATGTGAAGTCACCATCAATAGCATCTAGTTCTGGTTGAATCATCAAATTGGGTTGAATAATCATAGATGGTCATGTATGATTCAAATTACTATAAATAATAAGTCATTTAAATTAATTTCTAAAAAAAGTAATTTTAACAAGTGTATTACATATAGTTAAATGATTCATACTTACTAAAAATAGTAAGTAGTTTGTAATTTAAACTCTGTAATAAGTTGTTATATGTAACTCAAAGAAATGATTGTTCATATATTTTGAATATTATTGTAATGGTGAAAATTCTTGAGAAATTAAACTGAGATACATTAGCCTATGGTTTTTTACTAGTATTTTACCAAAATTTTCCACATAAATTTTGTTTTATGTGTGTATTCTCTTCTTTGCAATTTTTTGCACTCGTTGATTTTATATTTCAATTTGGTATCAGAGAAAGGTTATTAGTGTAAAATTTATTTTTTTAGAGTACTGACCGATGGAAGGGGGTTCTGTTACTATATTTGAATTGCAAAAGTTTGATGGCTCAAAATTTTCCCTTTTGAAGCCAAAGATTCAAGCTTTGCTAGTAAAGGATGGTTGTAATTTAACCCTCAAGGGAGTTTCATCAAAACCTATGAATTTGAGCACGTCGAATTATGATTTAATGGATAATATTTTTAGATCTACAATCCAGTTATCTCCAATAGATTCAATTATGTTCAATGTTGCAATAAAATCTACTCATAGTTTATGGAGTAGTCTTGCAATATTCTATGAAATAAAGTTTTTGGAAAATAAAATTCTTCTATGAGGACAACTATATAATTTTAGGGTACATGATGATATATCCATCATAGATCACCTAAGTAATTTTAACACACTAATAAGCCAATTGGCTTTAGTGGTAACTAGGATTGTTACAAATGATGAGGTGACAAATTTACTTTTCTCCTTGCCTAATAGTTGGGATCAATTAATCATGATTCTTAGTAATTTTGAACCACATAGAACATGTATCCTTGAAAATGTGGCACTTTATTTAATCTATGAGGATTCACATCAAAAGACATCTAAAGGAGCTACTTCTAATGAAGTCTTAGTTCCTAGAGGTGGAACTCGGGGGAGAACCGGTATTGAGCATGGACAAAATAACGTACAAATCCAAGGGGAGGAAAAAGATGAAGTATTGGGACTATGGCAAGATTGGACACGTTAAAAAGGATTATAGGCTACCAAAAGTGACCAAGGAGAATATTGTTACAAATGCATCTGAACCAAATATTGAAAAATTTCAAATGAAAAATTGGAATATGGAGAGGTATTAATGACTAAGTTGAGAAGTTATTTACTTAATGTTTGGATTCTTCATTCTAGTGTATCTTTATTGGTATCTCTAACTATTGTTTTCTATTAGTGTCAACCACTTAGTCATTCACAAGGTAGATTCAAATGGTCATCCTTGCAACTAAGCTACACTATATAGGTTGAGTCATGTACATAAGAAAAGTATGTATTGAGCTTTATAGGAGCCAAGTAAGTTTATGGTCACAAAGAATTTTTTATATGAGTCAAGTTCATCAATGAATGAGTATGTATCAAGCATACAAATTCTAAGTTATATAGTGTGTGCTGAGCATAATACATGTCGAACATTAGAAGAGTAATAAAAATTGAGCAATACCAATGTTGAGCATCAAGAGACAGTAAAGACTAAGCAATACTGAGCTTACATAAAAGTTAGAGTTGGAATAGAGTTTGAAGAAAAATGATTATCAAGCCAACTTGGAAGGAACATTTAAATTTTGATGAGGTTGTTATAGAACATTTAATACTTATAGAGGTTATTACAAAACATTTACATGACATGGATCACAAATCCCTATGTTGTGTATGCAATGATCAAGATGAAGAGGCAAAATATGGAATCATCTAGAAAATTCATTGTGAAACTCTTTAAATAGTGATGATCATAACCTAGATCAAGGGACTGTGATATCATAATGAAAGAGAGGGAGATGAGAAGAGTATGTGTGTGAACATGAAGGATTGAGAATAGTTTAAAAGTTAGTAAAGGGTTCTATTATAATCTAACAGAGCAAGTGACCTAGTCATAATAGTGAAGTGAAAAGGGAAAGACAAATGATATCATATTAGAGGAGAGGATTAGTTAGCAAGAAGAAGACTTGAAATAATCTTGGAGAGAGAATTGAGAGTGAGGTATTGAATTAGTTTTAATCAACTTGAATTAGGGTAAATCTTTTAATAGAATGGTTTTAATAGAACTTTTTAAATCTCCTAATAGAGTCCTTACTTTTTTGTATGTGTTAAATCCTCTAACAAGGTGATATCTAATAGTCTCTTAAGCCTTTAATAGGGTAGATCATATCTTATGGTAAAAAAATTTCACCTTAACTAGTTAACTTTGTTACTATAGAAGTGAAGATTTATGGGTGTCATGCCCACCCCATTTTTACCTTCACCTTGGAGGGTTTTGGGGTAGCAAATATTGTGTTGTGTTTATTTTTGTGCATGTGATTGAGAAAATTTATATGTTACAATAGATTTACATTACAAGTTTTATCTGCACAAGTCTACTGATAGATGTGAATGAATTGGTGGAAATTTTTAAGTGTTTAAGATTTTGATTCACCAGCAACCCCCCCCACTTGAACCCCTTCTTAATATCTAGTTTATCATGTTTATACCTCTAAAATTAGTATCAGAGCATTAGTTCTCTAAGAGAAGCTCAGTATCTTGGAGATGGAGGCTTTCAAACTAAACAAGACTATTGAGAATCATTTTATTGAAATCCAACTCATACTATAGAAGCTTGAGAAGGTAAGAAAATATTTGAAGGATTCCCTAAAAAGGATAAAGGAAATTGCCATCTAGATAAAACAATTTTCCTATGAAGAAGTTAAGACTAAAGGACTGCTTGAATCAATCAATCCAAATGAAAAAGCATCTACTCATCTACTTGACAAGAACAAACTATTGAATGAAGAAATAAAAGGATAGAAAAGAGAACATGAAATCCAATTAGTAAGACTATGTGAAGTGACTCAACAAAAGAAGAAAGTTGAAGGACATAAGACTATGGATGAAGAAGAAAAAAGGGTAATGGCTACCAAACTTGAAGAAAGGATATCAGACGTGAAGAATCTCAAAAATACTCAACTAGACATGATGAATTAACTAATTCTTGCAAATTACAAATTGAATTATAAGGATGTAGAAATTGAATATCTTAAATCACAAAAGGACATACTAAAGAATGAACTAGAAACTAAGAAAGAATCCATGGAGAAATTCAACAAACCAAAAGAGGAAATGAAGTAGTTTGAAGAAATCATGAAGTCATCAAGTTGTTCTGATGGGTTGAGATATTAATGTACTAAGAAAGGAGCATCTTCTAGGAATGGAGAACTGGGGAATGCAAAGTAAAAGGACAAACTAACATGCTATCACTATGGAAGACTTGGTCATATAGAAAATATTTGTTGAAGCAAACATGGTATGCAAAATTCTAAACCTAAGTTTACTAGTTACTATTTTTTACTACAAGAAACAAGGACATCAAATACATGAGTGTAGGTCAAGACTGGGGAATACAACTACTACACCTAAATTTGAAGGATATTGCTATAACTATTAGAAGTATGGTCATAGAGCATATGAATGCAGATTATAGATAAAACCTTACTAGACAAATTAGAGGAAGAGTTATGCACCTAACAATACATGTTACAAGCTTGGACATCAAAGAAAGAATTGCGAGACTTAAGTAAAATTAGAAAATAAAACAAAAGACAAAGGAAAAGTCAAAATGGACAATGAGAAAATTAGAAATGAATGAACCAAAAATGAAAAAGGAAAGCATAAGATAGAAATAGTGGAGAAAATGAAGCTAAGAATCACTTAATCCAATGGAGATGGTGATCATGTCATGTATAACTAAGCAAGAGAGGTATGTATGGAAATGTATACTTAATTGATGTATCACACATTAGTTCCTTACATGTGAATGTGCCAAAAGTTCATGTCTGCATATGTGAAGATGCATAAGAAAAAAATTGTAAAAGGTTGTTGAGTGTCAGTAAATTGTCTATGTTGATTGAGTATTGCAACATAGACTAAGCACTTAAGAAAAGGAATGGTAGAGACCAAATGATATGGAAGATACCAAGTTTTAACACATAAACCTAGTTGAAAGACATTAATATCAACTGAGATAGCTTCCTTCCACTAACCTAAGTACATAACATTAATGGAGACCCTAAATTGATCAAAACAAGGTATATAATGATTTTTGAAGACATTATTACATACCTTTCATTTATGTTTTTGCGAGCATAGAGCAATTTGGCAATTTTAGAATCTATCAAAGATTTTACGAGTGATTTGGATGAAGAAGCTTGAACAAGTGAAGATTTGGAGTGTGTCAAGTATCTAGAGAAGAAAGAATTTCAAACCCTAAGTACAAACATGGTAGCTTCATCAACCGCTGGAATGAGCAAGAGGTTAGTAGAATCCAACTAGTGAAGAGTGGCGCTCGTCCTCTGCCTAAGTTTTGTGCTATTCTCAAGATTTCTATGAAAGGATATTCAATGGTTGCAACATCCTCGATATCACCTAAAGTCTTTATGAGCCATGATGTCAAAATTTGTTATATGTATAAAATTGGAAAAGTACCATATTATGAAATTAGAGAAGCTTATGAGAAGTTGTGAAATGAAGGAATCTTGAATGATGAATTCCAAATTGTTGAGAGGAAAGGGTTAACTCATGCCCTAGAATTCTTGAGAATTTTCAAAATCGAGTGGATTAAATTTATTTTGAATAGAATCCATGACATGAATTATTGGCTACAAAATGGACCCATGGAGATCACAAGGCAAATGATTCATAGGGTTATAGGCTATCCAACCCTAGACAAGAAGAAAACCATGCAATGTTTGAACCATGAAGAAATAGAGGCAAATGCAAGCGTTGGGTGGAATGGACATGGTCTGTACATTACAAAATTTCTAATCCACTAATTAAGATTTCTATGACAGTCATTGCACACAAATTCTATCAACTGAGATTATTGAACAGTGTGGCTCAAGCATGGTTGTGGATCAAGCATAGAAGATAGTAATGAAATATCATGAGTATGATCTTTATGAGCTACAAAGACTACAACTTGTAAAAAAAAATTCATCCACAAGAAAAGGAAAGAATTCAATGTGTAAGTTTGGATCCTTCATTATTTTTATATTATTTTATATCTAGAAGTATTTTCCTAGTATCGGTGATGTTGTATGGGAGAAAGAAAAACTAGTGACATGACAAATAAATGAGTATATTGCTCAATTAGGAGAAAAATTTGAGAATGTAATGAATAATTATTTTGATGAATTCAAGAAAATAATGAAAAGGAGAATAGGATACCTGAAGAGTTGGTCAAAAAATAATATAGTGACATCTGTTTCCTTGTAAGTATGAACAACACTTTTATACAAGAAGTGAAGCCAAGGAAGGCTTGGTTACAAAGCTTTGAATATGAGATAGACAGTAATGTAGTGAGTGAAAACATTGATGCACTACTAAAAGAAGAGATAGATATTAAGGTTGAACCTTTTGGTAGATATGAAGAAGCCAAAGCAAGAATAACTATGAGTATCAAGATAGCTTCCAAGGAGAAGAAAAGGAAGAGAATTATTGAAGACCTAGAAGCTGAACTAGGCACTCTAGGCAAAGGACCATTATAATTGACACAAGGTCTTGGTCAAGATGAACAAACAGATAGTGGTGATGAGGAAGAGAAAGAAGAAGAAGGTGACAAGGGAAAATTCCTAGTTTTTGTTATGCCACCAAGAAAGAAGGCTCCAGGAACAAAGAAGAAGTAGGCATTGGCACCTCCACCACAAAAAAAGCCAAGGACCAAAGCAACTGCTAGTGCCAAGCAGAGTGCAAAGAAGAAAGTAGCAAACAATACCAAGCCTAGTGCCCCCAAAATCAAATGAAGGAGATTGGTTAGAAGACCACCTAAGAGGAAATATAATTCTATTGATGAGGTATGTGCAAACATCAAGAGTTCCCTAGCTTTATCTAGTTTCTTATTTGTAAAATATGATATACTTGATAATTATGATAGAAATACAATTTAGGAGGCTATAGTAGAAATGATATCAAATTTAAAACTAGCTCCAAGTGAAATAGAGAAAATGATACCTCAAGATCTATATGATAGGTTGAAGAGAAGAAAAGAATAGGCAAAGAAGAAATAAATAAAGATAAGGACTAACACATTAGTCAGAGTAATGCCTAATTTATCCCAAGATCAATAAGACACATTTTTTGAGCAGTATATGAGAATATTTTTTCCTAAGTATAGAAATTTTTTATCTTGAAAAATAAAGAGGAAGGTGTGCAACAACAAAGTGATATATTGTGGAAAAGTATTTTTGGGTTATCAATAAACGGAGAAGAGGCCGAAAGAGACATTGTAAACATAGAAAATGATTACAATAGTGGAGAAATGTTAGGTGCATCAAGTCCACAAGGTAGCATGTCCCCTATACATATCAACACCACTGATACTCTAGAATTTTGAGTAGTCAGGTTTCACAAGCTCAGAGGCAGATGGTGACAAGAAAGAAACAAGTGTAAATAATATGATATTTTTAGAATCTCATATTGAGGAAGGAAAATAATCAAATAAAGTTGAACCAAGTGTAATTTTTGTTGTCTCAAGCACATATGCACAAGAAAGACCAAGTGGTGACACCCCCTCACCAACTCTCAAACCAATGTCAAGTAGTAGAACTCCTTTACCTAGTAGAAAGATGAAAGTAATAATATATGTTTTACAAGATATTGAGGTTAATTTGGATGAAATTATTGAGATGCCCAAATTGGACCTAGAAAATCTCACCTTGGAGAAAATAATTTTTTTGCAAAAAGTTTTGGCAAAGAAGAAGAGACAAGAAGAGCTAAGATGAGAGCATAGGAAAAGAAGGTACTATACAATGTAAAGCATATTTTTGTTGATGCTTTTGACATTCATAGTTTTGAAGAAGATGAACCAATCATCAACCGGCTTGTAAATATAGTTGATTAAGTGAATGTTGGAAATATGGAATCAAATGAAAAGCTAATGGATTGGTCTATGAGAAGTTCTGAAACTAAGGTTGTGGACAAATTCTTCATATCCATTGCCAAGTATAAAGTGAAACTACAAGAGAGAGTACAAGTTATGATTGAGATAATTTAGAAGGTACAACATTTGTACACAATTTTGTCAGACGTATCAAGATTCACTAACATTATTCATGCACAAATAAGTAAAATTCAAGCTGAGATGGAGAGAAGTAGTAGCATTATTTTTGAGTTAGCAGGATCAAGTATTGATCATTACAATAATCTATTGAATGTTGAAGGCATATTGGTTAAGCTTTGGGTAGTTGGCAACAATGTGAAATCCAAATTGATCTATATTCAAACAATGATGATACCTCACTTGGAGGTCATGAAGAGAGCTCTAAAAATAGACCAAGATCTTATCATAGAAGATCATAATGTTATAGTGGTTGATAGTTTAATTGATTTTTCAAAAAGATTATAGTTATATATTACCAAAGTTCATAAGGAATTCATTCAAAAATATGGATTACTTCCACCTATTCCACCCCAACAGTAGTGACATATAGTGTTAAAAAATAAGGGGAAGATAGACATGGAAACGTGGAATGGATTTTTTATTCATTTTTGCATTGTTCATTTATTATTCATTGGCATCATAAGTCACAAGAATTATAAGGGGGGGTCATTTATCAGATTGTATTGTAACGATCTAAACATGAAAAAGTGTTTTTTCTACTGATGTCAAAGCGGGAGATTGTTGGTATCTCTAACCATTGTTGTCTATTAGTGTCAACTACTTAGTTATTTACAAGGCAGAGTCAAACAGTCATCACCATGACCAAGCTACTCTATAGAGGCTGGTTCATTTACATAAGGAAAGTATGTACCAGACTCTATAGGAGTCAAATAATTTTATGGTCATAAAGCATTTTCTATACAAGCCAAGCTCATCATAAATTAATCAACTATCAAGCATACAAGTGTTGAGTTATATAGTGTGTGGTGAGCACAATTCATGTTGAGCATCAAAAGAGTAATACAAATTGAGCAATAGCAATGTCAAGCATTAGGAGACAACAAAGACCATGCAATGCAAATTTTACATAAAAATTTAGGAATAGAATAGCGTTTGAGGGAAAATGATTACTAAGCCAACTCGAAGGGAACATTTAACTTTTGAAGAGGTTGTTACATAATATTTACATGATGTGGATCACAAACCCCTATGTTGTGTTTCCAACAATCAAGATGAAGAGGAAAAACATGGAATCATCTAGAAAACTCTTTAGGAAACTCTTTAAATAGTGAAGATCTTAACCTAGATCAAGGGAATGCAATATCATAAGGAAAGAAAGGGAGATGAGAAAAGTATATGTGCAAACATGAAGGATTTAGATCAGTTTAGAAGTTAGTGAAGGGTTATGTTATCATCTAATAGAGCAAGTGACCTAGTCATAGAAGTGAAGTTAAAAGGGGAAGACAAGTAATATCATATCAAAGGAGAGGATCAGTTAGCAAGGAGAAGACTTGAAATCAACTTACAGAGAAAATTGAGAGTTGGGTACTGAATCATTTTTAATCGACATGAATCAGGGTAAATCTCTTAACAAAGTGGTCTTAATAGATCTTTGTAAATCTCCTAACAGACTTCTTACTTTGTTGCAAGTGTTAAATCCTCTAACAAGGTGAGACATAATATTCTCTTAAGCCTTTAATAGGGTAGAATCCTCATAGGGTAGATCATATATTATGGTCAAACATTATAACCTTAACTGGTTAACTTTATTATTGTAGTAGTGAAGATTTGTGGGTGTCATCCCTACCCCAATTTTACCTTCACTTTGGAGGGTTTCAGGGTAACAAATATTGTGTTATGTGTTTATTTTCATGCATGTTACAACTAATTAACATTACAAGTTTTACATACACAAGTTTATTGATAGGTGTGAATGAATTGTTGAAAAATTTAAGTGTTTAAGATTTTGATTGAACCACACCCCACCCCCCCCCTACTTAGTATCTAGTTTATCTTGTTTATACCTCTATCAATCAACATTCTTTGCCTCATGGAGACTGGTGTTCTTCATACCAGGCTTGTGATGAAGGTATGGTTTATATGAGAAATAAAAACTCCATGTAAAGGCATTGGTGAAGGAGAGGTAAGAGTTAAGACATTTGATGGAGTAGTTAGAATTATTTAGCATGTTAGGCATGTACCTAGTTTAAAGAAAAAATTATTTTACTTGGTGTATTTGTTGAACAAGGTTTTCAATTTAGTGATTGTACTAAAGGGAGAAAAAGTTGGCAATCTATGTAGGTTGATTGGCAAAACTAACAATGGAAAGGATGTTGTAGTGACTAATGTCTATAGAAATGTACTTGTTAAAATATAGCATAAAATGGTAGGCCATACGAGTGAACAAGATCTTAAGGTATTTTTATCTATAAAAATCTTATCTCATGTACTAGATTCAAAGATTCAAATTCTTTTAAATACTGGTCAAGTTTAGAAGTAAAAATAGCCTAAGTTTTTCTAGAGAACTACCAAAAGAAAAGATGTTTTCGATTTAATCCATTCAAATACTTGGGAATATCCTATAACATCTATTAGAGGATCATCATACTTCACATTGTTTATAGATGATTATTTTCATAAGGTGTGGATGTATCTTCTCAAGATGAAATATGTAAGATAATTAAATATCTAAAAATAGATAATGGAGGTAAGTTTTATTTAAAAAAAATTAACCAAATTTATAGCAAACATGGAGTTGCAAGATAATTGATTATTGTAAAGAAACCACAAAAAAATGGTATTTTGGAATGTGTGAACTATACAATTATAGAGGGAGCCAAATGCATGTTAAGTAATACTAATTTGGAGCAAGAATTTTGGGGCGAGGCTATTAACTAAGCTTGTTTCTTTATTAGTTGATCTCTCACTACTTGTCTTAAAAATAAAATTCCTAAAGGAATAAGGAAAGGTGGACCAGTTGACTACTCATTTCTTTGTAGATATAGTTTTGATGCTTATGCACATATTCCTAAAGAGAGTAGAAATAATTTGGACAATAAATGCACAAAATATAATATTTCTTGGTAATGTAGAAGGTACAAAGGAGTAAAAATTGTGGGATATTACTTCCCACCATATTATTGATGTGTTCTTTAATGAGAAGGTGCGAAAATGAAGTAAAGAAAAACAAGGTACCCAAGATATTCCACAAGAGGTGGAAAATTATTTTGTTGATCTAGATGTTCTAGGTGATGAACAATTACAAGAAGATCAACCTGTTGAACAGAAACCAAAAGTGTTGTGTTAGAGGAAAGGATTAATGTAATTTCATTTCCAAATTACCTTTACTCCCTTCTTCAGATTTCACTTTATGCATATGCATTGAACTATTTAATCATTATATATTAATTAATAAAATGGCATTTACCTTTTAGGGTTTTACACTCTCCTTTATTAGGATTGATTAATTGCATTTTCATTTATTTTTTTCAATTTGATAATATATTCTTCCATATTTTTAGAACCAAACCCTTGCCTTCTCTTGTCTTTTTCTTCTTCATGACAAGTTCTTTCATGTAGGTGTTCTACTAGATCTATGGATTTCTTTTCATCAAACCTTTCATGGTATCAGAGCCAAATCTACTACAATTTGTTTTTATTTGGAGGAAAAGAGGAATAAGGGTTTGGCATATTAGATTTTTCTTTTTTCAAGTTCTTTTTTTGTGGAAACAAGCTCTCTAAATTTTGAAGCATTTTGATTCCAAATAGACCTCATGGCTGGATTTGGAAGACATCAAAACCCCTACTTCCATATAAAGAACTTCATTTTTGGAGTCAAGGCACTTTTGAGGTAAAATCATTTCTTCCTACCAGGGTCATACAACCCTTGGCATGCATTTACATGACCACTACCTTCCTCCACTTGCACACCACCCATTGCCTACCCACCAGCGCACCACACACCAGCAGTAGCGCATGCCACTCGTGCACCACCCCATCTAGTTGCTCTGCTCACACACCACTCTGACTCCACCCAGCCCTTCAATAGTCACATGGAGTGCCCAAAGGCTTAACTTTAAGCTCCAATGTATTTTTCTACAATTGTTTTTGAAAATTTGGGGTACATGGTAGCTTTTTGGGCCCAACTTGAGTGAGGCATTTTTGGGAAAATGAGATATTGTTGGAAAGTTAATTTTGAGATGGACATGATGGTAAAGGTATGTTTTGGAAATTTTTTCTAGTTTGGTAAATATATTTTCAATCAAAGTTTGATGATCCTTTCTACATTCTAGGGGGCATAACTTGCTCATTTTAGCTTCGTTTTCTGATCTCAAAGAAGTGTTAGAAAGATCTTCTAGAGAAATTTATAGATTTTTTTTCTTTTATTAGGATTTTTCAAAGGTAAATGTGATTCTAAAATTGAATATTTATTCTCTTTACTTGAATACACATTCTTTCTTCGCTCTAGGGTTCAACTTTTTTTGCATTATGGGGGATGTTTTATATTATTGTTTCTATCATTTACAATAATAAACCAAGACTATTAAAAAAAATCAAACACCTTAAATATTGGTTGAGACCTCTTCTAGTCTAGTTTATTAAAATCCACATAACTATCATACATGGACATCTTCTATTGCATGGATTCTCTATTCAAAGGGTATGTGGTCTTTTTTATATGAAGCACATTTAGTTTTATAGAAGCCTTTTTATGTAATGTAGCATTAGACTAAGATAGATGAGGCCATGGGTTTGATTTCTTTGAATGTTTCAGATAACTTGCAATTTTATCTTGATGGGTTGAATTCCCCTTGAGAAATGTTATCCAATTTCAAGGACATGTTTGGTACCATCAATGACTTCATGGCACTTCATATTGAGGTAGATCTTTCATCACTTGTACTAAATTATTTTCCCTCTATTGAGAACCTTATGATGAGTATTAAACAATAGATATCTTTATTATAGGGTTGTGGGAAAGTGAAGACAGATAAGGAGTGTATTTATTTGATATTGTTAAAACTTTGAGGAAACTTTTAGATTTTCTCTTCTACCTTCCATTCCACTATGGATACTTTGGGTCCTAGATTTACCATGCCCACTTTTGAGGTATTTTGTGATCAGCTTATAGGAGATCAAGCCAAGTTTTCATAGTTTGACTCTTCCATAAGATGAAAGAACCATGCATTGGTTCCTCAAACATCTATAGGGAAGCTAAAGAAAAAGTTGAAGCCCATATTAGATACAACAAGCAATGAGAATTCCTCCAAGACTTCTCCTAGATTAGATGCTCTAAAATCCACTTTAAAGGGTAAACCTTCTAATTTTGGCGAGTCTTCCTCCAAGACTAAGAAGTTTACAGGTGATCCTTCAAGATTTTGTGGCAAGGATATCAAGTTTTGAGGTGTTGGAAACATCTTGAGGCTTTAGAGGAGGCCATGCAAAAACATACTATTGCTTCTCCAAAGCCACCACCTCCTCCTTCAAGGAAAATACATGCTCTTTTTGCATGGGCATTGTCTTCATCAGCTACTTGAATTCTCAATTTAGGTGCTTCCCACCTTATGATAAACTCACCCGATTTGGTTACCTCACTTTCTCATAGTGTTACTATACAAATTATAGTTGACTCTACACAACTTTCAATTTTAGGTTCAAGCACTATCTCTTCCTATTAGAGTAAAAGATTAATTTCATTTCATTTATTAAATTACATTTACTCCCTTCTTAAGATTTCCCTTTATACACCTACATTTCCATTTAATAAGTAATTAGTAATTATTAAATTTCATTTACTTCTTAGGATTTCTCTTTTAGGTTTTGTGATCTCCTTCTATAATAATTGATCTTTGGTAAATATCTCTCATCTTTTTGGTCTGATAATATAATTTTCCATATTTTCAAAACAAAATGTAGGTTCTTGCATGTAGGTGTTCTTCAGGTTTTCTAGATTTGTATTTATCAAATCATACATGGTATTAGAGTCTGACCTATTGTAGCTTATTCTTAATTGGAGAAAAAGAAGAATGAGGGTTTGAAAGAATAGATTTGGCTTATTTGAGTATTTTCTAAGAAAATAGAGGGGTCTTTGATTTTTTGAGCACTTTGAGGCCAAACAAACCTCATGGATGGATAACCCCATTTTCATATAAAATTTATCAATTTTGGACATTGTTGACTAGGGAAGCAAAAAAAAATTGCATACTAGAATGATACAACCTCTAGCATGCATTCTGATGCAATTTTTTGCACAAAAATAAATAAATAAATATAAAACTAGTTTTTAGATTGTTATGGCTATCACAACCACCATAGCAGTTATACTAACAATGTGAGGTAACCCAAACTGCTTGTGATTGGTGTCTACACCACTTGTGGTTTCAACAATGTCATTGCCCTCCACTAATGTCACCACAAAGATGCCACCATAGCTCTGCTCCACTCCTCAGCCCAAGCTCTACCCAACCCTCTTAGCCTACAGTCAAATTGTGGACTGAGGGTTCTTTGTTTAAGCTCGCTTCTAATTTTTTTTAAAAAAATTACAAATTGTTTTTTGCTATATGAGGGCTCTATTAGTTTTTTTCTGCTAACTTGAAAAAATAGAGGTGTTTTTTGGAACCGAAAGAAGCATAAAAAAAATGTCTTGGATATGGAGATGATGGTCAAGATAATTTTTGGATTTTTTTTCCAATTTGGTACCTATTTTTTAGTCAAAGTCAAATGATTCTTTTTATCTTCCAAGGGCCGTAACTTGCTCATTTTGGCTCTGTTTTCTAATCTAGAAGAAGTGCCCAAAGGATATTCTTAAGCCCTATCTAGATTCTCTATTATTTTATTCATTATTTCTAAAGGTACATTTGATTATCAAACTAAATTTTTTTCTCTCTTCTTGTTTATGCATTTCATCTAGTAGTTGGGGTTCATTTTGTTGCATTGTGGGGGGTGTTATATATATATATATATATATATATACATCATTAAACCATAAAATCTTCAAAAGACAATCCAACACCTTCTAAAACAATGGTTGAAACCTCTTCTTGTCTAAAACTTCTGACCCCTCATAACTATAACACATGGAAGTCCTTGATGACGTGGCTTCTTTGGTCAAAAGGGTTGTGGTCTTGATTAGATGTAGTGTAGCTAGTTTTACAGAGGTCTTTTTGAGGTCATGCAACATAGGAACAAGATGCATGACGAAATGGGGTTGATTTCTTTATAGGTATCTGATAGTCTATAGTTTCTTGATGAGTGCAATAACCCTCTAGCTATGTAGACCAAGCTTGATGGCTTGTTTGGTATAGTGAATGAGTTTAGGGCACTTCAGATTGAGGAAGAGCTTAACTCTCTTGTACTGGATTCTTTTCCTTCCATTAAGGACTTCTTGATGAATTTCAAACAATATAAATCTTTATTGCAAGGTTTTGAGAAAACCAAGATTGACACTGAGTGTATTTACTTGATTCTTTCTAAGGTTCGTGGAAACTTTTAGATTTTTTCTTCTACCCTCTATTCCACCAAGGATGCTTTAGGTAATAGATTTACTATGCCATCTGTTGTGATTTTTTGTGATCATTTGACTCAAAAGCAAGCTAAGCTCTCTCAATTGGATTCTCTAATAAGCTCACAAACTTATGCATTAGTAGCTCTTCCATCTTTCTATGGGGAAGGAGAAAAAATAGAAGTCACATCCTACAGAGTCTTAGATTTATTCTAGTGCTCACAATTCATTAGGGCCTCTTCATCCTCCTAAGGGGGATAACCCAAATCCATAAAGACCAAAGTGTTCTTATTGTAATAAGCCCAATCATGATGACTCACATTTCTATGAGAAGAAGTTAAATAGCTATGCCAATAGGTTTCAAATTTCATAGCTCTCTTTTAGAAGAGCAACATTGATATTTCTTCTACTTCTCACAAATCTTCTTCATCATCATCATTTTAGTCAAATGGTAAAGATATAGGAAAGGGTCATACACTATGTACAACTACTACTCCACATTCTTCTTGATGGTTACTAGATTCAGGTGCTTCACACCATATGACATCTTCTTAGGATTTGTTCTCTTCTTTTGAGGCTTCTCCTACTCCACACATTTTGATGGGGAACAACATTGTTATGATTTTATGTGGGAAAATTTTTATTGGTATTGATGATGGTACATTTCATGATGTACTTTGTGTTCCATCTTTTTCCTCTAACCTTCTCTCTATCTATCAAATTAAACATAGTGGGATAAGGAAGACAGTTGAGTTTGCACAAGATTAAGTGCACATCAAAGATAGTAAGACAAGAAATATCATTGCTATAGGAATTGTTGATCAATCTTCCCACCTATACTCTTCTCATTTTGTTCTACCATCTCCACTATTAGAGACTCACTCTCTTTCTTTACGAGAGACTACGGAGGTTAAGTCGGGTCACTTGAACTTATGTGTTGTTCCTAAGACTAGTGTTGTAACTTCTACACCTCCACCTCTTGTTTAGATTCCATCCATTGTATCAAAGGATATAAATATCCTTGAGATGATAGATTTAGTACACTTTTTATCCCAGCTCCATTGGAGATTCCATTTCAAGTTTCTCATGCATTCTACTTTGAGAATTATCTAGGACTTGTAGATTCACCTTACATTCAAAGGTTTCACACTCCTTGTCTACTTCCTTCATTTCTTTCATATTGGAGCCACATTGGTATGTTCATTGACATAGGAGCTCTACCATTCTACGAGGGTTATGGAGTCTCAATCTTCTATCATGGGGGGTTTCATTGTACTAGTGGTCTTGAGAGAGTCTCTTGAGATATTTCATTTGTGCATCCTTTTATATCTCTTGTTGGAGTAGGATTTTTCCCACTGGGTATTCTATATTTCTCTATTTCATAGAGATTTAGTTGTGATTGGGTACCTCATCAAGCCTTTTTTTTGGGACCCAAGTTTTTCTTTCATCATTATAGTTTCCTTTTTTTTTATTGCATTGTTTATAGCTACATTAAGGGGGGGTGTTAGAGTAAAAGGTTAATTTCATTTCATTTATTAAATTACATTTACCCTCTTCTTAAAATTTCCCTTTATACACTTGCATTTCTATTTAATAATTAATTAGTAATTATTAAATGTCATTTACCTCTTAGGGTTTCCCTTTTAGGTTTTTTGATCTCCTTCTATAAGGATTGATATTTTAGAAATATCTCTCATCTTTTCAATCTAATAATATAATTTTCCATATTTTCAAAGAAAAACCCTTGCCTCTTCTTTATCTTTTCTTCTCTGTGATAGATTCTTGCATGGAAGTGTTCTTCGGGTTTTCTAGATTTTTATTGCTCAAATCCTACACTTTCAAGGGTGGTTCACTATAGGATGTTCTCTTGGTTTTGGCCATTTCTATGAACCTCTTGTATATCTTTCAATTTTTTCATTTTGGATCTGGTAAGATAGTTAAGTTCTCACCAGATGATGTGGTTATTAAAGATCTTCATGATCTTAGCTTGGTTGTTGCTACTGGGGGTGTTGATCTCTAGTCTCACTTATATCAAGTTGATGGCTTTGAGAGCTTTGATTATATAGGAGTTTCCCTTATTACTCAAGAAGACATAGTGGGAAATATTTGGCATGAGCATTTTGGCCATGTCAACTATAGATATCTATAGCAGATGAGTACATAGGAGCTAGTGATTGGGCTACCTCACATCTATTGTGCTGATAGTGTTTTTCAAGGTTGTGCAATTGGAAAACATCACAGAGATCCATTTTTAGAAGCTAAATCTACACATGCTATGGAACCATTGGAGTTGATATACAGTGATCTTATGTCATTCCCCACTCCATCCTTTTTAGGTGCTCATTATGTTCTTACCTTTATAGATGACTTCTCTAGACGTACATGGGTGTACTTTTTGAAGTACAAGTCTAATGCCTATAATTCATTTCAAAAATTTAAGATGTTTGTGGAGAACCAGTATGGTCCTTTTGTTAGGTGTATATGTACTGACAATGGCAGAGAATATGTGAATCAATCTTTCAAATATTTTTGCACTAAGCATGGTTAATAGCATCAGTTCATGATTCCCCATACCCCTCAACATAATGGGATTGTAGAGTGAAAGAATAGGACATTATGGGAGATGGCCAATTGTATGATATATTCTCGAGCTATAAGTTCTTCATTTTGGGTTGAGGCTATCAATTTTGCAAACTATATTCAGAATTGGATGCATCACAAGGTATTGTGAGATTTGACTCCTAAGGAGGCTTGGACTCATGTCAAGCCTAATGTTTCTATATTCTATATTTTTTATAGTGAAACTTGGGCATTTATTCTAGATGCTCATAGGAAAGATGTCCATTTTGATGAGCATTATCCTCAGATGGAGCTTCCATCACTAGCTTCTCCCTCAATACCTAGTACTTCCTCTTCTCCTCTACATGATTATGTATCCTCTAAGGAAGAGGTTGATGTTAATCCACCCTAACCACCTCTAGCAGATGTTTAATGAGTGCCCAAGTGGGCTCATGATACTATTGATGTAGCTGGACCTATGGTAGGAGATCCTTTAGATTCTAGTTGCACTCATGCTCATACATCTAGTATTAGGCTATTGAGTCATGCTATTTTAGATGATCCACAGAGGTTTTCATAGGTGAAAAGATGCTTAGAGTGGGATAGGGCTATGGACGAGAATTACTCATCTTTCATGAAGAACCACAATTGGGATCTTTGTCCTCTTCTGAAAGAAAGAAAGTTGGTTCAATGTCAGTGGGCGTATCGTACCAAGTATTTTGTAGATGGTTCTATTGATAGCTACAAGACACATCTTTTTGTGAAGGGATTTTCACATGTTGAGGGTATTGACTACTCTAAGACCTTTTCTCCTATCACCAAGATGAATTTTATTTGCCTTATACTCTCTCTTGCAACTTCTCAAGGATGGACATTATTTCATATGAACCATGGAGACCTACATGAGGATATCTATATAGAGTAGCTTCATGGTTTTGTGCAAGACTCTTTTATGGTTTCTAGGCTTCAGAGGTCTTTATATTGTATCAAAAAATCCCCTTGGGCTTTGTATGAGAAGATGGATTCCTTCTTTATTGCTTCATAGTTCACTCGATGTCATTTTGATCCTATACCATACATTCAACATCATGGGGCTGACTTATTGACATTTGTTCTCTATTTAAATGATCTCATCATTATATGTAGCTCATCCTCTATGATTTAGAGTGTTCAATGAGCTTTGAGAGTGCAGTTTGAGATGACAGACCTTGGACTTTTGCACTATTTTTTGGGCCTACAACTTATTTAGTCTTTGGATGGGATAGCCATACTCCAGTAGAAGAATGCTCTTGATATGCTTCAAAGATTCAACATGCTTAATTGTAAGCATGCTCCCACATCTTTTTAGTCGACTATTGTTTTATCTACAACTTGCACTACTCCTATAGTGGATTCCATTATATACACATCTTGTGGGTAGTTTGTTGTACCTAACACACACACATCCTCTTTTCTATTTTTTAGCTTCTTCTATCTCTTTTTGGAGCAGGGTTTTCCCCCTATGATATTTCCTATTTCTCCATTTTCAGAGAGTGGTTGTTTTGGGTGCCTCAGCAAGCCATGTTGTTTAGACTCATTTATGCTTTCAGCATTGTATTTTCCTTAAATTTTTTACATTGTTTGTAGCTACATTGTCACACATCTTAAGGGGGGGTGTTAGAGTAAAGGATTGATTTAATTTAATTTATTAAATTACCTTTACTCCCTTCTTAAGATTTCACTTTATGCACATGCAATTCCATTAAATAATTAATTATTAATTATTAAATGATATTTACCTTTTAGAGTTTCCCAATTAGGGTTTTACGATATCATTTATTAGGATTGATCTATTGTATTTTAATTTATTCTTTTTAGTTTGATAATATATTCTTCCATGTTTTGAAAGCTAAACCCTTGCCTTCTCTTGTCTTTTGATTATTTGTGATAGGTTCTTGCATGCATGTGTTCTACTAGATCTATAAAAATTTTCTCATCAAACCCTTCATGCCATAAGCTGAAGTATCACCCCATTATAAGGATATCTAGTAGAGAATCCAAATGATATGAGAGGTACTCTCCTTGTAATTTGGATTATGCATTCCAAACTGATGTTGGTGAACCCAGTTCATATCAAGAGGCTTGTCAAGCATAATGTGACAATAAATATAGAGTTGTTATGGAAGAATATATGGAATCTCTTCATAAAAATGATGCTTGGGAGCTTGTCCCATTACAGCAAGCTTGTCACATTACATATTGGAAGAAAATTTATTTGGAGAAACTCAGTCTTCAAATTGAAAAGAGATTTAAATGATAATTTAGAGAGATAAAAAGCTCAATTTGTGGCCAAGGGGTTTTCCTAGAAATCTGGTATAGATTTTGGTGAAATGTTTTCTCCTATTATATGTTTGAGTATGTACTATCTTACAATATAAAAGCACTTAATTTTGAGATTTTTAGCCCACCTTAGTGTAGTTTTGGTCTCTCTTTTTTCTTCCAATATTTCTCATATTTCTAGACCATGTCTCATTTTTTGGAATCAAACATATGGATGTTTGTATCAAATATGATAATTAAGAAATTAGGTTTAAGGATAAAATTATTATATGCATGTTGCAACAACAAAGTTTCTTCAAAGGAAATTCCAAAAGGAGGAAATCATATCCATTGGGAATCCATTAATATTGTAGACTCTGTGCTTATCAATTATATTAGGTATAATATTGACAAACTTCTTATATCTTTACAAGAAATGTATATGAATATAAAAGGTTTGAAAAATATTGAAGCAAGGGTCGATGTCCAAACATTTGTTATGAAAAAATAGTTTAAGGTCACTATAATTGATGATCTTGCAAAAGAACTTGTGAAGAAGTGTTTTAGTTGGGCTCTTTGGGGTTGCATTTCTTCTTCTAGTATTTTTTTGTGGGTAATATATAATCTACATTTTTTGGAGGCTAGTGGCACAATAGGATAGAGAAATTTTGTCATCTCAAGTTAGCTTTTGGTTGAGATATGGTGTTGAGCATGAGAAGGATTTTTGTTTTACTTTCTTGTTGATAGTTTTAAATTTACATACATTGTGGATTTTGATTTGTGGAGACAAGTAAAGGGTTTTGTGTACAGTTCAAGATGGATGGTTGTCTAGTAGCTTGTGAGGCTATGAATTGGGAGTTATAGAGGGAGAACTTAGAAATATTAGATTTTCACAAAGATGTGGAAGATCTTGATTTTAGCATATTCTAAAATCTAAACCTTAAGGGGGGGTTTTGTTAAAAGATGAATTGCATATTTTCTAAATACATTTGTAAGAAAATGTAATAGGGGAATTGTTAGCATAATATATTACATTGTTTAGGGAAAATAGTTAGAAAGATAATTTTTCATAGCTAAAGTATTTAAAGTATTTTTGTCATCCCCATCACTTTATAAAAACCATCAAATCCAATATCAATATTCGTTGAAATAAAAGAATATTTTATCTATTTTCATAATAATTTGAACTCTTAAATCAGTTGTAATTCTACACTGTATACTAGATTCCATCTCATAGAAACCAATTTTCAAGATGTTCTTACATGTCTAGTGATTTTTATGCTCAAGAATTTTCATTTCATCTAGCGTTGATATTACGATAGTATATAAATGCCTAGCAGAAGTAGAAATACAAGGTGTACTTATAAATGAAATCATTCAATATATTCAACTTTACAAGACTACATACTCTTCCCACCTATTAAAGGCTAAAATAAATTCAACCATCATTGCTTACAACTTTCTTATCCATTTACACATTAATTAGTAAAAGTTTATCCACTTGGGAGTTCATGAGATATTTTGACCATTACCAAATAATATCTCCTAAGAAATTTTTTGAGAAAAAGGATTGAAAATTTTCATATTTTGTAAGAACCCAAGTGTATGGAGTATTGAACCTTCAATGTCATTATGACAGAGATTGAAATACTTGAGTGATATGTAGTTTGAGAGTGTTCTTAAGTAATTCTCTCATGCTTATTAGAATAAATGCCTATTGCTTTAGCATTTAAAAGTTGAAGTCTTAGTGGATCCTATGAAGGTCCAGGCAATGGTAGATTGGTCTGCACCCACTACTATGTCTAAGATTTGTAGCTTTATGAATTTGGTTTGATATTCCCATAGATTTATGTAGAACTTCTCAAGAGTTGCATACCCCATCACTTCCCTATAGAAGAAGGGGAAGAAGTTCATTTGGACACATAAGTGTAAGGAAGCACTCTAGAAGCTTAAGGAGCTTTCGACTAGTGCACTAATTCTAGCAATATCTGATTCAATAGGTGACTTTATGGTGTGTATTGATGTTTCCTGAGAAGGGATTGGAGTAGTTCTAATGTAGGATAGTCATGTGATTTCCTATGAATCTCACAAGTAGAAGGATTATGAGTTGAACTATCCCATACATGATCTTGAGTTAGATGTATTTATTAATGCTCTAGTGAGATGGAGACACTTCTTTTTGGGGCATCATTTTGAGCTTCACAATGACCATCACAGTTTGTAGTATATCTTCACATAGCCTAATCTAAATGCCAAAAAGAGGTGTTGGATGGAGTTGTTTTGTCAGTATGACTTTGAGGTAAAGTATATTCAGGGGAAGGAAAGTGTGGTAGTTGACACTTTGAGTTTTAGGAGACATGAGACATTAGTATTGACTCTTAGTGTGGATTTGATGACCTGTATACTTCAAGAACTTCCTACATATACTTGGTATCAAGAACAGAGCCTTGAGATAGATTCAAAAAAATTATTAGAGGGAAGATTTTCAAGCTATTTCCTAGATTTAGATGGCCTTTTATGTTTTACATGGAGGATTTATGTACTATTGTTAGATGGGCTTTGTACATTAATCCTATCTAAGGCTCATCATGTACCTTACTTGACACATCTAGGTCTCAAGAAGATGCATGTAGACTTATGAAAATTATACTTTTGGACATGGATGAAATGTGATATCATTGATTTTGTGGCTAGGTGTCTTGAGTGCTAGAGGGTTAAGGAAGAGAATCAACATCTTGTAAGACTTCTATTTCCTAATCTCATTCCTTCGTGGAAGTGGTATATTATCTCTATGGACTTCATTGTGGGATTTCCTATGACTTCTCATTGACATGATGATATAATTGTCACTATTGATCATTGACTAGGATGACACACTTATCACCAATGAGTTGATCCTACATAGTGGCTTCAGTAGCCAATGTCTTTATATAGTTGAACTTCAGCTCGACATCACCTTGAGACAGATGGTTAGATAGATAGAGCAAATCAAGTTTTGGGGGATATGTTGAGAATATATTTTATGGATTGATAGACTCATTGGGAGGATTATCTATATCAAGTGGAGTTTTCTTATAATAATGGTTATTACAATTCTATTGTGATCAAATATTTGAAAGCCTTATATGGTCATCCTTGTCGGACACCATTGAGTTGGGATAGTTTAGAGGATCACATCATGTTGGGTCCAAAGATGCTTTGAGATATGGAGAAATAGGTAATGTGCATCCATGAGCATGTGTCTTAAGATTGTGTCCATAGAAGATTCCAATATGTTATGGAAAGGGTTCAAAGCTAGCACCTTTGCTTGTCGGGTCATTTTAGATTCTTGATAGGATAGGTCAAGTTCCCTAATGTCTTGCATTCTTGTGTAGCTTGGGTCATGTACATGATTTTTTCCATGTTTTTGTTCTTAGATAATAAATTCTTTATGTGATACATGTTCTTGATTGGAATGTGTTACAAAGGATGGGTAGTTGGCTTTGGAGCTAGTGTGCATTCTTTGGCAACATGATTTGACCCTCAGGGATCAAACCATAGAGAAATTAAGGGTCTAATGGGATGCTACTAATGATTCATCAGCTACATGGGATGATGCATATGGATTATAGGATTTATATCCCTAATTTTTTATAGACTTCAAGGAGTAGGCCTAAGTTTAAGCAGGAGGATGTAGTGCCTACCCCTAGTTTATTTTTTATGTTATATTACCACATTCTTTTAGGCTATCTTTAATGACTATGTGATATGATTTAGTGGTACTGGTTACCTAATTTGATTGATGATATTTTCATACTTAGATTATATATTTTATGAGCTACTTGATACTCAATTATTTCATGTGTTCATGGTTATTCCTTCAATGATAATGCTTTGTATATATCATATAGTGATTTTAGTTACTTTCATAATTATAGTTATATGGATGATTTAGATGTAGTTTAATGGTTACTTACTCCATACTTGCATGTGTATGGTGTGCACATGCATATTTTACTTTATGTTTGACATTTCTAATGTCGTTGAGGGAGGGAAACACAGTCACCTGCTAGTCGGGATATATGCAATGTACCACTCCCCATATATATATATATATATATATATATATATATATATATATATATATATATATATATATATATATATATATATATATATATATATATATATATATATATATATATATGTATGTATGTATGTATGTATGTATGTATGTATGTATGTATGTATGTATGTATGTATGTATGTATGTATGTATGTATGTATATGTGTGTGTGTGCATATTTGGCTTTTATGCAGATTATAGGTACCAGGCATCGACTTCCTTAAATTGTTAGGATGAGTGTACCCTATCGTAATATCTCAATGGTAAAAGAGGGGAGAGAGTTCTCAAGTCTAGATCATAAACTTAAATCAATTGTCCTAAAATATAGGACAAGTATATGAGTAATTTACCTTTCTAAATTCATCAAGTGACATGAATTTGAGATTTTTAAGCTATTGAATTTGATCAATAGTTTATCATTGAGATGAGTTTTCCTACTAACTTTGTGCATTTGTTGTGACTTTTGGTTATATTTATATCAGACAAGGATGTTATTAAATGATTTAATTAAATGAAATAATTGTATAAAGAATAATCAATTTTCAATTGTATTTAATTAGTTAAGCAAATAATTAAATAGAACAAATAAATTTAAAGATTTAATTAAAACCAAATTTAGCATGAGTATATTAATTTAATTTAATAATAATAAATTTAGAAGTTGCATTTAAATAATGAACTTTAAATATTATTATTAGTTAGATGAATAAATATGTATTCTAAAAATGTCTTCTTATTTAGTAAAAAAAAATTAGAATTATTTAAATAAATTTTATTTTAATTAGAGGCATAAACCACGCACAAGGAATTAAATAAATTAAAATAATAAAAGAAGAGGCTTTTGCATGTTTTGAAAACCAAAACCCTATGATGAGTTAAACTCTTTATTAGGAGATTAGATCTCATTTCTCTACACACAGGTTTGGAGGAGCAACCAGAGCTTTGACATTTTCTTGTGGGCTTTTGGAGATAGGGAATTTGTGGGCATAGCTTCATCAAATTTCACTAGCATTTGATTGAGGTATGAATTTGTACAATTCTTTTGTAAATTATTTCAAGAATCCTATGACTTCTTCGTTCCTTAAAAAGAAAGATTTTTGTGTTAGATTATGAGGTTTTTGTACTTTTTTATTTTCATGAAATATGAAAATGAATTGGAAAACTCTTGTTGAATATTTTTATTGTGATGAAATCAAACAAACCATTTAGGAAAATGTAGGAAATAGGAAATTGAAAATAATATAGCTAGGGTTTGAAAAGGAAAACTAAAAAGCTCAAATTTGATTATTGAACATTATTCTCCCCATCAAACTATTGTCTAGAAATTTACAAAAAAAGTTGTATGCTTACTATAGTAAATGATAATTATTGTGGTAAGTAAGTAAAATTACATATTAGGCCAGGGGGAACATTTGTTATTTTTTTTTGTAAAAAAATGATATATATATATATATATATATGTATGTATGTATGTATGTATGTACGTACGTACGTACGTACGTACGTATGTATAGATACACACACATATACATATAGATATATATGTATATATGTATATATTTACATATAATATATATATATATATATATATATATATATATACATATATACATATATAGATATATAGATATATAGATACATATCTATATATACATAAATATAGATATATATATATATGTATATATATATGTATATACATATATATATATATATATATCTGTATATATTTACATATAATATATATATATATATATATATATATACATATATACATATATAGATATATAGATATATAGATACATATCTATATATACATAAATATAGATATATATATATATGTATATATATATGTATATACATATATATATATATATATCTGTATAGAGAGAGAGAGAGAGAGAGAGAGAGAGAGAGAGAGAGAGAGAGAGAGAGAGAGAGAGAGAGAGAGAGATTTAATTTTTTTATGTTTTGAAATGGAGGCCATGAGCTCCCCTGCCCCCCGTTGCTTTGTATTGCAACTTGGCTATGAAGGTAGCCAAGGTTACCATGAGCAACAAGAGTTGCTATGGCAGCTGAGGCTGTCTAAGTAGCCAAGGGTTGTCGTAATGGCTTCTAAAGGGGTACACACAGACAACCAAACCCTTAGGACTTTTCTTTTTTTATAAAAATAATAAATAAATATATATTTTATTTTATTATTATTTTAATATTGTCTAATTAAAATTTTAATTATGTATTTTAATATTATTTAATTTAAAATTGAAAATTGTATTTGAAATTAATTAAGTTTAATTTAATGAAATTTTAGTTAATATTTAATAGTATTAAATTTTTTAATAGAATTTATCATGTATTAAAGGTAATTACTATTGGATTGTTATAATTGGACCTTTTAAAATATTAGTAAGTTGGTTTTATTGGTGGATTTTACATGTAAGAATTTTCCATATAGATTATCATTCGACTGATATAAACACATATTTATTTGGTAAACATGGATGACTAGGGTATAAATATGAAGCTTTTATTTTGATCAATCCAACTTGGAAACCTTTATCATCTTGAATAATTTCAAAAGCGAAAACTTTAAACCTTATTTTGATTTGATTTTGTTCTAAGATTTTATCAAAAGTTTAAATGGTTGATTAATTATACTTGTTTTATATGCCCTTTGAGGTTTTGTGTTTTATCCTATAATGGGTTTAGGAAACCAAGTATTTTGACTAGTTAGTTATGTTTACTAGAGGCTTGGGAAGAGATTGATTTGTGATGCTTTTATGAAATATTGTTTAGTGATAATTGTTTCATTCCCAACGATTGTGATGCATTCATGTGTTTCATTAGTGACAACCAGTTCTGTTATGAAAGCCCATGTTGTAATTTTTATGATATAACCTTTGAGGGTTGATCAGTTCTCCATTGGGCTTTCTAGTTACTTGTATATGACTGATGTGGTTATTGTGATTTGATATGATATTATTTTATAATCTTATGGTAGGTTATCTTTG
This sequence comes from Cupressus sempervirens, assembly GCA_028749045.1. Classification (NCBI taxonomy): domain Eukaryota; kingdom Viridiplantae; phylum Streptophyta; class Pinopsida; order Cupressales; family Cupressaceae; genus Cupressus; species Cupressus sempervirens. The sequence goes on from CM053793.1 coordinate 570,313,510, forward strand.
CGTATGCTAGAAAGTGTCTTGCAATGGAGGCTAGAGCCCTAAAGAGTTGGCTTCTTGGGTAAACCATTGTAAGTTGTAATAATAAGTGATAATATTTCATGTAATGGGGTTAAAATGAATTAACAAGATTCATTGTAGAACCTTGCCCATGCCTGGAGAGCTAGTACAAGCTAGGAAGAGAGTAGAGATGATGGTTGGTTGTGACCTCAACTAGTTAGTATGCCTTGTCTATAAGAAAGGATATTGATGCTACATAGAGTCACTAGCGGGCCAGAGTCCAAAGAGACTACCAAGATAACCTTAGAGTTGACTCATGTGATAAAACTTTTTCAAATGCATATTAGGTTTCCTATGTGTCTTTTTTGTCTCTGGGATTAGATGTTACTTGTGTACTTGGTGCCTTTGAGATAGATTTCTATCAAGATTCCACAACCTAGATTCTAGTTATGACTTTTGGATTGTTATCCATTTGTAACTTGAGATTGTCTCCTCAGCACAGTGGGAGTGGGCCATTTAGGTTCCATGAGGTCAACTGGTAGTTGGATGTCAATGCTGGATATACCTTATACAATTGTTCTATTCTTTTGATTGTGTGATTATGTTGTAAGGTCATGTTTTGATTTATTGTACTTTGATTATTTGAGATCCTATAAGATGTTGTATCTTATCATGATGTACATATTCTTTTACCATTTCATACCATGTAACTTGTAGAGAGGATGATTATGCATTTTAATTATGTCATCTGGCATCTTATGTACTTGTATATTATTTCATGTGATTTCACACTTATGGTTGTTCTATGACATGAACTTTGTTTACTTATCAAATTTAATCTTTGTGAAACGAATGTGTGTGAGTCAATGTCATGGAACCCTTAAGAGATGTAATTGTTATTTTATTTCTTATGTATGTATGTGATTTATTTCTTTTGTTATGTATTCTCTTTTTTATTTTAATCTTTCAAGAAAAATAGTAAACTTAGTGTCTTAATAGGTTAATTTCTTTTAGGTTCCTTGGTGGGGCATTACATGCTAGTTAAAATATCTAGGGTGACTATTGGGCCTAAATAGTTACTAACTTCCCTATTTTGATTTAGTTTGGATGTTGCAAACTATCTAGCTTTGTCACCTGTGACTTGGACTTCTAACATGGACTATTTTGTTTGTAGTTTCCAAACATCTAGTTTACTGGTATGCTTGAAATCTTGCTTGACAAGTAATACCCATCTTTTTCTCTTTTTCAATAAATCTATTTCCTTTCTTTTCAACATGATACCTATGATATATTTGTATATATTGAAATGATGGCTTTGAATTACTTCTTTCAACTAGAAATAATTCTAGTATATTTGTTACTCATGGTCTTCATGCTCTATGCTTTATTTTGTAAAAAAATAAGACTTTATATGTATATTTTTTCCCATGAGCCTCCTAGGATTTTACTTTTTATAGTAGAGAATTCTAAAGGTAACCTTTTTGAGTTCATGAGATTTATCTTTGAAATACTTTCATCATTAGTGCATATGCAACTACATGTGACCCGTAGCATAATTTAACCTTTTCTAAAAAATTTAAAATATAAATATATAATATATAGTAACACATGATGTAAGCAATAAGGCTAAATCTCAAGTAGATACAAGATGAATATAGAAATGCCTTTTTCTTATTGGTAATTTTATGGGTTAATTTCTTTGATAGTATTTTCTGGTATTCCAAGAACCCTTTTTTGAGTGTGCATCATTTTGATTATTTCTATAGTTATTATTATTAATAATTTATGTCATTTATTGATTGTCAAAGGTAGTATTAGTATTTCAAGATTATTTTTTAATATTACTATATCTATAGCTATCATTACCATGTCATTCACTATTCAAAAAGTCTATTGACTGATCTTTGAGGTTCATGATTTATTTGTATGATCTTTTCTACTAGCCCTATATTGATAGCTTGCTAGTATTGAACTATAGCATGTGATTCTATTATTTTCCTTCTGTAGATTAATATGTCCATTCACATGATATTTTCCTTATACTGACTACAATCATTAGTTGATGCTTTTATGATCATTGTTAGTTTCTCATTAATCATTATAGAAGTCTTAGAATTTGTCTTAAATAGTTTTACTATTGATATATCTAACATTGAAAGTCCTTCTTTGAACTATCTATTAACGAATGCTATAGTGCCTACCCTCATTCACATCTTTTCTAGACATTGTTATTATTATCAGACTATGATAGACTAGATTTATGTTGATGGATTAGTGGTATTGTTTTGACACTATCAGACATTATGTTATGGATTCAGTGGTTACATGATGAGATCATTTAGATTTTACATTTCATGCATACATGATGATCATTATACTATTTTCAGTTATTATTGATGACTAGATGGATGGTTTATTATCTTATGTGTTTTATTATGGATACTTACCCCATACTTGCATGTGTATGGTGTGTGTGTTTTCTTATTGTATGTCGTTTCTGATGTGGTTAAGGAAGGGAGTCATAGTCACCTGCTTAGTCGGGATCTATGCGATGCACCACTTCGTGCCATTGTCTGTTTAGCTTAGCATTATATATATTGTATGTACATGCATGGCTTTTTTGCAGGTTGCAGGTACCGGGTATCGACTTCTCTGAATTGCCAGGATGAGCATACCCTATTATACTATCTCAATGATAAGAGAAGGGAGATAAATTCTCAAGTCCAAATTCCAAACCTTTAAACCAATTGTCCTAGTGAGGTAGGACAAGTATCTAGATATTTTACCCACCGAATGTGTTAGATGACATAATTCATGATTTCTAACTCTTTAGACTGATTTTGAGTGATTTGCTCTATGATGGATTTTCATATTTTATCTTGGAGGTTTATGGTGAATTTTCTATTAATTAAGTCTTAATAAATGGATTTAATTAATAAATTAATTATTTGAGAAAATTAATATAAAATATCATGTTATTTGATATTTTGATTATAATTAATTAAATGTGAATTATTGAGGAAAATGAATTAAATAAAAGAAAATTAGAAATTAAAATTAATAATAATAATAATAAAATAATAATAAAGTAATAAATAAATAATAATAATAAAAGTTATAAAAGTTAAAATGAAAGTTATAAATATTTAAATAAAAAGTGAATTGGAGTTATAAGCTTGCATGAGAATTAATACACTTCTCTATTTCTCATGTGTCAAACAACACGGGGGTTAGTGCATCAATTAAGCACATGGTGTCCACAACCCTATGGCTCATCTTGAAGGTTGGAAAAGACCCATGCTTAGTTGGTGACACCTTCCAGCTGTTTCTAGAAGCATTCTAGATGTTTCCTGAAAGCTCTTTATATTCAGGCATTCATCGAAGCTTAGACAGAGCATTGGGAGAGCAATTGGAGCATTGGAGGACTCGAGAATTCTAAAGAAGGGAGGAGTTTGCTCTGCGGATTTTCTGAGGAAGAAATGATTTAGCATCAGAATCCGGGTAGATTCACGTGATTTTACTTATGCTATTTTCGCATCATGCATTCCCTGTCTTCTTCGTGTCTTCCATACGTCTTCTGAGAAGTTTCATATTTATATGCATTCTCAATATGGGTAGATTAATTTTATTTGAAGAATTTTATATGCATTCTATAATGCAAATATCTTATTCTTAATTGTAGATTTAATCTTTGTGAGAAAAAAAAAGAGAGACATACATGGTTATATATTCACATCTGCATACATACATACATACATACATATATATATATATATGAATATGTATACATTTATTATGAATCAATTATAAAATTCAAACATATATATACATACATATATAAATACCGATATATATATACCTATGTATATTTATATATAATGCACCAAATTGAGCGATTGATAAAATCGCAGTGGAAAATTTATTAATTCGCATCGTGATTCATATCGCATGAAACAAAGTTTATATATTATATGTCGTGGGCACGATTCGTACCCCACATCGGCAGAAGGTAAAGACCTGCCATTGCAGGTCTGCGACGACAGGGGTACTACGTACCCGTTGTCGGCGCAGTGCCTGCGACGACAGGGGTACTACATACCCGCTGTCGGTGCAGTGCCTACAACCGCAGGTACTGCATACCACAACACGAGTTGGGGGGGGGGTTAATTGATGTTAATGTTATGAAAAAAAAAAATGTTTATGTTAAAACATTTATATACAATTGATTCTTAGGTATGTGCAGGATCATGGTGTGCCAAAAAGTGGCGATCTGAAAAATATGTAGTTCTGAAATGCCTCAAAGAATTTCAAAATCCATTCCAACATTTTTCCCACCCATCCTGATACTAAATGAAAACAATTAATACCTTTATAATTCCTACTATATCTTTCAATACCAACCTTATAAGGTCATGTTTAAAACATCCCAAAAATGTGTTTTTGGCATGTTCTTATGTGTTTTTTACATCAAGCATGTAGCTGACGACTTTTTCTAAACCAAAATTTGATGTAATGAAAAGGGTTTCTTAAGAATGGTCTTAGCTTTTCATAAATGTAAGGTTTTTTAAATTACGAGTTTAGTAAGTATTTATTACTTATTTTCTAATGGAGTTAGCTACAAAGTACTGATTGACATACTAGTTGAAAATAAGCTATAACTTTCAAACTGTATAAGATTTGTGAAATCGAAAAGATGCATCACATTCTATGCTTCGACTAGTATAAGAAAAAAAATAGAAAATATTAATTTTGATTTTTTTTGAACTAGTTAAGGTGGTTAGACACGGGAGTTTTTTAATTTTGAAAATAGTATAGTAGAAAATTCATAATTAATTATTTATTTGAAATTAAATTTCCCAAAAATATGCATCACAACCAGGCATGAGTCTAATTTTTATATCTAAAATTATTTTAAAAATATTATCATTTGATTATGATTAAGGTGGTTAGACATACACCTACTTTTCATTTTTGCCCTGAAATTTTTGTAGTACTGCACTAAAATCCAAACTTTTGACCAATCAAATAATTTTTACCTCCAAATAAGGCCTTGAATTTTAGAAACTAGATTCAATTTCCTACAGATTATTTTCTTACAAATTTTTGATATAAAGTCCAGAACCACTTTAAAATTATGTGTCAAGTTGACATAACCCTAATTTGTTGGTTTTTCACTGCCACTTAAGGCCATAGTTTGGTACACCATGATCGTACACATACCCTCTCATGTGGTGTCAATCAAAATTGTTAAATTGATTTTATGAAAATGTATTTACATATGTATGTATGTATATATATATTTAAATATATATATATATATATATATATATATATATATATATATATATATGTATATGTATATATATGTAATATGTAAATATGTTATTTATAAATTTAAGTTATTATTTGATCAATGACTTATAGTGATGGTTTATTTTCATAAAGGTGACTCTTTAATAATTTTCAACTATTTAATAATTTAATTGTTTTAAATTATTAAATAAGGAATTGATAGTTGGGTGGGGAATGTATCAAACACATATTATAAATTGGAAAATGGATTTTTAGTTCTAATAAGGAAAACTTTTATTTGTCCAAAAACAATATATGTGCTCCTCCATTCATTCTTCAGACTTGGAAACTTAAACTGAGATCTCTACATTTAAACTCAAGTTGTAAAACCAAAACATGTGTCTACATTGTGTATTCTTTATGCTATTGTTTTGGGTTTTGGGTTGACTAGTGTTGACCAGTATAGGACGTCTACCAGAGGCTTGGGGGTTATGTGATTGTGGTGACATGATGATATTTTAATCTCGATCTTTATAAACCCAACCATGGTTATGTGATGGAATGCTCTATGTATTGATTATGATTACTGATTGTTATAGTTGAGATTCTTATGTATGAGATACTTGAGTTAACCATTATTTTGGTCATCGATCAGTTATCCTTGGTTATTTTCTAGTCGCCATGATGGGACTGTTATGTGGATTTATTTTGATGATGTCATGATGTGACATGTTTGACTCAACCATTTTTGGAGTCTTCGATCAGTATGATTGAGATATATATATATATTGATTATTGAGAACCATTGGATATTTGATTATCAGTGATACTTCAGTTGCCAATAGAGAGCTGTTGTGTTCATGATTTTCTATGGATGTTATCTCACAGAGATTTGATGCTTTTATGCATATTTGATGATTTTATGGATTATATTTTGTAATTTTGAGATTTATGAGTCCATGAGCATTAGGGTAGGATATCGGCATGTAGTGACGGGAAGTGGCTTGCAATGGGGGTCGAGGCCCTAAGAGGCTGCCAGGGTAACTCATTGTAAGTTGGATTAATAAGTGATAACATTCACACCTAATACTAACTGAATGAACCTAAAAAGATAAGTGTTTTTTTCTTGCCCATGCCTTGAGTGCTCGTACAGACTAGGATGGGAGTAGTGAGATGCATGGTTGTGAACTTGCATTTCATAGTATGCCTCATCAGTATGAGAGGATACTAGTGGCCGCATGAAATCAGTATGGACCCATGGAGTTTAGCTAACTGCCAAGGTAACTTCTACGTGATAATTGCGATGACACTTTCCCGCTTGCATAGTAGGTTCCTACATGTCATTGTGTGCCTCTAGGATTAGATGTCAGATTTTGTGTTTGGAACCTTTGAATTAGTATACTTCTAGGATTCCTGGACTTATAGAGATATGTGCTATGTGATTTTGATAGCCTATTTGGGACTTGAGATTATCTCCTCAGCACAGTGGGAGTGGACCACTTAGGTACCACGCGGTCGGGTGGTAGTGTATTTTCCACTCTTATCATTTTGAGATTTATTGAGACATCGTGGCTGATGCGTCCTTCATGATGGTGGATATGTATCCTTTTTCATTGATGATTAGCATATGTTAGATGATGTTATCTTATGCTTTTATTTGCATGTTAGATTACTTCTACATATGATGTTGTATTTATTAGGAGTGACATTCCTACTATGTAATACCGATGATCTCTTCGGTGATTTGGAATGTTACGCACAGAGGGATGGCTAGGATCCACGATGGTCTAATGATGCTATTGACAGTTGGGAGGAACCATGCACTTAGTTTATTATGTTTGATCTTTATGATTGATGTATATGTTTTCTATGATGTTGTATCATGTGATTATCTCTACTTTGATGTATCATGGGTTAGAATAGAATGATGTACCTTATTCTATGTATGTATATTTTTGAGCTTGTCATACCCTGTGACATGTACAGTGGATGAATGAGCATTTGAAATGTAATGTATAAACATTGGACTTATCATTTCATGAGGATTTTGTACTAGATGGATTCATGCATGTAATTCAACATTAAGGGATCTTAAAGGATGTAATCTATTATTTATGTTATGTTTACTTTCAGATGGACAATGCTATTGTTTCCGTTATTGTGCTTAAGTTATATGTGATGTTTACTATCATGAAAAAATATATATATATTGTTTCTAAACTTAGTGAAATTCTAGGTTAATTCTTTGGATCCCTTGGCGGGGCATTACAAATGCACTCTATCTTAAGAAACTAATTAATATTGAAATCTCTACTCATTGTGAGATGCTCAAATATTTTTGATATTTTGTATTTCCCCATCCACTAATATAGTGCTTTTCTTTCATTCTTGAAGTTGAACTTATAAGCATTTATCTCTTACACTTATCTCCACCTACTGCAAACTACTATCTTCCACCTTTATTATTTTAATGTTAATCTTTTAAAAAACTAAATGATATTTCTACATTAATGATTAAACAACAAAAGTTAAGGAAAACTAATATTTCTTACATAATTCTTAGCTCATATAATTCTTTGGCACTACTTGCACCATTACAAGTAGCCTTTATCGGATCATCTATTAACATGTGCAAAGTTTCCTTTTATTTTTATTTTTATCATGGATTGGCTATGTAATTGCAGTTTTGGAAGTAGAGAGTGGCTCAGTGTATAGAAAATTTGTCTAGGAAGGAAAACTGTTGATACAGTTTCTTTGATATTGTTTCTAATACCAAACACTAAAAAATGTTGTTGTCTTAGTGGTCTTTTTTTTCTTTAATTTATATTTTTGTTACCTAATTCTTCTTACATGTCCTAAGGTATTTATCTTTTCCAACCCATTATGGAAAATATTGCTAAATTCCTAAGAAAGTTTATTGGTTTCTACAATTGTGAAACATTGTATTGAACTATATTATTATTTCACCTTGTTTTGTTTTTAGTGTTGTCTTAAATTGGTGTTGGAAAAAAAATGTTAGAACATCTAGAACTAGTTTTTCTTTCTTCACTATAATTGGTAAGGCTACTAGCAACATTGGAAAAAAATATCAGAATGAGTGACAATAGCTTTTTATTTCTCAATTATAGTTGATTAAATAGGTTATGTTACTAGATTTTCACCTTGTAATGGCTATTGTCATAATTATTTATTCAATCTTCAATCTTAGGAAGTAACTTAGTTTCCCTACAACAATTATTTTGGTTTTCCATCCAACATAGAGTCCTTGTTGTGATGAAGTTAAATATATCAATATCATAATTATGTTTATTTGCATTTTTTGTGGTTACTTTATGGAAGCCTTAGATAATTTTTTTTTACATTGCCCATTCTTGGTGGACTAATAGTACTAGTTAATTTTAAATATGGGTGGTCATTAGTTTTGAGAGCTAGTCTTATGTAATTATTTAAGAGTTTACCATTTTGTATAAGGCCACATTTGTTGCTTCTATCTAGGAGATAAGTGCCTCCATAGTTATTTGGAATATTTGGTTCGAGAGAAATAATACGTTTTGGAAAGAAATTATTGTCGACATTATTTGATGTCATTCATAGGATTGAGAAGTATATCTTTGAGGTTGTCATGACACATGTAAATGAAAATATAAATCATCTTAAGACATCCATAAAATGTAAACCTTAAGGGGGTTTTGTTGAAAGATGAATTACATATTTTGGAAATACAATTATAGGAAAATGTAATTGGGGGATTTTTAGTATAATGCATTACATTGTTTAGGGAAAATAGTTAGAAAGACACTTATCTAGCCATTAGGGGTTCCTACACAAAATAAAACTTGATTTTAGTTTTAGTTTAATGAGGGCTTGCTTTGATCAAGACATAAATTGAGAAATAAACCTTGACATTTGCATGTAAATATATCAATAAAGGAAATTCTATCATATATTAGGATTGAATATATCAAATGAAGGATACAACTATATTTTGATGAAATTAAATTTGATATACAATCAAGTATGCAAATGTAACATTCATGACTCAAAGAAACCACAAGGAAATCAAAGAAGCTAAAACCTCATTAATAATAATGTATCTAACATGCCACGATGAAGGATAGAAGACATTTAATAGTTTGGAATGATGGGTGTGATATGTAGAATCCAAATTTCACTACCACCTTGAATGAAGAAGCCAAGATGCAAGAAGGAAATGATTGAGCTTGATGAATGTTTAAAGATGATTTGTGTAACACTCAACTAAAACAAAAATAAATAAATATAAAACCATGAACAAGCATAAAGAACCATAAATACTTTTTTTTAAATTAATCATCTTTTACAAGAATATGAACAATTATTGAGTCATTCTTAATTCAAAAACCTCATAATAGAAGAAGACATCGTCAAAATAAATTTCGATAATGATATTAATACATCAGGAGTTCGATACAATAATGAAGTACAATGTCATTCTTAGATGCCTAGGTCCCAACATATGGACTCTACAAGTAACAAATTTAGTTTCAAGAAGTAACTTCAATAGTCTTCCTTATCACTAGTTATTCAACTTGAACACCTGAAACATACACAAAAAATGCAACACAACACAAAGAGGGCTCAGTACACACTAAGTTGAAAAGTGTAGTCCATCTGCATACATGTTATAATAAACATATATAAAACCATAAAGCAAATATCTGAACCTCATAACATAGTGCAATTCTAAAATTAATATGCAAGAAGTAACCATCTTCTTAACAAAGCAAAATTAAACTCGCACTAAGAATAGCTAGTAAATGAATCATATATATACTGAGGTGTTATCACTATGGTGCTAAGATATTGCATCCATATATGGTAAGCTCATAGACAACACATAGTGGAATTCTCTATGGTATTCATGAAAAGACGCAATAGAGACTTGCCTTGTTCTCCATACTAAACCTTATTGGTTTAAGTCATAGGTAAGGCCAATTATCTTTTATTTATAATTAACCCTCCCAATTAATCTTAAAATTATCACTAAATTAAATTAACTAAATAGGATAAATCAATATTCAGCCACCTCGATATACGTTCATTACAGCTATCCTTAAAATACACATCAATCAGATATTCTACGAATGCACATGCAATGAATAACAGTCAGATTTCACATGACATTACATTCTTCATCTTTTAAAATCTCATTTTCTACTACCAATCTTGAAAGTAAACTTAGGTTATTTTAACAACGGAAATAAATACTACAATATTACGATCTCATAAATGTAACTAAACTATTACATCAGTTTAATGATATTTACTAGTCATAGTACTATACTACTTATCTCTACTATTATAACAAACTAAGCTTATCCTTCGAATTGGCCAAGATAATAATATAATGTACATATGATATTCTTGTTTTTAAATGACATATCACCAACATATATCATAATCTGTCTCATAACTTAAAACAACTTTCCATTTCATTTATGAACAGAAATACATCTTTGTAAAACAAGATTTTGTTTCAAACATCTTATTTCAAAACAATCTGTAAATGCTTATTAAGACACTTCATAGTAAAATCAAACATTATTGAATCCAAGTGCATCCAATGCTTAACAAAAGATTATCTACAATGTTACTGAATATCCAAGTGTCTATTGAAGTTTAAACACTATTCAACAAAAAGATACCACCTAGTGTTAACTACAATTAGCATATAAAAATATAATATCTGAGATTAAATCAAAATACACTTCACAAATATGCAAAGTAACCTACATCATACCAATAACCATAAGTAATAAGGATGTAAATCCCTAAGCTATAAGAAGCACACAAACTATTCACATAATGATCTTGTCAATATATCAGCATCGATCTATTTCTATGCTTATAAATATAATGCATTATTCATTTGCGAACAATTCCACAACCAACAGTTATTTATAACTCAATTTCCATTATAATATGGGTTATTTTATGCTGTCACAAAGAATTTCCTATTTGAATCAAGCTTCCTTTTAACTATTTGACAAAATGTCAATTACCAATAAATATCACATACTGTTTGCTACGTTACTATTTTTTTTAATATATATAAAATAACTGAGCTATAGGATTCAAACATACTATTTTCTTTTAAAACAATGACATAACCCTCATTTTTATCATTTTTATCATAAAACAGAGTGACTGTTCCATTATTTAGTCATTAGACAACAACCAAATGTAAGCTTGTGAGTGAGGCCGAACCACTTATATCCAAGTATTCTAAAATATGGGTTCCATAGAGCTTGGCCCTGTCAATGCCAAATACCCATAAACATAACTTAAACACTTGCTTACATATATTGTTGCATACATGAAACCTCAACCGGGTTCAACTCGATGATAGAATGTATGGTTATGGCAAAGCCCAGACAATTATATACATATAGAAACACCCAATTTCATTTCTCCCTAAATCCACATTCAAAGGTGGATATATACAAAGCTAAGCATCGCACATAGTGCCATGCTCTGTATATACCCATCCTTTAATGTACATTCACAATAGGTAAAACAAATAACCATTTACATTATGGTAAATGAAATAACATTGCAATTTCAAACAGAGAGAGAGTAGGGTAAGAAATTGCCCCTACATGAAAACTGAAGATGAAAAGTCCTCTACAATCCAACTCGATGCCAAAGCTCCAAAAGCCAAGTCAAAACTAGTAACCAATCTCTACAATGCCAACACAAATAACTCACAAATGACTTCACAATGGGGTGAAGCCGAAGAACCCAACAAAACAACAGACAACCTCTGATGAGAATCTCCATTGAGCTTAACCACATAAGCAAGTTTCCCTTCCAACCAACACCATTAATAATGCCGATACCTCAGTAACAAGAACACAGATGTAAACCAAACAAAGCAATGCAGCCCAGTATCTGGCCCATAATTTGCAAAAAACCCAACTCACAACATGAAATGGCCGACTAAACCTTTGGTGCCATAAATCCCCATAACAAGCATTCAATACACCACATGAATCATAGTTCCGTGAATTCGGCAATGCCAAGTCCACCGCCATGAATTTGGCTTTCAACACAATGAGCATATTTTCCTCATTCATGGCATTCGATTCCCTTTTAAGGTTCTATGCCATTTGAGAAATATAAAAACCCCTTTTTAAAAACATAATAGAAAATATTAATGCCAAACTCAACTTAGGGTGTTTAGACCCTTTTAAAAAAAAACATATATATATATATATATATATATATATATATATATATATATATATATATATCGATGAAATGCAATTGCAGTTTATTAAACCTTTTTAAAACAAAATGAATATAAGTTTTGTAATTAAAACCATCTCAAGGTTATATAAAATATAAGTATTTAATCCCTTTACAGTCACGTATATGAAAGCACAAGGATGAGTTCTGAATGCATACAACATATTACCATTCCAATGTCAAGTTAACATAAAATTTAAAATAGAATGTAGTTTACAATGAGTTTGAAACATAATAAACATAATTGATACCCTATCAAAATGAAATCATTAATATGCCAGTTCCAAATCATAAAATCCTAAATTTCATTCACTGCTAATAACATAGTTCAAAACAAAAAATATGTTCAACATCAGATTAGTGATTCCAAGATAGTAATATAACAAAGTTCTTCAGAATTACAAACATAACATCAGAAAGAAACTTATAACACAAGGTCCTAATTTGCCAAAAAACTCAAAGTAGTGGTCAGGCATGACACCCTCCCCCACTAGGATTCGACTTTCTCCTGGAAGTCAATAAACAAGAATGGATGAGCTACTCTCATCATTTCTACATCCTCCCAAGTAGCAGATGTTTCATCATTGGGGTCCCATAGGAATTTTACCTACCTTATTTCTCTCCCTCTTAAACTCATAGTTCTACTTTGTATGATCCACATTGGTTCCAACATGATTTGACCATGCATAATCTGCAAATTTTTCCAATCATGTACGTGAGCAATATCAGGTATATACTTATGCAAAAATGAAACATGAAATACATTATGAATGCGTGAAAGACTCGGTGGCAAGGCAAGTTTATAGGCAACAGGTCCAATCCGTTCCAAGATTTCAAATGGACCCACGAATTGAGGTGCTAACTTGGATCCCTTTCCATAATGAATTGGACTCTTACGCGGTCTAACCCGAAGAAACACTTTATCACCCACCAAGAATTGACAGTCAATTCTATGCTTATTAGCATATTTCTTCTGTCTATCTTGAGCAGTAATAAGGTGCTCTCTGATCCTTTTAACTTGCTGCTCCAACTCTTGCAAGATATTAGGTCCTAAAAGAGTCTTGTCCTCCAAATTATCCCAACTGAGAGGTGTCCTACAAGGTCTACCATACAATGCTTGAAAGGGTGCCATACCTATAGAAATTTGATAACCATTATTATAAGAGATTTCTACCAAGTGTAGATACTCCTCCCATTTATTCTGTCTATCCATTACATACATTCTAAGCATGTCTTCCAAAATCTAGTTGACACGTTCAGTTTGTCTGTCTATCTTTGGGTGATAAGCTGAACTGAAATTCAGTTGAGTACCTAACTCTCACTGCATGGATCTCCATAGAGAAGAAGTAAACACTAGATCCCTATCAGAAGTAATCTTTTTAGGAATACCATGTAACTTAACTACCTACTACATAAAAACCTTGGCAACTAATGTTGCATTATAGGACGATCTAACTGGAATAAAGTGGGCAACCCTAGAAAAATGGTCCACTACCACCATAATAGCATCATGCCTATGAGCTATAATAGGCAATCCAATAATAAAATCTATAGAAATGGTATCCCATTTCCATTCTGGAATATTATGTGGCTGCAATAATCCCATAGGGTGTTGATGTTTTTCCTTAACACGCTGACATTCCAAGCAATGAGCCACAAAATCTGCTATGTCTCTCTTCATTCTAGGCCAATAATAATGCTTCTTAAGGTTAGCATGCATTTTCTTGACACCCGGGTGAGCCAAATATGGTGCTTTGTGGGCTTCAAACAAAACTAGATTTCTCAAATCACCTAACTCAAGAATGTACTCACTCCCTCTAAACAACAGTAAACCTTTAGAATTTATTGAATATCCCTCAAAATGCCCTTCCAAGACACTATCACTATCAATAACAGCTTTAACATCCTGAAACCAAAGACCTGCAGAAAGGTTTTGTAAAATCTTATCCTTAAGATCCACTGTTAGGATCAAAGAAGATAATTCATGTCGCCTTCTGCTAAGTGCATCAGCAACAATGTTCTCCTTTCCTTGCACATAACTAATCTCAAAGTCATATTCATATAGGAACTCCATCCATCTTCGTTGTCTAGCGTTGAGGTCTGGTTGTGTGAAAAGATACTGAAGGCTTCGGTGATTAGTATGCAACTCAAATCATTGACCAAATAGAAAATGTTGCCACTTGGTCAAAGCATGCATGATCGCTGCAAGTTTGAGATCATGAGTAGGGTAATTCACCTCATGAGTCTTTAGCTTTCTAGAATCATAAGCTATAACACATCCTTCTTACATCAAAACTACCCCTATGCCATCCAAAGATGCATCAGTGCAAACCACGAACTCCTTAGTTGAATCAGGAACTGCCAGAACTAGTGCACTGGTCAAAAATTCTTTAAGTTTCTAAAATGATACCTCACACTCCTCTGTCCACACAAACTTGTTCCCTTTTCTCTGAAGAGATGTGATAGGATGCACTATTCTGGAAAAGTTTGACACAAACCTATGGTAATAGTTTTCTAAGCCCATGAAACTTTGAATCTCGGACAGATTCGTAGGTGCTGGCCAATCTACAATAGCCCAAATTTTGGATGGATCTATAGAAATTCCATCCCCAGAAATGATATGACCTAAGTAAAAAATCTCTAATTTGAAAAATTTGCACTTCAAAGGATTGGCATATAGTTTGTTCCTATGAAGCCATTCCAAAACTTGCTCTAAATGTTGGTCGTGCTCCTTAGTAGTGTTAGAATATACCAAAATATCATCTATAAAAACCACTACAAACTTCTCTAGGAAAGTTCTAAGTATACCATTCATTAGGCTCATAAAAATAGAAGGCGCATTTGTTAACCCAAAAGGTACTACTGTGAATTTGTAGTGCCCATACCTGGTGCGAAAAGCTACCTTATGAATATCAACTTCCTAGATTCTAAGTTGATGATACCCGGATTTCAAATCAATCTTTGAAAAGACACGGGAACCCTTGACTTGATCAAACAAATCATCAATTCTAGGCAAAGGATACCTATTCTTAGTAGTGACCTTGTTTAATTGCCTATAGTCTATACAAAGTCTCAAGGAGCCATCTTTCTTTTTGACAAAGATTACCAGAGCACCCCAAGGTGATACACTAGGATGAATCAAACCTTTCTCCAAAAGCTCCTCCAACTAAAATTTAAGTTCAACCAGCTCTTGAGCTGGCATTCTATATGAAGTCTTGGAAATTGGTTCCATTCGTGGCACTAAATCGATCCAAAAATCAATTTCTCTTCTCGGAGATATTCCAAGAATCTCTTCAACAAAAACATCCAAAAAACTCTACAAGACTGGATGATCAAGAGAAGAACCTTCAACCATGGAATCTTCTAAGTTGTTTACTAATATGGCAAACAAACTACAACCTTTTTGAGCACACCTTTCCAATTGCTTGGTAGAAATAGTTTGCAAAGAGATTGGTCTCTTGATACCGGCAATAACCCTAGCTGATCCAACATCATCCAAACAAGTGATTGTCTTATCCTTGCAATCCATAACCACTTGATGTTATTCTAACCAATCCATTCCCAAAACTATGTCATATGATCCTAAAGGTATAACCCTAAGGTTTGCTGAAGTAGTAAAATTTTTCATTTGAATCTTACAATCAGGAGCAACAATATCAGCATTCACCCTAGAACTTGACGCTAACTCCACATGCCATCTATTCGTTGACTTAACCACAGGAATTCCACTATATGCAACTAAAGTAGAAGAAATAAATGAGTTTGTAGCTCCAGAGTCAAATAAGATAGATACTTTCATACCTTGAGTATTACCCTGAGCTTCAATAATTATGTTCTAGTGTTCGGCTTGCTTCTGATCGAGGGTAGCAAAAACATGGTGGTTCTTGGCAGAATCACCAACTATCACTTCAGACCTAGCTGGCTTAGGTCCAACCTTTGGCTTGTCCCAGTTAGGGCACTAAGACTAGTAATGACCTATCTGACCACAATGATAACACTCAATAGATTTCCTGAATCCCATGTTTTGACCAGAAAGACTAGGAGATGGATTATTACTCTACACACTCTGAGGTGGTTGAGATGGTCTAGGCTATTCTGAACCCTTGGAGTTCTTATCAAACTTCCTCTTCTTGAATTTCCCAACTAAAAATCTTGATTTTGAACTATTTTGAGGAGGCTTTTGATTCTTACTGACATTCAGGGTAGGTAGATCCATGCTAGTCTTGTATGATGTCCCATGATAGCCAGACTTCATCTCAATCAGCTTTGCTCGCTCTGAAGCTTCCTGCATAGACACAGGTCTAAAAGTTCTCACTTCCTCTTCGATCTTGGGCATAAGCCCACTGATGAAATTTTGTATCATAGCCTTATCATTTTTTTCCCACCCATAATTTTTTTAAGCTCGTAGAGCCTACGTTCATAAGCTTCCATTGTAGAGCCAAACTGCATAATCTGAAAGAACTCCTCTACATGGGCCTAATGCCAATATTCTAACATGAACCTCTCCTTGAAACGCTCTACAAAGAGCTCCCAAGTAACTAAAGAGATATCAATCCCAAGCTTCTCTAACTCCTATTCCTACCATAAGGAACCAAATCCCCTCAAATGCATAACCGTCCATCTTACTTTCACATTGCTCAAGTAACAGTGTAAGATAAAACATCGCTCAATATTCAGTAGGCAAGCCTCTACTACTGTACCCTGTTCCATACCATAAATAAATGGCCCTTTTATCTTGGAAAGATCCTTGAGCTAAGCTCTTACCACTGGATAATCCTATATAGGAAGGTTAATACCCTGCACAAGAGGTACCCTCACATTTTCTCCCCCACCAGGAATCTATTTCTTAGTCTCAATATTATCAAGACGTTCCAGTATCCATTGGAGTACCATAGCTTGATCTGCCTAGTTATCCTTGTTTTTTCCAGCCCCAGCATTCTAATCAAACTTATCATCCCCAACAATTATCTGGTTCCTAGAACCTCTACCATGACCCCTGCCCCTACCTCTACCTCTGCCAACAATGTTATCATCAGAAATGCTGCAATCACAAGTTCCTCTAGTGATGGGAGGCATGATATCAACCTAAAAATAATTAACTGTTAATTAACACATTGAAGACGAGAAAAACTCTATAACCCAAGAGTCCTCGTTATTCAAACCTGTGCTTTGATACCAAATTGTAACACTCAACCAAAACAAAAATAAATAAATACAAAAGCATGAACAAGCATAAAGAACCATAAATACTTTTTTTTTAAATTAATCATCTTTTACAAGAATATGAAAATTGATTGAGTCATTCTTAATTCATAAACCTCATAATAGAAGATGACATCGTCAAAATAAATTTCCATAATGATATTAATACATAAGGAGTTTAGTACAATAATGAAATACAATGTCATTCTTAGATGCCTAGGTCCCAACATATGGACTCTACAAGTAACAAATTCAGTTTCAAGAAGTAACTTCAACAATCTTCCTTATCACTAGTTATTCAACTTGAACACCTAAAACATACACAAAAAATGCAACACAACACAAAGAGGGCTCAATACACACTAAGTTGAAAAGCATAGTCCACCTGCATACATGTTAGAATAAACATTTATAAAACCATGAAGTAGATATTTGAACCTCATAACATAGTGCAATTCTAAAATTAATATGCAAGAAGTAACCATCTTCTTAACAATGCAAAATTAAACTCGCACTAAGAATAGCTAGTAAATGAATCATATATATACTCAGGTGTCATCACTATGGTGCTAAGATACTACATCTATATATGGTAAACTCATAGAGAACACATAGCGGAATTCTCTATGGTATTCATGAAAAGATGCAATAGAGACTTGCCTTGTTCTTCGTACTAAACCTTACTGGTTTAAGTCATAGGTAAGGCCAATTATCTTTTATTTATAATTAACCCTCCCAATTCATCTTAAAATTATCACTGAATTAAATTAACTGAACTGGATAAATCGATATTTAGCCACCTCGATATACGTTCATTATAGCTATCCTTAAAATACACATCAATCAGATATTATAAGAATGCACATGCAACGAATAATAGTCAGATTTCACATGACATTACATTCTTCATCTTTTAAAATCTCATCTTTTACTACCAATCTTGAAAGTAAACTTAGGTTATTTTAACAACGGAAATAAATACTACAATATTACAATCTCATAAATATAACTAAACTATTACATCAGTTTAATGATATTTACCAGTCGTCGTACTATACTACTTATCTCTACTGTTATAACAAACTAAGCTTATCCTTTGAATTAGCCAAGATAATAATATAATGTACATATGATATTCTTGTTTTTAAATGACATAACACCAACATATATCATAATCTATCTCATAACTTAGAACAACTTTCCATTTCATTTATGAACAAAAATACATCTTTGTAAAACAAGATTCTGTTTCAAACATCTTATTTTAAAACAATCTGTAAATGGTTATTAAGACACTTCATAGTAAAATCAAACATTACTGAATCCAAGTGCATCCAATGCTTAACAAAACATTATCTACAATGTTACTGAATATCCAAGTGTCTATTGAAGTTTAAACACTGTTCAACAAAAACATACCACCTAGTTTTAACTACAATCAACATATAAAAATATAATATCTGAGATTAAATCAAAATACACTTCACAAATATGCAAAGTAACCTACATCATGCCAATAACCAGAAGTAACAAGGATGTAAATCCCTAAGCTATAATAAGCACACAAACTGTTCACAAAATGATCTTGTCGATATATCAACATCTATCTATGTCTATGCTTATGAATATAATGCCCTATTCATTTGCAAACAATTCCACAACCAACAGTTATTTATAACTCAATTTCCATTATAATATGGGTTATTTTATGTTGTCACAAAGAATTTCCTATTTGAATTGAGCTTCCTTTTAACTATTTGACAAAATGTCAATTAATAATAAATGTCACATACAGTTTGCTACATTAGTATTTTTTTTAATATATATATATAAAATAACTAAGCTATAGGATTCAAACATACTATTTTCTTTTAAAACAATGACATAACCCTCATTTTTATCATTTATATCATAAAACAAAGTGACTGTGCCATTATTCAGTCGTTAGACAGCAACCTAATGTAAGCTTGTGACTGAGGCCAAACCACTTATATCCAAGTATTCTAAAATATGGGTTCCACAGAGCTCGGCCCTTTCAATGCCGAATACCCATAATCATAACTTAAACACTTGCATACATATACTGTCACATACATGAAACCCCGACCGGGTTCACCTCGATGATAGAATGTATGGTTAGGGCAAAGCCCAAACAATTATATATATATAGCAACACCTAATTTAATTTCTCCCTAAATCCACATTCAAAGGTGGATATATACAAAGCTAAGCATCGCACATAGTGCCATGCTCTGTATATACCCATCCTTGAATGTACATTCACAATATGTAAAACAAATAAGCATTTACATTATGGTAAATGAAATAACATTGCAATTTCAAACATAGAGAGAGTAGGGTAAGAAATTGCCCCTATGTGAAAATTGAAGATGAAAAGTGCTTTGCAATCCAATTCGATGCCAAAGTCCCAAAAGCCAAGTCAAAAGTGGTAAGCAATCTCTATAATGTCAACACACATAACTCGCAAATGACTTCACAATGGAGTGAAGCCAAAGAACCCAACAAAACAATAGACAACCTCTGATGAGAATCTCCATCAAGCTTAACCACATAAGCAAGTTTCCCTTCCAACCAACACCCTTAATAATGCCGATAGCTCAACAACAAGAACACAGATGTAAACCAAACAGAGTAATGCAGCCCAATATCCGGCCCATAATTTGTAAAAAACCCAACTCACAATAGAAAATGGCTGACTAAAGCTTTGGTACCATAAATCCCCATAACAAGCATTCAGTACACCACATGAATCATAGTTTTGTGAATTCGGCAATACTAAGTCCACTGCCATGAATTTGGCTTTCAACACAATGAGCATATTTTACTCATTCATGGTATTCAATTCCCTTTTAGGGTTCTATGCCATTTAAGAAATATAAACCCCCCTTTTTAAAAACATAATAGAAAATATTAATGCCAACCTCAACTTAGGGTGTTTAGACCATTTCAAAAAAAAAACATATATATATATGTCGATGAAATGCAACTGTGGTTTATTAAACCTTTTTAAAACAAAATGAATATAAGTTTTGTAATTAAAACCATCTCAAGGTTGTATGAAATATATTTAATCCCTTTATAGTCACATGTATGAAAGTACAAGGATGAGTTCTAAATGCATACAACATATTACCATTGCAATGTCAAGTTAACATACAATATAAAACAGAATGCAGTTTACAATGAGTTTGAAACATAATAAACATAATTGATACCCAATCAACACGAAATCATTAATATGCCAGTTCCAAATCATAAAATCCTAAATCTCATTCATTGCTAATAACATAGTTCAAAACAAAAAATACGTTCAGCATCAGATTCGTGATTCCAAGACAGTAATATAACCAAGTTCTTTAGAATTACAAACATAACATCAAAAAGAAACTTATAACACAAGGTCCTAATTTGCAGAAAAACTCGAAGTAGTGGTTAGGCATGAAAATTTGTTGAAGTCTTGTGAATATGTGTGTTCTTGATCTTTATTTCTTGTATGATGATGATGATGGATGAAAATGAAATTCCCAATCCTTCTTATATAAGAGTTTACAAGAGAAAAAATATTGAGCAGGATAATTGGTGAGCAGGGGTAAATAATTCTAAAATCTAAGACACTTTGGGCCACACAATTAGAAAATTTAGAAAATAATTTTATATGTGTCAACATATCCTTGATGAAGCTCAAATTCTAAATTCTAAGAAAAAGTTTAGAAAGAGTCAAGATATAATTTTGTAGCTAGAAGCTATATCCAAAAAGGTGATTAAATAAAACCTAAAGGACCATTCCAATAAAATAAGACATGATCTATAAAAGTGAGAGATATTTGAAGGGAGAAGAGAGACCAAAACCATACTAAGGAGAGCTAAAAATATCAAAATAAAGTGCTTCTATTTTATGAGAATACATACTCAAACATACAATAGGTGAAAAAAATTCATTAAAACCTTCCAAATTTTGTGGAAAAGCCCTTGGCCACCATCTGAGCTTTGTATATCTCTAAATTGTCTTTTAAACCCATTTCCATCTTGAATACCTACTTGTTTCAAATACATTATCTTCCACTAAGTAATGGGGCAAGATCTTAAGTCCCATTTATAAAGAGATTGCAAAAATTCTTCCATAGAAACTCTATATTTATCTTCATATTATCTTCAAATGCCTCCCGATATGATGTACATTCACCAAAATTAGTTTGGAATGCATAACCCAAACTACAATAAGGTGAGAACCTCTCAAGTGCTTCAGATGCTCTACTAGAACTTCCTATGATGGGTGATACTTCATGTTATGACTCTTTTGGTTTTCTTTCAACTAGTTGATCTTCTTCTAATTGTTCTTCATCTAGAACATATGGATCAACAAAATAATTTTCAACCTCTATTAGAATAACTTGAGTACCATGTTTTTATTTACCTCCTTTCTTTAGGAATTTTCTTTTCAAGAGAGCTAGTACAAGATCCATTTATAAAGAAACAATCTTAGTTAATAGCCTCACTCCAAAATTCTTGCTCCAAACTAGTAGTGCTTAGCATACATTTGACTCACTTCATAATTGTATAGTTCATACATTTATAAATACCATTTAATTTGTGGTGTCCTTACAATTTTAAATTGTCTTCCAATTCCATGTTCACCGGAACATTAGATAATTTCTTTTGAACAAAACTCACCTCCATTATTTGTTCTTAGAGATTTAATAATCTTACCTTTTTAATTCTCTTGCAAAGCCCTAAACTTCTTTAAAAAAAGATAGTATTTTATATTTCATCTTGATAAGATATATCC
The DNA here is from genome assembly GCA_028749045.1 of Cupressus sempervirens. Lineage (NCBI taxonomy): Eukaryota > Viridiplantae > Streptophyta > Pinopsida > Cupressales > Cupressaceae > Cupressus > Cupressus sempervirens. Next base: position 570,336,095 of record CM053793.1, read on the forward strand.
ACACCTTATGAAAATAATCACCTATAAATGAGATGCAATATGATGATCCTGCAATAGATGTTTTAGGAGATTCCCTAGTAATTAAATGATTTAAATCCAAAACATCTTTTCTTTTGATATTAATTCTAGAAACACTTAGTTGATTTTTTCACCTAAACTTGAGTAGTGTTCACAAAAACTCAAATATATTAATTTAGTACTTGGAAGAATCTTTCTATAGATAAAAATACCTTAAGACTTTGTTCACTCATATGGCTTATCCTTTGATTCTAGATTTTTAATGAGCCCATCTCTACATTAGTTACTACATCCTCTCCATTGTTATTTTTACTAGCCAACCTACATAGATTACTATTTTTTCCCCTTTAACACAATCACTAAATTGAAAACCCTTTTCATCAAACACATCAAATAAAATAAGATTTTTCTTTAAATCAAGTACATGCCTAACATGTTGAATATTTGTAACTACTCCATCAAGTATTTTAATTCTTACCTCTCCTTCACCAATGGCTTCACATGGATTATTTTTTCCCATATAAACCATACCTTCATCACAAGCCCGATAAGAAGAACACTAGTCTCCATGAGGAAAAGAATCACCACAATCAAGAATCTAAACATAAAGTAAATAAATTCTCAAGTCACTTGTTGATACCTCTCCATTTTCCAAAGGTGTTTGAGCCTTTGCAATATTTGGTTCAGATGAATTTGAAACAAATTTCTCCTTGGTCACTTTTGGCAGCCTATACCCCTCTTTGACATGTCCACTTCTACCATAGTCCCAACACTTCATATTATTTCTCTCCTTGGATTTGGAATTTTTTTTGTCCATGATCAATATCAATTCTCTCCTAGCTTCTACCTTTAGAAACTAAGGCTTCATTAGAAGAAGATCTTTGAGATGTCTTTTTTCATGAATCCTCATAGATTAAAGAAAAAAAAAACTTTTCAAGGATCAATTATCTACTTGGTGAATAATTACCAAGAGCCATTGTCCCTTTTCTGATTTTATATGATATTCCCAACCTCTAATCATATTTTCAAGATCAAACAACTAATATCACAAAGATCCACCAAATTTCTCAAGAAACCCCAAATCGGGTATGCCAGAAATTGTGCCAAAAGCTTCACAGCTTCACCTATTATTAATAAATCTGAAAGTGAACATTTTTACAGAAATTTCAGCAGCAGAACAGCCTAAAAAATGATATTTCTAGATACGTATAGCCTTTACACAACAGTTCTCAAATGTAGGACAAAAACTATGCTCATCGGGCTCTCGAAATTAATGCAAAAATGCTCGAAAACACCACAAAACACTAATAATCTATCTTAGAAGTTTAATCATGTCCCAATACATATATTCAGCTCTATTTTAACACCTTAAAGTCTGAAATAAAGCAGCAACCCAAACTGATATGAAATACTCAACTGAAAACACCAAACTCATACAAAAAACACATCCGAAAACTGACAAATCTGCATTGTTCAGCACAAAGCCAAACTCTGTATGAGCATGCACATGGAATGGATTCAAACTCCCATCCTTAGCCTTCTTGGAAACCTACAAACTCCCATTCTTGGGTCTCCCTGGAAACCTGTAAACTCCCGTTCTTGGGTCTCCTTCTCCACAGGTTTGGCAGCCTTTGAAGAATAACAAAGAAATGAGCAAAATCAAGTTCTGGAATGAGCCCAAAATGCCTCCAAAACCCCTTAAAAGAGGGCATAACTGTAACTCACGTCCAAGAGAGGTTAATTAAACATATTTTAATAATAATTTTCATTTATTAGTCCAACGATTTCCAAAGATTAACCCCCTTTTTCTGAAATTTCACTTTCTTGGGCCTGCCTGCCTTAGCAAAGATTATTATTTTTTAATTATTTGAAAAGGGGACATGACAAGTCCTCCCCTTTCAAAAATTTCTTGTCCTCAAGCAATGGCTGAACAATAAACCAATCAATCCACCTGGATCCCAAATGTAGTCATGAACTATACTACTATCAATTAACACAGGCTCCTGCAATATCCTCTGCAATATGACCAAGACGAATCCATAATCAAACTGACAATTATAGCTCAACCAAACTCCAAAATCACAAATTCCATAATCAGAAACCCATGAGAGACAAACTCTTAGAACATCAAAACCTAAGTAAAGTGGACTACCAACACAATAAATACCATCAATGCATTCCACTGGCCTATACGGAATGTACAATCCAACTCTGCAACAATGGTGAATGCTCTCAAATGAAACTATACCAAGTATGGAGAATCCACACACTGTACAACTCCTACAGTCAACACAACTCTGTAGATCATCGACCACTGTCTCATAACCATAACTCCCATGCACCCTTGATGGTGAAAAGCCATCACAAGATAAACAAAAAGAAATGGAACCCAAACCAAATTTTCCTGCCATCAACTCCTCAACACAAGGATCAATTGCTAACTGATGTACATACCCTACAATATAATGTTGATTAAAAAAACCAACCTTAGTCAATAGCTCACCATGAACAAGTGATATAACCCACTGCGACTGATCACTAGCTAAGTCAGGAGATGTCATAGCCAAAGGAGTAGAATCAATAACAACACCTGCTGAAGCATCACTCCAAAACTCTTGCTCTAAGTCATGTATTATCAAGCTATCAACTGCAGGACCTATTGCCATGTCATGCCCATCACAACTCTCATCCTGAGGCATCAAACTATTCCATAACTGATGATAAGCACTAGGAACCAAAGTACATCTTTGTATCATAATCTCATCAACATGGTCATCAAAGGTAAATTGATGAGCGTACCTCACAGTGTAATGCTGATAGAATGCGCCAATCTCAGTTAGTGGCTCAGACTGTAATCCAGATGAAACTAACTGCAATTGATCATTAAACATGTTGGAACTGACTACTACCTCCAAAGATATCACCCAAGGGAGTAGTATTACTAGCAGGAACCATGCCAGCTGTCGACTCTCCAACATCACACACGATCTTTGATACATCTCTAGTCTCTGTGCCATCAGTACTAGAGGCCACCACCATGTTAGGCATACAACAATCTGCTACAACACCCAACTCAACTGAACTTGACTCTAGTGGGAATGAACCTGATATGCCAATGTTAGTATCAAGGATGGATGCATCCCCATCTCCACTGTCTCTAACAATCTCAGCCATGGACATCCTTGAATCACCAAACACCATAGCTTGTGACTGTATAGAATTAGATAAAGACTATAGTCACTCTAACTCCATGGTCACCTTAGCCAAATGAAACTGTGACTCCTTGAAAGCCAACTGTGTACTCTCAAGAATCTCAGAAGTCACCTCAAGCTACTCAATAAGCTCACTCACCTCATCTTCCTTGGCCAACAATGCATCATATGCTATACTACCCCACTCCATAAGATAATCTCTGTCAGCTACCAACTGCATATAATTCTGTCTCAAAATCCGAATAGCCTCCCATAAAGAGTGGATCTCTATCAACAAAAGATAACTTCCTTCCTGCTCATCACTAGTAGGGGAACCCCATCCATAAACTGCTAACAACTGACGAGCATCATCAAAATGTTGGCAAGTGATAGCAATTTCTTGATCACTAACTCTCAATTGATTAGACACATGATGGCACTGGCTTGATTGTCTCCTACAAACCTCCTCTGATGCACTATCTAAAGGAGTATCCTCAAAGTTACTAGTCTCTAGAGTATTACCATCCATGTCCTGTGAATCAACTCTAAAGCTCATATCAACATACGAAGTATCAAAAACTGTAGCACTGCTGTCTAACTCCTCTGTACCCAAAGAAACTAAGTCTTCAAAATTTCCCACTGCATCCTCCTAGATGTCATCAATGGCAATATGATCCTAGGACTCATCTGTACACTGCAAAATATGAAAGATCATCAACACATTCCAGCAAGTATGGTCAACTGGATATATGAACAAAGCCCAACACTAGTGTATAAAAACTAATACCAACATCGGACAAGCTGCTAGCACAAGAAAAGACAGCATCGTGCAATCTGCTAATCAAATCCATGATAGCACCCAAACAAACATTGCTATCAAAAAGTGTTAAAGATCTCCTGTCAACTGAATCCCAAATGCCAATATAACAATCTTGAGTCCATATCTATAAACTAGAATCAGCTGGTAACTCAAGCAAAATCCTCACTTGAGTAATATGACCAGTACCAACTAGCTCCACATACCTATCATGATGAGATAATGAAGTCAAAATACTATCTTCACTCACCTTTAGCTAGTGGGATAAATCATGTGAAGTACTACCTGCCTCAACCTCATGTGATGAAGCATCTAACTGCGCCTGGTACTCTTTCTCAGAAAAGTCATGAATGCTCAATGTCTGCTCATCTCTACCAGGTATCTCACCATCCTGCACAACAACATCCTCATAATCATCATCTAAACCCACTACACTGTAGTCACTACCTGTTGTAACTATACCATCCTGAATACCTATGGCATCACCCTTTGACAACCTGTAAACAATTGTCTCAATTTGAGTATCAAGTTGACCATTACTATCAATCTATGTAATATCCTTTCCCACCACCTCCTGTGGCAGAGTAGAATCTGAGACCTCTATCTGGCTATCAGCTAGTTTCTCAAACTCCTCATGCAAGTTCTTAGGAATTTTGTCATCTGTCCTATGAGAAAATCTGCCAAATAGAAATCCAGTCAACTTATCCACCTTAGCTGGGTCAGGCAATATGTCATTCATTATACGGTGGTTCTCAACCAACTGTTCAGACATGTCAAGGCTTATTTTCATAAGTTTATCTCAAATGTCTAAATAACCATCCTTTCTATTATTTTGACTCTAGATATCAATTGCCCAAGATCATGTCCTCTGAGACTTTGTACTATACCTGTCCATTCTGGATAAAGTAGAGTGTAACCCCAATAGGATATAACTTCTTTGAACACCAAGAACTAACATGCAAATGATTAGAAGTAGCATGCAACCATAGATTTTGACATGCAACTGATTAGAAGCAACATGCAACCACCAAATTCACCAAGAACTAACATGCAAATGATTAGAAGTAGCATGCAACCATAAATTTTAACATGTAGTTGATTAGAAGTAACATGCAATCATAAATTATGACATGCAAGATCTGGGTAGTTGTCAAAATTGACATGCAAGATCTGGGTAGTTGTCAAAACTGACATGCAAACTTCTACAACCACCAAATTCACCAAGAACTAACATGAAAATGATTAGAAGTAGAATTCAACCATAAATTTTGACATGCAGTTGATTAGAAGCAACATGCAACCATAAATTATGACATGCAAGATCTGGGTAGTTCTCAAAACTGAAATGCAAGATCTGGGTAGTTGTCAAAACTGACATGCAACTTCTACAACCACCAAATTCACCAAGAACTAACATGCAAATGATTAGAAGTAGCATGCAACCATAAATTTTGACATGTATCTGATTAGAAGCAACATGCAACCATAAATTATGACATGCAAGATTTGGGTAGTTCTCAAAACTGAAATGCAAGATCTGGGTAGTTGTCAAAACTGACATGCAACTTCTGCAAACCCTTAGGCTGGCAAGATCATGGCTCTGATACCACTAAAATTTCCCTTTTCTAATTTTATATTACATTCCCAACCTCTAATCATATTTTCAAGATCAAACAACTAATATCACAAAGATCCACCAAATTTCTCAAGAAACCCCAAATCGGGTATGCCAGAAATTGTGCCAAAAGCTTCACAGCTTCACCTATTATTAATAAATCTGAAAGTGAAAATTTTTACAGAAATTTCAGTAGCATAACAGCCTACAAAATGATATTTCTAGATCCGTATAGACTTTACACAACAATTCTCAAATGTAGGACAAAAACTATGCTCATCGGGCTCCCGAAATTAACGCAAAAATGCCCGAAAACACCACAAAACACTAATAATCTATCTCAGAAGTTTAATCACGTCCCAATACATATATTCAGCTCTATTTTAACACCTTAAAGTCTGAAATAAAGCAGCAACCCAAACTGATATGAAATACTCAACTGAAAACACCAAACTCATACAAAAAACACATCCGAAAACCCACAAATCTGCACTGTTCAGCACAAAGGCAAACTTTGTATGAGCATGCACATGGAATGGCTTCAAACTCCCATCCTTAGCCTTCTTGGAAACCTGCAAACTCCCATTCTTGGGTCTCCCTGGAAACCTGTAAACTCCCATTCTTGGGTCTCCTTCTCCACAGGTTTGGCAGCCTTTGAAGAATAACAAAGAAATGAGCAAAATCAAGTTCTGGAATGAGCCCAAAATGCCTCCAAAACCCCTTAAAATAGGGCATAACTATAACTCATGTCCAAGAGAGGTTAATGAAACATATTTTAATAATAATTTTCACTTATTAGTCCAACGGTTTCCAAAGATTAACCCCCTTTTTCCGAAACTTCACTTTCTTGGGCCTGCCTGCCTTAGCAAAGATTATTATTTTTTAATTATTTGAAAAGGGGACATGAAATTTCTCTCCTTGGATTTGGAACTTTTCTTGTCCATGATCAATATCAATTCTCTCCTAGCTTCTACCTTTAGAAACTAAGGCTTCATTAGAAGAAGATCTTTGAGATGTCTTTTTTCATGAATCCTCATAGATTAAAGAAAAAAAAAACTTTTCAAGGATCAATTATCTACTTGGTGAATAATTACCGAGAGCCATCATCAACTTATCCCAACTATCAGGAAAGGAGTAAAGTAAAATTGCCACTCCATCTTCTTCAACAATCTTAATTCCCACTAAAGAAAACTTCCTTCTAAGTGTGTTAAAATTGTTTATGAAAAGTATAATGGATACATTGACATGCATCCCAAAATTATATAGTTTTCTTCATAGAAGAATTTAATTTTTAAAAAACTTAATTTGATAGAACTTTGTAAGAATACTCCATAAACCATGACTAGATTTCTCCTTTACAACATTGAATAGAATTAAATCTGCTAGAGATAATTGGATTGTATATCTAACAATATTATCCATAAAACTCCAATCTGATATTCTCAAATTTTCAAATTTTGATGAAACTTCCTTAAGAGTTAAATCACAACCATCCTTTACTAGAAAAGCTCAAATCTTTAGCTTCCAAAGGGAAAAATTTGAGCTATCAAACTTTTGCACTTCAAATTAGGTAAAAGAACTTCCTTTCATTGGTCAGTACTCTAAACAAATGAACTATACACTAATAACCTTGCTTTGATATGAATTGAAATAAAAAATCAACAAGTGCAAAAAATTGCAAGGAAGATAAAACACACATAACACAATATTTATGTGGAAGAAACATGTAAAATAAAAATAAAATGCCATAAGCCAATGTTTCTCAATAGACATAACACAATATTTATGTGGAAGAAACATGTAAAATACAAATAAAATGCCATAAGCCAATGTTTCTTAATTTAATATCTTAGGATTTTTTACCATCATAATAATGTTCAAAATGTATGAACAATTACAACTTTGAGTTTCATATAAAAAATGATTGTAGAGTTTAAATTATAGCCTACTTACTATATTTAGGATGCATGATTGATTCAACTATATGTAGTACACTTGTTAAAATTAATTTTTTTGAAAATTCATCGAAATGACTTACTATTTATATTAAGTAAACTCATACATGAGCATCCATGATGACTCAAACAAGTTTCATGACTCAAATACAATTAGATGTTATCTATGATGAATTCACATTCTAACAAAGACTTCATAAGAAATAAGATTGGAATCATAGTTCTTGGGGTCATAGATACAAATAACTTAGCATACACAAATTAGGATCTATTCTTGGAGATAATGTCCACCCGTAGGAAATCATCAAAGAAGTTAGGTATTTCTTCAAACACATCCTCAAAAAAATTCTATTTAAAGGCCTAGGATCCTAACCCAAGTAGAAACTACTCCATTTATGTGAGCTAGAGGAACAAAGATTGGATGGTATCTATACAACTTGAGTAGGGCTTCACCAAAGAACTAGGGGGTTGAGGCTAATATATAAATTTAATCTTCTTTGAGGGTGAAGTAGAAATATAAAAAAATCTTTAAGGGGGTGAATAAATTCTTATAGAAACTTTAAGAGTTCATCAAGATAAAATTCATTTTCTAGTGACCACTATCTCCAATCTATGACCCCCATATTTAACCAGTAGAATTTTCTACATCTTAGCAAGAGAAGAATTGTGCACATCAATTGAAGTACCATCCATATTTATAACCACATAAACCTACCACACCTTTTGGGATTGAGACATCTTAGAGAAAAAGGTTTTTCCAAAACACCATAGAGTCATCCTTTTGGAAAAAGGAGGGGGAAGGGACCCACCCACCTTTTCGTTATTGTTCACTTTATCTAGAATCTTATGATTAATGATTTCTAGAAACAATAGGGAATCCCTCCCATTGTATTTAATACCATGACAATCCCAATGGTGATTTGTATGACAATCTTCTTGGGTCTTCTCCAACAATGAGTGTTTAAACCTACAACCTATTTGGCTCCTCCAAGGTATTGTTCAATGTTCACAAGGATTCCCCTAGTAGTTGTAGAGCCCATTAATAAAAAAACCTTTTACCAACTAGTTGACATTACTATATATATTGTTATTGTATTGTCCCCTTCATTTTCACGTGTAAAAAATAATCGTTGAGATTAAAAAATTTACTTCATTTTTTTCATTTTGTTAGGTGTATCTATTATTTATTGAATTTACTTTTAATTTTAACTAATGCGACAATAGTTTAAAAGGTATATTTTAGCGACAGTTCTTATAGATTTTTAAGTCTGTAAAGAGAAAATAAACTAATTAATGTGAGGTTAAAATTTTAATATGCATAATTTTACAATTGACAATGTCACTTATTCTTCTATTATTTAAAATAAAAATAAAAAAGATTTTGTTTGTGTAGTACATGTCATCACTAACATGAATCAATAGGAAAATGTATAAATGATTAATTAAGAAAAAATAATATAAATTAATATTTTTGTTAAATATTTGATTTAGGATGACGATCACTAAAAGAAAAAAAAATGGAGGAGCAACAAGAGCTTCTTGGCATCCATTCTTAGCATGTATCATTCTAGACTACTTTAAGCACACTTTTAACCTACAATACATGTAACAAATTTCACCTTTTCACATGAAAAATTAATGTTGAGTAGGATGCCAATGTAACATATTCATTATTCTTTATACTTCTTTATTTTTTTGGCTTCCATATAACACATCTTGAATTTAAGAATATCCTTCAAATATAAATAGATATTTGATTGTAAATATATATTTACATTTGTCTATAGTCTCTTGCATGATTTGAAAGACCAACATCAATAAGCACATCATACTTCTATTTAAATGCACTTGCTTCCTCTTCATAAAATTTTTAATATTGTCAAAAGCAATACTTTCATTTCACATATATTTTATGTTTTTAGAAATTCAAAATAGGCATCATTAGTGACCAACCATTCTAGTTCTATGGAAGTGAAGGGAATATTTTTTTACTATAAAAATTCCTTTATCTTTGTTTACTTGAGAACTAAGTAACCTTCAACAATTCAATTGATTAAAATATTTTAATTTTTTTTCTAGATCCTCTTTCTTTGTATCCTTCTACTACCATAGATTTCGGTATCTCTATCTCATGGAGCTCCCTTTTTAAATAATAAATAATTTAACTCTTTTGTATATTAAAAAATTACACACAATTATATCTAAATCAATAAATATAAATTTCTAAATTGAAAATAGTTAAAAGTACAAAAAAAATGACATATGTCTGTAATTACTTTTTTAAAAGTCTATTACACCTATTCATCCAAGTAAAGTTTCAAGAGTTTTTAAAACTGTGAAAGTATTTTAAGAAATGTTGAGTTATCCATCTTGGAATTTAATGAAATGTACACCAAGTAAAGAGATACATGTAATTTTATTATTTTCCAAAAGTATGCAATTTTCATAATTTCTTGAAGTATATCCTCTATAGAAAAAACCTCTAGAAAGTTATTATATTGGTTGTAGATTATTATAATTTTTAATGTACGATATATCAGAACTAGTTTCAATGTTGCAAGACTATGAAAAAACATCTCGTTCCATATGGCTTACTAATTTCAATATGTTAAGAATGTGGAAAAAGATCCCATTCCATATAATTGAGACAACTTTTTCAATAATAAAGGATTAATTGGGCAATAGCTACAATATTATGGATTAAAAATTTAAAATATGAGAGAGTACCATTCAAGCATAACAAGCACAACAAATGGAGTGATCCAGAGAAGCACAAAGAGAAGACCAATAGGAAGATGGTGTCAGTCCATAATTTGTGTCATATAAAATCAAAAGAAAATATATAACATAATTGTATAAAATGCAATTAAATGAGGGTACAAAGTATTGAAAATAAAATACAATATAGAGTAGGATAAAGTCAAGCACTACATGCTACTCCTAGCAAGCCCCTGATCTAATATGAGAATAACAGAAAAAGGTTGTAGTTGTGGTCATAAGCAATTTTGCATATCATCAAACTCTTAAAAGACCACATTAATTTGTTTACAAGTCCCAAAGGATGTTATAATTGTTAAAATATAAAACATCAAATTCAAAATAGAGATTCAAAAATAGCCACACAAATTCTATAATACACTCTTCAAATATAGCAATAATCTAATTAATCCTTCATTAAGAGATATAACTCTCCACATTATTAAAATGCAGCAACAACATCCTTTTATAAGAAAACATTAATCAAAATATAAGTAATGAAGAAATTTGGAGGGAAAACTTTGATTGTTGGCTTTTATATCTTTACAATCTCCAGCTTGAAACCCAACCACCAAAACTAACAATCTTCCATCAACTCATCTTTAGAGAAAGTGACTTTAATTTTGGAAAATATTGTTCGTCAACACTTCTAATTAATCTTTTCCAAAATAAATCACAATTAATAAAGCTATCAAACATAATAAAACCAAATGTTTTAAAATTATTTTTGTCATCTATATTGTTTGACATATACTCTTTCACATCTGTTGTCTAACATATACTATTTCATTTGATTTTTTACTATCCCTATAAGTTGGTGAGGCTTTAGGGGATTTTTGTATGGTTGATCCCCAATCCTTTGAGCATTACCATTCTACTTATGCAAGGATTCTAGTTGATATTGATGTCTCTAAGGGTCTCCCAGCTAAGCTTCTTTTACATCATTCAAAGGGATCTTGGACTCAATCGATTGATTATGAGGGCCTCCCTTTTAGGTGTAAACATTATTTTAATATAGGTCATTTGGCTGCTAAGTGTGAGCATAGGAACTCTTCAAACAAATGGCCCTCCTCCTAGTGGAAAGGTGTTCTGGAATAGCATTATACAGTTTACAAATACTCTCCTGTGGATGGGGATTCTCGTTCTGTGTTAGTGAATTCTTCTACTTCCAAGGTGGATGCCCAAGATGGTTTTTTTGGTCCTCTTGGTGTAGATTTTGGTCTTGTTAACAGTGTTGTGGATCCTATAGCAGAACCACGTCAAGACTCTAGTTCTAAGGTTGTTATGGGCTTAGTAAACTCTGTTTCTATTATCTCTGATAATGGTGCTATTTCTAGTACCCCTATTTCAAAATTTGGTCGAGATAATGTGAATGCTGACTCTAGAAAAAATGTGAAAGTATCTAATCTTTGTGATAATGCTAGTTCTCTGAATACTGGTCCCAAATTGGTGGATGATTTGAAGGTAGTTTTCCCTGGTCAAAAGGATGTATGTCCTTTTGATGCTATTTCTGGAACTGGTATTCAATCTAGTGGTTACTACTCTAGGTTGTAGGATGTTGTGATGGCTAATGGTCCTAGCCATAGTTTGGATGATTTTCCAACTATTCTAGATGCTCAAAAGTGGCAGTCAAAGGCTACATTGGTTAAGGAGGGATGGATACCTATAAAAATGGAAAGATCTAAAAAGTCTCACCCTCAATTTGAAATGATTTTGCATTCTCATAAAAAGGGAGTGAAATCAAAATCTTAGTCCTTGCTTTTCTAGTTTGGGAGGTTTCTTTGGTCTATCGAGTCTATCTTTTAAGGTCCCTAACCTGGTTCTAATGGTTTTAGGTCCTAAACCTGGTTCTATTGTACTGCTAGTTTCAGGTCCGTTTAAAACTTAGTAGAGCTTCATGGTAAATCTTTCTTTATATTGTAAAGGGTTTCGGGGCCCCTTCAAAACCTGCTTTTACCTTAATCTAAAACTATTGCATCTAAATTATTGTCCTTATGTTGATACAGAAGAGACTCTATTATTGCCCCAAAATAAACATCACTCTGCCCTTTTAGATACTTCCTAAAAACCCAATTTTTTACTCTGACAATTGCATTTACCTTTGTGAGTTCACCATTTTATTTCTTATTTTTTGAAACCATATCAATATGTTGTGAGGCCTCGCCCTGACCCATCATAGCTTAGTTGATACTTTATTATTTTGATACTCATGACTTGATATGTTGGGACATTATTGATGCATTGAACATTATTATGCTATTTTGTGATGAGTGATGCTTTACTTCTAGATATTTGATTTAGTCATTTAATGGTTTATGAACATGTATAATGACGAAGTAAATGAATGCAGAACTAAGACTTTGATTTTTGCAATTTTAATGGTCAAAATATGAGTAGAATGAGATAAACAATTGATTATTAGAAAGATGGATGTTTTAAATTTACATGATTTTCTTGATACATAATATATATATATATATATATATATATATATATATATATATATATATATATATAGATATATATATATATATATATATATATATATATATATATATACATGTGATTCTTGAACTACTGATGTGTGCAATTAGTGTACAGGATATATAGCCAGGAAATCCAATGGAAAGACGAAACTAAACCCCTTGCTATTTGTGCTAATTTGCATTGTCTTTCTTTGAAGGATGTTATATAGTCTTAAAATTCTCCTAGATTTTGTTGGTTTCTATTAAGTCTTTAAGGCCTAAAAATATTAAATTTAAGTATCCTAGGGGTAAGGGTATGAGTTGGGAGTACTTTTCACCCCCTTAGCCTCTTAGGTTGACTTTTAGGGTAACTCAAAAATGCTACTTTTGGTTGATTGCAAAAATTGATTTGTCTCCTTTATGAGTTGGTGACTCAAACTCCACCTTGGGGTTACCTAAAGTCTAGTTGAGTTAGAGGCATATTTAGAGGCATTTTGGAGAAGTTTTAGGGGTTGTTACCCAATCTCTAGTTTTAGAGAGAAGTTTGAAGACTGAAGAAAAGGAAGGATAAGCTCTTCTCAACTTGTCATTTTACCATAACTTTTTTTGTAGAGGTGGGGTTCTTCACTGTCTTGAGCATGTTCTTCATATTGTTCATACTTTGATTCATGCATAAGGCATTGTGTTGTTTTTGTATTTCTTGCATGTATGTTGAGGTTGTTTTGGGAGGGATCTTAATTTGTTCTTGGATGTCATTCTTATGCTTTTCTTTGAAATTTTGAGGGGATTTCATGGGGATGGTTTTGCATCACTCACCCTTGGATAGGGAAGAAGTGGCCATGTATGGGGGAAGGGCCTTAGTTGGACCTCAATCGTGTAGAGTTTTCTCTCATGGTGAGAGGAGGGAAAGAGGGTAGGTGTATGGGCCCCTACTTGTCATCACATACCTTGTATGAAAATTTGAATTCTTGGAAAAGGGAAGGAATGAAAACCCTTGTTATATTGGCCTCAAAAGGGAATTTGTAGAAGAATAGAAGTTCTTGAATTTTAGCCCCAAAAGGGCTATGTTATGGTATGGTGATTGACGTATCCTATTGAGAAAATCCACCTCCCCCTTATTTTGGTTCAATGTTGAACCTATTGTGCAAAACTGGGTTGAGAATGCATGCTTGAATTGTTCATCATATTATGTTGTTTTACCTCCATGTTTGTTCTTGTCTCTCCATGGTCTCCTTGGTGCATTGAAGATATTGGAAAATACCTCTTGTGAAATTCAATTGAATTGGAACATTATGTAAAAACATATTTAAATTTTGATGTATTTTGCAAAGATGTTGAGTTTTCTTACTAGTTCTTTCCAAATGGAACCTTGAACCAGGTTAATTAATAGAGAGAAAATATTGAGAAAACCTCCTTGCATTGTATCTTATGTTGTTCAATTGATGCATATGAGTGTGAAAAAAAAATAGATTTAACGATGATGTTTTCAAATTTTCAAGTTTCAAATATGTGTGTGAAAAGGAATTAGTTATGTTGACATTTTCAATCCAATTTCATAGGTTCTAGGAGAAACAAACAATACTACATTATGGATAAACAAATTGATCACGTTGCTTGTTAAACTATGTATGTGGAAAATCAAATTAGATTTAAAGAAAATGATGCAAAAAAAATATAGTTGCAAAAGATAGACTTGAAAAATATATGCATCCCCTCCTTGTATTGAAATGTATTAAAATAAAATAAAAAAATGTGTATCTCCAGGAGAAAATGTCTCTCTAGAATTTTTATGGGGAGACAAATTTAATTCCCAATAGACTAAAGAGAATATTCCTTAAAAATGCTCTTTGAAAATTATTGTTTAAATAAAAAATAAAATGGAAATTTAATTAAAAAATATATGTACATAGCAAATATCCTTTATGACCAATATCCTAAGCTACTATGCTTTAAACCATAAATGCTATCACATCCTAGCAAATCAAATCTTGGAAGGGGGAAAGGTATTAATTTATGACAGAATTATTAAACTCCTTACATTCCCATGTTCCATGTGAAATTCTTGAGCCCAGGCTAACAAGACCCTTACTTTTGTCCAATGAAAAAGGGTGGGTAAAAAAATTTGGGGTAGGTTGTGTTTTGAAAATGTTTGCATTTAAACCTCTCAACTTGCCTCCACCTTTTATGCCACCCAAATCCTTTTTATGGATGGTGTGCAGCCAAGGTCTGCATGGGAAAGTACAAAATCTACCTTGGTCAATGAATGATGTTTTATAGGTATGCATGGGAAATTTGGGAAGCGCCCATATCCAAGCGGCATGATGTGATGTCAAGATGAGAACCCAAGGTTGACCATGTGACTTGCAAGGAAGTGGCTTTAAGCCATATTTCATAAAGTTGCTTCAAATTTGAACTTGCCCACTTACCCTTTTTGCAGCACCTAAGGTGGAATTTATTTTGGGTGTACGTGGAGAGGAGGGAACAAATCTACATGTGGCAGGCTTGGTCAGCACCTAGCCACTTTGTGCAATGCGCTTCCTCTTATGGGATGGCGATTAGGAGATGGGACATGGGTTGGTGGAAGGTTGATGTAAGTTTGAATGTGTAGAGGACGGGAATCACCTGGGTAGTTTTAAGTTAGGCTTGTTTTATATTAGGGTATGTTAGGATAGTTGGATATCTAAAGGTTAGTGAGTTTGATTATGATGTTAAATTAATTAAGTTAGGTTTTAAGTAATTTAAGTTAGGTGTTTAAAAACTTAAATTTAAAGTTGTTAGAATTTTAATATGTATATTTTTAATCATGAATTAATATTAGTTGGTTTTGTTTATTAATTTAGTTATAGTTTTAAATTTAATTAAGTTTTATCTTGGTAGTAATTTTAATATTTTTTTAGTATTATGATTAGATTAATAAAGTGTAGTTAGTGATATTCTTTTTGCAATCGATAAATGTTACATTGTCATGCCCAAAATATAAGGGCAAAAACACACACAACAATTTTTTTTTTTTAAATCTTATTAACTAAGGTCATAACCCATCATTTATTTTAATAAAGCAATTTAATTAGGAGAAACAGAATACCACTAAATCTAAAGGTGATCTAACTTACTAGATCCTCTTTTTAGCTTGATCACTTGAACGTTACTGCAATTTTAAATATTTACTTTAGGCTTCATGACAATCAATTATCCTCTTTCAACTTCATTCAGATTACTCTTTTTTTTTAAAGTTTAATCCAAAGTCTAAACTAGCCTAAATTTTTCTCCAACTTACTCATAACCATCTACCTGATTAATTTATTGTTTACCATAATAATTGATGACAAGAATGAATTCAATAAATGTATATCTTAATCTAAACTTTGTTTGAATTACTTGCAATTTAAGTTCATACTAAAATCGATCTATAAAGCTTGTAATAGGATAGATCTAATGAATGAGACATCAAATTACAATATTCAATTTCAGGAAGATACATTTTTACTGGAAACTAATTCGATATTCTAACATTTGATCACTTACCTAGTAATCGAAGCTAATCCAAATTTGGAATTAGACAAACCTCTAAAACTATCTAAACATAGACATTAATTAGAACGACCAGGACTAATTTAATTACTACCCAAAATAAATTGACCTAATTTAGATTTTAAACTAACAAAATCTAGTACTAACTAAAGATATGACCAAACTGAATTAAATTTCGAAGTAAAATAGTACTGCTCACTTAATACTTAACTTTAACACAACTTAAGATAAACTTAAATAATAAATGAACTAAAACAACAACTACTTTAAAATTAAAACTTATAACAATAAACTACAAATAAGCAATTGCTAATATACTAACTAAAAAGAAACGTGGCTAACACCAAGCTAACAACAAAACAATATTTCTAACTACTATTCTAATGGGATGATTTATATAAATAAAGAAAACTAAAAACAATACTAACTAATATTAATCCATGAATAAATGTTCATGATAAAATTCCACCATGTTTTTTTTCTAAAAAATTTAAATGACAAACAAACTACACTAAAATAAGGTAGCCAACATTCTAACCTAAATGAATATATTCTAAAACTAGCCTAACATCTAATCCTACTAAAACAATAACTAGACTAACAATCCTCTAAATTACACATGGCAAAGGGGACAAGTGGACTATCCCATCCACTCTCCCCATTCTCCCATGTGAGAAACACGCCACCCTAGGATGCTTGGCACGTTACACAGGGAGTTGGAGCGCTGTCCAAAACCGTTCACCCTTGGGAATGTTGGAGATCCCAACAAGGAAGGTGGTGTCAGCAATTAATCATAAAACCTTTGCTTGGGTTGAAGGCTGCCCCACCCACTTGCCTTGGACGTCCACCAAGGAAGTGACACACTGTCCCATGACTGAATTTTTCAGCCCAAGTACACCCTCTCCAAGGAAGTATGCTATGGATGGTAGAGGGGTGAAGGAAGAGTTTGGAATAATAACTGCACAATCATTAATGTCTTTACCATTAAAATTGCCATATTTCATGGTCAAGGCAACGGGGTTGGCAAACATTCGCTGGCTATGAGGAGAATTAGTATTAAATTGCATTGTCCTTGAGAGATACATCTACCCTCTCCACATAGATTTATCTTTGTGCAGACATAGGAGTCTAGGGTTACAAGGGTTAATAGCAAGTCAAGTCTAGTGATTAGTTTTAGGATAGCTATAAGGAGGTAGTGAATGCATAAAGTTTTGTTGGTGAGAGATGTCACAAGAGGCCCATATGATATCTTATTTATAAATGCATTTTATCTATAACCCCTTTTAAAAGTTTAATATTAGATTTTGGTTGTAACCAAAGGGATAAAACAAGGAATATTCTCTGTGGCCTAAGAAGGAATTAAATTTTTTTCCCATACATTTTCCAAAGAGGTCTTTTAAGCCTAGAGATGAAATTTTTTTTTTTGAAGCCAATTTTGTCTAAGTTTTGGCATGCTTTCTTGCTTAGGTTCTTTAATGTGCAAGATGAATTTAAACAATTCTAGAGTTAATAGAGTTCCTATGAACAAACACACTAATGCCAAAAGGACACAAGGGATTATAATTATACTTCTATACTAGATCATGTTAATTCAATCATCTAAAGACAAGGTTGTATGTTTTACATATAGTCATCATAGTAAGGTGTGTGTGTTCTTTCTTCATTATTTAAAATTAGAGAAATTCAAGCCTCTGACTCAATTGCTCTTGTTCTTAGAGATCTTAGCAAGGAATTATGAACCAATATTCAAAATTCATAAAGGTGATGAATTAATCCTTATCAAATTTAATTGTATCACTATTGTAACTTAACAATGAAAGTGCTATCTTGGTGATCACAATATAGGATTGATACTATAACATGTTAATGTTCAAAATATTGAATTGAAACTTCAACACACCCATTTTCCTTTCATCTTCCTAATTGAAACTCAAAATTTCCCAATTCAAGACCTTAACTATCATTCTAATTTCTCACATACATATGCCAAAATTTGAAACCACATGAGAGCAATGCAAGGGAATTTTCATTATCTTTTCTTTCCTCTATTATTCATCCTAGTTCAAAGCTCCATCGGGAAAGAACTAGTAAGAAAACCCGATATCTTTACCACTACATCAAATTCAATTACAATTTACATGATATTACAGTTCCTTGAGATTTCTTCAAGGATTCCACAAGATAACTTTTATCAAAAGTCTACATTGCATCAAGGGGAAACATGAAAGAGACAAGAAACAACATGGAGATAGCAACACAAGGAGATAAGAAAAAGAACATACATTCCCACCCGATTGCACAATAGGTCCAACAATGAACCAATATAGGGGAAAGGTGGATTTTCTCAATAGGAGAAGTCAATCACCATACCTTCACTTAGCCCTTTCGGGGTTTAAAACTTCAAGAATTTCCATTCTTTCACAAGGCCCTTTCGGGGCTATATCCACAAGGATTTTCATTCTCTTTCACATTCAAGAATTCTCAATAACAACAAGGTATGGCATGACAAGTAGGGGCCCATACACCCTACCATTTCTCCCTCCTCTCTCCATTAGAGGAGACTCTACACTATTGAGGTCCAACTAATGCTCTTTCTCCAAGCATGCCCACTTCTTTCCTATCCAAGGGTGAGTGTTGCCAAATACATCCCCATGAAAACTCTCAAAAAAAACAATCAACACACCAAGAAGACATATGAATAACATCAAGAAAACAAGATAAAATCCCTCCCAATACCACCCTCAACACAAAAGCAAGGAATGCATATCCACACAATGTCTCCAACATGATGCAACAAGATTCAAAATATGAACACACATAAAGAACCATTCATGGAGTGTAGAACTCCTACCTTCATAAAAGAGTTATGGCAATGGTGGTTTGAGAAGAGCTTCCCTTTTTCTTCCTTCAATCTTCAAGGCTTCCTCCCCAAAAACTAGAGGATTGGTTCCCCCAAAAAGGGCCTTTAACTATGGTCCTTAACCCCACTAGGGTTCAAGTAATGCAAGATGGAGGTTGGTTTTACTAACCCAAGTAAGGACCACCCATTCTCGAAATCAGCCTATAATAGGGTTTTTAAGAGACCCTAAGAGTCAACCTAGGAGGCTAGAGGGTTGGAAAGTACCCCCACCCATACCCTTATCCATAGGGGTGCTTAAATTTAATGTTTCTAATCCTTTAAAGGCTTATTAGGAACAATTAAAAGTTAGGAGAATAGCAAGACCAAATTACAACTTTTAAAGAATTACAATATAAGGTTAGCACAAAATTAACAAGTAGTTTAGCTCCATTTTTTCGTTGGGTTGTCTCGGCTAATTTTCCTGCACACTCATTGCACCCATCAGTAGGTCCAAAACCACATGCATAATGCGAATTACATATTAGAGGAATTACATAAATCAAAGCATCCATTTCTAAGAATTAGTTGTTCATTTAATTCTACTCATATTTCTAACCTTCCTACTTGCATAACCAAATGTGTTAGCGTTGCATACATTTTCCTTCATCATTATACATATTTATAAACATTAAATGGAAAAATCAAATAACTGAAGTAGCATCATACATCGCAAAATAGCATAACAATGTTCAGTGTATCCAATAATGTTCTGACATGTCAGCATGAGTATAAAAATAACAATGTGTCATCGGTGCTAGGATAGGTTGAGGTGAGGCCTCACATCCTCCCCCACTAGGCATGAACTTCCTCTTGGAGTTCATCAGAAAGATAAGGGTACTATGCTCACATCTGCACTGTATCCTCCTAAGAAGCTATAACCTCATCGTAGCAATCCCACTGGACTCTAACCTGGTCCAGCTCTCGGCCTCGAAGTGCTAGGGTCCGTTGGGAAATAATACGGATGGGTTGTAGCACTAACTGGCCATTTGACTCCACCTGCAAAGCATCCCAATCTATAATATGAGTCTCATCATAAATATATCCTCTAAGTACGAAAATGTGAAACACATCATGGATGTGAGATAGGCTAGGTGGCAGGGCTAAACGGTAGGCAACTGGTCCTATCCTCTCTAGGATCTCGAATGGTCCAACGAATCGGGGCGCCAATTTAGAGCCCTTCTCGAATCGAATCAGACTCTTATGTGGCCGCACCCTCAAGAAAAATCTATCACCAACCTGATATTCTCGGTCTATCCTCTTCGCATCTGCATACTTCTTCTGTCAATCCTGTGCCTCTCTCAAGCGTTGTCTAATCAGAGTCACCTGCTGCTCCATCTCCTTAACCAACTGAGGGCCAATAGTTACTCGTTCCTTGATCCTATCCCAACTCAAGGGTGTCCTGCATGGTCTCCCGTACAAAGCCTCATAAGGTGGCATACCTATGGAAGAATGATGCCCATTGTTATAGGCAAACTCGACAAGATGTAGGTATTCCTCCCACTTGACTTGCTAATCCATCACGTACATACATAGCATGTCCTCCAAAACCTGATTCACTCACTCAGTCTGGCCATCGGTCTGAGGATGGTACGCCGTACTAAAATTGAGCCTAGTGCCCAAAGCTGACTGCAACTCTCTCCAAAATGAAGAAGTGAACAAAGAGTCTCTGTCAGATATGATCTTACGGGGAACACCATGAAGTCTAATAATGTCCCGCAAGAACACCTGAGCTATGTCTCATGTTGTGAATGTAGTACGCATGGGTGAAAAATGGGCAATGTTGGTCAATGTGTCAACTATCACCAAAATGGCATCATGGCG
Organism: Cupressus sempervirens; assembly: GCA_028749045.1. Lineage (NCBI taxonomy): Eukaryota > Viridiplantae > Streptophyta > Pinopsida > Cupressales > Cupressaceae > Cupressus > Cupressus sempervirens. The sequence continues at coordinate 570,357,164 of CM053793.1, forward strand.
ACGAGATGACATAGGAAGACCAACAATAAAGTCCATAGATATAACATCCCACTTCCACTTTGCGATCTCGTGAGGCTGAAGGAGCCCACCAGGATGCCAATGCTCCACCTTCACCCTCTAACACTCGAGGCATCTCACAATGATGTTAGCAATCTGCACTCTCATGCCTGGCCAATGATATAACTACCTCAAATCTGCATGTAACTTCTTAACACCGGGGTGCGCTGCATAAGGTGCTCTGTGAGACTCAAGTACAATGAGCTCGCGCAAACCCCCAATGGAAGGTACATACATACATCCCCTATGCCGCAAAATTCCATCAGACTCCAAAGAATACTCTGCAAACTTCCCTTCCAAGGGTTTCTGAGAATGTACTAACTGACTTACTTTTGCATAAAGCTCGTCAGCTGGTAAGTGCTGCAAGATCTGCTCTCTCAAGTCAGTGCATGTGGTCACAGATGAAAGCTCATGGCGCCATCTACTTAAGGCATCTACAACCACATTCTCCTTTCCCTTGATGTAATGAACATCAAAATTGTACTCACAAAGGAACTCCATCCACCTCCTCTGTGTAGCATTAAGGTTCGGCTATGTGAATATGTACTGTAAACTCTGGTGGTCGGAATGAAGCTCAAATCTGTGACCCAGTAGAAAGTGTCGTCACCTTACTAGGGCATGAACTACTATCGCAAGCTCTAGGTCGTGAGTAGGATAGTTGAGTTCATGAGTCTTCAACTTCCTAGACTCAAAGGAAATGGGTTGACCATCCTGCATAAGAACTGCCCCTATGTCGTCCAAAGATGCATCAATGCACAACACGAAGTCTGTGGATGGATCTGGTACTGCAAGAATCGGTGCACTCGTAAGGGCTCTCTTGAGCTCTTGAAAAGATTTGTCGCACTTCTCTGTCCACTCATACTTCTTTCCATTCCTTTGAAGAGATGTGATGGGATGTGCCAATCTAGAGATTCCTACAATAAAGCATCGATAATACCCCGCTAGACCCATAAAGCTCATCACCTCAGTGACACTGGTGGGTGCCGACCAATCCATGATGGCCCTAATCTTCGACGGGTCTATTGAGACACCATCGCCTGATATGACATGACCCAAATAGCGAATCTTAGGTCTAAAGAACGCACACTTTGACAAGCTACCAAACAGTTGGTTCTCCCTCAATTTTTGCAATACCTGTCTCAAGTGCTCTTCGTGCTCCTTCTCGTCACGTGAATATATCAAGATGTCATCCAAGAAAAAAACCACAAACTTATCCAAAAAGGTATGAAATACTCCATTCATGAGACTCATGAATATGGCTGGAGCATTCATGAGTCTGAATGGTATCGCAGTGAACTCGTAGTGGCCATACCTAGTACAAAATGCAGTCTTAGGAATATCACTATCCACAATTCTCAACTGATGATACCCTGACTTGAGATTAATCTTTGAAAATACCCAAGCACCCTGTAACTAATCAAAGAGGTCATCAATCCTAGGAAGAGGGTATCGGTTATTGATGGTTACTTTGTTCAATTGTCGATAATCAATACACAATCGAAGTGATCCATCCTTCTTCTTAACGAAGATCACTGGTGCGCCCCAAGGTGACACACTAGGTTGAATATGCCCCTTCTCTAAGAGTTCCTCCAACTGAATCTTAAGTTCACTAAGCTCATGGGTAGTCATCCTGTACGGTGCTCTCGATACTGGCTCTGCTCCTGGCATAAGATCAATATGAAAATCCACTGCTCTAGGTGGAGGCCTACCAGGAAGCTCTGAAGGAAAGACATTTGCAAACTCCTGAAGGATTGGAAAATCATCAAGGGATGGTTCCCTTTCTGAATCTTTCTCCCCGTCACTAATAGTGATAGAAAACAACTGACAACCCTTTGGCATGCACCGTCTGAGCTGCATAGCGGAAATCATACGAAGGGACACTAGCCTCTTCACTCTGAAGATCTCCCTAGAGATACCATCATCATCCACACATTCCACCCTCTTTTGTCGACAATCCATCTTGGCGCTATGGGCATAAAGCCAATCCATGCCAAGAACAACATCATAAGAACCTAGAGGGGTAATGCGCAGATCAGTCCTAGTGGACATGACTCCAATCTGCATCTGACAACTCCGCACCATGGAACTGACTGACACTCTAGCTCCTAAGGCTAACTCTACCTCCCAGCTGAAAACTTGACTAACTGCCACTAGCCCGAAATGCTCCACGACGAAAGGAGATATAAATGAATCAGTAGCTCCAGAGTCAAATAAAACTGCAACCATATGGCCCTTTATAATACCTGTAGCCTTGATAACTGTGGATTAATGCTCAGCTTGGCAGTTGTCAACCACTGCAAAAACTCTATGGGATCTACCCATGTCACCCACTGTCGGCTCTGAAAAAGCCCTGCTCTGCCCACTGGATGCCTGTCCCTGCGGGCACTCCCTAGCTATATGTCCCATGCCACCACAAGTGTATCATGGCCCCCAAGTATAAGATCATGCACCCTGTGACCCAGACTATTGTGGGCCTCTTGACCTGCTAGCTCCACTGAATCCACCCCTAGAAGACTGCTGAGTCTTCGCTGGCTATGATGGTGTAACCTATACTCTCTGATCCTGTCTTGGAACTTGTGAATGCCACTGCTTGGGTTTGGAGCCCTAATAACCCTGTGAGGGTTTCTCCTGCTGGGGTTTCTGCTACTGAGGCTGTTGGCCCTTAGAGGACCCTGCTGTGAAGTTTTGATTCCCTTTCCAAGGGAGTCTCTGCTGCGTAGGGTTTCGGTTCTGAGATTGATCCCGTGAATCCTGTCTACCTCGAGTGTCCTCTGCCACTAGTGCCATCTCAACAACCTGTCTGAAGGTGGTAGGAAAGGCCATACGAACTGGACCCTGAAGTGAGAAATTCAGGCCCATGATAAATCGGTGCACTCACAGTTTCTTGTCCTTCATGTACTCGACATAAGGGAGGAGCTCAAGAAACCTGCTCTCATACTGGGCCACGGTGAGACCCCTCTGATGAAGTGAATGAAATTCCTCTATCTGCTTCTGCCTGAAATGCTCAGATAGGTACCACTCCCTAAATCTCTCTAGGAATGACTCCCAGGTGAGGGTATCCATACTCACTCCTCCAATGGTCTCCTCCTGATGCCACCAATTAGAGGCATCACCTCACAACTGATGAACTGCTAGTCATGCCTTTAGATTACTCCCATATGGACGTAATCCAAAGCATCGATATAGACTCTATAACCATGACTCTGCTACTGTCCCCTTAGTGGAACCGATAAATAAAGGCAGCCCGAGTCGAATCAACTCCCTGATGTCATCTCCTATATGCCTAGGAGGTCTGTCATGTGGGGGTCCTCTCCGGTGTATTGATTCTTCCTCGTGCTCACCCTGTCCCTCTAACTATCTCGGTGGAGGACTCCTAGTCCTCTCTCGGACTTTGGGTCTGCCTCCTCCGAGTCCCTCTGCTTCCACTACTGGAATCTGCTAAACTAGCTGAACTACAAGTACCACTCTCTGTTGAACTACACCGATCAAAGTCTGAAGTGCATCTATAATGTCCTGGTTTGGGTTCGGTGGAGGCAGAGGCGGAGGTGGTGGTGGAGGTCCATCCTCCTATCCTGCTCTACCACCTCTCGCCCTATGACCTCTACCTCGCCGGTTGCTCCGAGTCACAGGAGGCATACTTCACAATTAAAGTTTTTAGTTAAGTTTAGAAGCATAATGGTTTTAGGTTCCTAGTGTTCAAACACGGGCTCTGATACCAAAATTTCATGCCCAAAATATAAGGTCAAAAACACACACAACAATTTTTTTAAAAAAAATCTTATTAACTAAGGTCAGAACCCATCATTTATTTTAATAAAGCAATTTAATTAGGAGAAAGAGAATACCACTAAATCTAAAGGTGATCTAACTAACTAGACCCTCTTTTTAGCTTGATCACTTGAACGTTACTGCAATTTTAAATATTTACTTTAGTCTTCATGAAAATCAATTATCCTCTTTCAACTTCATTCAGATTACTCTTTTTTTTTAAAGTTTAATCCAAAGTCTAAACTAGCCTAAATTTTTTTCCAACTTACTCATAACCATCTACTTGATTAATTTATTGTTTACCATAATAATTGATGACAAGAATGAATTCAATAAATGTATATTTTAATCTAAACATTGTTTGAATTATTTGCAATTTAAGTTCATACTAAAATCGATCTATAAAGCTTGTAATAGGACAGATCTAATGAATGAGACATCAAATTACAATATTCAATTTCAGGAAGATACATTTTTACTGGAAACTAATTCCATATTCTAACATTTGATCACTTACCTAGTAATCGAAGCTAATCCAAATTTTGAATTAGACAAACCTCTAAAACTATCTAAACATAGACATTAATTAGAACGACCAGGACTAATTTAATTACTACCCAAAATAAATTGACCTAATTTAGATTTTAAACTAACAAAATCTAGTACTAACTAAAGATATGACCAAACTGAATTAAATTTCGAAGTAAAATAGTACTGCTCAACTAATACTTAACTTTAACACAACTTAAGCTAAACTTAAATAATAAATGAACTAAAACAACAACTACTTTAAAATTAAAACTTATAACAATAAACTACAAATAAGCAATTGCTAACATACTAACTAAAAAGAAACGTGGCTAACACCAAGCTAACAACAAAACAATATTTCTAACTACTAGTCTAATGGGATGATTTATATAAATAAAGAAAACTAAAAACAATACTAACTAATATTAATCCATGAATAAATGTTCATGATAAAATTCCACCATTTTTTTTTTCTAAAAAATTTGAATGACAAACATACTACACTAAAATAAGGTAGCCAACATTCTAACCTAAATGAATATATTCTAAAACTAGCCTAACATCTAATCCTACTAAAACAATAACTAGACTAACAATCCTCTAACTTACACATGGAAAAGGGGACAAGTGGACTATCCCATCCACTCTCCCCATTCTCCCATGTGAGAAAAACGCCACCCTAGGATGCTTGGCACGCTACACAGGGAGTTGGAGCACTGTCCAAAACTGTTCACCCTTGGGAATGTTGGAGATCCCAACAAGGAAGGTAGTGTCAGCAATTAATCATAAAACCTTTGCTTGGGTTGAAGGCTGCCCCACCCACTTGCCTTGGACGTCCACCAAGGAAGTGACACACTGTCCCATGACTGAATTTTGCAGCCCAAGTACACCCTCTCCAAGGAAGTACGCTATGGATGGTAGATGGGTGAAGAAAGAGTTTGGAATAATAACTGCACAATCATTAATGTCTTTACCATTCAAATTGCCATATTTCATGGTCAAGGCAAAGGGGTTGGCAAACATTCGCTGGCTATGAGGAGAATTAGTATTAAATTGCATTGTCCTTGAGAGATACGTCTACCCTCTCCTCACAAATTTATCTTTCTGCAAACATAGGAGTCTAGGGTCACAAGGGTTAATAGCAAGTCAAGTCTAGTGATTAGTTTTAGGATAGCTATAAGGAGGTAGTGAATGCATAAAGTTTTGTTGGTGACAGATGTCACAAGAGGCCCATATGATATCTCAATTATAAATGCATTTTATCTATAACCCCTTTTAAAAGTTTAATATTAGATTTTGGTTGTAACCAAAGGGATAAAACAAGGAATATTCTCTGTGGCCTAAGAAGGAATTAAATTTTTTTCCCATACATTTTTCGGAGAGGTCTTTTAAGCCTAGAGATGCAAATTTTTTTTTGAAGCCAATTTTGTCTAAGTTTTGGCATGCTTTCTTGCTTAGGTTCTTTAATGTGCAAGATGAATTTAAACAATTCTAGAGTTAATAGAGTTCCTATGAACAAGCACACTAATGCCAAAAGGACACAAGGGATTATAATTATCCTTCTATACTAGATCATGTTAATTCAATCATCTAAAGACAAGGTTGTATGTTTTACATATAGTCATCATATTAAGGTGTGTGTGTTCTTTCTTCATTATTTAAAATCAAAGAAATTCAAGCCTCTGACTCAATTGCTCTTGTTCTTAGAGATCTTAGCAAGGAATTATGAACCAATATTCAAAATTCATAAAGGTGATGAATTAATCCTTATCAAGTTTAATTGTATCACTATTGTAACTTAACAAGGAAAGTGCTAGCTTGGTGATCACAATATAGGATTGATACTATAACATGTTAATGTTCAAAATATTGAATTGAAACTTCAACACACCCATTTGCCTTTCATCTTCCTAATTGAAACTCAAAATTTCCCAATTCAAGACCTTAACTATCATTCTATTTTCTCACATACATATGCCAAAATTTGAAACCACATGAGAGAAATGCAAGGGAATTTTCATAATCTTTTCTTTCCTCTATTATTCATCCTGGTTCAAGGCTCCATCGGGAAAGAACCAGTAAGAAAACCCGATATCTTTACCACAACATCAAATTCAATTACAATTTACATGATATTACAGTTCCTTGAGATTTCTTCAAGGATTCCACAAGAGAACTTTTATAAAAAGTCTACATTGCATCAAGGGGAAACATGAAAGAGACAAGAAACAACATGGAAATAGCAACACAAGGAGATAAGCAAAAGAACATACATTCCCACCCGGTTGCACAATAGGTCCAACAATGAACCAATATAGGGGAAATTTGAATTTTCTCAATAGGAGAAGTCAATCACCATACCTTCACTTAGCCCTTTCGGGGCTTAAAACTTCAAGAATTTCCATTCTTTCACAAGGCCCTTTCGGGGCTATATCCACAAGGATTTTCATTCTCTTTCACATTCAAGAATTCTCAATAACAACAAGGTATGGGATGACAAGTGGGGGCCCATACACCCTACCCTTTCTCCCTCCTCTCTCCATGAGAGGAGACACTACACTATTGAGGTCCAACTAATGCCCTTTCCCCAAGCATGGCCACTTCTTCCCTATCCAAGGGTGAGTGTTGCCAAATACATCCCCATGAAAACTCTCAAAAAAAACAATCAACACACCAAGAAGGCATATGAATAACATCAAGAAAACAAGATAAAATCCCTCCCAATACCACCCTCAACACAAAATCAAGGAATGCATATCTACACAATGTCTCCAACATGATGCAACAAGATTCAAAATATGAACACACACAAAGAACCATTCATGGAGTGTAGAACTCCTACCTTCATAAAAGAGTTATGGCAATGGTGGTTTGAGAAGAGCTTCCCTTTTTCTTCCTTCAATCTTCAAGGCTTCCTCCCCAAAAACTAGAGGATTGGTTCCCCCAAAAAGGGCCTCTAAGTATGGTCCTTAACCCCACTAGGGTTCAAGTAACACAAGATGGAGGTTGGTTTTACTAACCCAAGTAAGGACCACCCATTTTCGAAATCAGCCTATAATAGGGTTTTTAAGAGGCCCTAAGAGTCAACCTAGGAGGCTAGAGGGTTGGAAAGTACCCCCACCCATACCCTTATCCATAGGGGTGCTTAAATTTAATGTTTCTAATCCTTTAAAGGCTTATTAAGAACAATTAAAAGTTAGGAGAATAGCAAGACCAAATTACAACTTTTAAAGAATTACAATATAAGGTTAGCACAAAATTAACAAGTAGTTTAGCTCCATTTTTCCATTGGGTTGTCTCGGCTAATTTTCCTACACACTCATTGCACCCATCAGTAGGTCCAAAACCACATGCATAATGCAAATTACATATTAGAGGAATTACATAAATTAAAGCATCCATTTCTAAGAATTAGTTGTTCATCTAATTCTACCCATATTTCTAACCTTCCGACTTGCATAACCAAATGTGTTAGCATTGCATACATTTTCCTTCATCATTATACATATTTATAAACATTAAATGGAAAAATCAAACAACTAAAGCAGCATCATACATCGCAAAATAGCATAACAATGTTCAATGTATCAAATAATGTTCTGACATGTCAGCATGAGTATAAAAATAACAATGTGTTATCGATGCTAGGATAGGTTGAGGTAAGGCCTCACATACAATCTTAATTAATGTTTAGTAAAAAAAATTGGTTAAATGTAAATTTAGTTTATTTGTTAAGAAAGTTAATCATTATATTTTAAGCATAACAAGTTATGTTAGACCAATTAAGATAATGTAAATTTTTTTGTGTAGTTAAATTTAAGACCAATTTATATTTTTGTTCAAATAATTTCAATATATTGTTGAAATCTTAATGTAATAACAAACCAAATGTGGATACCAATTTAATAATGAGAATTTAACTTTATCGATGTATTTCTTCTCATGATTATGAACTTAAGATGTATGTAGTAACCCATTCTTGCACTTGTGAATCAACTCTTAAACCTTAGTGAGCCTTATTACTATTAATTTTTTTAAATAAAAAAAAATTGTGTGTTTTTGCCCTTGTATTTTGGACATGAGATATATCTTGTAGGAATCCTTCTAACCTATCTATTATTTCTTCAAATAACACACACATCCTTCCAACATCTATCAATGCACTCTAACCACTGAGCACTAGAATCAAAAGGAAAAACAAAAACAACATCCTCAAATAAGATTTCATTGCCAAAATTTGAATCAATGCAAATAAGAAAATCAGTGTTGTGATTGAAGGACTCGACCAACATGGTCTTCTTGTTGTCAGGTTGTTTGTAGGGTAGCATACTATGATTAAAAATAGGCTTCTCTCCTTTAAAATCAACACACTATGAAATTTCCAATGGAACTTGTATCTGCTTAATCTCCTCATGCATACCCAAAAAATCCATCTTCATATTCCTCTATTCATAATTCTTCATTATATCAATGAACTCCAAATATTTCATCTTTCTATAGACTTCCCTCTCCTTCATGCCATTTGGAGAAATCAAACACTGGATTGTTGAAAGCTATTAAATGTGTAAACTCAGATCATTAATTATCTCATCTTGTGACTCATTTTATTTAATAGTTCAGCTACTATAATTTTTAATCTCTCATTCTCTTGTTTTGTTGTATTTTTATGAGATTTTTCTATAGAAGGTTGTGATAGTGATAGAGAACAAGTCTACATGGGATGAATAACTTCCACTTTACCATGACTCTCTACTACATCTAGGTTGCCTATTTTTTAGCCCCAAGAAATCATCAAATCCCCCTTATTATCCTTCCATCTATATAATTCAAACTTCATTTCACACCCTTGAGAACCATGTTTTCTAGCTAAAAACTAATTGTGCTTTAGCTGGGAAATTATCTAACATCTTTTCACTACTGACTATTACCATTCTTTGATTTTAACAACACATCTCCTATACCAGAAACACCACAAGATTCATTATTACCCAAAACAACCTTACTAAAGTCACCAATTTTTAGGCTTTCAAAATACTCCTTATGTAGAGTCACATGAAATGACACTCTAAAATCAAGCACCCAAAAATGATATGAAATTTCTTCAACAGTTAGGATAAGAATGCATGTATCATATTGACATGCTATATTGGCTTCTTCTTCCCTTTATTTTTCCAATACCTTCTTATATGTCTAATAATTCTTCTTGAAATGACCTGGTTTTCAGAAAAACCAACATCTAATCTCTCTACTTCTAGATTTTGACCTTTCTTGTGATTTGTCATGATCACTCATATTCCTTCCACTTTCTCTCAATTTGCCTCTATCATCTACAATAAAAGCATTACCTATTAGTGTCTCACCCTCACTTTTCCTACACATTTCTTCACTTGGATTTATACTAGCAACATCATCAAATTTGAATGTATTTGAACTAGAAACAAAATTACTTATTGCCATAACTATTGAGATCTGATTGAAAAGATTATTGTTGAGAGAGATTATTGAAAGAAGGAGTTTGTTGAAGAAGACTATGTTTCATTCATTATTTTTTCAGTGATGTCAAACCTACTATTTTTTGGTAAGACAACTGCTTATAAAATTCTAGTACTATCACTTATTTGATTGATGAAGAGGATTTGATCAAAATATGTAATAATAGCACCTAGAGGAAAGGCTAAGTTATGATTATGTAATGAAGTGTAAGGATTAGTTAAAATAGTGATGACATGATGTATTGATATGATACCTAAGGTTACAAATGATGGTTACACTAAGAAAGATTAGAAGAATAAGTTACACAAAGTTTGTCTGCCAAGCTTAACCGAGTGGATAGTAGGTACCGAGAAAAGTCAGTGTGATCCAAGTAAAAAATTAGTTAGAGCCAATTAAAAGTTTATTCTAGTGTATGCCGAGCAGAATAGTTGATGTCAAGTAAAGTTTAGTTGATGTCAAGCACCAATAAACTTTAGTCATGCTGAGTAATTTCACAGTGGATGTCAAGAAATGCAATATGTGTTGAGCATTAGAAGATTGATAATGTCGAGCTGCTACATTATTTAAAATATCATAGATTCTCTGAATCTGAGTTGAGAAGTTTGTTTTCTTGGATTGTGTGAACCAAGTGGAAGGTAAGGTTGATGAGCTGGTGGTACACAATTTAAGGTAAACCATTTTTAGGTGAATTCAAAGTGGATTCTAGGAGAAGTTTCTAGAAGAGATATGAGATATGGGATAGATACATTGTATCCTACCTAATCCATCTAAATCCTAAATTGGACGATGGAAAATGAGTGAAAAAATATCTTAATTTCCTATTTATAGGAATAGCTGGTCATGAAGCAAAGTTGTCATGTGTAAGAACCTAGGGGAGACAAGGAGTCAAGAGTTTTGCTTCATCAAGTGACCTAAGAGAAGAGTCCACCATGACATATTAAGCAAGAAGGCTTAAGAAGATGAATGCTTGAAGGCTAAACAAGCTATTAGAGCTACAAATTATGAAAGTGAAGTAGAATTGAGGACTCAATAGAGATCTGTAATTTGCAAGTGAAGTTGTATGTTGTATCAAATCAAAGCCTTATTGCTACTCTTTAACAATTGTATCAGTCTAGGGTAAATCCTTTGGATTAAGGTTGACCTAAAATTCTTTTGTAAATCCTTTAACTAGGTGGCATTCCAAATCAATGGCCATAAGTCCTCTACCAAGGCTCACTCCTAATAGGGTGATTGATATCCTTTAATAGTGTGTATTTTAACCTTTAACAGGGTTGGCATTTTGCAGGGCATCACTTCAAAAGAGTGAAAAGAGAGGCATGTTACTAGTGGTTTTTCCCAAATTGGGTTTCCACATAATTCATTTTGTCAAGTGTATTGATGAAACTATTATGTTCCATGCTTTACATTTCTACAAATTGATTTGATAGTAACCTAAAAAAATTTAGTGATTGCATAATCTTATGGATACATGCATGAGTATTAATATTTTTTGGGTTCACTAAAGTTATGAAAAGTTTTATTTATACATCTAGACCTTGGATAACTTATTCACCCCCCTCTCTCAGTTATTCTAAAGTATTCCAACAATTGGTATCAGAGCCATCTACTTAAGAGAACTAGTTTGAAAGAACTAAAAGCACAAAGATTGAGTTGTCAAAAAGAAGAACCTAAGCTCAATAGAGATAACTTTCCTGCATAGCAAAGTTTGACGAAGCTACACCTTGGGGGACTTGGAGATCATGTACAATAAACCATTTCGATGGAGCATGTTCATCCTCTGGTGCCCAAACTATTGAAGATATGAGGAAGAAGAAAGAACACAACTAGGGAATGCTAGAGATTGCCTCTACACTAAGTTATGCCAAATTTGATGATACCAAAGGTCTTGACAATACAAAGAAAATGTGAGATGTCCTAGCTATCATCTATGGAGGAGACACCAATGTTCTTAGAGCAAAAGTTGAAAGCCTTAGAGGTAAGTTTGATGAAATGAAAATCGAAGAAGGTGAGAATATTGTTCAATATGTTGAAAGGATAAAAGATGTAGTTTATGCAATAAGAGGAGCGAATGGAAAACTAGATGATAGTACTATTTTAAGCAAAGCTTTCAGAACATTTTTACCAATATATGACATTAGAGTTTCTACAATTCAAAAATTGAGATGTATTCCAAGGAATAAGCTATCACTTGAAGGTTTGGTAGGTAGACTCATTGCTTTTGAGCTATCTAACTTTGATAATTACAAACCTAAAAGGAATTAATTTTCTTTTAAAGATAATGTGTCATTAAATGAACCTGGTGAGAAGAAGAAGAAGAAAAGGAAGAAGTATGCATCCAGTGATAGTGATACATATGAGGAGGATGTTGAACAACTTGAAGCACTACTGGCAAGATGATTCCATAAAGGTAAAGGCAAGTTCAAAGGTAAGTTACCTATAATTTGTTTCAATTGCAATGAGGTTGGTCATAATTTGCTGCTAGATGTCTAGAGAAGAAGAACTACAAAGGTGGTGACAAGTACAAGAGTAGAAGAGATGAAGAAAACAAAGATTACAAAGATAGAGGAAATAAGTCTTGCTACATTGTTGAAGAGGATGAATCTGATGAACATGATGATGAGGTGGTGTATATTGCAATGAAGGATGAATCTGATGAAGATGAGGCAATTGCACTTGTGACTTGTGTGAACAAGAATGATAACTGGATCATTGACAGTGGATGTTCACATCACATAACTGGAGACAAAAGTAAGTCCACTACCCTAAATTATTATGATGGAAATAGTGTAAGATTTGGTAATGATGCACCATGTTTGATAAAAATAAAAGGTTCTATCAAACTCACAGACAAGATTTTGTTTGACAATGCTTACTATGTTGAAGGACTTAACTATAATTTGTTGAGTGTGTTACAACTAAACAATTTGGGATGTAAGGTTGAGTTTGAGAACAAGATTGCTAAGATATATGACACAAATTGGAAACTAATAGGAAAGGGTAATTAAACTAGAAGTAATATATTCTATCTTGATATAGAGGATGCTACTTGTATTGTTGTAAAATTTGATGATGTATGGTTATGGCACAAGAGGTTATGTCATGTTAACTTTGATAACTTGGTTAGTATTAGTAACATGAAGGAAGTTAGAGGTTTACCTAAGTTGAAAATTCCTGATAAAGCAATGTGCAAGTAATGGTATAGACAAAATGACAAAGTCTAGTTTTAAGAGTAAAATTTATACCTCTAAAGGAATACTATAGATTGTTCATAATGACTTGTGTGGACCAATTGATGTGCAAAACTAAAAGGGAGATAAGTATATAATGCTATTTGTTGATGACTATTCTATGTGATGACAACTATATTTTTGAAATAGAAATATGATGCCCTTCAAATGTTCAAGTGCTACTTAGCAAGAGTTGAAAAGGAAATAGGTATAATTTTGAAGTGTTTGAAATGTGATGAAGGAGGAGAATTTACATGAAATGAATTTGAGATGTTCTGTAATGATAGAGGAATCAAAAGATAGACATCTGCCCCTAGAAGGCCTCCAAAAAAATGGAATTATTGAAAGGACGAATAGATTTAGAATGGACTGTGCTAGAGAACTAATGATGGAGAAGAATGTTGCTTTGAAATACTAGAGAGAAGCCATAAGTATAGCTGTCCATGTGCAAATCAAGAAACGTACCCATTCAACACCTTTTGAAATATGATATGGATACTCCCAAAATGTAAAATACTTTAAGCTATTTGGAAGTAAGTGTTACATTCTTAAAGATGTTAGGAATGAAAAGTTTGATGCAAAAAGTGAAGACGGTATATTCCTAGCATACTCCACAAGAAGTAAAGCTTATAAGTGTTTTAATACTAACAAAATTGTGGAAAGTGCAAATGTGAACTTTGATGAATATACAAAAGTGTATAAGGCTGAACCTATGAAAGAGCCAAAAGAATGCAAATCATTTGTATAATTTTATGAAGGTATGCTTACTGAAGAAGATGTTGTAAATTGAGTTACAAATTAACAGCAAATTTTAGTGACTGTTGAGTCACACCCCATTAATGTCGAGTTGCATTCAAGAAGAAAGCTACATTAAGATGCTAAGTTATAGAATGAAGTAAATGGACATTATGATTTTGAGATTAGTGAACATGAAAGAGATGTTGAGATACTTGACAGAAATATACATAGTGATTCTGAAGCTGAAAGAAAAAATGAAGATACTATAGCTAAACCAAGATTGTCCAAGTATGTCAAAAGACATCATCCCGCTACTCAAATCATTGGAGATAAAGATGCTAGACCAATGACAAGAAACAAATTAAGAAGTGATACATGTTTTCTAAGCATGAAGGAACCTAAATCAGTAAGTGATGCATTAGAAGATGTTGACTAGAGTAAAGCCATGGAAGAAGAGATTGAACAAATAGAGAAGAATAAAACATGGAGTCTAGTTCCTAGACCAGAAGACAAAAATGTGATTGGTCACAAGGAACAAATCAAGATTATTTTGCAAGGGATATGCTCAAGAAGAAGGAATTTACTATGGAGAGACATTTTCCCATGTTCCTAGAGTAAGAACTCTACTTGCTTATTCTACATACAAAGGTTTCAAAGTTCATCAGATGGATGTTAAGTCTTCATTTTTGAATGGTATATTAGAGAAAGAAGTTTACATAGAATAGCCAAAAGGTTTTGTTGATGTTAACAATAAGAACATGGTATGTAAATGACACAAAGCTCTACATGGTTTGAAACAAGCACCCAGAGCATGGTATGAGAGACTGCATAATTATCTTGTGAAGATTGGATTTGAAAGGACTGATGATAACAACAATCTGTACATGAAGACATAGAAAGGAAAAGGTATTTTGTTTTCTAAAATATTTTTTGATGATATCATGTATTTTGAGGTCAAAATTCTTTATGTAAGGATTTTGCATATCAGATGAAGCAATAATTTGAAATTTTTATATTTGGAGAGATCAAATTTTTTGTGGGTTTGCAAGTATATTAGATGAAATATAGTATATAGATCACTTAGTCAAAGTATTTCAAGGAAATATTGAAATTTTTTGGATTAGAGGATTCCAAACTAGTAAGTACACCTATGGTGATAGGACAGAAGTTGTCAAAGAATGATGATTTAGTTGGGGTAATTCAAACATTGAATAGTTCCATGATTGGAAAATTGCAATATGTAGTACATAATAGACCTGATATTGCATTATCTATAGGGATAGTTGCAAGTTTCTCTACTAATTGTAGGGAGAATCACTTAATGGCTATGAAGAGAATAATGAGATATCTAAGAGGAACATAAGAGTTTGGATTATATTACAAGAAGAATGAAAATTTGAATTGAAAGCCTACACTAATATGGATTGGGCTAGAAACATTGATGACAGAAAGTGCACCAGTGGTGTAGTGTTTTTCTTAGGAAAGAGACTAGTTACACGGACTAGTAAGACACAAAATTATAATTCACAATCTACTACTGATGTTGAATATATTGTTGCTATTGTAAATTGCACAAACTATTGACATATCAGTTAAGTTTTTTATTAGTGAGACACACTTATTTAGATTATATATAGCAGCTAGGTTTATTGAATAGTTTATAGTGTTTTCCATGCAATTAACTAGCCACCAAGTTGTACAGTTGCTACCAAGTCCTTTGGGAAAATCCCAGTGGTTACCAAGTATATTCAGTTAGTGTGAAGTCTAGCAGTTTAAATCATACATTTTAGTATATGCTAAGTTTATCAGTGGTTACCGAGCATTGCAATATCTACTGAGTTCATAGTTCATGTGATGCAAAGCCAGTCTTAACCAAGCTACTTTATGCTAACCAAGTGATTCAGTGTTTGTCAAGTTGTACAATAGCTACCAAGTCACCAATGCAGAACAAGTTCAAGACTACTTTAAATTGATCAGTATTGACCGAGCTTCTATGTCTATCAAGTGCATGATGATGTTGAGCATTAATAGTGGATGTTGAGTATTAGTACCTCACTGAGTTAGTCCTTAAAACCTAAGTGTCTTCATGTGGGCTGACTTTGTAATATTTGTGTTAACTTGTATCATGACCAGCTTTGTAATTATGTAATTTGGATTACTATATATATGTAATGCATTGTACCATATTATTATGAATAAAAGAAAAGTGTGAATGAATGGATATAATGTGATTGTGAATGTGAAAAGTTTAAGTTATGAATGCATCAAAAAAGAAAAAATTGTAAAGGCCATAAAAACATAAGGAGTAGTAGAGCCATATCTATCACAAAAAGGTGATCAGTATACAAAGGATCTCATTCAACAAACCCAGTTGCAAATTAGAGAGATCTACTACTGCTTCATCCTAATAGTTGAATTAGTCAAAATCCTTTAACAAGGTAGACCTAACAGTCTTTCATAAATCTCTTTGCTAAGTGCATACTTCATTATATGTTTGTAAATCCTCTCACAAGGTTGACCTAGTAGTATTAATTTCTTCTAATAGGGTAGATCATCAAAAGTGATCAATGTAAGCCTTAATAGGCCAACTTTATGTTGCAGTACTAAAGTTTGTGCATATCATCCCCACCCCAGTTTTACTTTCTATTTGGAAGGTTTTCGGGTCACCAAATCTTTGTGTCAAAAAGTTATGGATGCTTTCATGTTTTTAGTTTCTCATGCATGCAATTAGATAAGATGTGATGAATTAATTACTAATTGGATTATTCGATTAAGAATTGAAATTGTTAAAATTTTAAAAGTTACTGATTCATCCCTCCCCTCTCAATAACTTAACATAGTGTTGAATATTTCCAACAATTGGTATTGGAGCATTGTAGTTCTTGAGAGAAAGTTTAGCAACTTGAGAAAAGATCAAGGATATGGAGATATTCAGACTTGATAGAGCCATTGACAATGAAAAGGTTGATCTAGAAATGGCCATTGCCCAACTCAAGAAAGCTAAGGAGCAAATTTCCCAATCTTTGAAAAGAAGAAAGGAACTTGCAAATGAAATGAATGACCATCTCTACACTGAAGAAAGAATTAAAGAATTTCACCCTTGAAGCAGCTCAGATGAAGTAAATGAAGCAATCAAAGAACTCCTAAAGAAGAATGGTTCCCTACAAGAAGAAGTAAGAAAGTTAAGAAGAGAGCAAGAGATTCAGTCAATAAGATTATGTGAAGTCTTGCAATAGAGAAATAAGATAAAAGAAGAGATGAATGGAAGAAGCAATAAAATATAGAACCAATCCCTTTAGTACATAGACCTTATTGATCAGCTCTCCAATGAAAATGAGGAAATCACGAGTCTAAGATTTGAAAATGAAAGAATGGGGAATGATCTAAATTTTGAAAGGAAAATCAATGAAAGAATGAAAAATGATCTAAAATCTGAAAGACAAATCAATGAAAGATTGAGGAATGATCTAAACTCTGAGAAGAAAATCAATGAGAGAATGATGAAATCTTAAGTAGACATGAATCAATTGAATGATCAAAAATGCTATAGGTAGAAAGGAAAAGTAGGAATTGAATTCAAAGAAGAAGGTGAATCCTCCAAACAAGGTGCTCAAAAGAATCAAAGACCTACTTGTAATCAATGTGGTAAGATAGGTGATACATCAAATAAATGTTGGAGTAATGGAATAGAAAAATTCAATGAAAAATGCTATAATTGCAATCAACATGATCATAGGCCTAATGAATGCAAACAGAAACCAAGATTTGAAGGCAACTACCATAAATGTAAGAAACATGGACACAATGCATCATAATGCAAAACCAAGACATTAAATCTTGGAGAGCAAAATGTGAAAGCGAATAACTAGTGTAGATGTCATTACTATGAAGAATTTGGACACATTGGTATAAATTGTGTTAAACATCATATGGGGAAAAGAGATACCACTGAAAGATGTTTCATTTGTACAAAACTTGGTCATCTTGCCAAGAACTATATGAATACTGGTAGAATTTAAGATGAAAAGAAGGCAAAATATGATAACATTCGAAAGAAAATGACACATCAGTGGATTCCTAAGTCTACCAAGGATACTAGTCTGAGAAATGATGGTCAAGTCACTTAAGAATTGGGTAACTCTACCATTTCTAGTTAAGTTATCAAGGAAGAAATGGAACCAAGCCATCAAAGAAGACATCCAAATTAGTTCCATTTGAAAGGTGACAAAGATGCAAATCTCTATACAAGATACAAAGCAGTCACTAAGCAAGATCAATATCAGTTATTGTCGAGTTACCTTCTCTACCAAGTAAGGTTGGGTCATAAACTCTACCAAGCAAGGTTGAGAGTAATAAAGACACCTATGGTTATCGAGTCATAAAGATGTCACCAAGTAATCAATTCCATGTAGTGGATGATAGTCTGTTAACATGTCTACTTTTTTACCAAGCATTAATGGTAAAATTTTATCAAAAGGCAAGGGATTGAATTCATTTCTTACCATGAACTTTTAAGTGTTATTGCAAAGAGCAATTTTTAGTGCGATCAAAGTGACTTGAGAGAATTTCCTACAATTTTTTTTGAAGTTCTCTCAATATACTAAGAGAAAATGGCATCCAACAATAGCAAGGTCAAGTGAGGATCTGACTTGTTGGTTCAAGGAGTTGAATTGAAAGTACCAAATTTCAAACTCACTCCTGCAATTGCTGAAACCCTAGATCCAATAAAAGCTCAATCCCAAATTCCTCCTAAGGTACTTCTTATCAATAACATTCATACTCATTTCAAATGTGTCATTCAAGAAATTGGTACTGTAGAAATGGATGATGCACTAAGTTAGTCATGTGTAAATGGAGCCCTAAATCCCAAGCATCAACATCTAGAAGCCAAAGGGTTGACGCATATCCCCCATATGCCCCAAAAATTTCAAATCAAATGAATTAGGTTTTTCCTTAGCCAAGTGCATAACAGATAGCTATGGTTAGATCAACCAATTTGGATAAAAAAGAAGATGATTCATTGAATCACTAGCCTCCCTATGCTAGCCAAAGCCAAAATGATAAAAACCCTAGGTCGGATAGAGTTGGAGAAGAAAACCCTAGTTAAATGGGATGGTAGAGGTATGAAAATCAGTAGTTTCACAAATGCAGAATTAAAATTTTGAATTCATGTTATTGCACACAACATATATAGTTCAAGCCATCTAAATAGTGTGTCATGTGAAGTAGTCGATGTGGCATATAAAGTGGTTAATAAAAACTTTATATATGACCTTTCCAACCTATTATTGAGGTAGTTGAACAAAAACATGGAAAGTATTAGAACATCAAAGAACAATCCATGCAAGTTTAGTTTATTGTTACCCTACATATACTTTTATGTACAGAAGTTCTTCCCTTCTAAAGGCACTTTAGTCTAGAGAAAAGTTGTACTTGTGCTTTACCAAATAAATGAATATGTTGCCGAAATGGGTAAAAACTATAGCAACATCATGCACAACTAATTCAATGTATTCGAGGAGAAAATGAACAATAGGTTTAGGATTCAAAAGAAGTTAGTTAAAGATTATAAGGATGATGTATGCTTTGTGCTCGATAGTGACAAGGTGTATATCAAGGCAGTTAAGCCTAGAATTGTGTGGGTGAAAGCTCTTGGCTATGAGGTGAATATTGACGAGACGAAGGATATCATTGAATCCCTTGTCAATGAACTAGTTGATCCCATGGCCCCTTACTTTGGAACATATGATGAAGCCAAGGCTAGAATTGAACTAGAAATAAAGCTCCCACAGGTAGTCAACAAAGGAAAGAGAAGGATAGCAATGCTAAAATCAAGTGCACCTCTTTTGTTAACCAAGGGAAAGGTGAGGATGTGGAGGAAGCAAAGGATGAGGAAGAATCTGAGAAAGAAGAACCTTTGAAAAGGAAGGGCAAGGTGATCATCACCAAGCCTGCAAAGCCATCTACTGCAATCTTCACAAGGTCATCATGAAAGAAAGGAGGTGACATTGTATTCAGTAGACCTCCACCCACCTTCTAGGATAGGTTAGAGAAATTAGAAGAAGGAGTAGGGATAAAAAAATTTAAATCATTAAAATAAGAGATCAGAATAGTAGAAGAGCATAAGCAAGTTGAAGCCCTAGTGATGAATAAAATAGGTAAATGGAAATACTCACTAGATCAGATCACTTCTCAAGTCCCTAGTGAATTATTAAAGAAGATAAAGCCAAGATGGGATTTTTCTATGCAAATAGGAAAATAAATATATGCACAAACCCTGAGGTAGTTATTACTGAGCATATCAGATGTTGAGGTGAAAGTCATTAAAGAAAAATGAAGAAAATTTGACTCTCAAGTTTAATACTTGTTTGGTTTTGATCAAGGACATTGAGCATGTTCTTAGAAATGCTACAAACACTTGGAAAAAATTCTACCATCTTCATAAACTAAGTGAATTTCTAGTTGAAGTAAAGGATGATGAAGAAGAAGAAGAAGATAACAAGAACGATGAAGAAGAGAATTTTGAAGAAGTGACTCACTTTGATAATGAAGAAGATCAAGAGGATCAAGAGGATATTGAGGAAGAAAAGAAAAATGATGAGGAGACTGACCCAACCAAGATAGCTATAGTAGTTATTGCCTCTCTTCCTCACTCCCCGAGAAAACCATTGACTACATCAAGTATGGAGATAGCTTCAGGAAGTTTGATTGTGACTACTAGTGATACATCAAATGTTCAATCACTCTTTGCCACAACCTAGATTAGCAAATCACTAACAAAAGTGACTTTCACTTCATTCACCAAGCTATAGACTCCTTCATCTACCAAGTTGAGTACTTCAATTTTGAGTACATCAGTGGTAAGCACACCAATTTTGACTACTTTAGTTTTGGGTACTACAATTTTGACTACATCAATTTTTTATTCTTCAAGTATTTCTGTAACTATTCCATTAGTTAGTACAATGTCAGTTTTTACTGCAAGCCTAAGTATGTTTACTATTGTTTCCATTATAGACACAAAAGCAATAAGTGCAAGGATAGTTGAGCCCAAGGTTCAATCGAACACAAATTTTTTTGGGAAAGGAAAAGAGATAGAGGAAGACATAGATTTAGATGAGGAAATAGTAATCCCCAATTGGAATATTTACAAGCTTACTCCAGACCAAATGTAGACATTTGGTGAATTCCTTCAGTAAAAGGCTAAATAGAAAATACTGAGAGAGCAGAGAGATAAAGAGTATAAGATAATTGAAGATGCCAAGAACATTTTGACTAAGGCAATAGGAATTGAGGTTGAATCTTCTCAACCTATTTCATATTAGCTAGTAGAAGTAGTCCAAAAATTCAATGAGGACACCAATGGACAAGATAAGCTAGTTGAAAAGGCTAAAACAAAATTTAATAATAAAATGTTGGAGCACATTGCTTAGCAAATATCCATCTATCAAGTTGAGCTGTCTACAATTTTGGTCAATCTTGAATTGTCTTGTTCAAATTTGTCATCACTTTTTGGGAAACTATGTGATGTCTCTGAATATACAAAGGAAATAAAGGACAAATTGTCCAAAATAGATATAGATCTAAAGGGTAGTACTCAATAGCTACAACTTGACCCTATTTCAAGCTCTACACATTTCAAGAAAATCATATTTTTGTTAGACATGCAAGCTGAATTGCTAAGAGAAGAAGCAAGGATTGGATCAACATTGATTGATATACAAACTATGATCCTTCGAATCATGGATGCAATGTAGAAATATATTATGTATTCAAAAACTCTTATCCATTATAATAACTTCTCTATTTCAGACCATATGATTGAACTATTAGCATAGGTACAAATTGTAGTAGATACATGCAAGGTCTTGCAAGAAAATTAGGATAAAACCTTGGCAATCATTCTCAAGGTACATTCTAAATTCTTATCCCATTTTGGTGTTTCTATGTAAATACGTTAGAATAAAGCTTTGGAATTACTATCAAAAAGGGAGAGAAAAATTATATTGCAGAAAGCCATATGTTATGGGGAAGTAAGACATGTACATAGAGAGACACATAGTATGAGGAGAAATGCATTATGGGAGAGAATTTGTAACAAGTGTGAAATGATCAGTAAGACATGTTGTCTATAGCAAAAGATGTATAGTATAATGTATATACCTTACAAAATCAATTTTTAAAAATATCAAAAAAATATAGTATACTCTACCGAGCTAGTATCATGTGGTGATGGATACAAGGTATTTGGTTTTGGCTAATAAGTGTTTTTGTCACTAATGCCAAAGGGAGAGATTGTTGACATATCAATCAAGTTTTTTATTTGTGACACACACTTATTTAGATTGTATATAGCAACCAAGCTCATTGAGTAGTTTATAGTGTTTTCCATGTAATTTAGTAGCCACGGAGTTCTATAGTTGTTACCAAGTCCTTTCGACAAATCCTAGTGGTTACCAAGTAGATTAAGCCCATGTGAAGTCTACCAATTTAAACTATACATTTCAGTATACACTAATTTTACTAGTGGTTACCGAGCATTGCAATATCTACCAAGTTCACAGTTTATGTGATGTGAAGCCAATGTTAACTGAGCTACCTTATGCTAACCAAGTGATTCAATGTTTGCCAAGTTGCACAATATCTACCGAGTCACCAATGTAGACCAAGTTCAAGACTAATTTAAAGTGATCAGTATGGATTGAGCTTCTATCTCTACCATGTGCATGATGATGTTGAGCATTGACAATGGATGTTGAGTATCAGAAGCTCACTGAGTCAGTCTTCAAAACCTGAGTGTCTTCATGTAGGCAGACTTTGTAATATTTGTGTTAACTTGTATCATAGCCAGCTTTGTAATGATGTAATTTGGATTGGTATATATATGTAATGTATTGTACCATATCATTGCGAATGAAAAAAATGTGTGAATGAATGGATATAATGTTATTGTGAATGCAAAAATTTCAAGTTATGAATGTAGTAGAAAAGAGTGAATCATAAAGGCCATAACAACATAAGGAGTAGTAGAGACATATCTATCATAGAAAGGTGATTAGTACAAAAAGGAATCTCATTCAACAAACCTAGTTGCAAATCAGAGATCTACTACTACTTCATCCTAACAAATGAACCAGTCAAAATCCTTTAACAAGGTAGACCTAACAGTCTTTCATAAATCTCTTTACTGAGTGCATACTTCATTGTATGTTTGTAAATCCTCTTACAAGGTGGACCTAGCAGTCCTAATTGCTTCTAACAAGGAAGATCATCAAAAGTGATCAATGTAAGCCTTAATAGGCCAACTTTATGTTCTAGTACTAAAGTTTATGGGTATCATCCCCACCCCATTTTTACTTTCTATTTGAAAGGTTTATAGGTCACCAAATCTTTGTGTCAAAAGGTTATGGATGCTTTCATGTTTTCGGTTACTCATGCATGCAATTAGATTAGATGTGATGAATTAATTACAAATTGGATTATTGGATTAAGAATTGAAATTGTTAAAGTTTTTGAAGTTGCTGATTCACCCCTCCCCTCTCAATAACTTAGCATAGTCTTGAATATTTCTAACACAAACATTGTATGGCTCAAATATTTACTCAAAGAAATAAAGGAGGAGATCCAAGAACCAATGATACTTTATTGTGATAATACTAGTACTATTAATATATTAAAGAATCTAGTGATGCACACAAAGACTAAGCACATTGCAGTCAAGTATCATTACTTGAGAAAGTTAGTTCAAGATAAAGAGGTGAAGATGGAATATGTCAATACAAAGGAACAAATTGCTAATATCTTCACAAAACCATTACCTAAGGATGCTCATGAGTATCTAAGAGGTAAATTAGGGGTGATACCCCTATCAAAATCTATATAAATAACAAGAGGAGTGCTCTACATCAAACAAGTTGATATTCATATGTTACACATTTGGTACAAAGGATCTTACTTTAGGAGTTGCCTAAAGTAATCATAGAGCTAAAAATTTAAATCAGTCACAAGCAAGGTGACAAAGGGAGAAATTGAAAGAACCTGATAAAGTTTATATCTGTATGTTTAAGATGACAAGTTTTTTTTGGCATATATCTTTGGCATTTTTGTCATAGAGGGAGAAATTTACTGATCAAGAAGGAGATAGATCAAGCTAGAATGTACGATCACAGAGAGAGATGATATTGTTAATCAACAAAATGATTAATGATCAAAAAGGAAATATCAAGAGATTGTTGTCAAAGAGATTTAGAGTGTTACCGATCTTAGAAGGAGCTAATTGATGATATTGTTGATTAGAAGAGAACATAAGTATGATGAGGGAGATAGAGAAGAATATAAGAAAGAGGGAAAACTCCTAATCTACCTAGTAAGAGGGAGATATAATACAAGGGAACTTTATAAGAAAGAATTTTGTAAACTAATCAGAAGATGGATAGAAGTTGCTGATAGAGGAAGAGATTTCAATACTTATTTTCTTTCTAGTATTGTCTTACTATTTTAACCTAGTCAATTTGGTTAAACAAATATGTTTACCATTTGGTTGATTTGGTTGATTAGTTTCATTTGCCATCCATGCCAAAGAGGGAGATTGTTGAGATCTAATTAAAAAAGATCATTGTTGAGAAATATTATTGAAAGAAGGAGATTGTGGAAAAAGACTATGTGTTTCAATCACTATTTTGTCAGTGATGTCAAACCTACTATTTTCTCATAAGACAAAAACTTATTAGATTCAAGTACTATCACTTATTTGATTGGTGAAGAGGATTTGATCAAAAGATGTAACAATAAAATATAGAGGAAAGGTTGAATTATGATTATGTAATGAAGTACAAGGATTAATTAATATAGTGATGACATGATGTATTGATGATCTAGTTAAGGTTACAAAGGCTAGTTACTCAAAGTTTGTTTGCCAAGCTTGACTAAGTGGATAGTAGGTGTCAAGAAAAGTGAGTGCAAGCTGAGCAAAAAATTAGTTAGAGCCGAGTAAAAGTTCATTCTAGTGTATTTCGAGCATAAATATTGATGTTGAGTAAAGTTTAGTTGATGTCAAGCACTAATAAACTTTAGTTCGTACTGAGTAATTTCATAGTGCATGTCAAGCAACTCAGTATGTGTTGACCATCAGAAGATTGATAATGCCAAGCTACTGCATTATATACAAGATCATGGATTCGATGAATTTTATCTAACAAGTTTTTTTTCTTGGATTGTGTGAACTAGGTGGAAGATAAGGTTGATGAGCTCCTAGCATAGAATTCAAGGTAAACAATTTTTGGGTAAATTCAAAGTGGATTCTAGGAGAAGTTTCTAGAAGAGATATGAGATATGGGGTAGATACATTGTATCCTACCTAATCCATCTGAACCCTAAATAAGATGATGGAAAATGAGAGGTAAAATATCTTAATTTACTATTTATAGGAATAGTTGGTCATGTGCAAGAACCTAAGGGAGACAAGGAGTCAAGGGTTTTGCTTCATCAAGTGACCTAAGAGAAGAGTCTACAATTGTATGTTAAGAAAGAATGTTTAAGGAGATGAATTCTTGAAGGGTGAACAATCTATTAGAACTACAAAGTATGAAAGCCAAGCATAATTGAGGACTAAATAGATATTTGTAATCTACAGTGAAGTTGGAAGTTGGATCAGATCAAAGCCTTATTGTTTTTCTCTAACAATTGTATCAATCTAGGGTAAATCCTTTGGATTAAGGTTGACCTAACAGTCATTTGTAGATCCTTTAACTAGGTGGCATTTCAAGTGAATGGCCTAAAGTCCTCTAACATGGATCACTCCTAACAAGGTGATTGAAATCCTTTAACAGGGTCACATTTAACATTGTGTATTGTAACCCTTAACAAAGTTGGCCTTTCATAGGGAATCACTTCAAAAGAGTACAAAGAGTAGCATGTTAGTGGTAGTTGTTCCCAAATTGGGTTTCCATGTAAATCATTGTGTCAAGTTTGTTGATGAATCTATAATGTTTCATGCTTTACATTTCTTCAAGTTGATTTGATAGTAACCTACAAGTTTGTAGTGATTGCCTAATCTTATGGATGCATGCATAAGTATGAATGTTTTATGGGTTCACTAAAGCTATGAAAAGTTTTATTTATACATCTAGACCTTGGATAACTGATTCACGCCACACAATCCCCCGCTTAGTTATTCTAAAGTATTCCAAAAATAACTACACTATTCCAACTTTTTAGCAAAGTGGATAAGATTAACAAATCTTGAACTTCGTCATCAAATGTAATTTTTATTGAAGCTACCTGAATAGTTATAGTATTAAAATTCTTTTAATATTTTACAGCAGATTTACCTTCAACCATTTTCATATTAGCCAACCACTTAATAAGAAAAACTTTATTCGATGTTGAAGGCTTTTCATCTAATTTATCGAATGTAGTTATCAATTCAATAGGTTTTTTCATTTTAGATATATTAAATTTCATAGATGGAGACAAGCGCAACTGAGTTTCTCCTAGTGCTTTTCTATCTAAAATGTCCCAATTTTCAATGGACATGGTTGTATGTTTCTTAGCCTTACCTTGTAATGGTCACCATAGATCCTTTTGGTATAAAGTATCCTCCATCTACATCTTCCACAATGCATAACTTTGCAAATTGAACCTTTCAACTTTTATTTCTTCAAGTACCATTGCTCCCACTCAGACTTGAATCTTGCCTGCTGAATAAGATCGAGCAAACCTGCTCTGATAACACTTGTTAAAATATGAAATGTGAAATTCAAAATAGAGATTAAAAAATAGCCACACAAATTCTATAATCCACTAGATTCAAATAGAGCAATAATAATTTTAATCCTTAATTGAGAGATATAACTTTCCATATGATTACAATGCAACAACAACATCCTTTTATAAGAAAAAAATAATCAAAATATGAACAACCAAGAGGTTTGGAGGGAAAAAATTGATTATCGATTTTATATCTTTACAATAATAATTGCATCAGATCTTGCATGTGCTAGATGAGATAGATGTGAAAGCATAGGCAACATAGTCCCTGGATATCTATTGTAGCTATCATTTTCACAATCATTGAGAAGATTCAAAGGTCATCATCATTGTCATTTCATAGAAACCTATATACACTTCTGTTTCAATATCAAAACAAGTTTACAAACATCTTCTCCCTCACAATATATTAACCCTAAACAATTTATTCTTCTAGAAATGAAGATATATCAAAAGAAAACTAAATAGTGATTTGGAAAATGGAAGAAATGAAAAGCCAAAATACATAAATGTAGAGTAGGAAAAACTTGCAAGGGTGCACATTTTCTTGTCTCTCATATTTTTATTCTAAACATTGACCTACATGCTCTATACAAAAACTATGAAGAGTAAAAGTTCAAACCCATGTAACCCTTTTGTAAAAGAAAAAAATAAAAAAAGTATAACTGTTCACCTTAAATGATATAAAACTAGTATTATTATTTTGAGGTTGAAAAAGAAGTAAAATAACTAAATGTGTAGAAATGGATGAAGTTTACTATTATAATTTTTAATAATTATTTGGAACAAGAATTGATATATTTTCTTAATTTTTATAGATAAATTTTTGGCTACTAAAAACTATTGAAAATTAGGGGTCTAGTTCCCCCCACAAAACTATATGGAAATAAATTTATTTCCCTTTGATCTGATTATATGTTATAGATAACATGTATATCTAGAACAATCAAAAATAAAAATTGGCTTTAGACCTATATTTTCTATTTTATAATGATTAAACTTTCAACTCACCTGAAATCGATAGTTTTCATCTTCCACCACATTTTTTGAAATAAATCTATTCTGACTAGAAGAAAAATTATACATTCTAGAAGAGGACCCTCTCCTCTAGAATGTCATATATTTTTATTTCTCAAAGTTGACATCTTTTTGAGTCTTAAAATATGTGCTTCTATAAAATTTTAATTACAATATGGTATATCTAATTAAAACACTATAAACTCTATATGAGAATATTCTTGAGTTTGAGCGCAATAAATTGATGTTTGTATTACTAGAAATATAAGAGGAGTAACTGAGAAGGTAGGGGTAAATTAGTTACTACTAAAATAAATCCTAGATCCCTTAGATGTCAAATAAAATTCAAACTGATAAAACTGATTACTATTGATACTCAGTAAGCATACAGAAATTGTTGTAACTTGGTAAATGTAGAGTCTATTTAACTTAGCAGATCTTAAGATACTATCAGTAATTTACTTGCAAGCATGAAAGAAATAGCATGAACACATATGACACCAGGATTTAATGTGGAAACCCAATTTGGGAAAAACTACCAATTATAACTAGTTACTATTTTTCACTCTTCTAAAGTGAGCCATGTTAGGAGCCAACCCTATTGAAGGTTACAAAACACACTGTTAGGTGTCACCCTTTTAAAGGATTTAATCACCCTATTAGGAGTGGCCTTGTAAGAGGTCTTGAAACAATTCAATGGAATCTCCACCTTATTAGAGAATCTACAAATGGATGTTAAACCAACTCTGTTAAGAGATTTTAGATCACTATTATAATAGTTAGAGAGTAATAATGAAATGACTTGATTGTAATATAATTGAATTACTAATTATAGATCTTTGTTCTGGCTTATACTTGATCCTCCCTAATCGAATAACACTTTTTTGCTCCACAATGATACCTGCTTATCCTTCAAGTTCACTTCCTCTCTTCTTATTTCTTTCAATACATTCAACTTGCATACTTTGAAATCATGAATTGACCTTTTACTTATACCTTCCAAATTGTCATGTTGGCACAAATATGAATTAGAATAACCAATATTCACTACCATAGTTGACTAGAATCAATAGGTAAAATAATTAAAATTTACATGCCAAAATAAGAAAATCCTTTGGTAGCCCACCCAGCTTGGTAGAAACTAATTCTGAAGCAATTTCCTATGTTAACAACAGGAGCTCATTTAACACTGTGAACTTACAAAATCCCTTTGGTAACCGAGTGAACTCGGTTAATACTAGCTCTATTCAATTTTCCTTTGGTAATTGAGTGAGCTTGATTAACACTATTTTTTGCATAAATTCCTTCAACACCTAAGTGTGCTCAGTAGATGTTGCCTTCTGTACAAAGTAGAATCAGGAACGCTTCGTAGATAAGGAAAACTATCACTAGTACATTTGGGTTCATTTTTCAAGCTTTATTGTTCGAATTTTTGACCCAGTTTTCAAACAAATTTTGACCAAATTTGACCAACCCATTGTTCAATATTTTTTTGGTCAAAATTTTGACCAACCTATTGGTCAAAAACCTTCGAAAGCCATTGCATAAGTTCAATTAGGAATTGGTCAAAATTTTGAGCAATGAAGGTCAAATTATTGACCAAGAAAGGTAGAAAAAAAATTGGTCATTGGTGGAAATTTCAACCAACAAAGGTAGAAAAAAATTTAGCCATTGGTGGAAATTTTGACCAATGAAGGTGGAAATTCTGACCAACAAAGTTAGAAAAAAAATTGGGCATTGGTGGAAATTTCAACCAACAAAGGTAGAAAAAATTTAGGCGTTGGTGGAAATTTCAACCAATGAAGGTGGAAATTTCAACCAACAAAGGTAGAAAAAAATTTAGGTGTTGGTGGAAATTTTTACCAATGAAGGTGGAAATTTCCACCAACAGCTAGGTGTAAAATTTTTTCAGGCATTCTATAAAACAGTTCACATGCCTTGCCTATGATATGACATTTTGCATGCATCCTACACTCTCTCATCCGGTTGATGATGGATTATGTAGAGTGATCTAAAACCATGATTCTAAAAAACACACACAATCAAATCCAAAATTAACTTGCATGACAAATGGATTGTGGAAATATGATATTGTTAATTTTTCATGCATGTCTACCAAGACAAATATATGTTTAAGTTGTGATTGTCTTGGTAGACATGCATGCAATTTTACCAATATCAGATTTCCACAATCCATTTGTAGTGTAAGTTCATTTTGGATTTGATTGTGTCTTTTTTAGCATCATGGCTTCATATCACTCTGTGTAATCCATCATTAGTGAGATGAGAGAGAGTGTAGGATGCATGCAAAATATCATATCATATACAAGGCATGTGAACTATTTTATAGAATGCCTAAAAAACATTGAGAGTAACTAATATGAAGAATATATAGTTAGTTATATGATTGGGACAAATCATGTACATTGTATGAAGGCAGCCCATGGCTGACAGGGCCCACCAAAAGATAAAACATATGATAAATAGAATTATTTTCATGTTTTGAACATATGGGGTACACATAACATGACTTGTTATTGCACAATTCAACTAAGTTCAATTAATGTCCATAGGGATTGTCCCCATTTAATGGTGAATATTTTGTCACATTTCAAGCCTTTTGATTATATAAAGAAATGGATAACATGAAAAGTTGAAGTAATGTCAAGCCATTTATTTACTTGATATATAATGTGAATAGAACTATTATGTTGCTCAACAACAACCACCAAATAAAATTATCATCATGTACCCAAAAAGGGATGGATGGAATGTTGGAACCGACCTCCAGCTAACTACTATCACCATCCCTCTATATTATAAGTTATAGTGGTGCTCTAGATTTTCTCTATTCCATCATACACTTACATATCATAAACTTTACCATAGTCCATATCAACAAGGTTAGAGAGATCAGTTTCACTTGACTGGTATGTGGAAGACCTTAATGTTGAGAAGTTGTGTGATTCATGTGGAGTGGAAGGTGTTTTGGCCCCTTGGAAGGAAGCTTCATCTCTTTTACCGACTTCTTTATTTTTACTTGGAGAAGCATATTGCTTTGAATTGTCCCCATGGCTCCTTGCAGATGATGCCAATAGTGTCCTTTCTATTTTTCATCTGCCATAACATAATGTTGACAAAGTGTTAGAATTATCTCTAGATGAAAAGAAACTGTAGAGGCTTAATTGACATGTGATCTTAGTTAATGTAGAAGATAGATTATGAAATATCATCTGAAATGTTGATACAATAGTCTTCCTAAAACAAAAATGTAAACCATATCAATCCTAAAAATGATTCATATCATTAATCAATGTAAAAGAGAGTAGAAAGAAATCATAACTGATACCAAAAATGTGAACATTGTAGGCATTTGATCCTTTGAAATGAACATGTTCTCCTGATGAAGGCTTAAACTAGTCTAGATCCTTGCAAAAACAAATCACATGTAATTGAATGGATAAAAATTTATGGTACAAGCACTCAAAACACTTATACTGGATATTACAACTCAAGTGCCAAGGTCTTGAAAAATGTTGAACACATTTACTTATTGGTGAAGTTTATATGAAACATCAAACAAAAGTTAGTTATATGGTGCAACACATTCACTCAAAGCTAGTAATTAGGACAACAATCAT
This sequence comes from Cupressus sempervirens, assembly GCA_028749045.1. Taxonomy (NCBI): domain Eukaryota; kingdom Viridiplantae; phylum Streptophyta; class Pinopsida; order Cupressales; family Cupressaceae; genus Cupressus; species Cupressus sempervirens. The sequence goes on from CM053793.1 coordinate 570,388,404, forward strand.
CTTATAGAAGGATACCAATAACATTAAAATTGCATAAGATTAATGTTAAAGTTGACCATCTTCCAGCTAAAATCATCTGTTTAGCAAGAAAAACTCTTTACTATTTTTCCCATTGTTATTTGCACCATCAAGTTTTATTTTAACTATTCTATGTGGAAAAAAGGTAATGTGGAGAATAGTTTCTGTTCTACCAATAGGTTCCATATAAATAAATGTCAAGGATTTTATATTATTCCAATCTAAACTGATCAGAAATTTTACCTCAAATTTTTGCAAATCTATCTCCGACCAGGTCTCTTCTTCACTAATAATGACATCTATCTCTGACCAAATCTATCTCTGACCAGATCTCTTCTTCACTAATAATGACATCTACTTTTATAAAAGCACACATAATTTTTTTCCACTTGAAACTTGTCAAAAGACACAGACCAAGTGAGTTCTAGTACCAAGAATTAATTGAAAATGGGAACAACAAACACTACAAGATGCTTTTTAGGTAGTGAGACAATATCTTTGGACTCGCATCAAACAAGCAAGAAAATCCAAATCCAGAAAAATATACAAGTTTTTCATGTTATCTAGAAAACATCAAAATGAAGTTTTCAATAATATGAGGCATATATATAGACTCTAGTAGAACACTACCTCACTATGTTACCCCATGTTTCTAGGAGGGGAGGACAGGAAATGGGGTTTGTGGGACATATTTTTTTCATGGCGCAGGGGATGGCAATGGGAATAGCTATATAAAAATAGGAAAAAATAAATATATACAGGGAAATTTATATAGTCATATGAAAACATGGATAAAGCATGCTTATAAACATTATAGAACCTTAACATATAACTATTGTGTTAAATAATTCAAATTGAGAGTTCACATGAGAGTGGAAGTCAAACCCTTATCAAAACTAAAATCATTTTCAAATGGGATAGCCAAGGGGTGAGTTTTTGAGATTTCGGAATGTCCCCATTTTTGAGGTAGGTCAAATAATGCCAAAAACATGTCTGTGGGTAACACTAAGTGCCTCATCATTTGGTATTGTTTACAAGATGAAAACTCATTAACTTGCTCCAGGTGATTCATCTTCCTAGACAACTGCTTGAATTTCCAAGGAGAAAAAACTCATTTTTGTGTCAAGTGTTGTCTTCCTTCACTCAAACCGTGGATAATTACATAGAATTCTTGGTCAATGATAGTATTTATGGCTAGTCTCATTCTATTTTGTCAGATTTCCACAAATGCAGGCTTCTCAAAAGAGTGATGCATACCTTTGCCACATTAAGGCATTCTTATATTTAGTGATTGTTATATAAGGAGATTGAATTTGATGAGCTAGAATTGCTACAAGTAATAGGAAAGAAGATTATTGCATTTGAGTTTGAGATAGAGCTTGTAGGAATTTGCAAATACTATTTTTGTTTGGAACACCATGATAATATCCATTCCAATTTCATGCATTACCATTAGACAACCAGTGATTGTGCTTATTAATGGTGGTGCTCACCATAACTTCATTAGTGAAGGCTTTTCAATTTATCATTTGCAAAATGGCTCTATCTAGGCCTTTATGTGATATAATCAGGTCTCAAATCAAGTAGTGAATCACTCTTCTTAAATTTAATTCGTGAATGGGTGTTAAGAGTTAAATTTGGATAAAATCCTATTGCAAAAGAACAACATAAAACAACCGACCGTATTCAAAACAAACAACAATAAAAAAATAAAATTGACTGCTCTGGTTGTTATAACCTAGATGTGTAGTAGTGCCAAATTGATTTGGATCAATCCATATTGTTTATCATGAAAAAAACTCCATAGAGCTATACTTCTATTGACTAAAACTATGGTTCCATCCAGGGATTTGAACTTGTGTGCATGTTCTAAGAGTAAATCAAAAGTTACTATTTTCTTCAAAATGTTAATGCAACATTGCATTCTCATAGCTATTACATATTTTTGAAGAGTGGTAGCTATTACAAGTTTAATTTAGCATAAGCTGAAAAGTCTGGTATTGGGTATGAATAGTTGAAATAGTAGAAATTCATTTTTATAGTGCTGAAAGGTATGTTTTTCTTATCAAATGCCACTAAACAGTAAACTAATTTGGGTGCATATATGTACACTACAGCTATGTTTGTCCATCTTATGCAAGATTTCTAAGGAATACAGAACAGGAAGAGGATGTATCTAAAATGTAAGGGAAAGTGGAGGTTCCTCTATCTCACAAATTTCTATCAGCTGCAACTGCTTGAAGAACATGAACAAACTGATGTGACAACTTCAGATATTTATCTGATGCCAAGTGCAAAAGATACATTGGCTTCATCACCTACCTTCAGCTCAAAGGCATATGTTCCATGGGATTATATTTTGTTGTAGTATCTTAAGAGTTCTTAAAAATAGAGTCAACTTTTTTGAAAATGATAAATATCTCCTAGCAACAATTGAGAAAGGTTAAAAGCACGTGCCTCCTCATACAACTTTAATAGCATTTATGGATGAGATGTTATCACACTAGAAAAACACTTAGCTGTTGCCCTTCGAACCTTCCAGCTGATATCCTCATCATGCTATATTCATTAGCATTCTCTCTACATCAACAGAATAGTATTCACATGTTGGTAATAAAATTCATAATTACATGAAAATAAAAGACACCATTGTGCAAAAATTAAATTTTCTCAAGAAAATAATTCTCTTAAGTAATTTTAACATACTCATCCTCCTCCATTACTCTCTTTTGTATCTTCTTCCATATTATCAATGTAGTTTGGATCATAGCTTATTTAGTCCAGAGCAAGTTCCAAAATCATATCACAATAAACAGCCACATCTTTGGCACAACATAGGACAAAACACTCCAATGCTTGCAAATTGCATCTTTAAGGTGATTATTCACATATTTTTGAATAATTAGGGTTTTCTATTTGAAGAATGAAATCTAAAGATGCATTTCACAAAACAGATATATACTTTCAATATAGATGATATGAACTTTTAAAATGGAACCACTAATGTTAACAAATAGTGTGAGATGAAAATACATAATTTCTCTACAACCAAACTCTTTTAACACCTGCAAGCTATATTCTCTTAGCTCCTAATCAGCTTCAGATGCACTTTTACAATAGTTAATAAGCAGGGGAACAATTTCATTTAGATGCGGTGCAAACCTGTACCCAACAACTCGACTACAAGGGGAAAGGAAATATATTAGAATAAGACTATAGCTTATATGGCTAAATGCCATTGATGATACATTGATGAACACGTAGACTACAAGATTAAAAAATGGAAACAAAATATAGAATTGCATTTTTAAGTAATATAAAATTTCACAAATATTATATTATTTTTATATTTTCTATATCAGTTACAATATTCAATTTTTTTCAAAAGGCCTTTACTTTTTTAGCTTCTAAAACCATTTTTCCTATAAGAACCAACCATCAACTACCCAACACAACAATATATTATTAGTAAGTAGGAGATATTTTCCATAGCAAGTCAAATTATGATATTGCTATTCGGATTCAACTTTGTAGATTTTAATTCAAACTCATTGACCCATGTTTCATGAGTAATAGTTCACAAGGACTCATTTCTCATGAGAATGAATGTATTGTGTGTAATCTTGCACTCAAAAAAAAAAGTCTTTAGCCACCTAACAAGATTATAAGAGATACAGAATTATGTTCTACTAAGCACTTAACATTAAATGTAACCTTGTTAAATAGCCATGATACCCACATTCCAAGATGATATGCTCTTAGTATCCCTATGGTTATTGAAAATTGTAGAGGATTCAAGAAACAATGAATCTCATATTTAATTTGCATAAAATAGGAAAGACAAGAAAAATTTCAATAATTTTCTTCAAATCTTAAATTACACCAAACAAATTTGCATAAAATGCCAAGCAACCCACTGCTTTAATATCAACATTTTCTTAGCAAAAACCTAGAAAAGCTTACCTTTGCATTCCTTATTCATGATTCTAATGATGCAAAGTAGTCTTGTTGTTGGTAGATATAAACTAAAGTCTAAAGGATACAATGTTAGAGCAGGTTCAAAAAGATCATCCGCAGGACATGATATGCTTAGGATGAAGGAGCTTTGAGGTTCATTACTATAGTCTGGAATGGGCTTATATTCAATCTTCTGAAGATTGAAGATGAGCCCATTCCTAAGTGTAGTAATGAATATATAACCTTGACACCCATCTCTTTGCAGACTTGCACATACACTTCAGAATAATGATGACACAATTCATTTGTCCATACTATTGGAGCAAAAATACTACTGTAGAATGCAAAAAAGTTAGGCCAAATAGGTAGATTATGGAATCATGAAATTGTGAACCATTACACACACACAAGAAGAATAGTACCTTGAAGCACTACTAATCAAATGTTCATTAATAGGTGGGCAACTAAAAAAATCAAGCATGTCAAATCTGAAAGGTCCTGATTTGTTTACCCCAAACTCAAATTAGATAATTGTCATCATAAAAATTGAAATATATGTATCTTTCAAATGAAATTGAAGAAATCCAAACACAGAATACTAATGAAAATTGTACCTAGAGATAGGTTGCAATTCTCTTAATGTTCTCAATGTATTCAGGAAGTGGTACATGAGGACCTAACCCTGAGGGGTGAGAATCCAAAGAATCATTTCCACCAAAATATACAATGATTAAAGAGGCCTACTAAACTGTATCCTAGGTGAGCCAAAGCAATAAATATATTAGATTGAGAATATCCAACATTTGCATATAGAGCAGATGCAACACCAATCTCATAAAACCTATAAAGCAAGCATGAATCTCATAATCATAGGTAGTGTTACTATTTACAGCTATTGAATAAATATGTTGACAACATACAATATTTATAAATATATCAAACTCCATGAAATACTATGCAGTAAAAAAAAAAAAAAAAATTGTGCTAGAGGTACATAGTTACATGATAGATCCATTTTTACTTATGAACAAAAAGAAACAAATAATAAACAACCCAACATATGTAGTTTTTCTACAGCATGGTGTTAGTCCTTTCCCATTATCTTTTTTCCAATAGTTCCAAAAAATGCGTGCAGTTGTGATTAATCCAGGAAAGACCTACCATAAATTGCCTAATGAAGATCACACAAATTTGATATATAATTTGATAGTTGTAACATATGATCCATGAGACAAATTTAGCTTAAAAGATGCACTTTCTAAGACTTCTATAAACTCAAGTTTGAGGATCCATGTAGTATCGATAGAAATATGTTTGTAAAACTACTGTATTGCAACTGGAACAAATTCATAGTAAAAAATTTAGAAAGGAACTTGAAGAACATACTAACTACTCATCTTCGTCATGTTGTCTAGATGAACAACTTTAGTAGCCATATGTTGAGATAAATGACTTCAATTGGCTAAATAACTGAAGATTTGCACCTCAACAAGTACCCCACATTTTCCCTACACTACAAGTTTGCTATGAAACACAGACCTACTTCCTGTGGGGTTTATATGTGAAGCACAATAGTCTTTCATGTATTATGTACAATTTATTATTGTTTCCCTCCAATTTAATAGCTAAAGTAAAAAGCTAGACTAAATATAATAACACTAACACATCAAAGATATGTAAATTGATTACAAAATCACCTTATTTGGATGCACATACACGCAACTTAAAAATTGGAAATGTGAACTTACTTCAAGTATTGTCGACCATAAAAGCTACCAAGAGCATACAAAGCTCCACCCAAAACTACTCCTGCTAAAGAAAATCACTACCAAAGTAGAGATCCAGACAAACAAAACACAAAACATTTATATTAGCAATAAGTACAAATAGATTTAGTAAACAAGATAAAACTATAGTCAACGAAAAAAAAAATTGAAGTAATGAAATAACTCCTTGAGAGATTAGTAGGCCAAGAAAGGAGAGGGATACACACTCAACTATGCCAAAGAGGGACTTTGAGTAGAGCCATGCAAGCTTGCCTGGGAGAATTAGATCGATCATTCATTCCAACATGGAGTTTGAGTAAGCTAGTTCACATTAACAATGAAACATTTGTTAATTGATCATGATTTGTTTACATTGGTAGTCCAACATGGAGTTTTTGTATGTTTTAATTCACACCAACAATGAAACATTTATTAATTGATCACGATTTCTTTATCTCATACAAAAGTTTAAATTATAGATTGGAGATTATATAATATTTTTGAACCATCTAACATTGATTTATTACATAAAGTATTTATTTTTGCTGAAAAATAAGTTTGTAAGATCTTTATTTGTCAAATCAGATGCAATGTCCTTATTGAAAACTATGTCTCTAAGAACTTTATTTGTAAAATCAAAAGCAATGTCCTTATTTCTTTATAATGCCTATACCACCTTGATTGAGAATTTGAAAAAATAAACAAGATGAATTTGTGGATTTAACCGAGTATACATTAATAGACTTGAATTAAAATTTGACTACTCTACAACTTTTAGAGCAGGTGGAAAGGTGAAAATGTTCATGAGGCTGACATTACACATATTGGAAGGTCCATTTAAGTGCTTATGTCATGTACTTTGTCATTAAAACAAGTACCTTCGACCATTTGTATAACATTTTTATCCACAATATAAAAATGGTCATTTTTTATCATACAATAAAGTTGTGGATTTAACAGACATGACCTTATATTTGGCTCCTATACTTCTTTTAGTGCATGATGAAAAGGTGAAAATGTTCATGGAGCTCACATTGAACATGTTGGAAGGTCCTTGTTAGACATGGGTGTAGTCCTCATAATAGGATTTCTTTCAAAGAAGTTTGTTGGCTTCAGTTCAAAAGTAGAAGAGACTATTGGCATGATTGGGTAGTCCTCTTGGCAAGGAAGATGATGGAAGCCCATTGTGTACCAGAGTACAATGTCCTTTTTCTCAATTGGGTGATCCCTAAAACACAAAATCATAAAGAGCTTCATATAAAGATTGGGTCCCTTTTATAAATTGAGTCTGATAAGTTTGGTTATTAAAACTTAATAGAAATTTGGGGAAAGTGATTCTGTCATTTGAGATTTGAGTAAGTTCAACTTATAGAAACTAATTCAATGCAACTCAATCTATAGCAATACATTAATCTATTTGTGTCCATGAAAAACTTGCTGTAAATGTATGAATTCCATGGTATTCAAAATTACCTATTAGACCACGCAGCCAGAGTATCATCACCTTGGCTTTGATAAGAATATAGCCCACCAGCCCAATCCTCACTACAGTTGTATGGAGTTATCCATATCTAATACATGAAAAAGTGTTTAGTGCCATCAAGCGAGGTAGATTCAAACTTAATGTTTAGTTTTGATTCTAAATAAAATTCAACAAAAAAAATGGACAAAAATAGGCATGGCCAACTACAGTGCACAATTTGGTTTTGGCCACATATACCAACATTAATTTTGAAAACAAATATAAGAGATGAAATTCAAAGTCTGATTGGGTTCATCCCATAGTGTTTTGGTTTTATGATGCTGATATTGTTGTGACCATAAAGGTTCAAACTCTTGTTGGCTCATTGTGATCATAGTTTTGTACCTTTAACAATCTAATGTGCTAGTAGGTTTGAGCATCAATATTGATAATTGGGAATGAGGTTCATTGTTTGTGACCTCACTGATTTATAGATCTAGGTCAAAAGCATTTCATGTTTCATGTATTGGAAGAGTGTTATGCCAACATCACTGGTCACCTTCAATGCTCTAATGTACTCATAGGTTTGAGCATCGGTATTGATAATTGGGGATGGGGTCCCTTATTTGTGACCTCATTGATTATAGCTTAGGTCAAAAATCTTTCATGCCAGGAAAGGGTGCCATGCTAGCATCACTAATTACTGAAAAAGTTCACCAACATTTAAAAGAAAAATGAAATTCAAATTCTAGTAGAGACCTGGTTGTTAGTGAAGGAACCTCAGAGTTGAGGAGGATCATTTTGATCAAGCAAGCTTGTGGCTATGCCCCCATAGACAATTTTCTATCCTATTGGATTTCCTATCTTTGTCTTCCTCAATGGATTAATCATATGAAACTTGGATGGATGATAGAGGTTCAGCTTAATTTGAGCATCCTTCTCTGTTTTGGCAATGTATATCTTTATTATCCAAAAACTTTTCCTTGGAATTGATCCATCCTTCACCCTATGCTTCACCATCTTCACCTGAAGAAAGGAGTTGTCTCTACCATCAATATCCATGTCCAAGTAGAATGTCAAGAAATTCTCATGGATAACACCAATTATGTAAAGAATCTACAAATACCAAGAGAAAGAGAAAACCATAGGAATTTCTTGCAAATAGTTTATAGACAACATATATATCTAGAATAGCAATCAACTCATTCATATGTGAAGGTAAAAATAATTAAACAACACAAAGAGAGTGAGGAGATGAGAACAAGGAAATTTCATTGATTCTGAGGCATTGAACTAGTTTCACTAGATCAAAAATAGAAACAAGAATCAAAGGAATTTCTCCTTTGTATTTAGCTTTCAAAATCAGAAGGAACCTCTTGAAAATGAGGAATATCGAGCTTTTATTCCCCTTGATACTAGTGAGGAGGCTTAAAATTGACAACATACTCTAGAAGAATGTGTGTATTCATGTGAGTGCTCCAAATAATGTAATGCTTTGGAATGGGGATATCGTTAATGCCAGAATCAATCTTTTCACAACTCAGATGAAATTGAAGAGAACCAAGAGGAACTTCCTCAACATTCCCCAAAATAACTCGGCACAACACAACATATTGTTCCTCATTAATGTCCAAGTCTGAAAATGGAACACTATAAAGAATAAGCAATAATAGTAAGTCAAACATTCCTTCTTAAATAAAGAATATGTGTATGAAAGGAAAGAATATTTTGGAATTCAAACATTTAAAAAAAACCCCACCAAGACATCATCTTTGAACATAATCTTTCATACCTCAGGTAGGAGCAATCTTCAGGAGCAAGATAAACACCAACACCATATGCCAGACCACCATTCTTTAATCTATTATTGCTAAAACCATGTATTATAATTGATGATATACTTGTGAACATACAACTTCAAGTATCAACAGATAAGTCTCAAACTGGAAAATTTAGAACCATGCACTTCTTAATTACCATAACAGAATAAGTAGACTCTAGAAAAAATACTAAGAGCATTTTACTCTTGGGATATGAGATGAAATAAGTACCTCAGTAACATCCAAAAAACTTCTCAAATATAAACATTAAAATGGATCACAAATCTCAAGACTCATAAACCCAAGGATGCAGACTGCTCTGCCAGTCAGACACACCCTCTGGAAACCATAGTGCAATTTATTTCTTTACACTTTCCACTACATCACTACCATGTATGAAATTCCTGCAAGCATTGCATATTATTAGAACAATAGGATACAATTTTTTTAAACAATCCAAAAAAGAGTTTCCCAAATTGTTATAAAAATTGAATTTGAATTATTTCCTACATTAGCTAGACATCTACGATTACACTTACAAGATCCATCAAAAAAACTAGTTTAATAGAGCCTTCCTCCCCATATTTACTCAAACATGCTTGATGTGTGTTCCCTTAACATTTTGTCATTTATGAATGTATATTCAACTTGCAAACTAAAATTTGGCAAAGAAAAAACTAAAAATAGAAACAAATTTTGAAAATGACAATCCTCATTATTAGGCTTCCATATTCCATATCAATAGCCTTCTATTTTCTAGGTTCAGTTGTATAGTAATCTTAGTATCATAGTTTGGGATCATCTTAATTAGTTGTTGTCCACCACAAATTTACAAAGCTGTGATGTTGATATTTAGTTGTGAAAATTGGGGTTATGGCTCATCTTCATAGTAAGTGCTTTATTGAAACTTTAGTGACAGAAAATCTAACCATTAACTCTTCTTAAATTGGCAGTAGAAGAAACATAAATAGGAGATAAAAGTTTACATTCAAATGTGTAAATTTGTGATTTCTTGACTTTATTAGCATTGATCTAGCTTCAAACTTAAGCTGTGGTTGCAAATGATGCAAGGTGTAAACTAAAAACTTAAAGACCTAGGTAAACTTCACATCATAGATGCATCCCTTCTGACAATCCCCTACCCAAGGGAAAACACACAATCACTTCCAAAAGAGTGGATTCAGATCTTCAAAGTGTGTGTAGATGACTGTAACAAATAAATCCTTGGGAAAATCTAACCACACATTCATACCCCTCATAGCACAATCATTTACCAAAATGAATGGCAAGCACTAACAAAAAAATGATGTAAAAAAAAACCCTCAATATGGGTGAAGATGATGGTAGGGTAAAAGTCCTCATAAATTCCACAAAATAGATATTCCTCTTTTAACATAACTACTTAGCCAAAGAGCAACATATACCTAAGTCAAGAGGATTAAGAGTTGGCCTTTTACAAAGGTTATAAAAATAGAAACAACAGCATTGTATGAAAACTTGATGCATTGTCAAAACTTTGAAGACATGGTTTGGGTGTTTTAATTTAATCAATGGCATACAAATGACACATCATAATCTGGATAAGACCATAAGAGCTATACACACAACAAGAAAAGTGCATTAAGAATTGATGAAGCTAAAAAAAAGAAAAAATTCTATGTTGCAATTTTAATTAAAGTAACATGAGCAATAAATTTATGTTCTCTTATATTCAGGGTTACATTTTTAACCTTCCTATCTCAATTGCATAATGGCCTCTAATTGTTCTAGGGGAAGAAGCCAGGGGATTTTTTTCTCCTATGATTGTTCGGCTAGTTGCAACCACATTTTTACCCTCCCAGACCATAGCATCCACTAGGCTAGATATAATGTACTCTACCAAACCACCAAAGAATGGTTTTGTAGATAGGTCCTTGTAGTGTTTCTCGGCAAATGATCTTTCCACAGAGACCATTTTCAGACCTAACAATAAGTTCAATTCATATTAGAATTGTTACATGATAACAATAACTTAGTTTTCCTAAGCGATCCATCAAAATAATTTATATTATGTTGTTGTTAAGTTCGATTACACAAAAGGGTTTGATTCTTACCTTTCAGATAATATCCCTTTTTCTCAAACCTTGAAATGATTTCACCCACGTATATACTTAAGGAAAGAATCATTATCCACCCAAAAATATTCCTTCAAACTCTTGCACAACACATAGTACAAAATTACAAATGAAGACATATAGAACTAAGGAAATAATCATTATCCACCCAAGAATATTCCTTCAAACTCTTGCACAATATATAGTACAACATTACAAATGAAAAAATATAGAGGAAGAAACCAATAGTTCATCTCATTTAGTAAAGTTCATGCAAACAAACCAAAAAAGTGATACTATCAAACACATTCTACAATGTGAGCCTACTAGCATAAGTAAAATTTCATGAACTTTTATGAATTAAAATCAAACACTTCCACTGGAAGTCAACATTAACAATAACAGAAAAATAGATCACAAATTGCACTATCAGTAACACATAGACATCAAAAAACATGTCGAACATCTCTCAATTTTAAATATATTACTAATTTAATCACAACTAATTTCACTCATTGCAAATAACACAAACTACATCATTAAAATTCATTACAGGTTTGAACACTTACAAACATCAGCAATTTAGAACAACCCATTGCTATAAGGTATAACATAAACAAAACAAAGGGGTCATTCTAGTGGTATGATAGTCTAGCCAAAAGGGTATGGGACAGTGATACTTTGATAGTCTAAATTATAACTTTAATTCATTGACTATGGATAGCAACATCAATTGGTATTCCCCATGAACAGTCATACAACAACTTGAAGATTTAGTGCTTCTACATATTGGTGGTGATGACCTTGACAAATAAAATAAAATCTAGGTAGGCCAACAAATTATGCAACATCTAATTACCTAATTGAACCCACAAATCCATCTAGTTATATAATCTGGGCAGGTTGTAGCTGTATATCTATAAGGGAGAGTTACATATATCTTGAGCCCTCCTCTTGTACCCTTATCCATCATCACCTCCCAAAAGAGGTTTATGATGTTAAGAAAAATGAATTTGTGAAAACAATCATTGGCCTACATTTCACAGAGGAGAGACACGAAAGGAGGAAGAGATTGTGGATGAAGCAAAATGCCAAAAGAACAAAAAATGGAAAGTTGATGTGCAAAAAAAATCCCAATGACAATGATAGAATAAAGAAGTCCATAAAGGAAAATTCAGAAGTCTTGTATGGTAAAAAAAAAATGGGCACAAAAAAGACAATTATATCAAAGAATTCAAACCCTCGAAGATCACAAATAGAAAGCATATATTAAGGAGAAAATACCAAATGGAGAGATAAAGTTCCCATAATGTAGCTTAGGACAAGTTCTCATCATTTGAGTGAAATAGGTAGGTACCTGGGGAAGAATGAAAAAAGACAATATTTTGCAACATAGGAGTGGTAGAGACAGAGTGGCATTTATCATGGAGTGCCCAACATACAATGACATCCACTCCATGTTTTGGGAGATTTTAGAAGGTACAATTCAGGTACTTTTGAAAAAATAGTGAGACATGATAGAAAACTTAGTGATCAAAATTAAATGTCCATGAACACACTTAAAGAAGCAATTACAAAGGGTCTAATGTTCCAGCTAACCTACTTTAGAGCATTTTCATTACTTAGGAGGTCCCATAGGCTACTTTGGCCATGTTGACAACCTTTGAGTCATTCATTCAATCATATTGTTAAAGGGCTAATTAATTGAATGCACCACCTTGTTCTACTATTCTAGACAATAGTTTCTTTAAACACCCTATACATAAACATGATATTATACTAAACATCACCAAACCATTTCTCATTAGACCAAAAAATGCATTCCAAATAAAAACTTCGAAGTAGAAAGTTTACAGACATCCCTTGTCCAAAAATAGCACTCATGACATACAACCATTGTAGAATGAAGCCCCTTCAAATGAAAACCAAAAGGCTAATTTTCATGTCATGTAGTCCCATATTGACGTGCATAGGGCACCCACAACATTTTCTTTACCACAATAATTTCTCTTTATCTCAGCCTATTTCTTGAAAATCTACAGTCGAGCCTGTCCCAACCTACCTGTATGTGAATTTTGATAAATACTAGTAACATTGGTTGCAAGTCCAATTTTATTTAGGCTAGTAAGGAAACAATTTTTCACAGCTACAAAATCTGTATTGCAATCCATTAATTTGATCAATCTGTCCCCCAGATGTTCAAATTCATGAGTCACAAAACTAGAACATTGCTGGGATTTAGAAAGAAAATTGTTATTAATCACACCATCCTTAACCTCATCATGCAATACCTGGCCATTCTCCAACTGAGTTTCTTCTGTGCCTATTTGAACATTAGTTGATGGTTTATCAAACAACTGCTTTGTTTGAAAAATCTTCATTGGTAACTCAGTGACAAGTTCTGGCTTTGGATCTCTATATAATTCATTTTCACTAGTGGGGATCTCAGTTGAATATTTCTTGATCAACTCATCTAATTTAGCAACATTCATTGAAGAAGCATTAGCTATAGTCTTCAAATTTGGCATTCTTGCTCATTTTCAAAAGGTATTTTTTGTGGTCAGCTGCTTTGGTTGAGGCTAGTTCCTTCATTAGGTGCTTCGTTGTCTTTTTTCATTCTTTGTCAAAAATTCCATTAGGAGGAGCACATTTCAATCTTATTATTAGACCCATCATTATCTAAAAGCATAAATATTGGACATAATTATTACATTGGTTGGCTTCATTCTTTTATCTGATGAAGAGTCTAGTAGTGTGACCCGAACCTTCAAATTATGAAGTCTTGTTTCATGATTGAATGGACTAATGATCAATATTTTTATAACGTCAACAAGACCAAAAAACTTATAGGACCATGATAGCCAACAAATAGATAAACTTGAAAAGCCCTAAATAGAAAGTCCTAATTTCAAAATTGTCTCCATCTTATTGTGATTTATGAATTATGTTTTAAAACAATAGCAAACTAGAACCCTTTATAGGACATGAAGGCCAAGAGTTCCTCAGACTGTTATAATAATAAGCGAAGTGAATTATCCTATAGGTAAAAGTAAACAAGCAATATTATTCAACACATAAAGGATATGCTTCTACAAATAGGAATACATTCTTCTAAAGTCGACACTTATCATTCATAGGAGATAAGAAAAGGAAAAAATGCTAGTAATTAAAGCAAACTAGAACATTGTGTGAAATATTCGGCACATATCCTAAGCTCAAAATTGAGTAAAAAATCTAGGTAAAAGATTAGCATGCACATCTCAATCCTATTAAGGATGTGTTTAATCCTTATAAGCCTTTATCATCAAGTTGACTAAGTACCCTCCACCTGCATGCATTGTGTGTTTCTTAACTTACAACAATTCATTGAGTGCAGTACACTTGCAAACTTCATATCATTAAAACCACCGGCTTATATAATTGGTGTGTGGCAGCGAAGATTCTTTTCAAAATTGTCTATGCACCACTTTAGGCACTTTTAAAGTTTAAAACTGGTGTTTCATGGATTTCAATGACATTGCAACTATTATACACGTTATTCTTCTGGGAATGTTGTTATCAAGCAACATGTAAATGTTATTGTCATAAAATTTGTTCAATGCAAGGCGAACATTTTAAGCATTTGTCCTCATGCTCACTTGAGCTCATGTAGCTTGTTAAATATGCATTGCATTATATCCTACAAAAGTCACAAGACAAAAAAAAAATACAACCACCACCTTGTTCTTATAATAGAAGAAAAATATATAATCATATTCACGAAAACCTTGCTATCAAAAGTGTTTACCTGTGGAAACCTCAAAATCCTCGTTACAAATAGGACAATTGTATAAAGTATAATGAGATGGATGTATCGTAAATAAAAAAGATAAACCAGGTAATGAAAAATTAGATGAAACAAACTGATCAAAAAGCCAAAAGAGATATTATTTGATGCTTTTATCTGTGCAAGCAAGAATGAATGGAGGCAATATTTCAACTAAAAATTAGGGCAATTGGAAAATCCAATTCAAAACTCACTTATGTCAGAGTGGTTGGGTTTTGTAGAGCACCATACAAGATGCCCAAGTGTTCTAGCAACAAGTTGATCCTATTGGACATCATACGTAAGTGATTGAGGTTCATAAGATGATAGTTAGAGATCACAAGTCATATTTCTCTTTCCTCATTGAGATAGGTATTTGTTCCTATGTCAATAAGAAGACTACAAAGACAATTAAAATTGATATGACACTATTGATCATGAATTTGATTGGGGCTATTACAATCAAGTTTAACCTCATCAAGAAAATTAGTTGGCATAGGGCATACAACAAACATAATCTAGCTTTAGAGATGACTCAAAAAAATTGCATATGTATTACTACAATTAATAAGGGGCTATGATTTTGGTAATATTTCCAAATAAATTAAGGAAATTTACTAGTGATTTCATATGATGACACTAAAATAAACAATTATAGTTACACCACTCATTATAGAAAATCATGACAAAACACCCAAACAAAAATTAGATAATCTCACTATACCCTATCCCAAAAATCAACTTTGCAAGTTTTTTAAAAAATTATATCCATTGCATGAAATGTACACCGAGTTTTTCATGATTCAGAAAAAAAAATTATACCCATTGTACTTTACTTGATCCAAATTGATTCTAAATCTAACCAATCCTATTTATAGCATAAATGATAGCATGGCATTCATCCAAACCTATAAAGCATACAACCCTATGCCAAAAACAATCACCATAAACCCTACCACAAAACCAACCTCCCAAAACCCCTAAACAACAACACTAAAACCCTAACTTGGACCAAAAGCACCAAAATTTATAAATAATTATTGGAAAAACAAAAAAATAAAAAGTCCACTCTTTAACTTATCCAATACAAAACCTTACACACAAAGTCAAATCCACACAAATCACAATACAAAACAACATAGTCAATCAAAAGCACAAAATTTCAAAGCTAAAAAGCTAGAAACCTACCTATGAATGAACTTCATCCGCCTCATCCTCCTCAGGCACAACCTCATCTCTAACTTGGAATCCTTTAGCAGCTTGGTAGGCTGCACTTTAGAAAGATTACACTCCTTCTCCTCATCAGGATACCTTATAACTACATTAGGACAGACGGAGTGGTGAACACAGTAGTCGCTGATGCTACCAAGCATGCCCTTTGAGTTCCTCCTGGAAGCCCCAAATCCTTGACTCCCCATTATAACTACACTGAGGCCAAACCTCTTGACCTTCAAACAGATATACTCCTTCATATCATGATCCTTGATGATGTGGATCTTAAAAGGAATATGGGCATCCACAAGGGATTGTCCTAGATTAGTGGCCTTAGTAGATGTGAAATTGTCAAAGTCATCTTTGAGCTTCCGCTGCGACTCCTCATCTGTTTGTTTTTCCTCAACAAAGAGATCAATGGAACCCCAATCAACATTGTAAAGGACACTTGCAGGGTACACATGAACTAGAATCACGTTGTCCCTAGGCCATAGATAATAGAAGGAGGGAGTCTATGTGCTGATATGGTGCCCGAGCTGACGCCAATGTCTACTACCTTCACACTGTAAAGACCTTTTACTTTTCCCATTCAACAAGTGCGCATTTATCTTCACATGAAATAGAACTTTTTTTATTTTAATTGACCAACATAGGCATGGATTTTTAAAAAAGATGTATTTCCTTGCATATTCTGATGAATTTGACCCCATTTTAATAGATGGTCAAAAATTTTGGTCTCAAAATGGGGTCAAATGTACTAGAGTGTCTTCACTGACCAAGTGAGCTCGACATGCACTAACTGTCAACTATTATGACATTTGTGTAACATCAAAGACAACAAAAAATTAATCAATTGTATTGAACACATATGTTATTAAAATGATATCATAAAAAATAGTAAGAGTTATTGATACACTAATTTTTTGAAATAATATTATTTCTTTAGTAATTGGATACAAACTAGTATAAAACCTAAATTTAATGGACATTTCCAATTGAAAAAGTGTGAGACCATATATAACTTAGCTAGAGTGAATTTTTTTAGATCATATATTTGAACAAAATTGATTTTTAGATTGAAATACTTAAATTCAATTGTGGTGATAATTTGGCCTAAAAGGTGACATAGCTTTGTACTTTTACCCTTGATAATTCTTTGGGTGTGGGGTTTGGAACTTGTATTGTCATTTTGACAAGGCTTTGTACCGGTAAAGATTGTTTTACGTAGGGTAAATTTAGGATATTATCGCTCCATATTGTTATCTACCTTGGCATATCGACCATGCTGACCACTTTGACAAGATGACCCCCTTTAATGGACTAGAACAAAGGGTTCATTTGAGGAATGAAAACTACTTTTAACTACTAAATCTCATTTCAATGATTTAGATACGAGTCTGACAACCACAAAACAAACTTTAATTTTTAGAAAGTCTTAAAAATAGTCTTTTTTATGTGATAGGAAAATTAAAAATGTAAGAAGTATCAAAACATTTATGTCAAAAAACCCATTTCCAAGGAGCAAAGTTGGCACAATAAGCCTATGCACTAATAAGATCAACATGGAAGCTTTGAAATAGGCTTACATGTCTAAGCATAAAAGAAGGTTGGTAATGATTGTGAATAAAATCTTGATATTGTGATTCAATAAGTAAACAACCAAATTAAGAAATTATGCTTAAAATGCACTACATTCTACAATAAAAATTTTCATAAAATTTATAATCTTTAATCTATTCAATCTAAATTTTTATCTTTAATCTATTTAATCTACATCCTTATTTATTTAATTTTATTTATATAATTGAAAATTATAAAACATATATATTTTATTTTCAAACAACTAATAAGAACAAGGTAGAAACATTATAATAGAACTTTAATATCCAAGCTTAAAGGAAGGTTCATTATGATGGTGAATAAAATTATTGAGGTTAGACTTAAATGTCACACTTCCAACATGTAAGCAACCAAATTAAGAAATTATGCTTAAATAGCATAGTGGTCAACAACCAACTATCAAAACTTACCTTCGAGTAATGATCTAAATGCAATGTAAAAATAGCAGTTGTCTACAAAGTAACCATGGATTACAAAATTGATCATTAGAAAGTCTTGCTGGCCAAAGAAAGTCTTCTTCCATAGTTATCAAGAAGAATCAAGTTTGTAAGTGAGAGAAAGACATAAATTTAAGCCTCCTGACATCAAGAGCAGCAACAAGACATTGTTGGCACAAGTGAACTCCCATGGTTTTGAAAAATAAGAATTTACAAATTCACATAGTTTCTTGTATTGTCTTCTTGTATATTCATGTAATCCTATTCTAACCATTAACTCACAAATGGCTTCAATTAAATCAACCCATTTCCCATAGCATGCTTTCCTATGATTCTGAGTTGAATGCTACAAGTCTAGTAGTTCACCATTGGTGTAGGAGCAATGATCTTTGCCAACTATGGAGTGGTAGACAAGTTTAATAACATGTTTCTTACAATTAATTTTGTAAGATATTTTATCTTTCCACATAAAATTTTCATGTCTTTAGTGCACTTGAAATTAGCATATTCATTATGTTTTCCACCTTTTTTTACATAGCTCCAGTGGAACCCATCTCAAATTCAAGATTATATAGATAGATTAAAAATAAAATAGAAAAAATAACCTATTTTTGTCTAATAAAAAATCTTTAAAATATTATATATTTTGTGTTGAGATCTGATTGAAAAGATCATTGTTGAAAAAGATTGAAAGAGGAAGATTGTTGAAGAAGAGTGTGTGTTTCAATCATTGTTTTGTCGTTGATGTCAAACTTGTTATTTTCTAGTAAGACAACTACTTATAAGATTCAAGTACTATCACTTAGTTGATTGATATAGAGGATTTGATCAAAAGATGTAACAATAGCACCTAGAGGACATGTTGAGTTATGGTTATGTAATGAAGCACAAGGATCACTTCAGATAGTGATGACACGATGTATTGATAATCTACTTAAGGTTACAAAGGCTAGTTATACATAGAAAGTTTAGAAGAACAAGTTACACAAAGTTTGTGTACCAAGCTTAACCAAGTGGATAGTAGGTGCCAAGAAAAGTCAATACAAGCCAAGCAAAAAATTAGTTGAAGCCAAGTAAAAGTTCATTCCAGTGCAAGCTGAGTAAAACAGTTGATGTCAAGTAAAGTGTAGTTGATAGTGAGCACCATTAAACTTTAGTAGGTGCCAAGTAATTTTATAGTGGATGTCAAGCAACATAGTATGTGCCAAACATCAAAAGGTTGATAATATCAAGCTGCTGCATTATTTAAAAGATCAAAGATTCAATGATTGTAAGCTAACAAGTTTGTTTTCTTGAAATTTGTGAACTAGGTGAAAGATAAGGTTCATGAGTTGGTGGCATAGAATTTGAGGTAAACCATTTTTAGGTGAATTCAAAGTGGACTCTAGGAGAAGTTTCTAGAAGAGATATGAGATATGGGGTAGATACGTTGTACCCTGTCTAATCCATCTGAACCCTAAAATTGGATGATAGAAAATGAGCAAAAAAAATCTTAATTTCCTATTTAGAGGAATGTCTTGTCATGAAGAAAAGTTTTTGTGTGCAAGAACCTAAGGGAGACAAGGAGTCTAGGGTTTTGCATCATCAAGTGAACTAAGAGAAGAGTCTATAAGAGCATGTTAAGTGAAAAAGCTAAGGAGATGAATGTTTGAAGGGTGAACAAGTTATCAGTGCTGCAAAATATGAAGGCCAAGAAAAATTTAGGACTGAACAAAGATCTGTAATTTGCAAGAGAAGTTGAAATTTGTATCTAATCAAACCCTTACTGTTACTCTCTAACAATTGTATTATTCTAGGGTAAATCCTTTGGATTAAGGTTGAACTAATAGTCATTTGTAAATCTTTTAACTAGGTGGCATTCCAAGTGAATGGCCTAAAGTCCCCTAACAAGGCTCACTTCTAATAGGGTCATTGAAATCCTTTAATAGGGTCACATTTAGTATTGTGTATTGTAACCTTTAACAAGGTTGGCATTTCAAAGGGCATCACTTTAGAAGAGTGAAAAAGAGTAGCATACTACTATTATTTTTTCCCAAATTGGATTTCCATGAAAATCATTGTGTCAAGTGTGTTGATGAATCCATTATATTTCACGCTTTACATTTTTGCAAGTTGATTTGATAGAAACCTACAGTTTTTAGTTATTGCATAATCTTACGGATGCATGCATAAGTATAAATGATATATGTGTTCACTAAGCTATGAAAAGTTTTATTTATACATCTAGACCTTGGATAACTGATTCAGCCCCCCCTCTCAATTATTCTAAAGTATTCCAACAATTGATATTAGAGCCATCTACTTGAGAGAACTAGTTTGAAAGTACTAGAAGCACAAAGATCGAGATGTCTAAAATAGAAGTACCCATGCTGAATAGAGATAACTTTCTGTCATGTAAAAGTTTGATGAAGCTACACCTTGGAGGACTCGGAGATCATGCACAATCTACCATTTTGGTGGAACATGTTGATTCTGCTAGTGCATCAACTGCTAAAGATATAAGGACAAGGAAGGAACACAACTAGGCAAGGTTGGAGATTGCCTTTTCCCTAATTTATGCCAAATTTGATGATATCAAAGGTCTTGACAGTGCAAAGGAAATGTGGGATTCCCTAGCTACCATCTATGGAGGAGACACCAATGTTCTTAGAGCCAAAGATGAAATCCTCAGAGGTAAGTTTGATGAAATGAGAATAGAACAAGGTGAGAATATTACTTGATATGTTGAAAGAATAAAAGAAGTGGTTAATGCAATAAGAGGAGAAAATGGTAAACTAGATGATGATATTGTTTTAAGAAAAGTTTTCAGAACACTGCTACCTATATATGCTATTAGAGTTTCTACAATTCAAGGACTACAATGTATTCCAAGAAATATGCTATCACTTGAAGGTCTACTAGGTAGACTCACTAATTTTGAGCTATCTAACTTTGATAATTACAAACCTAAAAAGATTGAATCTACTTTCAAAGTTAAAGTGTCATTAAATGAACCTGATGAGAAGAAGAAGAAAAAAAAGAAGAAGAAGTGTGTATTCAGTGATAGTGATACAGATGAGGAGAATATTGAACATCTTGAAGCACTACTAGAAAGAAGATTACACAAAGGAAAAGACAAGTTCAAAGGTAAGTTACCCATCATTTGTTTCAATATGAATGAGGTTGGTCATATTGTTGCTAGATGTCCAGAAAAGAAGAACTACAAAGGTGGTGAGAAATACAAGATTAGAAGAGATGAATACAACAAAGATTACAAAGACAAAGGAAAGAAATCTTGCTACATTGCTAAAGAAAATAATTCTAATGAACATGATGATGAGGTAGTATATGTTGCAATGAAGGAAGAATCTAATGAAGACAATGCAATTGCACTTGTGACTTGTGTGAACAAGAATGATAGATGGACCATTGACAGTGGATGTTCACATCACACCTGACTAGAGACAAAAGTAAGTTCATTACCCTAAATTGTTGTGATGCAAATAGTGTAATATTTGGTAATGGTGCACCATCTTTGATAAAAGGAAAAGGTTCTATCAAAATCACAAATAAGATTTTATGTGACAGTGCTTACTATGTTGAAGGACTTAATTATATTTTTTTGAGTGTGTCACAACAAAAAAATTTGGGATGTAAGGTTGAATTTGAAAACAAGATTGCCAAGATATATGACACAAATGGGAACCTAATTGGAAAGGGTGATCAAACTAGAAGTAATTTATTCTATATTGATATAGATGATGCTACTTGTCTTGTTGTAAAATTTGATTATGTATGGCTATGGCATAAGAGGTCATATCATGTTAATTTTGATAACTTGGTTAATATTAGTAACATGAAAAAAGTTAGAGGTTTGCCTAAGTTGAAAAAGCCTGATAATGTAATGTGCAAACAATGTCAGTTAGGCAAAATAACAAAGTCAAGTTTCAAGAGCAAAACTTATACTTTTAAAGGAATACTAGAGATTGTTCATACTAACTTGTGTGGAACAATTAATATACAAAGCTACAAGAGAAACAAGTACATAATTCTATTTGTTGATGACTATTCTATGATGATGATAGTTATGGTTCTAAAACAAAAAAATATGACACTTTTCAAATGTTTAAGTGGTACTTAACAAGAGTTGAAAAAGAAATAGGTAAAAGTCTAAAATATTTGAGATCTAACAGAGGAGGATAATTCACATCAAATGAATTTGAGATGTTTTATAATGACAGAGGAATAAAAAAATAGACACCTATCCCTAAAACCCCTCCACAAAATGGAATAGATGAAAGAAGGAATAGATCTATAATGGACCGTGCTAGAACACTCATGATAGAAAAGAATGTTGCTTTGAAATACTAGAGAGAAGTTGTAAGTACAATTGTATATACCTTGAACCATGTGCAAATAAAGAAATGTACTCATTCAACACCTTTTGAATTATGGTATGGATACTCACCCAATGTAAAATACTTTAAGGTATTTGGAAGTAAGTGTTACATTCTTAAGCATCTTAGGAACGACAAGCTTGAAGAAAAAAGTGAAGAAGGTATATTCCTAGGTTACTCCACAAGAAGTAAAGCTTATAAGTGTTTGAATACTAACACTAACAAAATTGTGGATAGTGCAAATGTGAACTTTGATGAATATACAAAAGTGTATAAGGCTGAACCTATGAAAGGACCAAAAGAACAAAAATCATTTGTATACTTTTATGAAGCAATTCCTACTAAAGAATATGTTGCAAATCAAGTTAAAAATCAATAGCAAGTTACAATGACTATCGAGTCACACCATATGAATGCCAAGTTGCATTCAGGAACTATGCTACATTCAGATATCGAGTTACATAATGAAGTGGGAGTAAATTCTAATTCTAAGATTAGTACACATGAAAGAGAAGCTGAGATACCTAAAAAGGGTGAATACAATGATTCTGAAGTTGAAAGAAAAATTGAAGAAACAAGAGCTGAACCAAAATTGTCTAAGTATGTCAAAAGACATCATCCTGCTGCTCAAATCATTGGAGATAAAGATGCTTGAACAATGACAAGAAACTGACTAAGAAGTGAAACATGTTTACTAAGCATGAGGGAAC
The DNA here is from genome assembly GCA_028749045.1 of Cupressus sempervirens. Lineage (NCBI taxonomy): Eukaryota > Viridiplantae > Streptophyta > Pinopsida > Cupressales > Cupressaceae > Cupressus > Cupressus sempervirens. The sequence continues at coordinate 570,411,680 of CM053793.1, forward strand.
CCAACTTAGTAAGAGATGCATTAGAAGATGTTGATTGGTATAAAGCCATGGAAGAAGAGATTGAACAAATAGAGAAGAATAAAATGTGGAGTTTAGTTCCTAGAGCAAAAGACAAAAATGTGATTGGTACTATGTGGGTATTTAGAAACAAGCTAGATGAATATGGAGAAGTCACAAGGAACAAAGAAATATTAGTTTGCAAGGGATATGCACAAGAAGATAGAATTGACTATGTAGGGACATTTGCCCCTATTGCTAGATTGGAAGGAGTAAGAACTCTACTTGCTTATTCTATATACAAAGGTTTCAAAGTTTATCAGATGGATGTTAAATCTGCATTTCTAAATGGTATATTAGAGGAAGAAGTTTACATAGACTAGCTAGTAGGTTTTGTTGATGTTAACAATAAGAAGATTGTATGCAAACTACACAAAGCTCTATATGGTTTAAAGCAAGCACCAAGAGCATAGTATGAGAGACTTCATAATTATCTTGTGAAGATTGGATTTGAGAGGACTGATGATAACATCAATCTATTCATGAAGATAGAAAAGGGAAAAGGTGTTTTCTTATTTAAAATATTTGTTGATGATATCATATTTGGAGGTCAAGATTCTTTATGAAAGGATTTTGCAAATTAGTTAAAGCAAGAATTTGAAATGTCTATGTTTGGAGAGATCAATTTTTTTGTGGGTTTGAAAGTATATCAGATGAAATATGGTATATACATCACTTAGTCAAAGTATATCAAGGAAATATTGAAAACATTTTGATTAGAGGATTCCAAACCAGTAAGTACATCTATGGTGATAGGACACAAGTTATCAAATAATGATGATTCAACTGATTTGAATCAAATATTGTATAGGTCTATGATTGGAAAATTGCAATATGTAGTACATAGTAGACTTGATAGTGCATTATATGTAGGGATAGTTGTAAGATTCTTTGCTAATCCCAAAGAGAATCATTTAATGACTGTGAAGAGAATAATGAGGTATCTGAAAGGAACATAAGAGTTTGGTCTATACTACAAGAAGAATGAAAAATTTGAACTAAGAGCCTACACTAATGTTGATTGGGTTGGACACATTGATGACAGAATGAGCACCAGTGGAGGAGCATTTTTTTAGGCAAGATATTAGTTACATGGACTAGTAAGAAACAAAATTCTACTTCACAATCTACTACTAAAACTAAATACATTGTTGCTACTATAAATTGTACAAACATTGTATGGAACAAATAACTACTAAAAGGAATGAAGGAAGAAATCTAAGAACTAGTGATACATTATTGTGATAATACAAGTGCTATCAATATATCAAAGAATCTAGTGATGCACACGAAGACAAAGCACATTGCAATCAAGTGTCATAATGTGAGAGAGTTAGTTCAAGATAAAGAAATGAAGATGAAATATGTTAACACAAATGAGAAAATTATTGATATCTTCACAAAAGAATTATTTACGGATGCTTATGAGTATCTAAGAGGTAAACTAGGGGTGACACCCCTATAAAAGGCTATGTATGTAAATAGAGGAGTGCTCTGCATCAAACAAGCTAGTTATACAGAAAGTTATAAGAAAGAGTAAATTTTGTAACCTAATTAGAAGATGGAAGTTTTTGATAGAGGGAGAGATATAAATACAAGTTTTCTTTTTGGTATTATCTTACTATTTTAACCTAGTCAGTTTGGTTGAACAAAGTTGTTTACCATTTTGTTGATTTGGTTGATTAGTTTGGTTTGTCTTCAATGCCAAAGAGGGAGATTGTTAAGATCTGATTAAAAAGATCATTGTTGAAAAAGATTGAAAGAGTGAGATTGTCAAAGAGGACTATGTGTTTCAATCATTGTTTTGTCACTTATGTCAAACTTGCCATTTGCTAGTAAGACAACTAATTATGAGATTCAAGTACTATCACTTAGATGATTAATGAAGAGGATTTGATCAAAAAATGTAACAATAGCACCTAGAGGAAAGGTTGAGTTATAATTATGTAATGAAGCACAAGGATCAATTAAGACAATGATGACATGATGTGTTGATAATCTACTTAAGGTTACAAAGGTTGGTTACACTTACAAATTTTGGAAGAATAGGTTACACAAAGTTTTTCTGCCAAGCTTGACCGAGTGGATAGTAGGTGCTGAGAAAAGTTAGGACAAGCTGAGTAGAAAATTAGTCTCAGCCAAGTAAAAGTTCATTCTAGTGCAAGCTGAGAAAAATAGTTAATGTCGAGTAAAGTTTAGTTTATGCTGAGCATGAGTAAACTTTAGTAGGTGCCAAGTAATTTTACAGTGGATGCCAAGAAACATAGTATGTGCTAAACATCAAAAGGTTGATAATGTCAAGCTGCTGCATTATTTAAAAGATCAAAGATTCGATGAATCTAAGCTAATAAGTTTGTTTTCTTGAATTTTGTGAAGCAAGTGGAAGATAAGGTTGATGAGTTGGTGGCACAAAATTTGAGGTAAATCATTTTTATGCAAATTCAAAGCGGATTCTAGGAGAAGTTTCTAGAAGAGATATGAGATATGGGGTAGATACATTGTATCCTACCTAATCCATCCAAACCCTAAAATTGGACAATGGAAAATGAGTAGAAAAATATCTTAATTTCCTATTTATAGGAATGTCTGGTCATGAAGCAAATTTTTCATGTGTGAGAACCTAAGGGAGAAAAGGAGTCAAGGGTTTTACTTCATCAAGTGACCTAAGAGAAGAGTCTGCAATGGCATGTTAAGCAAGAAGGCTTAAGAAGATGTATGCTTGAAGGGTGAACATGTTGTTAGTGCTACAAAGTATGAAAGCCAAGAAGAATTGAGGAATGAATAGAGATCTGTAATTTGCAAGAGAAGTTGTAAGTTGTATCAGATCAAAGCCTTACTATTACTCTCTAACAATTGTATCAGTCTAGGGTAACTCCTTTGGATTAAGGTTGACCTAACAGTCATTTGTAAATCCTTTAACTTGGTGGTGTTCCAAGTGAATGCCTTAAAGTCCTCTAACAAGGCTCACTTCCAATAGGGAAATTGAAATCCTTTAACAGGGTCACATTTAATAGTGTGTATTGTAAGCTAAAATAACATGGTTGGCCTTTCACAAGGCATCACTTTAGAAGAGTGAAAAAGAGTAGCATGTTACTGGTGGTTTTTCTCAAATAGGATTTCCACATAAATCATTGTGTCAAGTGTGTTGATGAATCTATTATGTTTCATGCTTTACATTTCTTCAAGTTGATTTGATAATAACCTACAAGTTTTAGTGATTGGATAATCTTATGGATGCATGCATAAGTATAAATGTTTTATGGGTTCACTAAGCTGTGAAAAATTTTATTTATACATATGGACCTTGGATAAATAATTCACCCCCCCTCAATTATTCTAAAGTATTCCAACATTTTGTATTTACCTTGTGGGTTATGTGTTTTCATTTTGTTTAAAATAATTTCCTTATGTGGGCACTTTTGGGAACCTGTTTCCTATCGATGAGTTGCTATTGTTCATTAGTATAATTAAAATAATTTTGTATTTCATTATTTAAAGAAAATGTACGAAGGAAGAAACCCTATTGTATATAGAACCAACATTGTTTCAAAAATATCATCACTAAATGATCAATGGAGTGGTGTGGCTACTCCAAGAATTTCTATGTTTTATCTTACCAAAGTAATGAGACAATTTCATAGATTGTTACACTAGGCCACATAATGATATTGATCTTTTAATTAGAAAATATGTCTATCATATCTTTTAGGGAGATCGACTATACATGGGAATTTTAGAAAGGAGAGGTTTGTGCTAGAACACTTGGGAAAGAAAACACCTACCTACTCTAACCTAATTGGAAATCAAAACTTAAGGTAATGTTAACTAGGTCTAAAAAAATATCTTGCCCTCTCTCCTAACCTTTTGTGCTTGGTATTGCCTTAAATTACACTTTGGGATGGGCTTGTGACAAATAGGAGTCTATTTGATTTTTATTTTTATTTTTATTTTTATAGAAAAATATTAAAAAATGAACATGGTCGGATGTCTCCTAGAGTCTGAGAATAAAAAAATGTTCATTATGATACTAGAACCTTATGTCTTGATGTGGACATAATTGAGTTGATTTGATGATCCTTTTACTTTATTTTATTCCTTATTGGGTATCCTTGTGTCGGTAATATACATTGTCAAATATGACTCTATGTTGGGGCCTCATTTACTATATTGTTACATCTTGAGGTATCTTGTTCTAGTTCTTTCTGAGGGCGGGCTTGGAAAAAATAATGAGCATAAAATCATGAGCTCATCCTAAAACTAGACACTACTACCCCACCATTCATCTCCCAAAAGTCCCAAAGACACCCTACTAGCAATTTCCATGTTTCTCCAAACAACGGGTGATATTTTTAGTGCCTAATTGATGCAACAAATAACAAAAATGTGCTCTTTCTCAAAGTTCACTTTGTTTAAAAGGAGTGGAGTGCCTTCATAAGAAAAAAAAGTTATTTTGGTAAGGGGGTAGCATAAATCATGCAAAGCTAGGTCTATAGATTATTTCTTCGAAAGAAGGGGATGCACTATCCCAACACTAGCCAACTTGTCTCTATTGGTAGATACACAACTTGGATGTTGTCATAGCCTAGGCTGATCTCCATAGTTTCTTTTGGATATATCACAAGATCCCACACACATTGTCACCATGAGATCGGTAGTCTCTATAGGGAAGATAGGACTTCATGACCCATGGTGAAGCTTGACATCTCCAATTGAATTGTTTCATAATAGAATGATGCAAATCCTCTTGGTTTATGTGATTGAAAAGAGGACCACATTCTTATGCATAATATATCATTATGCCATAACATAGGGTACTTTATAGAGATTTATTTAAAAGATGATATGTGAAAGAGACCACTAACTATTATTTAATATTAAATTTGGGTTCCATTGGGCATGCTTGAAAAATTTATCAATCCCAAAGACAATTATTTCCAAATAGGAAAAATTATGAAGCTCTACATATGGAATACCTAGTGTTCTATAAAGAGTGACCTCTAAGATTGTAGAAGTTTACTTTTCATTATTAGACTTAGAAAAGGGTTAAAAAAATAAAAAATAAAAGAATCTATGCTACAAGGTAATGTACCAAGTATTTTTAATAATATTGCTCGCTCATAGAAAACTTAAGAAAATATTTAGTTCCTTCAGGTCCAAGATGCCTTCCCTGAAAGGTAGACATGGTATGAGTGAAAGGGTTTTAATGAGGGGAAGGGGATACCTACATGCATGTAGCTTGTTGCCAATGTGTTAAACTTGGTCTCAAAATTCTTCAAGACTTCGACGTAGTCTTGAACCTTGATCTTGAACTTTTCAAAGGTTCAATACTCAAAGTGCTTTATGAATTTAGTTACTTCGATCATTTTTACCTTGGGACAAAAGTCCTAGCATTTAGAAATTTTGTGAGAGCGCCAATATTTTAATAGAATGTTATAATTTAATGTTTGTTAAAGATATTTTTTTAACAACACAGAAAATTATTTAAATCATTAGATATATCAAATTTATGCATTTATATATTGGCATGTTAGAATTGAAATTAAATTATAGATAGATGAAAAATAAAATAGACTAATTTTTATTTTAATTCTATATAGTAATAAATATTTATTGAAACTAGATATCTTTTCTAATGATCCATCAAGTAGTTTCACTCTATATAATATTTTCTTTACATTTGATACAATTCATAGACAATATACTCAAATCTTTATGATCATAGCATATGTATTTTTAGATGTAAAGTTTGTTCAAAAATATTGTAAGTTTTTTAGAGATATTTCTTCTCATAATAGAAGACGAAAAAATAGTGACTATTATTTTTTTTGTTAGCTTTACAAGAAAATTGTAATTTGTTACCATTGTTAAGTAGCTAATCTACTTTGCAATAACATAATCATATAATACCAAGTTTAGTACTCAGTGCCCTCATTCAAGAAACAAACAAGTGATTATCTCTTGCTACTAAGACTAAAGGGAACCCATTGTTTATACATACGAAATTAATCGTTAAGTCTTTCAAGAAAATTCTTGTAATTTAATTTTAGCACCAAAATAATAATTTTTTTTGGTTAACTACATGTGCAAAAATTAAAGGAGGCTATGGTGACCACTAGTCCATAATGGGACATGTAATAGATTTGGGTTTTAATAAAATATAATACATGATAGTGACTAACAGATATCACAATATGCCACACTTTGAACATTTAAACAAAGAAATTAAACTTAGAAACCACACTGGTCAAAACAAACCATGTAGTGCCTACCCCTGGTTCACATTTTGTTATCGTTGTTGAACTGTTTTAGAACTAGTTTTATGTTATTGATTAGCAACATTCTTTTGAGATTATCAGATATTGTGCTATGGATTCAGTTTATTATGTGATGAGATTACTTAGACTCTACATTTCATGTATGTATGATGATTATTTTTAGTGTTCACAATTATTGATGGTGATTATTACATTGCTTTCAATTATTAATGATGATTAGTAAGATGATTTATTATCATATGTGCTTTCTTATGGATACTTACCCCATACTTCCATGTGTATGGTGTGCGTGTTTGCTTTTGTATGGTGTGTCTGATGTGGTTAAGGAAGGGAGTCGTAGTCACCTGCTAGTCAGGATCTACACGATGCACCACTTTCTACCATTGTCTGTTTAGTTTAGTATATATTGTGTTTTTACATGCATGGTTTTTATGCAGGTTACAGGTACCAGGTATTGACTTCCCTGAATTGCCAGGATGAGCATACCCTATCACACTATCTCAATGATAAGAGAGGGGAGATAAATTCTTGAGTCCAAATCCCAACCTTTTAAGCCATTTGTCCTAATTGGAAAATTAGGACAAGTATCTGAGTTGAGTACCCTCCGAGTGCGTCAGATGACGTAATTCATAATTTAAACCCTTGGTTTGATTTTGTATGTATTTTGGCTATGATGAGTTTTCATATTTTTACCTTGTGAGTCTTTGGTGTATCTTCTATTAATTAAGCCTAATTAAAAGATTTAATTAACAGTTTAATTAAATGAAAAAATTAATATGGTATTTTAATATTTATTTTATTTAATTAATTGAGAAATTAATTAAATAAAATAATTAAAGTTGGAAGATAAAAGCTAAAAGTTTAAATTTGGAATGTGACAACATTTATTTTAATAATAATATATTTGGAGTTCATTTTTAAATAAATGACTAAATAATATTATTATTAAAGCTAATAAATATTTTAGCAATTAAGTTTTGGAAAATGAAATTTAAAAGTGGAAAATATATTTTAAATTATTAAAAGATTCTAAATCTCATATGATTAAAATATAAATATATTAAGATTGAAAAGTGGAGATATTAAAGTTAGTGCATGAGACTTAATAAATAAATAAATTAAATTGGAAAGAGTAAAGTAAATTGGAGTTATAAACTTGCATGAGAATTAACATGTGTCAAGAACACGAGGGTTAGTGCATCAATTAAGCACAAGGTGTCTACAACTCTACTACTCATCAAAAAGAATTAGAAAAGACCCACGCTTAGTTGTTGACACCTTTCAGCGATTTCAAGAAGCATTCCAAAGGTTTCTTAAGAGCTCTTGATATTCAGGCATTCATAGAAGCTTAAATGAAAAGCTTAATAGAAGCTACAAGTGGAATGGAAACCACAAGCTACAAAAAAAAAAAAAAAGAAGAAGCTTCAAGCTTACATGCATGGGAGAATATTCATATGCTCATATATTTTCTACTTGCTTCTATGCCCCTTCTAGCACTTCTAATCACTTGGAGGATTCGATAAGCTTGGATTCTTGGAAGAATTGCGAATGATGGAGAAGGAAAAAATTTTCTATGGACTTTTGAGGCATGGAAAATTAGCATCAGTGTCCAGGTGCACTCATGATATTCTCATATTCCCTTTACACTCTTTCTCTTCCTGTCTTCATCATATCTGTTTTATGTGTTTGAATAATCTCTATATTTGAAATTGGAATCTAGATATTTTATTTGGATGAAAAAAAAACAATAGAAAAACCCTAGTTCCAAATGAGAAAGAAATTAGATTTTAATCGGGTTTGGATTCGAATTTATATGAAATTAGAAAGACAAGATTTGGAATTAAAATAGAAATTTTATGGTGAAAGTTCGAATGATTAGATGTAATCTTTCTATCAATTATATTTTTAGATGCATATGAACAAACCCTTTTATGGTTAAATTTAGAGAACAATTATTTTAACAGAAAATTCTTAATTCATCACAAATTTGTCCTGTCCCTGCCCCTTGGATAGACCTGAACTCATTCATTCATAACTTTTTATTGGGATCAAATTTATTCGATCGCTCCAATCAAAATTGGCGCAACTTGGCCCTCTCCAAAATATTTAAATTTCAGCCTAATCCAACAGTTCATTTAGGTGTTATGGTCGTTGTACTGGGACTGTTTTATTCAAGAACAGATATTTCTCCATTTTCCATAACCAAGAGTTCTTTATGCTTTAACTTCATAAAAATAATATATCAAAGCATGAAATGAATTAAAGATATTATTGTAATCTTTCCTTATTAGAATCTTATTAATATGCATTAGTTTTATATGGTTTATTATCTAATCTAATTAAATCAAATTTAATTAAGATTAGTTAATAGTAGAAGAAGTGTAATTAATTATTAGTCAATTTAAGTAAATAGATTTTTAAGTGAAGAAAAATTAAAAGAAAAGAGATAATAATGATTTAGTTGTTATTCATTGATTGGTTCGAATATCAATCATTATAATTGAATATTGAAATTATTAGTGAGTTATTATTTATTAATAATTGTTAAGTTTAACAAATTATTAATGAAAGATAGTATAGATAAGTTTATATAATTATTAATTGATTCAATTAAGTTCAATCTAATTGAGATTAATTAATAATTGAAGTATAGTATTAAGAATTTAGTTGAGATCAAATTAAGGGGGGAAAAATAAAATGGAAATGAATTCATGTTATCATGAATGAAATTGTGATTAATGAAGTTGGTGATAATTATACTTAGAATCATCAAAGATTATTTTGGACAAATGATTTATTATTGGTAAATATTATCCAGGGAACGATTCTTAAGGAAGTTATATTTAATTTACTAGTGACATCATTGTTAGCAAAAATAATAAAGAATCTGTTATCGTAGATTTATTTTAACTTATTATTAGTTATTAAACTATTACTAATCCTAATGTTAATGAAATGGAATATAGTTGATTGATAATTAGTTGAATCAAATGAGGTTTAACTAAATGATTATCAATAATATGGGTTTGTCAAAGAAAAGTTAGTTTTCATTGATAGAATGGCGAAGGAGGTCATTATAGATTTATTAATAAGATTTCCAACATAGCCTGTTATTAACAAGTTATTGAACTATTAATATGAATATTTGGATTGTAGATGACTTTTTACGTACAAACTATTGTTAGTTATTATTCAACTAGATTTTTAATTATTAATTGAATTAATTGGAGTTAATTAGATTTAATTAATAATTAAGTTATGTAACAAATTTTTGATCGATATGATATATCGATTCTTTTAGTAAAGTTGTGTAGTATCTACATTGAAGTTGATGAGTCTTATTTTAATGACTTGAATACTGAGTTAGATATTTTAACGGTTATTAGTGACAATTTAATAATGATTATAATTAAGAGGCTTAAGTTTTAGAGATACTTAATTGAGTTTTAACCATTAAAATGTTAATGGATCATGGAATTGTGCACCTAAGTTAATTGGTGGATTAAATTGATCATTTTAATTAAGTTATCTTCTTCTTATTCGAAGATTGATAATTGGTTCTTTTATAAATGAATAATGGTCCTTGATTCATGTTGAAAGTTAACATTAAAGGAGAGTTGATCAATTAGTACTATGGATCTTAGCAAATAAAGCAAATGATATAATAAGTAAATATTTATCCTTAGGTTATTCTTATAATGTAATTCTTAATAATGGAAGGATAATGCTATTGGGGAACAAATGGGTTGACTTGTAGGTCAAATAATGAAACTTAGACACTTGAGGTATACTTGCAAACAGAAAATTGGAAACCCCTACACATTATTCAACTATGTGAATTTAGTAAACTAAAACATGTGTTTGCATCATGTATTCTATATGCTTCTTGTTTTGGATTTTGTGTTGACTAGTGTTGACCAGTCCTAGGCTGTTACCAGTGGCTCGGGGGTTATGAGATGTGTTGGCATGTTGATCTTATTTGGTCTCGATCTTTATAAGCCCAACCATGGTAATGTGATCGTATGCTCTATGAAATATTTGTATTTACTGATTTTTATTGTTCATCAGTCTTCATGTGTGAAGCTGAGATGTATGTGTATGAGACACTTGAGCTAATCATTTTTGAGTCATTGATCAGTTATCCTTGGATTATTTTCTAATCGCCATGATGGGAGTGAAATATGGATTTATTTCTTGATGATATCTTGTTGTGACATGTTTGACTCAACCATTTTGGAGTCTTCGATCAGTATGATTTTGAGATATTCTTGGTTGCTTGTTGAGAACCATTTATCTTGAGATATATTTTGGTTATTGAGAACCAATGGATACTTATTATTATCAGTGATGCCTCCAGTTTCCAATAGAGAACTATTGTGGTCATGATTTTCTATGGATGCTTTTTGGATGCTCATGGAGATTTGATGATTCTTATCTTGGAGATTTGATGATTCTTATTGTGGTTATTTGATGCTTTTATCATGGATATTTGATGATTCTTTTTATGGATTATCTTTTGGATTTCCTTTACAGTCCCTTGTACAGGACTGTGGTGATTTATGATTCCATGAGCTTAGGGTAGGTAATCTACTAGTAGTGTCAGGAAGTGGCTTGCAATGGGGGCCGAGGCCCTAAGTGGCTGCAAGGGTAACTCATTGTAAGTTTTGTTAATAAGTGATAACATTTGCACACTAAATGGGGATTAAATGAACCTAAAAAGATAATTGTTTTGATTTTTTTACCCATGCCTTGAGTGCTTGTACAGGCTAGGATGGGAGTAGTGAGAATGCATGGTTGCGACCATGCATTCTATAGTATGCCTCGTCAGTATGAGACGATACTAGTGGCCGCATGAGATCAGTATGGACTCGTGGAGTTTAGCTAACTGCTAGGGTAACTTGTACATGATAATTGCGATGACACTTTCCTGCTTGCAGAGTAGGTTTCCTACATGTCATTGTGTGCCTCTGGGAATTAGATGTCAATTTTGTGTGTGATGAAACTTTTGAGTTAGTATACTTTTAGGATTCTTGGACTTATAGAGATTTGTGCTTTGTGAATTGATATTCTGTTTGGGACTTGAGATTATCTCCTCAGCATGGTGGGAGTGGACCACTTAGGTTCCACGCGGTCGGGTGGTAGTTTATTTTCACTCTTATCATTTGAGATCCGCCCGAGACACTGTGGCTAGAGTATCCTTGGTTGGTATTTATTCTTCATTATGTTCTTGAAGCATTATGATAGATAATATACCTTATGATGGATGTATTTATTGGTATGTTTCTTATATTGATGATTTGTTTTTACTTTGCATATATTAGTTGATGATTTATTATGCTTTACTTTGCATGTTAGTAGGATGTTTTAGGAGTGACATTCCTACTATGTTAATACCGATGATCTCTTTGGTGCTTTGGAATGTTACGCACGAAGGGATGGCTAGGATCCACGATGGTCCAATGATGCTATTTACGGTTGGGAGGAACCGTGCACTTAGTTATTTATGTTTGTGATGTATGGTTATCTCTTATAATGGATATTTATATCTTTATGATAATGATGTATCATGTATGATATGTGGTTTCATTTACTTTAATTGCATCATGGATTAATATTAGATAATGATGATGTACTTTATTTACTTGGATGTTTATTCTTTTAAGCTTTTCATACCCTGTGATATGTACAGTGGATGATTGAGCTAAACTAAAATATAATTACAAAAGGACACCTGTATATTGTTAAAGTACATTGGATGTATCATTGTTATTTCATAAGGATGTGATATTAGATGAATAAGTTATGATTAGATGTGATTCAATGTTAAGGGATCTTTAAAGAATGTAATCTGTTATGTTATGTTATGTGTACTTTTATTCGAATTGTTTCTATTGCTTTTGCAAGTGTTGTGAATGGTTTATCTTTCATGTTAGAAAAAAAACAAAAAAACAAAAATTGTTTGGCAAACTTAGTAAAATTCTTTGGATCCCTTGGCGGGGTATTACAAACCATCCAAACTTAGTCCATTGAACTAAATGCAACCTAAAAGCACTGGCCAATCCCAAAGTAAACAAGGATGATAAAATCAATCATTGGAAATTCTCTTTGTTTTGATCGATAGCACTCACTAGTTTATTGATGGGCTAGATTAAAGATCACACACTAAGCGTTTGACTGCTTAGGTGGATCTTATGGGGTCCATTGGATCTTCTATAGCTTTTTCCCTATTGTTTTCTTGTAAAGTTTATTCATTGGCTTCCATTCGGTCCAAAGTATAGTCACCGTTAACTTTTGATTTTGAATTTTCTCGCTTAGGATTTTGAAAAGCATTGGATGACATTAAATAAAATGGGGCATTTCAATTTATCTCATTGCTTTTATGAAATAGTTTTTGGTAGGTGCAATGATTTTCCTTACTACTAAATTGTGTTTGAAGAATTTTCAGGACCTTTCCTTATTTATGTTAGGAATGTTTATAGTTGGCTATGCATCTCATAAATTGGGCATATTGGAACAATATTTAGACATCCATCAAAGCATAAATGAAGGGGAGCATTGTGATCTTAGCTTCAGATGTAGAGATAGGAAAAATGAGTTGTTTGAGAAAATGCCTCAAAGGATTGTGGTCGCTTGGAATGCTATGACTATGGGATTGCACAAAATGCATTTTCCCACTTCCTCCCAGCTTGCACAAAAATGGGAGATTTAGAACTGGGTGTGGATATACTACAACTATAATAGTAAATGCTTTCTAAGGCATATATCTAGTAATAATATCTAATATCACATATTGGAAGAACTTTGCAAAATTTTTCTCTCTTAATTTGTATTTGTATTCAGATTAATCAAATTTGTTGAACATGCTTCTCTCTATCCTTTGTTATCTGTTATTTTATTCAGTCCTCCTATATTTCTTGTAGATCTTGTGATTAACAATAGCTTTGTAAATGTAAGGAAACCAATTAATAATTTCAGTTTTCCACAATCTATAATCATGACTATTGTGTTTAGTTTATACTTTATGCTATTGAAAATTTAATGGAAAAAACATTTTCACAAATGAAACAACCCATATTTTTCAATATAATACTAGATATAGGGTTTAGGGGTCAACAATTTTTAAAATACTAACATATATTGTCCATAATTCAAGTTTCTGGAAACATGTCTACAGTGCAAAGCCGGTCCAAAATCAAAGCATTTTCGCCATCTCATTCCCTTTGTTTATGAAGTGACCTAGATTGTGCAGCTTATTTTTAATTCTTTTAAAAATTATCTTCAATTTTATGGTTTCTGGCCAATTGTCTATTGGGTAATTTTTTCAATTATATGTGAACAAAGCTATTTGAATATGAGTGCAATATCTCTTAAAGATACAAAATTTTTTAATCATAGCCAGGTCTTAATCATAATCTTGAAATAGATATGATGGATTTGAAAGCTTGTTACTCGTCACATTATATCCTGTTTGTGTAAATGGTTAGATTTTATAATTAATCTTGAAATAGATATGATGGATTTGGAAGCTTTTTAATAGTCACATTATATCTTGTTAATCTTCACATTATATCTTGTTTGAGCACATGGTTAGATTTTCTAATTATAAAGTAACATATAATGTGTAGTGTTTTTTATTTTTTTATTTTAATTTTTTTTTAAATTATCTATTACCTCGAGTATCATGACTATTATCCAATTTGTACTAAATTTGTCTCAATTATGTTTGTAAAAAGAAATAGTGAATATAGATGTGCACATGAGTGTAACATCCCTCAATACTTGAACTATGAGTACAAATTTTCATGAACCAACAAAATACTAAGAATATTTTTTCTAATTCATTTACTTGATTTAAGTCATTTTTTCTATGCAGTAAAAAGGGAATCAAACTATTAAGAAAATTTCCTTTTAACTACATATTTATTTAAAAACTTTTTGAACAAATTCTTTAGATTTCCCATATGCATGCAGTATATGATAGAAGTTCTATATTTGGAAAATTCTTTTAGGGAGGATTCAAAGAGTAGAATGAGTCAATGAACTTTTGTTCACATAAAGAAAGTTTACAGTTAAACAACTTGTGTGTAAAAAACCAATAATGTTACTACAATAACCCCACACTTTGTTGAAGACCTTTGTGGCTCTCATAAATAATTTACTAGCAGTTATAACACAGTTAACCAAGCTAGTGATAATGATGTATACAAATATTTACATGGATAAATAAAGGGGATATGAAATGACATGGAGAAGAGACATGGAAATTGGGTACAATTTTCTACATAACCACCTAGTTGTAATCTTACTTTCTTTCATCTTTTAACACCTGTCTTGGATTATTGCCCTACCCAATTCACAAGATGTGAAAAAAACCACATTGTGAAATAGAAAATACAATGACTTTATTTCATTCCTTGTGAGTTGTTTCAAGGTAGATCTAGTGTTTGGGTTTAATGGAATCACATAGTGTGGTTTTCGGAGGCTCAGCGTGCAAGTGTTGAGGTTGTAGAGATTGGATTTTGCAAAGTGGGCAATCGAGGAAGTCATCTTCTCTCTGAACAAGCCCTTTTATTGGTACACATTGTTTGGCTTGTTCTTGTAGGGTTCAATATCTTCATTAGCCTAGTTATAGAGGTTTATAGAATTACTTTTACTGAACTTAAAGAACATAGTCTTAATAATTAGCTAACCCTTAGACTTGTCATGTACAAGTGCTAATATTTAACAGAATCATAGATTGGTGCAACCTTAGCTTTCTATTTTAGATCTATTATGTGTTGGTTGAACTATCCAAAGATTAAAGTTTGTTGCAAATATGTACCTCATAGATAAATTCTTTTATTTTAAATGTAAGGTGTAGAACGAATACAATAGATGAAGAAAGAAAAATCCAAGTGCACTTCTAGAAGCTCTCCTCTAGCTTTTTGCTATGGTAATGGCTGCCATATTTATGTTTGTCTCTCTTCTGATTTGTTTCTATATAATGAGTGGTTTTAGCATGTAATTATATTATACTGAATTCATAATTTGACATAGTCTATCTTGATCTGGTATTTCTCATTTTGTTTGTTTCAACCCTATGTGGCATCTCTCAATTATTACATTGACTCAAATTACTATTTTCAGACATATGATAACCAAGTTTTATACTCTGGCAATTCATTGATTAAGAAAAGAGCCCTAATTTAAGGAAAGAGCAGTCATCAAATCATAAGACACGAATTTTTTTAGATGTCATTTTTCAGGAGACAAAATGGTACAAGTCAAAAGAAAGCACTACACAGAAAGAAAATAATTGTGATCATAATGAGTGAATCATTCCTACACTCTATAGGGATGACGTAGAGGCTGAAATTAAAATAGTAATAAAATCAAATAGGTAGTTGCACATTTATTCATTGAGAAGAAAAAACATGAATGTCTAATAGCATAAAAGTAGATTGACTTTGGGACTCATGCTTTAATATAAACATAATGCAAACTGATTGAAAAGGTAAAGACATTTGTCAAGAATATAGATTGTGCATTTGGCCAAGCATTATGGTTGAAACATGGTTGTACATAAGCAGGCAAAATATGAGAGCATAGACAATGCATATGATATGTTAGACAAATAACTTCAAAGATATATGTCAATTCATGTAATGCATTGAATACACAAATATACAAGATTTGGATTAATATGCAGACATAGGGTTTTCTTTTATTATTTGAATTCATAAATTAAAAATATATATCGATAGCAATTTTTATTGGTACCAAACAGTCTCTATAAAGAAAATTTGAGATTGAAATTATATTAGCTGAAAATTTTCAATATTGACATAGTTTAATTGTTTTATCTAATGTTAAATAGTTTTGGGATCATTGATGTAGAACATTTAAAATCCCATCTGTGGGCGGAGCATTTCATATTTTCATCTAAATCTAATATCTCAACATAAGATTTATCATAGGATGATTATTTAGAACTACTAAAAATTACTTGAACTAATTTGAAATTCTATTTTTTTTTTAATATACTATTTTTCAAAATAATATTAGATTCAAATCTTCAAAGTAATAGTTATCTGACAAACTTTTTAATCAAGCTATATATTTTAGATTATTAATACAAATAATTAATATACATATTTTAATATTGATTTTATATTTTTGGTCTTCCTTTATACCTATTAAACTTCAATACATATGGATAATAAGGTTACATATTATATGGAAATTGAAAAAAGAAAGATCAATTGTTTTCTATTAAGATATCATTTGATTTTGTACATAAATTTATGAAGAATGATGTTAGATTTAATAGTTTGGT
Source organism: Cupressus sempervirens (assembly GCA_028749045.1). NCBI lineage: Eukaryota > Viridiplantae > Streptophyta > Pinopsida > Cupressales > Cupressaceae > Cupressus > Cupressus sempervirens. The sequence continues at coordinate 570,428,327 of CM053793.1, forward strand.
TGGATGGCTTAGTCCTATTATAATAAATTGAAATATATTTCTTAGTAAATTAATAGTTTTATAAATGTAAAGGTAAATTTATAGTTTTCTACTCTAAAAAGTATTATTTGATTGATTTATTAGATGTCATAATGGATGTCATAATAAAGATCTTAACATTTGTCTTATTGTATTTACCAAAGGCACATACTATTGCAATCACTTGTGCATAATGAGTGATTAATTTTTCCTACTTCAACAAATGAAATGTAAGTATTTTTATAAATAATTTAATCCTTTGATTTTTTCTAATGTTTATATGTCAAATCTTAATTTCTAAAATAATGAAAAATATTTTACTTTAGTTTGATTGGCTCATATTATTTGAGTCTCATAGGAGTAGATTTCTAGGAACCACTACCCTATATTTAAGGATGAAATATATATAAAATATGAAACACATAACACTTATATGAAACTCAAAAAACTTATCAAATAATTTTTTAGCTATAATGGTTACACATTATAAATTCAAAAATATTTTTATGTTAGAAATATATGTAGTTTGAATGATAATTATTTTTAATCTTAATAATTTAAAGAGAATATGTGAATTCTAACATTACAATTATATGATAATTTTTTTTTTAATTATATATTTTTTAGAAATTATTATTCTTCAAATATATAAATATGTATGAAGATAGTATTTAAAAAAAAAAAAACCTTAAACAAATATTGATTAACTTATATTAAATTAACATCATTACAACTAATTATTAAATTTTTATTCTTAAACTATTATAACATACCTCAACTCAAAATTTTCTACATATTAAATTTTTAATATTGAACTATTACAACTTCCGGCAAATACAAGCCAAGATTATCAATTTCCAATCTTAAACTAAGATTTTGATATACTAAAAATTTTAGATAGTCAAGATTGATTTAGTTTTCCAATATTAATTTCTTCCTCATGTGCAATGTTTGAGAATGGCCATTTGACTTGATTATATATTCTATATAAAGTTTTACCATATTAGTTACTTGCACAAACTATACATCAACTTGCGTATGTCCAATATATTTTAAAAATGACATACATCAAAAACAATATACAAAATTTAAGTCCAATAATGGCATATAGGTGTAAAATGTGCATCCCTATATATCTTTCTCCTTCTTGCTAGGGGAAGAAAACAAATCCCTAGTTGTCTTTGATCGTTGTGAAGAGGGAGATGTTAAAGATAAGGAGATCTTCCTAACATGTTGGCTAGTCCATTAGTCTAGAATCTTCTATAAGTTGACATGTTACAATCCAAATATATGTGAATCAATAACTATTATATCTCAAAAATAAAATATACATGTACACATAAAACATCATATTTTCTTACCACTACTTGATAATCCCTCTCTACATCCACCTTAGGGGCACATGGATGGTCGAGAGTAATAAGACCCTACAACAATGATCAAAATTATCAATCTATCATGCTTATGAATATCATATCTAATTTTAATACTAACTAAATTGTAAAAAAAAAATTCAAATTATGCAAACTCTTTCATACTCTATCAGTGGCTCAGAATTAGAAATGACAGAAATGACTCCGTAATCAATAGACTGAAGAAGATGTGGAGTCATCACTGATGTCAATAGTTGAAAATGATACAACACAATAATCAAATGTTCTTATGAAGAATACATATTTTATTATACCACATCATCAATAAAATGATTTGGGTACCTCTGTAAATGTAGCACTGTGTCCTTCATTGTGCGGTGTCAATGCCAAAAATGCAACATTTGCCTATTGCACATATATGAAAATTTATTAGACATCAAATTCTCAGGAAAAATAATCTACTATAGACATACAAATGAAAATACATCAGTACATGTATATACCTATGGGGAAATGAAATCATCTAACAGCTAGGTGACCCTAAATGAACATCACCATTACAACTCTGACTTTGCATATGATCATGTAATAAGCCAAACCAGTTAATTATTCATTCATTTCTTAAATAAATATAGTTTTTTGAATACAATTAGCATGCAAACAAATATACCTCTATATGAGTGGTATCACACCCATGCACAAAGTCCAATCTGAAAGTTGATGGTTCACCACAGAACTAACGCATGTGGATAAATTTTTTAGTCAATCTTTCATATGATTACATTATAAATAGATGTATTATTTTGATGAATACATTGACACATACATATGGAGCCATCGATGTGGCATAAACTAGGATTGGGGGATTAGTACTAGTGACAACAACACTCTGGCCCTAAATTTTGAACAACGTAAAGACATACTAATCTATTAGACATTCATATACATATGAGATGTGATCAAAATAGTTTAAAATATAATTATTAATATTTATCTTTGTACCAATGCCAAATATGGCATTGATGAAGTCATCTGTCGTCATCCCATTATCATAATCCTCTTTGTCAAAAGTGCCAAATGTGTACAAAGATCCACATGATGAATATATATGACCAGTAGATTGACAAGGCTCATCTACAATCAAAGGAGTGTCACACTAAATGAGGCTCTGAGTCAATGCTCTAATAATGCATATTGTGTTAGCCCCTACATGTTCCTTTACAATAGATGGAACAATAATATGCTCCACTTCCAACTTGCCAATAGTTTCCCTAACAACATTAGGGTCATGAAGTTCTCCTAACATATCAAATGATGATCCTCCACCTCTACCCTAAGAAAGAATAATGTCAAAATAATTGGGGATCTCCCCAAGGACAAACCCACAATATAATTTTATCAAAAGGACCAACTCACAATACAATTTCATCAACAAATACTTTGGAACATCTTGATTGTTATGAGGGGCATCAAACACCATCCACCATTTGTCCCAAAATTTATTTATAATATCTTCACATGAATGTACCAATGCATAGGGAACCTCTTAAAGTTTTAGTTCTCATTGTGTGTTGTTCTCCTAGCTTTCTAAATAAAGCACATATGTCATCTATTGTAATCTTCTTATTTTTTAAATCTTCATTGGAAAATTTATCATTATAATATCTTTTTTGTTATTCTCTTTTATTATTCCATAGATTCAACTAACCACTAATAGATGCTACTTGATTCACAATGGTCTCAAGGGATTGTGCTAATTGTGCCCAACCAGTATTATTTTAAAGTGAATTCTTAAACCTCCTAATAATAGTTTCTAACTCAATTCTTCTTCTTTCAATTTAATTCAAAATTTTCTTGGGTCTTTGGAGGAGATCTTTTGATTGGTACTAGAGGTTGTGGAAGTGGTTTTTCTTTATTTTGATGGTTTTTTCAAGTTGATTCTATAAGGGTTAGGTGGTGCATTTTGTACATTACTGGATAATTAAACAATACTCTTTGTAAAAACTAAATAAATTACCCAAATAAAAATAAAAATATAAAACATTAAAAAACACAAAATTCAGAAAAAAGAAGAGTTAAGATTCATACAAATTTGTGATTTCTGATGATGTGGAACCATTTTTTATGCAATTTGGTGTTGATTATCACTTGCAATGTAGTATGTTTGCAGTCTTTAGATAATAAGTAAGATCCCAAAATGACAACAAATAGAGAGAAATGAGGGGAAACCCTCTGGTTTTATTTATTTATAACTTTTTGAACACAATCATGCTACCTTTTCAATTTCACAAGCCTAAGGTTCATCCCACCCAAACAATAGTGTGATTGCACTATGTCTTAGATAAGAAAAAATGTGGCACCTTTTTGGTACCACAACTTTGTGCATACATCGAAGTGAGATAGAGGGAGGATTTAGTTAAATATGTAGATAAAGAGTAGAACCATTTCAAAATTTTGTCCTTAAATATGGAGAAAAATACTAGATTAGAATTGATTTTCAAATAATAATCAATACACACTAATCTCTAGAAGATTGAATGGGTACCTTGGGACCATTTAACCAACTATATATGTATACCAATGCTTCATATGATGAACTATAGTTCTTGCAAATGATTTATTATAGCTAGACATATTATGTTGTGGAGGCTTAAAGTTCAATCCCTTAGAGTATGATATGATAGGGTGAATGAATAATTAGCATTGTATTATTTATATTTCTTGAACTAAGTGGTAAATGAAAGGGTTAGGGGTATAGGTTGAGACATTGAGAGTAGGAAATGTAACTTTTTTATGCTTTGATGAGAGTGGAAAGGTTTGTGAATTTAATGGTAGGATAGGAGAAAAAAGAAAGTATAGTATTAAGAGAGTATCAAGCAAGATAAATGAAGGGTGGCTCATAGGGGCAAGAGGTAGAACATTTTCCAAGTGGGACATAATCAAGTCACTAGAGAGAGTGGGGATAGAAAGAGACGTAATGACCTAGGAATAACAATTATATGAGAAAAATAAGATTGGAAGCTTAGGCGAAGTAATAATGAGTTGTAGGAAAAAGAAAATAGGTTTCTAGAAGAGAAGGATGAAGTAGGAGAATTAGACTATAAATAGACATGAGTGTGGATAGTATATCTTATAACATCTAATGTCTTTGACCACCCGATATGTGTGATGATGATATTTGTTATTGAGTCAGTAAATGAAGAGATTTAGGATAACGTGATATCATCACATGTGCCACTTTGGAAGAGGGACAACTGATGGTCAATTTTGACGAGTGACAAACTTAGCATCATCAAATAGGGCTTTACTATTGGAGTGGTCATCAATGTGGGATATAATGAGACATCATATGGGATGGATGAAAATGAAAGAATGAAGATGAAGAAAAATGCATGAATATGTTCATATGAGGGTTCCTATAAAAGATAAGTATGAGGAAATACTAGTCAAATTGTATAAAAAAACAATAACATAAATGATTTATTCCTATATACCATAATAGTGTCAAAGGTAATAGTGTAGTAAATGGACATTAACTTAATTGTAATAAATTCTATATGTTGTGACTACAACAATGTTTATGTTTACTAAAAGATCATTTTAAGGATGAAGAAATGAATAAATAATGAATTTTAAGATTCATATCAAGCTCACTATAAATATAGGCAACCTACATAATTAAAAGTAGAAATTATTTTTCAAACATTTATTTTGAGATTCAATCGGTAAAGCATCATAAATGGGTTTAAATAAGATATCACAAACTGATTAGATTGTTTAATTTGTCTTAAGATTTTTTTTTAATCTAAATAAAATTTAATTAGAAAATGATATCAAAATAAAAAATAATTTATTAATAAACAATTAAATTTAGCAATGACAATATTATTTGAAGAGATTTAAAAGATAATAAGAATGAAAAATCAAACCTTGATAAACTATTAGATGGAAAATAATTGAAAGAATACATTGAATACATTGTAATAAGGTCTATTGGAGTAGTTGCAATTACAAGAAATGACCAAATTGCTTTCACAGTTGTTGAAAAGGTGTTCCAAAACCTCCATTTTGTTGGCAAACATTGCAAAGTTTGGTTGTATAAGGGGTGATTGTATTTTTCTTGAAATTTCCCAAGGCCTTTCTAAAAAATCAATTTTGTCAATAATTTGCAATCCAAGAATTCCATTAGCAAATGGTTAATCAAGAGAAAACTTTAAACTATTCACATGCCTTGTCCGTGCTTCCACTTTGTGCATATCATTGTGTTCCATGAGATAAAATCTATAAAATCTCTTTCAGGCATTCTGTGAAATAGTCAAAGACCTTTTCTTGTGCTTCCACATTTTGCAAGAAAAAATATGAGATCATTTTCAACTATAAAATTTGAAGGGAAAAAAACACCATTCTACAAAGCTTTGGTGGATGCCACATGCGTATCAAGATCTGTTGTGCTGATGGTGGAAGTGAAGGTGCTGGCAAAAATTGCAGTGTGTGACTTTACTTATTAAAAAGCTCCAAAAAATGATTGCACATGTACTAGAATAGTTGATCATTTCTTAGTTTTATTAGTTGTTGATTGGTCCATTTTTTCAAAAAGTACGGTGAGTGGCTATTGGAGAGTCTTTGTTGCATATTTCAAGAAAATGTTTTAAAATGACACTTTTAGACCACCTCACACTCTTTGAGTTCTATAGAGAGCTCCATACATGAAGGAAAGCCAAAATGTTAGTTTTATGCTCTTCACTCACCTACACAGGTTCATTGGAAAAATCTATAAATTTTGACATACGGATTAGTAACAGTAGGTGCACAAAGTTAACCTTAGTTTTTACTAGGTTGTTTCCCCTAGACAACACTTTATCCTTCTTATGTAATCTCTTAATATTATTAAAACTTGATATTCACATATGCATATCTTATACCTAAGATTATAGACCTAACACTACAATACTAAAAAAAATCCTTGCTCTCTTTTTTATTCACCTCTCTTATGGGTCACATATGGTATTATATGTACTCATAAAAAATACATTATTTCACCCCAAAAAAATGAAACATAGAATAAATGTATTGAAAAACAATATCTTTACTTATCCATAATATAAACACCAAGCAGCTAGACATTATTATTAGTTCATGCCAAAGCATGATAGTATTGGAATCATTGAGTTCTACTTTTAAAATAATTGAGCCAAACATATTAGAATATTAAAACTTTTAGATCAAATTTATATGTTTTTATTTTATTTTTATTTTTAATGATCATTCAAAATACAATTTATTTGTGTCGTGATTTGTTAATAGTAAAAATATCAATGAAAAAACTCATTTTTTCTATTTTTTAAAATAGAAAATATAGCTCACCATGTACTACACATAAATGCTAATTATTATTTCTGAAATACCATTTTGTAGGCACTGGCTATGCTGATACATAATATAGGACACCTTTTCATTGCAAACTATATTGTTGCATTTTGTACTACTGTCAACCATCCCTGATGCCTTCTTTTCATTTAATTTATTTTTTAAAATTTAGTTTTAGCATATATCTTTATTTTCAAAAAAAATACATATGTAATATAAGTGATCTTATTGTTTTCTAATAGATTAGTTATTTTAGATCATGAATTTTCAAAAAAAAAATCTATTATATGAATATACTCATTTTTATAATCATATATACATATATTGATTATCTTTTTTTACCTAGAAATTAAATAAATCATATTTTTGAACAACTACATTACATTTAATAATAACTACCAACAACAAATTACTTATGAATAATAAAGTTTATCAATATATCACTTATATCTTTCAATATTATAAAGATCTCTAAATTATATCTTTAGGTCCTACAATATTTTGATATATTTTTAAGAATTATTATTGTTATTTTTCATTTCCTATACACTTCATTACAATCCATGTTTTCATTATAATTGCACATATATAGCAGTTATAATAATGCAAGAAAGGTGACAACATGTTGAATCCAAAGTATGTATTGTAGAAATGATTACAAATTATTTTTGTAAGTTTATTTTCTTAATAATTGTCAATGCACCTTCCTAATTCATTTAAAACTCTCTATATCGACCTTAATCCTTCATTAAAACTAAATAAAAATGTTCCAAAATTGTCAACTCCCACATAAAATGTTTATTGTACACCTTCATAAAACATTCAATTACTTTAAAAAGAATTATAAAAAAAATTCAACATTTGATCTTAATGATCTACATAGTTTGTAGTCAAAAACAACAAAATAGAACTTTGACACATCCCTTGTTAAATCTCAATTTAATGTTGAGAACTATTTTTATTAAGTAACTAATTCAAAAATTGATTTCGAGGTCTATTAGCTGAAGAGCTAAATATGGGTCTAAAAAATATCTGACTTTGTTCCAATCTATTTGTTAGGAACTCACAGTATCATACACCAAAAAATTGTGATAATAGAGCAACACGTTAGGAAAAGTTTAATCTAAGATGAATCGCTTCTCCCATTCCTCAAAAGTGAGATTTTTTCAAATAGACAGGTGGGCTCATACATAAATTGATAACTACAAAATTTATTCAAATTTTATTTATTAGCTTTGAAGGATTCAACCCAAAATTCAATATAATAACAGATAACAGAGGATAAAGAGAAGCATGTTCAACAAATTTTATTAATCTGAATACAAATACAAATTAAGAGAGAAATTTTTTGCAAAGTTCTTCCAATATGTGATATCAGATATTATTACTGGATATATGCCTTAGAAAGCATCTACTATTATAGTTGCAGTATATCCACACCCTGTTCTAAATCTCCCATTTTTGTGTAGGCTGGAAGGAAGTCAGAAAATGCATTTTGTGCAATCCTGTAGTCATAGCGTTCCAAGCGACCATAATGCTTTGAGTCATTTTCTCAAATAGCTCATCTACCCTATCTCTGTGTCTAAAGCTAAGATCACAATGCTCCCCTTCATTTATGCTTTGATGGATGTCTAAATATTGTTCCAATATGCCCAATTTATGAGCTGCATAGCCAACTATAAACAATCCTAATGTAAATCAAGAAAGGCCCTGAAAATTATATAAACACAATTTAGCAGTAAGGAAAATCATTGCACTTACCAAAAACTCTTTCATAAAAGCAACGAGATAAATGGAAATGCCCCATTTTATTTAATGTCATCCAATGCCTTCCAAAATTCTAAGCAGGAACAATTCAAAATCAAAAGTTAATGGTGACTATACTTTGGACCGAATGGAAGCCAATGAATAAACTATTGGAATATTAATTGCAATGGCCGTTTGTACCTGGAGCCAAATGCCCACCTACCACCTGACGGACTCCAGAACAAATAGAAACAATAATTGTAGTGGGTGAGTTTTTGAAATCAGGAAAGTGGGGGGAAAATATGACAAAAGGAATGTTTTTCATTTCATTCATTCAGTGTGTGTTCAACAGAGCAGATCAGAGAGAAGTTGCAGACCAGAGCAAAGTAGAAAGAAAGTGATCAGCAGATCTAGTCATTGTAGAGATAGAAGGAAGTTTGTGTCGTGTTTCCAATTGCACATGCTTCCTCTGTTCATTCTGTAAGTTTGTAGTTTATTGGTTTCAACCTATGAAGCAATGATTGCTCCAGGCACCATTGTATGCAGCCATTAGAGCTGCAAGTTTGAAGTATTGAAGTTGTTTAAATTTTTAGGGTTATTTTAGGGTTTTCTAGTTGAAGCCGAATGCTCTCAGATTTTTTAATGTTTTTAATCTCAGTTGAATAGAAAGCAAGCATGCATACTTGAATCCATTGATTCTTCTTCTATTCATTGCATTTGATAAGTTTTTTTCAAAACTTCATACTTTGCCTCTTTGGTTAAAATGGCAAAAATATTAAGTATATGAAACATATCACTTGACATCCTCTTCTGTCATGTATCACTTTCTAGTGATTTTCAAGTATTGCCTTTGTGTGTCAAGCTTACTTGGCTTCTTCGTGTGCTGAGCTTACCTGTGCTCTTCTTGTGCCGAGCTAACTTGGCACCTACTACCTGTCACTCGACACCTTCAAGTGTCGAGTAGACTATCACTTGAAACTTTCATGTGCTGAGCACATTGCCACTCAGTACCATCAAGTGCTGAGAAAATGGTCACTCGGCACCTTCACGTGCCAAGGACATTGCCACTCAGCACCTTCACATGCCAACCAAAACTGGCACTTGGCTATATCTTGTGCCAAGTGAAATTTTTAAGTTGTGATTTATTTCTCGCATCGTATCAGAGCTTTGAGGCCCAACATCCACAGTGATTTAGGGAATTTTTTTTCTTTGAATATTTGACATGGTAGTAGATACAGGAAAGATATGGCAGTAGCCACCACCATTCAATGGACAAAATTATGATACATTGGCAAAGAAGATGAAGACCATAGTGGTTGCAAATGATTTATGTGAGTTTGTGATTAATGGGTTCAATGATGTGATAGACCCAACTCAGTATGTTGCTCTCACAAATGCATAAAAGAATTAGTTGAAAGAGTCAAGGAGGAAGGATGCTAAGGCATTAAGTTTGATTGAAGCAGCAATGATAGAGATAGTATTCCCAAATATTGTAGCATCAAATTATGCAAAAGAAGCTTGGGATATCCTTGAGACAAACTTCAAGGGGATTGATAAAGTCCATACTATAAAGTTACATAATATAAGGAGGGAGTTTGAGAACCTTTAGATGAAGGAAAATGAATCAATTGCAGACTTCAGTTAAAGGACCTACAAGGTGATTCACCAACTGAAGTCAAATGGAGAAGACTATCAAGAGTAGAGGATAGTGGAAAAGATATTGAGGAGTTTACCTCATAAATATGACAACTCGATCATGACCATAGAAGAGGCAAAGGACCTCACTATTTTGACAATGGATGAGTTGATGGGTACTCTTCAAACCCATGAGCATAGGATCAACAGATCTGCATCTTTTTCTTCCCAAGAACAAGAATTCAAGGCTTAATCAAATCCAAGAGGAAGAGGGAGAGGAAGAAATGGCTCACGTAGAAACTCTAGAAGCAGAGGCCGAGGTAATGGAAGATAAAGAAATGTTGTAGTAGAAAGCTTAGGAAGATCAGATGGAGCAAGTAGCTCACAAAATACTTCAAGAGGAGGTAAGAAAAACTACAAATCAAATAGGAGTAATGTGGAATGCTACTACTATCATAAATAAGGGCATTATGCAAGTGAATGTTGGAAGAAGCAAAATGATTAGTCAGGACAAGAAAATATGGCTAATGTGAACATGGGAAGCGGAAACAATGCCACTGCCTTCATCATGTGTAATGTTGGTGAAGAAGGAAGCCTTGAGGTTTGGTACCTCGACAGTGGATGTAACAACCACATGAGTGGTAATGAAACCTTGTTTTCATTCATTGATAAGAGTTTCTAATCTGAGACTAAAATGGGTAATAGTGGAACCCTACCAGTTGTGGGCAAAGGATCTATTATGGTCTGCACTAAGAAAGGTGAGAAGAAGGAAATACAAAATGTGTATTTTTCCCTTGGTATGAAGCACAATCCGATGAGCATTGGTCAGCTCATTCAAAATGGATACAAAGTGTTGATGGAGAATGACAAGTGTATCATTCAAGAAAAGGATGGGAGCAAGAACTTACTTGCAGTAGTTCAAACGACAAAGAATAAAATATTTCCCTTGAGGATTGAGACATGTTTCTCATCTCAAGTTAGTGTTGCACCTCCCACACAATCAGCTCTAAGGAGTTTGATTGAAGACCCCTCATGGCTATGGCACCTCAGGTATGGTCATCTTGGCTATGCTAGTTTAAATTTGTTGTCAAATAAAAGAATGGTAGAAGGTTTTCCACAAATAAGAAATTCATGTGACAACTGTGAGGCTTGTATTTTGGGTAAGCAACATAGGCTTCCCTTTGATTCTAGAAATTCTAAGAGGGCTAGATATCCATTAGAGTTAGTGCATGCTGACCTAGTTGGTCCTATGCAAGTTACTTCTATTGGGGGGAGTACTTATTTCATGACATTTATTGATGATTTTAGTCGTAGGACATGGGTTTATTTTTTGAAATCTAAATCTAAAGCATTTGATAAGTTTCTTGAGTTCAAAGCCCAGGCTGAAAGAAAATGTGGACACTATATCAAGGTCCTAAGATCAGATAAAGGAGGGGAGTATACCTCCAATTCTTTTGTAAATTTTTGCAGGAAACATGGCATAAAGAAAGAGCTCACAACTAGCTATACACCATAGCAGAATGGAGTGGTTGAAAGAAATAATAGGACCATTTTTGAAATGGCAAGGAGCATGATGAAAGAGAAAGGTCTCCCAACTAAATTTTGGAGAGAGGCTATGGCAACAACAATTTACCTAATTAATAGGTGTCCTACAAAGGCAGTCCGTGATTGAATTCCAATGGAAGCATGGTCACGAGGAAGATGGATAGTTGAACACCTAAGGGTGTTTAGATGTGTTGCATATGCACATGTGCCTAAAGAGGAAAGGTAGAAATTGGATGACAAAGCTGTGAAGTGCATCTTCATAGGGTACAACTTAGAATCAAAGGCATACAGATTGTATGACCCATTGAACAACAAGATGACTCTTTCAAGAGATGTGAAATTTCTTGGAAATCAGTCTTGGTATGGTCCAACTGATGAGTCATCGAGCACTTCAAGTAAAGTGTCAGTTATGAATGAAGAGGATGTTGATGAATAGCAAGAAGAAGGAGAAAATAGAAGAAAAGGGAAGCAACCTCAGTCATTTCTAAGCTCCTCTAGGCATGACCGAGTATCAGTGCCAAGTACCAGTGAAGAACAAACTAGTCAGCAAAGTAGGAGCAGTGAAGATTATGATCCCACACTCTCCTCCCTATTACCAAGAAAGATGAAGAGCCTTAAGGAGATATACCAAGATGAAAGGTATGAAGATTATTATGAGAGTGTTAATTTTGCATTATTTTCTCATAGTGATCTAATATATTTTAAAGAAGCTATTAAGGAGAAGAAATGGTGTAAGGCCATGGATGAGGAATTAAATGCTATAGAAAGAAATGAGACATGGGAGCTAACTGAATTGCCTCCCAAGAAGCAAGTGATTGGAGTGAAATGGGTCTACAAGACCAAATGCAATGCTAAATGCAAGATTGATAGGCATAAAGCAAGGCTGGTAGTCAAGGGCTACAAACAACAATATAGAAGAGATTGTGATGAGACATATGCCCCAGTTGCAAGAATGGAAACTGTGCATGCTTTCATAGTAATTGCAGCTCAACACAAATGGAAGGTATATCAAATGGATGTGAAGTTCACCTTCCTAAATGGTATATTGAAAGAAGAAGTATATGTGGAGCAGCCACTTGGTTATTAAGTTGTAGGTGAAGAGAATAAAATATATAGATTGAAGAGAGCTCTTTATGGGCTCAAGGAAGCTCCAAGGGCATGGTACAACAGGATTAACTCATATTTGATGAGCAATGGCTTTAGCAAAAGCAATGTGAGCCTACTCTCTACATCAAGGTAGCGAAGGGAAATGTGTTGATTATTGTCTTGTATGTAGATAATTTTATTTTTACTAGTAATGACAAGGCTCTAATTAGTGAGTTCAAAGAGGCCATGAAAAATGAATTTGAAATGATAGACCTAGGTCTCTTGAAATACTTTTTAGGCATAGAAGTAAAACAAATGCATGATGGCATCTTCATCTCTCAAGAAAAGTATGTAGTGCAGATCTTGGAGAGATTTAAAATGTAGAATAGTAAGGTAGCCCCAATGCCAACAACAGTAGGTCTGAAGTTGAGCAAGAAAGACTCTAGCAAAAGAGTGGTTCCAACACTATACAAGAGTATGGTTGGAAGTTTAATGTATTTAAATGCAACTTGGCCAAGCCTAATGCATGTAGTAAGTTTGATTTCTAAATTTATGGAAACACCAAAGGATTCCCATTGGCAAGCAGGAAAGAGGATCCTAAGGTATGTGAAAGGTACCAAGGGATTTAGAATTTTGTATACTGCATCAAATGAATTCAAGTTGGTTGGTTACACTGATAGTGATTGGGCTGAAAGTATAGATGATAGGAAGAGCACTTCTAGATATGTATTTCATATGGGATTAGGTGCAATTTCATGGGCATCTAAGAAACAACCTATTGTTCCTCAATCTACAACAGAGGTTGAATACATAGCAGCAAATGCAGCAGCATGTCAAGCAATTTGGCTAAGGAGGATCTTGACATATTTGAATGAAAGGCAAGAGGATGGTACCACAATTTATTGTGACAACATTTCATCAATTGCATTGTCCAAGAATCCAGTATTCCATGGTAGAAGCAAACACATAGAGATCAGATATCACTTCATCAGAAAGTTGGTGGAGAATGGGGATATCAAAATAGAATTTTGTAAGTTTGAACAGTAGCTAGCGGACATTTTCACAAAGCCATTAGGCATAGGAACTTTTGTACACCTAAGAGAGTGTCTTGGCATAGTTGATGTGGATTAGTAGTGATCCTTGTTTGTTTGGCTTGGGACAAAGGGGGAGTGTTGGAATATTAATTGCAATGATTTTTTGTCCCTGGAGCCAAACGCCCACCTACCACCTGATAGACTCTAGAATAGATAGAAACAATAACTATGGTGGATGAGTTTTTGAAATCAGGAAAGAGGGGGGAAAATATGACAAAAGGAATGTTTTTCATTTCATTCATTCAGTGTGTGTTTAGTAGAGTAGATCAAAGAGAAGTTGCAGACTATAGCAAAGTAGAAAGAAAGTGATCAGCAAATCTAGTCATTGTAGAGATAGAAGGAAGTTTGTGTCATGTTTCTAGTTGCACGTGTTTCCTCTATTCATTCTGTAAGTTTGTAGTTTATTGGTTTCAACCTGAGAAGCACTGATTTCTCAAGCCACCATTGTATGTAGCCATTAGAGCTGCAAGTTTGAAGTATTGAAGTTGTTTAAAGTTTTAGGGTTATTTTAGGGTTTTCTGGTTGAAGCCGAATGCTCTCAAATTTTGTAATGTTTTTAATCTCAGTTGAATAGAAAGCAAGAAGGCATACTTGAATCCATTGATTCTTCTTCTATTCATTGCATTTGATAAGTTTTTTTGAAAACTTCATACTTTGCCTCTCTAGTTAAAATTGCAAAAATATTAAGTATATGAAACAGATCACTCAGCATCCTCTTCTGTCGTGTATCATTTTCTAGTGATTTTCGAGTATTGCTTTTGTGTGCTGAGCTTACTCGGCTTCTTCATGTGTCGAGATTACTTGAGCTCTTCTTGTGCTGAGCTAACTTGACACCTATTGCCTATCACTCGGCACCTTCAAATGTCGAGCAAACTGTCACTCAGCACCTTCACATGCCAAGCACATTGCCACTCAGCACCTTCACATGCTGACCAAAACTGGCACTCGGCTATAGTTTGTGTCGAGTGAAATTTTTAAGTTGTGATTTATTTCTCACATAAACATTACAGGAAAACAATAGGGCAAAAGCCATATAAGATCAAATGGACCCTACAAGATCCGCCTAAGCAGTCAAATGCTTAGTGTGTGATCTTTAAGCTGGCCCTTTATTGATTAGTGAAAATTCTTTCTTGTGAAAGGAAGCCTTCTCCTACAAATGAAAGACAGAGTTCAAGAAGAAGAAATGGGGTTGCAAGTGACAAAAAGGCATAAATCTTGCACGGTAGCCATGACATTAGAGAGCTACCATGATTTTGAAAAACAAGCATTTACAAACTCACTCCATAGTTTCTTGTACTTTTTTCTTGTAAATTTATGTAATCCTATTCTGACTTCATCTATTGCTCTACAACCCTAGACATGGGAAATCCCTTTAGCCAAATTGAAAAGATTGGCCACTTCTTGGTTGCTTCCAAAGAAATTGTTAATTACCCCTGCCTTTCTGAGCACTGCAATATCCTCCTAGTTTTCTACCATACCCTCGAACACCCACCTCCATTGTGCCAATGGTAGCCATGATTTGAGATAAATCTAACATTATCCTTATTTGTGGAAAGTTCAACATTGATGTTTTCTCATCAAAACGCATCCATCGAATGGCTGAAGAATAATCGAACAATATCATATGTTTATACTAATATGTTTCAGGATTAAATTGTGTGAGGTTCTTTTAGGATTATATTGCTCGACTGTCCTTTCTATATCTTCACAGAACACTGGCTGAATCTTCACTCCTCCATGCACCAGTTCTGATGCTATTGGAAGCTTCAGATACAGTGTTGCATGGCATCTTATTTGTCGAGGAAGAGAAACACCCACAAATGACTTTAATTGAATTAACCCATTTTGCATAGCATGTCTGCCTATTTTTTTGAGATGAATGCTACAAGTCTAGCAATTTGCCATCGGTGTAGGAGTAATGATCATTGCCTGCCATGGAGCGGTAGATTACTTCGAGAATATGTTTCTTACAATACATTTTGTAAGAAACTCTAGCTGTCCACATAAATATTTCATGTCTATCAGCACTCCATAACAGCATATTCATTAAGTTTTTCACCTTTTGTTTCATAGCTCTAGCATAATGTGAGAAATACAAATTAAATTTAACTCACAACTCAACCCTAAACCAAAAAATTTTACTCAACACTCACAATTTCCGAGTGCCAGTTTTGCTCGGCATGTGAATGTGCCGAGTGGAAATTTGTTCGGCACCAACATATGTTGAGTGATAAGCAACAGGTGCCGAGTGAGCTCGGCAGAAAGAGAAGCTTGACACTTGAAGAAAAATGCTCGGCACCAATGGATGTCGAGTGAGCTTAGCTCCAATTGAGAAAGAGGATGCCGAGTCTCCTGTTTCAAACTTAAAAATCATAACTTAGGAAATATTTCAACGTGAATGCTTTCACCATTAAAACTAGAAAGCCAAAGCTTTAACCTTTCAACCAAACTTGTCAAATGCAATGAATAGAAGATGAAGAACAATATATTAAGTATGTTTCTTTCTTTTTATTCAATATTTCATTAAACTATTACGAAATTTGGGAGCATTCAGCTTCAACCAGAAAACCCTAAAATAACCCTGAACTGATAATACTTCAAACTTCAATAAACTTTTAAACCTGCAACTCTAATGGCTGCATATAATGGTGCCTGGATCAATCACTACTTCAATAGGACAAATCCAAACAAAAACAAACTTATTGAGTGAGGAGGGGAAACACATGCAACTGGAAGCACAAACTTCTTTCCTTCTTCCTTCTCTGCTCAGCTATGCAACTTCTCTTTGATCTGCTTAATCAAATTTATGTTTTCTATCTATTCTGTTGGTTGTCAGGTAGTAGGTGGGCATTTGGCTCCAAGGGCAAACGTCAATGCTGCATTAAATATTTCAACACTCCCCCTTTGTCCCGAGCCAAAAAAACAAGGATCAGTGTTGATCCAAATCAATTACACCAAGACACTCTCTTAGGTGTACAAAAGATCCAATGCCTAAAAGCTTGGTGAAAATATCTGCTAGCTGCTACTCTAACTTGTAGAATTCCATCTTGATATCCGCATTCTCCACCAGCTCTCTGATGAAGTGACATATGATCTCTATGTGTTTGCTTCTCCCATGGAAGACTGGATTCTTGGACAATGCAATTGATGAGATGTTGTCACAATAAATTGCGGTTCCAACCTCTTGCCTTTCATTCAAATCTATCAAGATCTTCCTTAGCCAAATTGCTTGACATCCTACTACATTTTCTGCTATGTATTCAACCTCTGCTGTAGATTGAGCAACAATAGGTTGCTTCTTGGATGCCCATGAAATTGCACCCGATCCCATATGAAACATGTATCTGCAAGTGCTCTTCCTATCATCTAAACTTCCAGCCCAATCACTATCAGTATAACCTACCAACTTGAATTCATTTGATGCAGTATACAAAATTCAAAATCCTTTAGTACCTTTCACATACCTTAGGATCCTCTTTCCCGCTTGCCAATGGGAATCTTTTGGTGTTTTCATAAATTTAGAAATCAGACTTACTGCATGCATTAGGTCTGACTGAGTTGTAGTCAAATACGTTAGACTTCCAACCATACTCTTGTATAGTGTTGGATCCACTCTCTTTCTGGAGTCTTCCTTCCTCAACTTCAGACCTATTTTTGTTGGTGTGGGGGTTGCCTTACTATTCTGCATTTTAAATCTCTCCAAGATCTGCCCTGCATATTTTTCTTGAGAGATGAAAATGCCATCATGCATTTGTTTTACTTCTATGCCTAGAAAGTACTTCAAGAGACCTAGGTCTATCATTTCAAATTCACTTTTCATGGCCTCTTTGAACTCACCAATTAGAGCCTTGTCATTTCCAATAAAAGTTAAGTCATCTACATACAAGACAATAATCAATACATTACCATTTGCTGCCTTGATGTAAAGAGTGGGCTCACCATTTCTTTTGCTAAAACCATTACTCATCAAATATGAGTCAATCCTACTGTATCATGCCCGTGGAGCTTGCTTGAGCCCATAAAGAGCTCTCTTCAATCTATATGCTTTATTCTCTTCATCTGCAACTTCATAACTAGGTGGCTGCTCCACATACACTTCTTCTTTCAATACACCATTAAGGAAGGTGGACTTCACATCCATTTGAAATACCTTCCACTTGTGCTGAGCTACAATTACTATGATAGCACACATGGTTTCCATTCTTGCAACTGGGGCATAGGTCTCATCATAGTCTCTTCCATACTGTTGCTTGTAGCCCTTGACTACCAACCTTTCCTTATGCCTATCAATCTTTCCTTCAGCATTGCATTTGGTCTTGTAGACCCATTTCACTCCAATCACTTGCTTCTTTGGAGGAAATTTAGTTAGCTCCCATGTTTCATTCCTTTCTATGGCATCTATTTCCTCATTCATGTCCTTACACCATTTCTTCTCCTTAATAGGTTCTTCAAAATAAATTGGATCACTATGAAAAAATAATGCAAGATTAACACTCTCATCATAATCTTCATACCTTTCATCTTGGTATAACTCCCTAAGACTCTTAGTCTTTCTGGGTAATAGGGAGGAGAGTGTGGGATTGGAATCTTCATTGCTGTTGCTTTGCCGACTAACTCAGTCTTCACTGGCACTCAACACTGACACTCGGTCATGCCTAGAGGAGCTCGGCAATGTCTGAATCTACTTTCCTTTTCTTCTACTTGCTCCTTCTTCTTGCTGTTCATCAGCATCTTCTTCACTCATAATTGGCACTTTACTTGAAGTGTTTGTTGAGTCATCAATTTGTCCATGCCAAGACTGATTTTCAAAAAAATCCACATCTCTTGAAAGCACCATCTTGTTGTTCAATGGGTCATACAATCTATATGCCTTTGATTCTAGGTTGTACCCTATGAAAATGCATTTCACACCTTTGTCATCAAATTTCTGTCTTTGCTCTTTAGGCACATGTGCATATGCAACACATCCAAACACCCTTATGTGTTCAACTGTCCATCTTCTTCGTGACCATGCTTCTATTAGAATTTTGTCACGAACCACCTTTGTAGGGCACCTATTAATTACGTAAGCTGCTGTTGCCACAACCTCTCCCCAAAATTCAGTTGGGAGACCTTTCTCTTTCATCAAGCTCCTTGCCATTTCAACAATAGTCATGTTCTTTCTTTCCACCACTCCATTCTGCTGTGGTGTATAGCTGGCTATGAGCTCTTTCTTAATGCCATGTTTCCTGCAAAAAATTTACAAAAGAATTGGAGGTATACTCCCCTCCTCTATCTGATCTTAGGACCTTGATATAGTGTCCACATTCTCTTTCAGCCTGGGCTTTAAATTTTACAAATTTATCAAATGCTTCAAATTTATTCTTTAAGAAATACACCCATGTCCTACGACTGAAATCATCAATGAATGTCATGAAATAAGTACTCCCCCCAATGGAAGTAACTTGCATAGAACCGACTAGGTTGGTATGCACTAACTCTAATGGATATCTAGCCCTCTTAGAATTTTCAGAATTAAAGGGAAGCCTATGTTGCTTACCCAAAATACAAGCCTCACACTTGTCACATGAATTTTCTATACGTGGCAAACCTTCTACCATTCTTTTATTTGACAATAAATTTAAACCAACATAGCCGAGATGACCATACTTGAGATGCCACAACTATGAAGGGTCTTCAATGACATTCCTTAGAGCTGACTGTGTGTGAGGTGCAGCACAAACTTGAGATGAGTAACATGTCTCTATCCTCAAAGGAAACATTCTGTTCTTTGTTATTTGAACTACTGCAAGTAAGTTCTTGCTCCCATCCTTTTCATGAATAACACACATGTTATTCTCCATCAGCACTTTGTATCCATTTTGAATGAGCTGACCAATGCTCATCAAATTGTGCTTCATACCAGGGGCGAAATACACATTTTGTAGTTCCCTTTTCTTACCTTTCTTGGTGCAAACCATAATAGATCCTTTCTCCACAACTAGTAGGGTTCCATTGTTACCCATTTTAATTTCAGATTTGAAACTCTTGTCAATGAATGAAAACAAGGTTTCATTGCTACTCATGTGATTGCTACATCCACTATCGAGGTATCAAACCTCATGGCTTCCTTCTTCACCAACATTACACATGATGAAGGCATCATCATTTGGTCCACTTCCCATGTTCACATCAGCCACATTTGCTTGTCCTGACTAATCATTCTGCTTCTTCCAGCATTCATTTGCATAATGCCCATATTTAAGATAGTAGTAGCATTCTACATTACTCTTATTTGAGTTGTAATTTTCCTTACCTCCTCTTGAAGTATTTTGTGTGCTACTTGCTCCATCTGTTGTTCCTGAGCTTTCTGTTGTAGCATTTCTTTGTCCTCGATTACCTCGGCCTCTACCTCTGGAGTTCCTACCTGAGCCATTTCTTCCTCTCCCCCTTCATCTTGGATTTGACTGAGCCTTGAATGCTTGCTCTTGGGAAGATGAGGATGCAAATCTATTGATCCTATGCTCATGGGTTTGAAGAGAACCCATCAGCTCATCCATTGTCAAAAGAGTGAGGTCTTTTGCCTCTTCTATGGTCATAACTAGATTGTCATATTTATGAGGTAAACTCCTCAATATCTTTTCCACTATCCTCTGCTCTTGATAGTCTTCTGCATTTGACTTCAGTTGGTTAATCACATTAGAGGTCCTTGGACTAAAGTCTGTAACTAATTCATTTTCTTTCATCTGAAGCTTCTCAAACTCTCTCCTTATATTATGTAGCTTTACAGTACAAACTTTATCAGTTCCTTTGAAGTTTGTCTCAAGGATATCCCAAGCTTCCTTTGCATAATTTGCTACTACAATCTTTGGGAAAATTGTCTCTGTCATTGTTGCTTCAATAAGATTTAATGCCTTTGCATCTTTCGTCCTTGACTCTTTCAAATGAGTTTTCTGTGCATTTGTGAGAGTAGCATATTGAGTTGGGTCTATTACATCATTGAATCCATTGACCAAAAACTACCACAAATCATTTACAACCATAATAGTTTTCATCTTCTTTGCCCATGTATCATAATTTTGCCCATTGAATGATGGTGGCTACTGTCATATCTTTCTTGCATCTCTTGCCATGTCAAATAACCCAAGAAAATAAATGGCCTAACTCGCTATGGATGTGGGGCCTTAAAGTTCTCATACCATGTGAGAAATACAAATTAAATTTAACTCACAACTCAACCCTAAACCTAAAAATTTTACTCGGCACTCACAATTGCCGAGTTCCAATTTTGCTCAGCACGTGAATGTGCCGAGTGGAAATTTACTTGACACCAACAGATGCCGAGTGACAGGCAGCAGGTGCCGAGTGAGCTTGGCACAAAGAGGAGCTCGACACTTGAAGAAAAATGCTCGGCACCAATGGATGCCGAGTGAGCTCGACTCCAACTGAGAAAGAAGATGTCGAGTGTTCTG
The DNA here is from genome assembly GCA_028749045.1 of Cupressus sempervirens. NCBI lineage: Eukaryota > Viridiplantae > Streptophyta > Pinopsida > Cupressales > Cupressaceae > Cupressus > Cupressus sempervirens. The sequence continues at coordinate 570,449,642 of CM053793.1, forward strand.
TTTCAAACTTAAAAATTATAACTTAGGAAATATTTCAATGTGAATGCTTTCACCATTAAAACCACAAAGCCAAAGCTTTAACCTTTCAACTAAACTTATCAAATGCAATGAATAGAAGATGAAGAACAATAGATTAAGTATGTTGCTTACTTTCTATTCAATCTTTCATTAAACTATTACAAAATCTGGGAGCATTCGGCTTCAACCAGAAAACCCTCAAATAACCCTAAACTGATAATACTTCAAACTTCAATAAACTTTTAAACCTGCAACTCTAATGGCTGCATAGAATGGTGCCTGGAGCAATCACTGCTTCAACAGGACAAATCCAAACAACAACAAACTTACTGAGTGAGGAGGGGAAACACGTGCAACTGCAAGCACAAACTTCTTTCCTTCTTCCTTCTCTGCTCAGCTCTACCACTTCTCTCTGATCTGCTTAATCAAATTTATGTTTTCTGTCTGTTCTGTTGGTCGTCAGATAATAAGTGGGCGTTTGGCTCCAAGGGCAAACATCAACGCTGCATTAAATATTCCAACACATAACCCATCTGAAATTTAAGAATATCCTTCAACACCCAGAGAGGTATCTGATTGTCAAATAAATGTATATCACTCATCAGTCTCTCTCTCATGGGATTTTGAAGACCGGCATCAAAAACTGCATCGTACTTCCACTTAAATGAACTCACTTCCTCATCATAAAAACTCTGGACATACTCTAACTGAGATACTTGTGTAATTTCACATATATCTTGATTATTGCTGCTAACTTTTATATAATTAACAAGAAATTCATAAACAAAACAGGCATCTCTGGTGACCATCCATGCTAACTCTATGGGAGTGAAGGGAATATGTTCCCCGTAGAAATTCGATATCTTGTTGTCTTTAAGCAGAACGTGCTGTTCAACGATTGACTTGATAGAAACATTTGGATTTCTCCTCTGAATCCTTCGAACTGTTTAAGATTTGGAATTTTCCAAGCTTTGCAGCTCCTTCTTCCCATAATGGAGAGGGCCGATTGAAACAAGATGTGGACTGTACAATGTATGTTTGGAATATGACGGTAGCCTTGGCACTCCGAAGATCTGAACAGAGGATACATCGGGTATATCCTCTTTATTCATTGTCACCTCATAACCGACTTGAATTACACAGCTGCTATCAACCATTACCATCCCCGTCCATTCAAATTTATTGACTTGCGGTCCCTTAAAGAGAGCGTTAAATAAATTACATGTGTGTGGAGAACTGCTTAAAAGCTATCGTCCATCAAGTTTGTTGATATTGCCAATTTTTCTTTCTAGATCTCTCTTTCATTGACCAGATTTTTCTTAGTCAAACGTTTTATCACGCAATAAATTTATCTTTTTAAATTGAAACCGATACTCCTCTTAATTGACCAGATATTTATGGTTCGATGCTCTCAGTCAGAAAAAGGTATTTATTATTGGAACGAATGCAAAAGAAATACGAAACCTATAAAACTCTTTAGTTTTCTCACAGTATTATCTAATTCATTCTGACTGCCAGCAATAATAATAATCGAAGAAATGTGAGTTGAAGACCTCTATGTCTAAAGTTTTCTTTAGAAAAGCGTTGTAATGTGAAAAAGACATTCGATAATAGAAATGGTTTCATGTGTATCATTAGTTTTGGTTGGAGAAGTGTTTTAATTATGAAAAAGTGATTAAATTAATTCTAGTAATTATATTTCAATAAGGTGAAAAAGTTGTTTTGATAAGAAGATATATCAGACTAATATATAGAAGAGGGAAAATTTTGACTAATTTAAATCTGATGTAAGAAAAGAATTAACTTGAACCTTGTGAGACATCTAATATAATGATCGCGTGTAATACATTTGTTACTGTTATTCTATTGAAAGAAAACATAACTCATTCATTGCCCATAATCTCTTTCATAGGTTCTTCCTTAAGGAATGGATGTCTTTCTTAACACCAAGAGAAAATATGTTGTAATGCTTTTTGTAATTCAACGGTCATATGATTCCTCAGTAAATGCTGGTAAATTGTTCTTTCCGGTCCCCTTACCTCTGGATTCTTATTCAGTTGACCCTATTTTCCAAGAGTTTGCTTCTGACAATGTCTATTATAAAGCAGCAATTTCTCTCTCTTTGGAATGAAGATCCCAAACCTTTTTATAAGACCTTTTGTCTTAAAGTTAAAAATTGCCCTGTGTCACAATCACTTTCTTGATGGTGCATAGTGAACAAATTTTGGTTAGTGCCTAGTTGTGTAAGGTTTGAAGCCTTGTTTATAGAGCTCTTGTTACTAATTGTGTAGACTTTTGCATGGCCTCGGGTATTTGTGGCTTAACAACATGAACAAATATGACCTTTATGTTCTCTTTCTTATTCTAAGTTTCATCCTCAGTGTAATAGACCACTTCCATGTCTATTTTTAAACCATTGTTCCTTTGTAGACCATTAAAAGAGGCCTCTTGATTACCACTCTCACAATTAGTAACATACATTTCAAAATATGTTGTATATAAATTTGAAAAACAAACACTTATTTATGTATCTTGAGTTTTTACAATGTGTACCTACATAATGATAGCATGTCATCCTTTTGCATATTTTTAGGCTTTATGTGTGCTTTTATGATTAGAAATTTCTTGATCTTTTCTGAAAACAATACACATAATGAAGAAAGTATTTGTTGAGAAAATAAAGAAAGCCAAAGCAAAATTATAATACAAAAGATAATTGATTATTTTAAAATTGCTCACTAATTCTGTGCCTGCAGTGCTGCTAATTTTAATGTCTGTTTTCCACTTGTGACCCCTACTCCTCTTGATTCATATTAGATCAAGACTTTGAATACTTAAGACCAAGATTTTAAATAACTAAACTTGTGGAATTAGGGAGAAAATTAATATACCTATAAACTATTAAGCAAAAATTGCATGAAAGGTGGACTCGATTTAAGTGAAAATACTAGATTTGTCAAAGGGCCCTTGGTCTACTGGTGAAGTTAAAGGTTCCCAAAGAGCCCACCAGAAATCAAGTCTTACTGAGTGCAAGACCCCAACATCTAAAAAGGGATGAGGCCAGGATTGTGCTACCCACATGACAAGAACGTCAAAGCTATAACAATTTCAGCTCCTGCAGAAAAACCAGCGAGAACTTTTTTCACACAATCTAATACTGTTTACTTTGACTTTCAATTTTTAAAACAAATTTATGAAGTTCCAATATCAGTAGTCTCACCAATAGATAAATTACATCGAATGCCCGCCAGATCATCGTGATCGTTATCCTTCGCCTTTTCACCAAGATCGTTTTTTAGATGCAGGGAAGAAAAGTGAGTGGACGATAATCACGTTTTGGGATAACGATGGCTTTTGGCTGCGTTTCTGGAGTAGATCAATTTTCAACGATTCACGTCTCTTCATTGCTTACTTTTTGACGTGTGGCTATTTTTAAATTATATTCAGTTCAATGGTCAAAAAAAGTATGGTTGTTGGTTGTTGGTTGTTGACATTTGGTAGTTTAATTGTTGAAAGGTGTGGCATTTCAGTATAATGTCGAGTTCTTGATCAAGATTTTATTCATGATCAGTGTAGATTATAAAACATTTAAACATAATGTTATAATTTAATATTTTTAAAAAATATTTTAATATTTTTAATGACAACAGCAAATTATTTAAATCATTAGATATATCAAATTTAAGCATTTAACATAATGGCTTGTTAAAAATAAAATAAAATTATAGACAGATGGAAATTAAAATAGAATTTATTAATTTAATTTAATAAAAGGTAATAAATAGTTATTGAAATAAAGATAAGTTTTCTAATCTTTACATTTGGTAAATTCATAAATCACATATTCAGATCTTTATGATCATAGCATGCGTATTTTTAGGTGTAAAGTTTGTTCAACAATATCTTATGTTTTTAAAGAGATTTTTCTACCTAGAAATGAGAACACAAGGGCTGATATTTCTTTTGTTAGCTTTGTAAGGAAATTTCAATTTGTGACCATTGTTAAGTAGCTTATCTACTTTGCAATAGCATAAGCATATAATAGCAAGTTCAATATTCAATGCTCTCATTCAAGCAGCAAGCAAATGATTATCTCTTGCTACTAATCACTTGCTACTATGAAAAAAAAGAAATCTATTCTTTATACATATGAAATTAATCGCTTAAAAGTCTTTCAAGAAAATTCTTGTAATTCAATTTCAGCACCAAAATAATAAAATGTTTGGTTAACTACGTGTGTAAAAATTAAAAGAGGCTATGGTGACCACTGGTCCATAATGGGACATGTAATAAATTTGGGTTTTAATAAACAATAATACATAGTGGTGACTGACAGATAATAATATGTCACACTTTCGAAATTTAAACAAAGAAATTATACTTAGAAACCACATTGGTCAATAACCAACAATCTAAACTTACCTCCAAACTTATCTTTGTCCATTGATCTGAATGCAACCTAAAAGTAGTGGCCAATCCCAAAGTAAACAAGGATGATAAAATCGATCATTGGAAATTCTCTCTGATTTGATCGATAACATTAACTAGTTTATTGATTACTGAAAATTCTTCGTGGTGAAAGAAAATCTTCTCCTACAGAATGAAAGACGGAGTTCAAGAAGAAGAATCAGGGTTGCAAGTGAGGAAAAGGCATAAATCTTGCCCCACCGACAGCAAGACCAGCAGCACGGCAGCCATGGCACCAGCGAGCTGCCATGGTTTTGAAAAATAAGCATTTACAAACTCACTCCACAGTTTCTTGTACTTTCTTCTTGTATATTTATGTAATCCTATTCTGACCTCATCAATTGGTTTACAACCCTGGAAATGAGAAATCCCTTTAGCCAAGTTGAAAAGAGCAGCCACTTCCTGGTTGCTTCCGAAGAAATTGTTAATTACCCCTGCCTTTCTGAGCACTGCAACATCCTCTTGGTTCTCAATCAGTTCATCCATAAGTAACATAAACTGAATCATTGGTTTTGTTCCATACCCTCCAACACCCACCTCCATTGCGCCAATGCCGGCCATGACTGGAGATAATACAGACGTTATCCTTAGTTGTGGGAAGTACAACACCGATGTTTTCTCATCAAACCTCATCCATTGAATGGCTGAAGAATATTCGAACAATCTTGTTGGATGTTGCCCGACTGCCCTTTCTATCTCTTCACAGAGCACTGGCTGAATCTTCACTCCTCCACGCACCAGTTCTGACGCTGTTGGAACCTTCAGATACGGTGTGTTGAATGGCATCTTATTTGCCGAGGAAGAGAAACGCCCAGAAATGGCTTTCATTGAATTAACCCATTTTCCATAGCATGTCTGCCTCTGATTTTGAGATGAATGCTGCAAGTCTAGCAGTTCATCATCGGTGTAGGAGCAATATTGATCGTTGCCCACCATGGAGCGGTAGACTACTTCCAGAATATGTTTCTTACAATACATTTTGTTAGAAACTCTAGCCTTCCACATAAAAATTTCATGTCTGAGTGCACTTGAAATCAACATATTCATTAAGTTTTCCACCTTTTGTTTCGCAGCCCCAGCAGAATCCATCTGGAATTTAAGAATATCCTTCAAAACCCAGAGAGGTATCTGATTTTCAAATAAAAGTATATCACTCATCAGTCTCTCTCTCATGGGATTCTGAAGATCGGCATCAAAGACTGGATCGTACTTCCACTTAAATGAACTCACTTCCTCATCATAAAAACTCTGGACATGCTCCAACTGAGATACTTGTGTAATTTCACACATATCTTGATTATTACTGCTAACTTTTATATAATTAACAAGAAATTCATAAACAAAACAGGCATCTCTGGTGACCATCCATGCTAATTCCATAGAAGTGAAAGGAATAAGTTCACCGTAAAACTTCCTTATCTTGTTGTCCTTGAGCAGAACGTGCTGTTCAACAATTGACTTGATAGAAACATTTGGATTTTTCCTCTGGATCCTCTTCTGCATCCTTCGAACTGCCTCAGATTTGGAATTCTCCATGCCTTGCAGCTCCTTCTTCCCATAATGAAAAGGGCCGATGGAAACAAGATGGGGAGTGTACAAAGCATGTTTGTAGTATGGCGGTAGCCTTGGCACTCGGAAGATCTGAGCAGAGGATACGTCTGGTATATCCTCTTCATTTATTGTCACATCACAACCCACTTGAATTACACAGCTGTTATCAATATCATTGCAGTTGTGAGCTATTACCATTCTTTTTCATTCAACTTTATCAAGTGATTGAGGGTCCTTTGCAGAGAGCATTACATAAATTACATATGTATGTGGAGATCTACTTGAAAATGTCGTCCACAAGTATTGTGATATCGCCAATTTTTCTTTCCAGACATTTCTTTTGTTGGCCAGATTATTTTCAGTCAAACTTTTTATTGAAACAATCACACTTCCCTTAATTGACCAGATATTTCAGGTCTGATGCTCTCTGTCAAAATGCTTTTTTTTTTTAATTGCTGGAATGAATGACAAAGAAATAGAGTTGGATACGTCTGAATGTTTCTAATAATGACAATTCATTACTCGCAATAATATTCCTCGAAAACGTGAGTTGGAAGAACTCTGTCTAAACTTCCCTTATAAAAACGTGAGTTGGAAGAATTCTGTCTAAAGCTTCCCTTAGAAATTTTTCGTATTGATGAAAAAGCCATTAAATAATAGAAACGGTTTCATAATTTAAAGTTTAAATATTAAGTCTTTTTTCATGTTTTATTTCTCGTCAAAGAAATATGGGTTGAATAATATGCGTTATGGTATTAGTTGCAAAACGTTTTATTATGATGAAAAAGTTTATAATAACAAAAAGTGATTAAATTCTAAAGTTATTTTATTTTCTAAATAATTATTTAGTGTTAAAATAATTTCTAATAAGTATAGTTTTTGATTTTTATATTTTTAATCTAATTTAAAAATATTAATTTCCTCGTTCTTTTTTTGTGAATTTGTAACTAGTATACTAATTTATTAATAGAAGGGACTATTCATCAAAAATATTATCATCAAATAATATATTATTAAATATTTTTTTATGTTGCATAGGCAAGAGTCTACAACACAATACTTAATTAAGAGCTTCTTATCCATAATTTTTAATTTTATAAACTACTATATAAGGAGGTTTGTGATTTTTAGTATTAGATCAATTTTTTTAATAAACTTCTTATAAGTATAATGATATAAATTATAATTGATGATAACAATGCATTTTTCAATGTAAGTGTTAGTTAATAACATTATATATCTAGAGAGAGAGAGAGAGAGAGAGAGAGAGAGAGAGAGAGAGAGAGAGAGAGAGAGAGAGAGAGAGAGAGAGAGAGAGATCATATAGAAAATATATTTGTTGTCATTTCCATTGTTGTCATGTCCATTATTACCATTAATGTTGTCTCGGCCTCCATTATCATTAACCCTATTGTTGTTGTTTCCATTGTTGGCATAACCTGGATTAATATTGATGCCCATCTATCTAGCCATTAGCTGCAACATCATATCTGTTTGCCTATTCTGCTCCTATTGCATCATATCCATTCGCCTATTTTGCTCCTATTGCATCATATTCTACTCCTATTGCATTCGTTGCCCCTCCTCTAATGTACCTAGTAACTTGAATATTACATTTTCTTGGTCGGAACTGGTATTTCTATCATCTCGATTACCCATGCTGCTATCTTGTTCGAAGAATGTCTCCTATGTGTCTGTATGACTAGATTGTATGTCCCTCTGCACAAACGAACTATCTCGTTCATTAAGCGAGTCCAAAATCCTACTTTGTCTTGCTCTCATATTGCAAAAATTATAAAGCCCTTATCGTATGCTCAAACATAAATGTTGAAGATCTCCACAAGATGGTAGGACTTTTGGCTCTGATACCACTATAATGGGCACCCAAGAATGCCCAAAAGCTGAACCAACTGCTGAAATTATATTAATTCTAAAAATGTTGCAATCAAGTACAAAGAGATGTATTCCAAAGGCCAAACCCTAAGGGAATGATGCCCAGAATGTTAGAACAGAGAATGAATATCCTCTATTGCCAAAAAAGGGAGTGTGATTCACACATCCAAGCTCTTATCAAATGTAAGTCATAATTATCCGATGATCAACAATAAAACTTTTAGCCCTATTTATCCTTTTCTTCATCCTTCTGGAAGGAACTAAAACATTAATTAATTGCAAGAGCTAGAAGCTTCCTCCTTCCAATAATTAATGCGTACCCTAGAAATTCTTCCCTGGCAATAATTAATTAAATCATGAGAGGCTTTGATCCTTCCAATAATTAATACATACCCTAGAAGCTATTAATACAAAGTCACCTTTTAATTTTAATTGAATGACTTCAATTTTTCTTATCCTCCACTTAGACTTTGGAGAACGTGAAGGCTAAAACATGGGAACATTACAGTGTGGTTGGAGAAATAGATGAGTTTCTTGAGGTAGGTGGTCTGGTGGAACCTATGTGTGAACTACTTAATTGTCTTAACCATTACAAGTGACTTAAACATGATCCTTGTATTTGGGAGTTACCATCATTAATTGTGACCTTACCTTGCCATTGTGCTAGTCTACTTGCATCATTTTCCTTCAATGTTGAATGCATTATGTTTTATATTTTAGCAATCACAACACAAAAATAAAAACTATAACCACATTGTTATAATTCATCTTAATTTTTCTTCTTTAATAATTAGAAAAATAACCATTTATGCATTTTCTTATTGGTTCATGTTAGTGAGAACATGCAATGCATAAATGAATTTTTTTTTTTTTTCATTTAATTTTAAATGGTAACAAAACAAATGGCATTGTTGACTCTAAAATTATATATACTAAACCTTCAACTTCATATTAATGAGTTTTGTCTACTTTAGAATGTGGTTATAGTTTTTATTTTTGTGTTGTGATTGCTAAAATAAAAAACATAATGCATTCAACATTGAAGGAAAATGATGCAAGTAGACTAGCACAATGGCAAGGTAAGGTCACAATTAATGATGGTAACTCCCAAATACAAGGATCATGTTTAAGTCGCTTGTAATGGTTAAGACAATTAAGTAGTTCACACATAGGTTCCACCAGACCACCTACCTCAAGAAACTCATCTATTTCTCCAACCACACTGTAATGTTCCCATGTTTCAGCCTTCACGTTCTCCAAAGTCTAAGTGGAGGATAAGAAAAATTGAAGTCATTCAATTAAAATTAAAAGGTGACTTTGTATTAATAGCTTCTAGGGTATGTATTAATTATTGGAAGGACGAAAGCCTCTCATGATTTAATTAATTATTGCCAGGGAAGAATTTCTAGGGTACGCATTAATTATTGGAAGGAGGAAGCTTCTAGCTCTTGCAATTTATTTAATGAGTTTTGTTGACTTTAGAAGATCATTTCAATTTATTTTTTCCTTGTGTTACGTGTGCTTGAATTTATTCTAATTTGGACTTCTTTGATAATACTTTCAAAGATGTATTTAAGTGAGTTCTAAGAAAAGACAAAACTCATTAATATGAAGTTGAAGGTTTAGTATATATAATTTTAGAGTCAACAATGTCATTTGTTTTGTTACCATTTAAAATTAAATGAAAAAAAAAAAAAATTCATTTATGCATTGCATGTTCTCACTAACATGAACCAATAAGAAAATGCATAAATGGTTATTTTTCTAATTATTAAAGAAGAAAAATTAAGATGAATTATAACAATGTGGTTATAGTTTTTATTTTTGTGTTGTGATTGCTAAAATATAAAACATAATGCATTCAACATTGAAGGAAAATGATGCAAATAGACTAGCACAATGGCAAGGTAAGGTCACAATTAATGATGGTAACTCCCAAATACAAGGATCATGTTTAAGTCGCTTGTAATGGTTAAGACAATTAAGTAGTTCACACATAGGTTCCACCAGACCACCTACCTCAAGAAACTCATCTATTTCTCCAACCACACTGTAATGTTCCCATGTTTTAGCCTTCATGTTCTCCAAAGTCTAAGTGGAGGATAAGAAAAATTGAAGTCATTCAATTAAAATTAAAAGGTGACTTTGTATTAATAGCTTCTAGGGTATGTATTAATTATTGGAAGGACGAAAGCCTCTCATGATTTAATTAATTATTGCCAGGGAAGAATTTCTAGGGTATGCATTAATTATTGGAAGGAGGAAGCTTCTAGCTCTTGCAATTTATTTAATGAGTTTTGTTGACTTTAGAAGATCATTTCAATTTATTTTTTCCTTGTGTTACGTGTGCTTGAATTTATTTCTAATTTGGACTTCTTTGATAATACTTTCAAAGATGTATTTGAGTTCTAAGAAAAGACAAAACTCATTAATATGAAGTTGAAGGTTTAGTATATATAATTTCAGAGTCAACAATGTCATTTGTTTTGTTACCATTTAAAATTAAATGAAATAAAAAAAAAAAATCATTTATGCATTGCATGTTCTCACTAACATGAACCAATAAGAAAATGCATAAATGGTTATTTTTCTAATTATTAAAGAAGAAAAATTAAGATGAATTATAACAATGTGGTTATAGTTTTTATTTTTGTGTTGTGATTGCTAAAATATAAAACATAATGCATTCAACATTGAAGGAAAATGATGCAAATAGACTAGCACAATGGCAAGGTAAGGTCACAATTAATGATGGTAACTCCCAAATACAAGGATCATGTTTAAGTCACTTGTAATGGTTAAGACAATTAAGTAGTTCGCACATAGGTTCCACCAGACCACCTACCTCAAGAAACTCATCTATTTCTCCAACCACACTGTAATGTTCCCATGTTTTAGCCTTCACGTTCTCCAAAGTCTAAGTGGAGGATAAGAAAAATTGAAGTCATTCAATTAAAATTAAAAGGTGACTTTGTATTAATAGCTTCTAGGGTATGTATTAATTATTGGAAGGACGAAAGCCTCTCATGATTTAATTAATTATTGCTAGGGAAGAATTTCTAGGGTATGCATTAATTATTGGAAGGAGGAAGCTTCTAGCTCTTGCAATTAATTAATGTTTTAGTTCCTTCCAGAAGGATGAAGAAAAGGATAAATAGGGCTAAAAGTTTTATTGTTGATCATCGGATAATTATGACTTGCATTTGATAAGAGCTTGGATGTGTGAATCACACTCCCTTTTTTGGCAATAGAGGATATTCATTCTCTGTTCTAACATTCTGGGCATCATTCCCTTAGGGTTTGGCCTTTGGAATACATCTCTTTGTACTTGATTGCAACATTTTTAGAATTAATATAATTTCAGCAGTTGGTTCAGCTTTTGGGCATTCTTGGGTGCCCATTATAGTGGTATCAGAGCCAAAAGTCCTGCCATCTTGTGGAGATCTTCAACATTTATGTTTGAGCATACGATAAGGGCTTTATAATTTTTGCAATATGAGAGCAAGACAAAGTAGGATTTTGGACTCGCTTAATGAACGAGATAGTTTGTTTGTGTAGAGGGACATACAATCTAGTCATACAGACACATAGGAGACATTCTTCAAACAAGATAGCAGCATGGGTAATCAAGATGATAGAAATACCAGTTCCGACCAAGAAAATGTAATATTCAAGTTACTAGGTACATTAGAGGAGGGGCAACGAATGCAATAGGGGCAGAATATGATGCAATAGGAGCAAAATAGGCGAATGGATATGATGCAATAAGAGCAGAATAGGCAAACAGATATGATGTTGCAGCTAATGGCTAGATAGATGGGCATCAATATTAATCTAGGTTATGCCAACAATGGAAACAACAACAATAGGGGTAATGATAATGGAGGCCGAGACAACATTAATGGTAATAATGGACATGACAACAATGGAAATGAGGCTGATAACTTTAGACATGTTGCATGGAAAACTCAAACAACCAACTCAAGACCTCTTCTACCCACCTTTCCACCCAGAGAACTAGTTCAACCGATTAATGAACCACTGCTTGTTGAGTTACAAGATCAGTTTAGAAGGGATTGGGAGGCCAGTGGGCCGGAGTTTCAGGTGGATATCTCTCTCAGAGATTACTTGGACTTGAGGATGAGACACATGCCCAGATCAGGAGGACGAAGTCAAAACTTTGAGTTGAGAAAGAAAGTGGGGAAACTTTCTTTACCTTATTATGATGCTCCAGGGAAGATGACTGCACAAGCTTGGGTGCAGAAGATGGATACATACTTGCAGTTGAATCTTATGCCTGAAGAGGAAGCTATAAAGTATGTAGCTATTCACTTGGATGGACCAGCACATGAGTGGTGGCACCATAGCATGGTAACCTTGGGACATAATCAGATCACATCTTATGAGGAGTTCACTGAGAAGCTCATAGAGAAATTTGATACTAGGGATCTGGAATTACAATTTAAGGAGCTAGCACAACTCAAGCAGTGGGGATCAGTTGAAACATATATCAGTGAGTTTCAGAGGTTAGCTTTGTTGGTCACAGATATTTCAGAGAGGAGGTTAGTAGTGTTTTTTATGGATGGACTCTCAGAACCCTTGCAAGGTTGGGTCAAGGGACATGACCCAAGTACATTGTAGGAGGCCATTAAAAAGGCTCATGACTTAGCACCTTCTTCATTTAGGGGCAAATTTCAGCACAAAGATTCTTATATGAAAAAGGACAAGGAGAAGGACAAAAAACCTTTTCACAAGGATGCTCAACCCAAAAGAGATAAGTTGGATAGTGACACCTTGAATGATTTAAGAAAGAAAAAGTTATGTTTTCATTGTAGAGAGCCTTGGGATTTATCTCATAAGTGTCCTCTCAAGGCTAAGGCAAATCAAATGGAGTATTTCTCAGTAGAAGAGTTACAGTTAGAGAGATAGGATCAACACTCAAATTCAGATGAGGATAGCACTATAGAGGAGAGCAGCATTCCCGAGGATGAGAAGTCATTAGCACGATTAATGGGGGCTCAAAAGGAAATCACATTCAAGGTCAGAGGTACTATCCAAGGGCAAAAAGTGATCTCACTCATTGACACTAGGGCTACACATAATTTTATAGATGCACAATTTGTAGCCAAGAGAGGTCTACAGACTGAGGAGCATGCCGGATTTAGAGTTATGGTAGCTAATGGTGACAAACTATTATGCACTCAGAAGATATCTAATCTTCACATCAAGTTTGGAGATGGCTATGAGTTAGAAGATGAGTTCTATGTGGTAGACATGGGAGACTATGATATCATCCTTGGAATGGTATGGATGGCCTCGCTAGTAGAGTTCATACTTAACCTAGAAAAATTGGAGATGAAGTTTCAGTATAAGGGAAGAACTATTGTACTTAGAGGACTTTTAGATGGGAGTTGTAGAGCAGTTTCCCTGAGGAGAATGCAAAATTTTTTTTTGGCATAGTAACATAGAGTTGGCAACAAAATGCTTCACTATGCCAACTTCACAAGAGCCACAGGTGAAGAGTCATCCACCAGAGTTTCAGGAGATACTTGACAAGAACACCAAGGTATTTGGCAAGATTCTGCATGGGGTTCCTCCTAACAGAGGGATAGAACATGTTATTGAGCTTGAAGAGGGAGCCAAACTAGTCATAATTACTCCCTATCGTCATCCAAAGAAACATAAGGATGAGATAGAGAAGGAAATTAAGGAGTTGTTGGAAATAGGGCATATCAGGCCTAGTAAGAGTCCCTTTGCTTCAACAGTAGTGTTGGTAAAGAAGAAGGAATGGACAATGCGCATGTGCATTTATTAGAGGGCATTAAACATGAAGACCATTAAGAAAAAAATCCCATCCCATGAATAGATGAGCTAATTGATGAGTTACACGGTGCATGCTTTTTTACAAAGGTTGATCTATGGTTAGGGTATCATCAGATCGGGATGAAGGAGGAGGACCTTGAGAAGACAGCTTTTTGATGTCACTATGGCCACTTTGAGTTTTTGGTTATGCCATTTGGGCTAACCAATGCCCCTGCTACATTCCAGAGTTGCATGAATCAGGTATTTAGGGAGCATCTTAGGAGATTTGTTTTGATTTTATTTGATGACATTTTAGTTTTTAGTAAGACTTGGGAGGAGCATTTACAACATCTTGAGATGGTGTTGTCTACTTTGGAAAAAGAATCATTGTATGCCAAGGAATCTAAGTGCAAGTTTGGGATGACTAAGCTACTATATCTTGGACATATTATCAGTGCAAAGGGAGTTCGGGTAGATCTTGGAAAGATTAGGGCTATTGTTGGTTGGCCTACTCCAACAAATCTTACACAGCATAAGGGATTCCTTGGTCTTTGTGGATTTTATAGGAGATTTGTTAAAAGATTTTCGCATCTCACTACACCCTTGACAGACCTTACCATGAAAGGGGCCTTCACATGGACAGAGGCAGCTCAGAGAAGCTTTGATCATTTCAAGAAGGTGATGTCATCATGTCAAGTACTAGCTCTACCAAATTTCACAAAGCCATTTGAGCTTCATTGTGATGCATCAGGAGATGGGATCGGAGCGGTCTTGATGTAGGAGAAGCATCCCATTGTTTTTGAGAGCAGGAAGCTCTATGGAGTGGAGAAAAGATATTCCATATATGATCGGGAGATGTTGGCTATAATGCATGCATTGGCCAAGTTTAGGTCCTACCTAGTTGGGGGAAATTTTTTTATCAAAATTGATCACAACAGCATCAAATAATTCATGAACCAACATGATTTGAATGATAGACAACAGAAGTGGATCACGAAGTTATAGGCTTATGACTTTGACATTGAGTTTGTCAAAGGTAAGAAGAATGTGGTTGCAGATGCCTTATCCAGGAGGCCTCATATTTGTGCTCTAGCTGAGATTACAGGAGTTTGGAGAAATAAGATCACAAAAGAATATGCGAGGGACACTTGGGCTTCTGGAGTAATTGCAGGCACCATACATGATGATCACTATGTGGTGATGGATGGGTTGATAAAGTTTCAGGGCAGGATATATTTGATTCCTTCATCACAGTTCAAGGAAGTAATACTGAAGGCATTTCATGATGCATCTACAGCTGGACATCTAGGGGTCTTTAAGACCTACAGGCAGATCTGTGAACGGTTCACATGGAAAGGACTCAAGGATGATGTTCAAAAGTATGTCACAGAGTGTACAATTTGCTAGCAGAATAAGGGAGAGCACACATATCCTACAAGGTTGTTACAAACTTTGCCCATTCCAAATAAGAAATGGGAAAGTATTTCCATGGACTTCATCACCGAGTTACCACAAGTACAAGGGAAATATTGCATCTATGTGATAGTTGACCGATTGACGAAGTTTGCTCACTTCTTTGCTATTCCATCCACTTCTATAGCAACATATGTGGTTGATATTTTCTTTAGAGAGATATTCATATTGCATGGGGTACCTACTTTCATTGTTAGTGATAGGGATAGTAAATTCATGAGCACTTTTTGGCAAGAGTTGTTTAGGTTGTGTGGTACTAAACTTACACTTAGCACTAGTTATCATCCACAGACAGATGGACAGATAGAGATTGTGAATAAATGGGTGGAAGGATATTTGAGGAACTATGTGACTACATAGCAGAGGGCTTGGGTCAAATGGTTACATATAGGAGAGTATTGTTATAACACCACTTATCATATGTCCATTAAGATGACTCCATTCATGGCACTATATGGTTATGAAGCACCTACTTTCATGGATTTGGTTTTGGGAGATATTGGAGTGCCCAAAGAAAAAAAATTCTTGCAGGATAGTCAGGATATTTTGAGGGTGCTAAAAGAGAATATATAGCAAGCCCAAAATCAGCAAAAATTGTATGCTAACTAGCACCGAATAGAGCGTAGTTTTTAAGTTGGGGATATGGTTTACTTGAGGCTACAACCATATAGATAGTCATCACTCAAGAAAAGTGGAGTAGAGAAGTTGAAGCCTAGGTTTTATGGCCCCTACAAAAGTGATCCGCAAGATGGGTGAGGTTGCTTATGAGATAGAGCTTCCAAATAATAGTCAGATGCATATTGTGTTTCATGTGTTGAGGCTTAAGAAAGCCATCAGACATAGATTTGTGCCTTCAGTAGAATTGCGACCATTAGATGAGGAGGGAAAGCTTGTATTAATTCCTGAGGCTATTCTGGATACTAGGGAAAGGACTCTACAAAAAGCAGGTTGATTAAAGAATATTTAGTCAAATGGGAATATCTACCAAAGGAAGATGCTACTTGGGAGAGTGAGCAAGTGCTACAGCAAACAGGACTAAGATTGCTTGAGGGCAAGCAATTTCAAGGAGGTTGGACCTGCAATGTTCCCATGTTTTAGCCTTCACATTCTCCAAAGTCTAAGTGGAGGATAAGAAAAATTAAAGTCATTCAATTAAAATTAAAAGGTGAATTTGTATTAATAGCTTCTAGGGTATGTATTAATTATTGGAAGGATGAAAGCCTCTCATGATTTAATTAATTATTGCTAGGGAGGAATTTCTAGGGTATGCATTAATTACTAGAAGGAGGAAGCTTCTAGATCTTGCAATTAATTAATGTTTTAGTTCCTTCCAGAAGGATGAAGAAAAGGATAAATAGGGCTGAAATTTTTATTGCTAATCATTGGATGATTATGACTTGAATTTGATAAGAGCTTGGATGTGTGAATCACACTCCCTTTTTTTAGCAATAGAGGACGTTCATTCTTTGTTGTAATATTCTAGACGTCATTCCCTTAGGGTTTGGCCTTTGGAATACATCTCTTTGTACTTGATTGTAGTATTTTTAGAATTAATATAATTTCAGCAGTTGGTTCAGCTTTTGGGCATTCCTGGGTTCCCATTAGACACACTCAAAGTTTCACCAATCTCTCTAATGACCCTTTACTTGCCAAGGCAACCTCAAATGAGTCATAGGATTTTTCGACACCAACTTCCCTAGGGCATCCCATATTCCTCAAACATCTTATACAATGTTGTATCAACCAATTATTTGGTTTCAAGGAACATGACAAAGACACAAAAATAAGATGTAAAACTAGACTAAAGTAGAGCTAAAACAATTAGGTCTCCATATCATGTTTTTGGTCAATAGCTCAAAATTTTTCCAAAACACCTCTAGAACAAATTAGACATTCAAATACCCATTTCATAGTACTATAGGATTCCAAAGTTTCAAGTCTCCAAATGAGTTAGAGGCCATTGAACTCCAAAGCTCTAGTTTAATGAACTTAGGCCTACAAATTAGGATTTAAGTTGTTTCACAGGCCTTTAGACATTACCCACATGTTGAATCTTAGAGTTTTTGATATGAACACTCCCAATAAGTTCCAAAGAAGCTATCACAACAAGCTACCACCATTCCCAATATTCTTCTACATTTTATTAACAAATTGAAGCTAGTCACATTTATAAATGCCTAAGCCTAAATGACAGAGCTCAATATGACTTTGGTGGAAAGAAAACTTTATGAATGCAAGAACAAATTATATGAGGATTCCATAAATCAACCATAAAAAATGCAAGGTGACACAATTACAATTATTAATATATCTAACATCATCTCATTAAGGACTATATCTTGGATAGACAACCACATAAATGCACTAGCCTTGAGGAGGTGCATGACACTTAAGAGTAATATAGAGGGCTACAAGTCAACATGATTCATCACCATGCTAGACACAATCGAATTTGACTATATACTACCCAAAATGTGACTTGGACCAAATGAGTTCATTTTCTCAATGTGTGAAAATAACCATTCTCTTATTTAATTCTAAATCTAAGGTAGAACTAAGGACATTAGGAAAATATAAGATGGGCATAACCTTCCACTTGGAAGAAAGATAAGAGGATGTATCACTAATGAAGTACTAAAAAAAATTATTACCTCATACATCCTTCAAGAGAGGCTCTAGGAGACCAATTCCAAATTTTAGATAGAGGAGCTAATCCATTGCAAGGGCCATCCCAAAAGTGAGATTTCAAGCCATCATGAATGATGTAGCAGTGGAAAGTATTTCCCTCGTAGGGGAATCTAAATACATAGAATACACAAGCCTAAACCATTTAGAACTTGGATTATGATAACATTTATAGTATAATTTAACACCCAATTAAGCTCTGGTTGGAAGGGTCATTTCATGAATCTAAGGCCCACTACAATCTTTAGGATGAAAGACCCTATACCAAGCCAAAATAAACAACATTTTCTTTTGTTTAACATTGTCAGCCCACACAAACTTCTTGAATATATATTGTAGCTTTCAAACTAGTTTCCTTGGCATATCTAGAACTGATGTAAGATAGAGGATCACATTGAGAATTAATTCAATCACCATAATTTTAGTAGAGAGGGTTAGCCAAATTTATGTTTCTACAATAGGATCTCATTAGAGACAATTAATATAACCTTCTCCTAAAAATTATGTTGATAAGATCCACTAGAGAAAAAATACTTGAATATTTATAGGTGAAGGAGCCCAAAGAAAAAATCCCAAATGTGGATCAACCGACATTGAACTAGAGTAACAATATTTACAAAGAACATTTTAATTTTTTTTGGATTTAGCAACTATTACAAAGTTATAGAATAATCAACTATAATTTATTTTATGGCTTGAGATCCATTGATTTTATATTCCCAAATAATAAGGTATCATTTGCAAATAGGTTATGAGTGTATGTTTCTTCCAAGATACTAAATATAATCCTCTTCTAGAGAGAGAACATAACAACTAAGGCCTTCCACCACAATAATAAAGAGGGAGGAGGAGAGTTGATCTTCTTACCTAATTCCTCAAGAGGAAGGGGCAAAAGAATCCTTAAGGAACCACAAATTATCATAGAGATCTTAGAAGTAGAAATACATGCTTATGTTCACTTGACCCATCTAGTATGTAAACAAATATTTTGCAATAGAAAAAGAAGGAACTTCTAGTTGACTTGATCATAATCCTTGACTTTTTTGATTTCGAGAATAATGGAAGATTTTTTTCAGTGATCTAGAGTGTATGATTCCATGGGAAAGGAAGATACCCTTAGGAAATTTGTGGCCTAGGACAAATCTCCCTTGTTCGTTAGATATTATTTTAGGAGTAGCTTAGCAAGCCTTAAAAGAATGGACCTGATAAAGATTTTGTATAATGAATTAAATATCAAAATTGGACAAAAAATTAAAAAGGTCATGGGATTGTCCACCTTAAGAATGTGTCTGGTTTCCAAGCATTATTTAGTTCCCTTAACATAGTTGTATTCCTCTTCACCACATCAAGTGCATGTAAAATATCAAGGCCAATAAAATCCCACCATTTTGTTTAAAGAGCATAAAAAATTTGCTTGGGCTTGGGGCATCCTCCAAAGCTATAAAGAAGACAACAATTTTCAACTTTTGATTACTAAAGGGAGACATTAACTTTAAGTTTTCTAAGAAAAATGATGGTATTGAGTTCAAAGTAGAATATTTTGCATCAATTGGTTCTTTAGTAAGGATTTTTCTAAAGAAGAATACTTCTCTTATGGAAATATACTCTTCATCTTCAAGTAAACTAGAAGTATTTACAATATTAACAATTTTGATAAGTCCCTTGCTCCCCTACCTCAGTATGGATCACTTCCCAGGGCTAGGAAGATTGTCTAAATGAACATAGACATGAAATTTGTGATGCTTGGTATAGCTAGAGAAGAAAATGATCTCATGGTTAAGGAAGTGGAGCATGGCAAGGTTGATCTATGTTAACTTATTGATCCATCAATGTTGATTCTAAGTGATTTCAACAAAGAGACAAAAATGGATATTCTCAACAATGCCCACAACATAATGCTTGATAACTTCAAATCCATCAAATGGTTGGTCCATGAGATCAATTATTTTAAGGATAGGGTGGTGGCCTTGGAAGTTAGAGTTAATTCTCAAAAGAACACTATTTCCGACAATGAGATCCTTGGTATGGGATCCTTAATTAATATGGCGGCTGACTAGAGGTTAAAGTCTTGGAGTTGGACAAAAACGTAAACAACATAGAGGACTCCCTAAAAGGTATTGCTAGCCAGAGGTACACTATTCTTAAGGTGACCAATGAGCACATTAATATTATCTTAAGTAAGTTGGAGAATTCTCCTATTGAGAAGACCGCCATTAAAGTTGCTAAGGATCAATGTGCCACTATTGATAGTAAAGATGGGCCAGAGAAGAGGACTACGTCTAACACTAGAAAGATGATGCCCGTTGGTTCTACTGAGATTATACAACACAAAGATGTTATGGGAAAGATAAACCAGCTAGAAACTTAGGGTGCAGGGCTCCTTGAGAATATGGGCTAGTGCCATCTTTGATCTCTTTGGTGCTATTCATTTATTAGGTTTCTTTTTGTTTTATGATTTCCATTTGTTGTTGTCTTTTGTCTTTTTGTAGCTCTTATTTTTTTGGTGGCTCTTCCTATCTCATTTTTTTTGCTAGTTTTTATGGGTTTAATGATTAAATCTTTCTAATGCTATTTATAGGGTTTCAGGGGCCATTCAAAACCTTTTTTCTTAGTAAAAAAAAAATTTGTTTCTTAATCTACTCATCTTAGTAGAGACATGGAAGAATTTTGTATTTCTTTTACCATCACTAAGACAAAGTTCTAATAATGTCAATTTATAGTACATTTCTTCCCTTAAGAGGACTTCCTCAAAGGATTATTTAGGATTCTTTTCCATAGAGAAGAATTGTCCAATTTTGATAAAAGTCTTTTTTTTTAGAGAAAAATATTTCTAAAATGATGATTATTTTATTCTTTAATCTTTTTCTTTATGTAGTGTAAAATTTTGATAATATGATATAATTGAGAGCCCCCCATATATAAAGATTCAACTCACTAAAATTTGACCCAAGGGTTAAAGAAAAGCACATCATAAATCCGCCTCCATAAAACATTTAAATAAAATTAAATTATGCTTCTTAATATAAACTTCTATCTACCTTTGTATCAAATTATATATATATATATATATATATATATATATATATATATATATATATATATATATATTTAAAATAAATATACTATAATACTTACTATTTAAAATAAAATAATATAACTTAAATTCACTTGTGAATTGAAACCATTTACAAACAAAAATAAAATAGAACAACAACCAACTTACCAAACATTAGAATTTCCCATTCTTTAATTCTTCGGTGTAATGACTTTCTGATTCTTCTTTGGCATGTTTATGAATTGAAAAATATAAGATTTCTTCACCATGCAATAGCTTTCCTTTTGCAATCCATTTTTAAAGGTTGTGATCAATTTATCTTCCTGACAAGGCATATTAGCCTTTAGGAGACTAATTGATGCAAGAACGTCCTAGGAAATGCAACATTCCCATATGTAGGGGCCTTGGGTTCAGATTATGGAGTTATGGTTTGTGTGGTTAGGATTGTGTTCAAAAAATATTAGGAAATATTTTCCTAAGTGCACATAGAGTATGAAGTAATCATCTTGGAGCTAGAGCCATTTTTGTGACTATTGGTCACGTGTTCCAAATTTACTAGGAGACTTTGGAGATTATATTTCTAGGATTCAATCTAAGAAAGTTGGTATGTGTTCTCTTAGATTTGGATCATTAGATGGTACATGGACTTATGTCTAAGTGCACTTATTCTTATGCGGTATTTATATTTTGTTGTGCATTTTAAACTTGGGGCTTATCCCAAGTATTTAATTATTTCTTGTATTTAATGTTTGTAGCCAAGCTGACTTGTGGCTTGAGGGTATATTTAATGTGAGCATTTATTTAAAATCTATTATGATACGTTGACTTGTGGCTTGGTTTACTATAAGTAGAGGGTCTTGTAGAATCTAGAATCATTATTCATTCAACATGGAGTAGTTGAGAGGAATGGAGTTGAGAAGAGCTAGTAGCTATGGCTTGCGAAACAAGGAGATTACTTGGTGGCTTGTGAGCACAAGTCTATTATGTTATAGATTTGACTACCTAGGCTTTTGGGAGTTGGATCTTGCAAGGTCTTGCATAATTACTATTGTAATTGCATATGTATTTGGTCATAACCTGGAAGCCCTTACATCCAGGCATGGATGTAAATTTTATGATTCTATTATTAGAATTGATATTGTTGTGGATCTAAATATTTGTGTTATTATTTATATTGCACTATGTGGTTAATTGCTAGGGATTAGGGCATCTCCTTTAGGGATTTTTCTATCTTGTATTGCATTAGGTGGTATCAGAGCCAAAGTTGGATCTAGTTGATCTATTTCTTTGTGTTTGCAAAGATCTTGGAAGATGCCTTCAAGAAGATTGGACCCTAGGGCTATTGATGAGCTCTGTGATGCCATAGAGACCATGATTTTAGAGAAGTTTAGATCAAATTTTATATTTGAGATGGAGTTGATGAAGAATGTGATCATGAGTCTTGAGAGCTATTGCTGGTGTACCTAGGAATGTGGGTATTGAAGATGGTTATAAAGAAGCTATTGAAGACTTTGAAGTTGCTATATCTAGTGGTAAAGACTAGAGAGACCTATGGAGAAACGGTTGGTCACTTAGGTAGATTTGGATCTTAGTATAAGCTAAAGCACAAGATGAATGTTTCTAATTTCTCAAACACTTTGAATCATAAAGAACTAATTGATTAGATTGGTGAATTGGAAGACTACTTTTTGTTAGAGGAATTTGGAGATCTTCTCAGAGTGAGGCTGGCATAGACTAAATTGAAAGGACATGTTACTTTATTGTTAAAAGAATTGTAAAGAGATAGAAAAGAGGAAGGTAAAATGAAGATCACTAGATGGAGATTGATGGTTACAAAATTGAAGGCTAAGTTCATTCTTGTTGATTATGAACTTTATTTGTTTAAGTGATTATAGAATCTGAAGCAAAGGGATATGACTGTGAAGGATTATACTGATTTCTACAAATTAACTATTTGGTCTACACATAGAGAGTTGTATAAAGAAAATGTGGCTAGATATATTAATGGCTTGAGATTCAATATTTAGGATGACATTGGTATGCTAAATATTGCTTTTCTTGAGGATGCTTATCAGTATGCTTTGAGGGAAAAAGAGAAGTTGAAGAGAAGACATCAAGATAATTCCCAAGGGAAAGAAAAGTAGGAAAAATTTGAGTAGAATAAAGAGGTTATTGAAGAGAAACCAAAACCTATTGAACATAGGAAGAGAATAGATAGAGGCACATTTCAAGGTAATTGCTATAGATGCGGTGAATGAGGTTGATCACTTGCTAAATGAACTTGAGGTAGATGGGGATAACTTCTTGATTCATAGAGTGTTTCTTGGAAAGAAGGTGTAGGAACCCTGTCAAAGGAGGAATTTGTTCATGACTCATTGCAAGTTTGGAGGTAAATGCTTGAATGCAATTGTGAATGGTGATAGTATTGAGAACCTAATTGCCGAGGAGATGGTTCAGATACTTGGTTTGAAGAGAGTAAGACATCCTATACTTATAGGATTGGTTGGTTACAAGATCATCATGCTTTTGGAAGTGCAAGAGAAATGCCTTGTTAATTTTTTGATTGGATAGTATGTTTATGAGGTGTTGTGTGATATTGTGAACATGAGTAGTTGTAACATATTACTTGATAGACCTTGGTACTATGATTGTAGGGCTATGCAAGATTGTGTCAAGAATGTGTTTACTATTGAGAAGGGTAGCAGGAAGCATTTCTCAATTCCTTTGTAGGATGGAGAACTTTGTAGAAAGAGCTCGAGTTTTTCTAGCCAAGGTGAATTGAGGGATTTTGAAAGTGTTAGAGATTAGCATGGAAAGATGATCCATTACACACCAAAGATAGTTGTAGAAATGAAGTTATAGAAGTGGGACAAAGGGAAGAGTGTACAAGTTGGTTTGGTGAAGGACATGTAGGTGAAGAATGTAAGAAAACTTGCAACAAAAATATAACCATTTCTACATAACCCATAATAGATCTTAAATAAATATGCAATTGAAATCAACATGCAAGCTAATAGATAACATGCCCAAAAAAATGTGACACAAGATATACCCTGAGAAACACTCATTGAGGGAAAAACCTAGCCTCCAAAAGAATCCATCACCATGTATTATTCAACAAAAATACCATTTCAATACAATCATGGAAGCCTTCAAAGCCATAGCCACTACCAGTAAATCCATGTGAACAAGCATGAATTTGAAGAAAGGTAGAAATGAAGTTGTAAAAGTGGAACAAAGGAAAAGGTGTACAAGTTAGTGTGGTGGAGGACATGTATGTGAAGAGTATAAGGAAAGTTGAAACAAAAAATCTAACCATTTCCACATAACCCATAATAGATATGAAGTAAATATGCAATTGAAATCCACATGCAAGAGAATAGATAACATACATTAAAAAACTATGAAACAAGTTATACCCTAGGAAACTCTCATTGAGGGAATAACCTAGCCTCCAAAAGCATCCATCACCATGTATTATTCAACAAAAATATCGCTGCAATACAACCACGGAAGCCTTCAAAGCCATAGTTACTACCAACCAATCCATGTGAACAAGTATGAATCCGCACATCCCATGCGATGCTTCTAGCCTTCACAAATGCTTCCTTGGCTAATATTTCAAGTCTTGTCTTGCTTGACTTTTCTTTTTGCATTTTGTCCTTCTCTTATGTCTACAACTACCCTTGTGGCTACTTATATAGTAGCATGTATCAAAAAACCACCAAGTGGTATTACATAAACCATGTGCTACCTAACCCACTGACCCCACATTTAATATTGAACATTTAATTATTTTCTCCAATATTAAATAATTACATCAAATATTATCATAATATTACAATAGAACTCGTCAAGTATATCCCATGAGAATCTTTTCCTGTTGCACGTCCATCTAGGTGCTCTTAGGTGCAACATTACATAATAAAATAAAATAATTTACACTATAACAATATTATGTAATGTGTGCAACACACATAATCTCAAAAATATCTCACTTGTTGTATACATTACATAGGATCAATCCGTAACCAAATAATGAACAAGGGGACTTTCCCTCCTAGGACATCCACCATCATGGATCAAACTACACCAAGTGCTCCATCCCAGTACTTGAAACAAAACCATAGTATCCAACATCTCAAACATGAATGGAGCCACCTCCTATTATGCCACTACCACTACACATACATAGAAGCCATCCAAATGGAAAGTGACCCAACCTGTCACATTAGAAGACCATAAAATCCAATACCAACTAAAATGCCAAGCACAAACACTTGATTCAAAGGTAATCACATGTATTTGTAGTTTTCAAAATATTGATAATCAAAATAACATCAATAATAAGTTCCAATCCATCCAACTATCCATACCTCCAAAGGTACACCTAGTGAATCTCACATAATCATTAACATATCCAATTTGTAAAGATACCCCTTAGAAAAATGTGGAAGAGATTACTGAGTCTGATAACTTAGATAATAATGAAGATAAAAATGTGGATGAGGAGGAGAACACAGATGTGGGAGATTTTAGTTCTAATTTGGAAGGTTACCTTGGTAGTAAGGAAGAATATGGTGAGGAAGAGATGGATGAAAACAATGATAAAAATATTGGGTTAGGTAATGTAGGTGAAGAGGATATCAATCAGAGCGAACAATCCATAGGAGTAAGGGATGAAAAAGAAGTATTGGAGAAGGAAAAGGAGGAACTCTCTAATAAGGATGTTGAAAATGTCAAGGAAAACACAAGGAAAGAGAAGAATGAGTCAATGGGTGAGGAAGTTATGGGGAACAAGAAGGTGAAATCTACTAGTAGAGATTCTAGGTTTTCTTTTCTACATAATGCAAAGCTCAAGGTAGACTCTTCCCTCCAAGCCAACTCTTGGGTGTATAACAAATTAATGAACTTGAAAAGAAAAGTTACTACAATGGAGCAGAACCAGGAAATTGATCATCCAAAGACCATCCAGATGGAAATTCAAGTTGGTAATATACTAGACAAACTAAGGGAATATGAAAACAAGCTTTGGTTATTGATCAAATAAAGTGGTAATAAGATGGAGCAGGTTACTTCTAGCATTTGTGCAGCTGCTGCCAACTTAGGGAAGAGAACTAATGAAGAAATCATATCCCCGGGTGGTCTAAGTAAACAAAGCAACATAACTCTAGGAAAAACGTTGCTAAGGGAACTATGGGATCTATAGTTAACACCAACCAAAGTACTATAGAGGCTAGAAAAGAGGTGGTCCAAATGATCAAAGAATTGTAGTAGCAACTTTTTTGTGCTTCTAGTTTTAGGTCAATGTTCTAGGTTTTTAATCTAGTTTTGTTGTTTAAAAACTAGGTTCCAGGTCCTTGTAAAACTTGGTCTCATTTTTTATTTTTTATCTCATGGTTTTAGGTCCTTGTAAAAATTGATTTTGAATCTTTTATAAACTATAGGTTTTAGGTCCTTGTAAAACCTGGTGGAGCTTAATTGTTTATCTTTTGTTTTCTTGTTAAGGGTTTTGGGTCTCCTTCAAAACCTATTTTACCTTAATCTAAAACATATCTAATTTGTAACCCACAATCACAAGAGTCAAGAGAAATAATTGCTACATATATACCAAGAAGCTCCCACTACAAAAGATAATGTCAAATCTCTAACCAATCCACTCACAACATCTCAAAGAAGTGAATCCACGTAGTATATAGGACATATAAACCAATAACCTACAAGAACAACTGTCATAAAAAATCTCCATTGACCTCCCAAGTTCTCCATAACTAGCAAGGGAAAGAGATAAAGGAATAATCATATCATCTCTCACACAACATTCATGAATACAAACCAGTGATTAAAAAACTCCAACCAATCTCAAATCCAATGAAAGTGAAACCAAACATCCATGAAGATAACAAAGATGAAAGCTAAATCATGCAAATCATAACCTGTATCATGTCTTACACACACCTCTAGATGTAAATTGTGAAATTATAATCTCCTCCATAAAACCCTAACCAAGAAGCTACGACAACACCAAAACCATACCATATAACTAATCATAGACATAAGCTTCTTACAAGAAGATCAAACTCATTAAACCATTCCTAAATCAAAGAATAACCATTCCTAATCCAAGGAGTATGCCCAATATAAAATCATCTCCCAAACTTAGTCATCATAAAAACAATATATATGCATGGAGATAAGAGTTCCTAAACTATCTCCCAAATGAACCCTTGAGAACTAACTCATGTACCATAGCTCAAGATCCATATCTATAAAAGACAAGAATAAACACAATGCACCTAAGAGAAACAATGGGCTATACCTCTTAAGTAGAAATCCATCGATTAGACCAAGATGTTAGGATAAAACCAGAGATAGAAATGCCAATTATATGCAAATATAAACAATAACAAAAAAAAATAGATTGCATAGAAAAAAACACAAGACACCAAGATTTAATGTGGTTAACCTAATTGCGAGGCTATGTCCACCAAATAGCAAGTCCAATATTATTGACATCTAGTGATTATAACTTGATTACAATATATACTCTCTTACAACTCAATATTGTTATAAGAAGCAGTTTTCACATCACCCACACTAAAAAAAATCCCTAACCCTCAGCCCTTTTATACAAGTATTTTTATTGCTTTAGGGTTAAAATTAGTTACAACACGTTAGCCATAAAACAGCCCCCAAAAACTTTTCTCAGGGGCTTCGCCCCTAAACCCCCAAATAATGATGGCTTAATGACCTTGGTTGTATTGCGGGTTACCATTCCCAAACCCCCACTTGGGGCCTGACCTGGCCCCAAATCTCACTGAGGAATTATGGAGTATGTATAGTGCTTTCCTAATCAGTCACCACAATATAATAATCTCCCACTTGGGGACTGATTAAGATCTACACTAAACAAAAATCTCCCAATTGGAAACTAACCCTATAGCTATGTTGCTACTCCATGAGGCTTCCACTGGATCAAACCACACTGGACTCTATTGTTCTTTTATTCCTATTCAGTCTAGAAGACCAACTAAAGCTAAAGAGGAGTTCAACTTCTCCCTTGTTACTACCTTTGTAAACATATCTACTAGATTTTCATCTATATGTATCTTGTCTAGCTTTAACTGTTCATCATCCAAAATTGATCGAATGAAATGGTACCACAACTGAATGTGTTTTTTCTTTGAATGTAGAATTGCATTCTTTCTAAGATGAATGACACTCTGACTATTTGTAAACAAATAATCATCCCTCTAAGGGTGTCCCAATTCTTCCAAGAAGAACTAAAGCCATATCATCTCCTTCAATGCCTCTGTAGCAACAAAATACTCTTCCTCTGTAGTGGATAAAACATTAACCTTCTATAACCTAGAAACCCAACCCATTGATGCCCCACCAACAGTAAGTAAATAACTTGTACTACTCTACCTCATATCAATATCCCCTGCCAAATCTGAGTCAACATATCTCTATAAATTAATAGTAGATCTCACAAAATTTAGACACTTATTGGGTGTGCCTCTCAAATATCTGAGAATCCATTTGACTACATTTTAATGCTCAAGTCTTGGATGACTCATATACCTACTAATGACTCCCACTGCATGTGCAATATATAGCCTTGTACATACCATTTCATACATCAAGCTTCCCATGGCTAAAGCATAAGGTACCTTGGACATATTATCCTTCTCTTCTTGTGTCTTTGAAAACATCTCCTTAGTCAACTTCAAATGACTAGGTAAAGGTGTGCTGATAGTTTTAGCATTCTCCATAAAGAAACATTGCCACACCTTCACAATATAATTAACCTAAGATAATGTCAATTTCATACCATTTCATACATCAAGCTTCCTATATCTAATGAATAAGTTACCTTGGACATCTTATGCTCCTCTTCTTGTGTCTTTGAACACATCTCCTTAGTCAACTTGAAATGACTAGGTAAAGGTGTGCTGATAGTTTTAGCATTCTCCATAGAGAAACATTACAACACCTTCACAATATAATTAGCCTAAGATAATGTCAATTTTATACTATTTCATACATCAATCTTCCTATAGCTGAAGCATAAGGTACCTTGGACATCTTATCCTCCTCTTCTTGTGTCTTTGAACACATCTCCTTAGTCAACTTCAAATGACTAGGTAAAGATGTGCTGATAGTTTTAGCATTCTCCATAGAGAAATGTTGCAACACCTTCACAATATAATTAGCCTGAGATAATGTCAATTTTCTCTTCTTTCTATCTCTGCAAATCTTTATACCAAGGGTTTTTTTTTCCCCCAAAACCTTCATAGAAAATGCATGTGCTAACTGCAATTTCTACCCCTTAATGCAATCCATGTTAGAGCCAGCTACAAGCATATCATCAAAAGATAAACATAAAATAATGTAGTTCTTAAAGTAAAAAAAATTATTTGAATGACACCTACTATATCCATGCTCATGCATAAAACTGTCAAATTTTAGATACCATTGCCAAGGTGCTTGCTTCAAGCCATATAAACTTTTCTCCAATCTATACACTAGGTTCTCCTTACATTTGACCTCAAATCGCTATGTCTAAGCCATATATATATCTTAATCCAAATCACCATGAAGGAAGGTTGTTTTAACATCAAGTTGCTCCAAATGCAAATCTCTAGTAGCCATAATACTTAAAACAATACAAATAGAAGTCATTTTAACAACATGAGAGAATATCTCATTAAAATCAATGCCTTTTTTGTATGCAAATCCTTTTACAACTAACCTGACTTTAAATATTTTCTTACCTCCATCCTCTTCTTTTAACCTGTAAAACCACTTATTCTATAAATCCCTTTTACCTATAGGTAACTTGAACAAATCCCATGTCTTATTTTTTAATAAAGAGTCCATTTCATCTTTCATTGTAGACTCCCACTAAATCTTAGTATCCAACTACACAAATTCATCATAACATTTAGGTTCACCAATATTAGTAAGTAAAATACAATACAAAGAAGGATAAAATCTTTCTGGAGATCTACTTAGCCTTGTTGACCATCTAACATTCACTGGTGTGTGTGGTATTTTTTGTTGCAGTTGTTGCACATCATGAGGAATTGATGGAACATCATCTTTTGGAGTATCATCCAACACTACATAATCATCTTCTTTCTTCTCATGTTGGTGCAACAAATCTGTTGGGTGATGCGATGTGCTCCCCTGCCCACAGGTGGTTAATTACGTGGTGTTCCATGTTCACTAACAGTCATGGCTTTTGGTGCAATGGAAAATGGGCCCTACAAGTGGTATCAGAGGAAGGTTGTCTTTCAGTTATCCTCTGTAGGAAAGTCTCACGGTTAAGTGGGAGTCTCACAGTTGAGTGGGAGCAATGGCAGATGAGGGTAAGTTGAGGGTTGACAGGTTTAATGGGCAGAACTTCAAGTTATGGAAGATGCAAATGGAAGACTATTTATATCAGAAGGATTTATGGAAGCCGTTGGAAGGAAAAGGCAAGAATTAGGGAACTATGTCAGAGGCTGAATGGGATCTCTTGGACAGAAAGGTACTCAGAAGCATTTGGTTATGTTTGGCACCATCGGTGGCATTTAATATTACAAAAGTAAAGATGACAGAAGATTTGATGAAAACCCTAGCGACACTGTATGAAAATCCCTCCGCTTCAAATAAGGTATTTCTCATGAAGCGTTTATTTAATATATAAATGGCAGAACGTGGATCTGTTGTACATCATTTAAATGAGTTTAATACTATTACTAGTCAATTATCTTTTGTCGGTATCAATTTTGATGAATAAACTAGGGCTCTCTTGATTTTGTGTTCTTTGCCTGAAAGTTGGAATGGCTTGGTAATGGTGGTGAGTAATTCTATTCCTAGATCTAGTACCCTAAAATATGATGATGTGATCGGTGTTATTTTAAGTGAGGAAACTCATAGAAAATCCTCAAGTGGATCTACATCAGGAAGTGCTTTAAATGTACAAAGCAGGGGTAAAATGACTAAAAGAGGAAGTAACTCTGGAAATTGTGGGAAATCAAGAGGAAAGTCAAAGGGGAGCGTATTGCATCACCCAACAATCTCCCCCTCGATGCACATACGAGGTGCTATCTTAGGCTGATTATGTTGAGAAGGTGTTGCAACATTTTTGTATGGAGAATGCTAAATCTGTAAGCACACCTTTACCTGGTCATTTGAAATTGACTAAGGAGATGTGTCCCAAGACATAGGAAGAGGAGGATAAGATGTCCAAGGTACCCTATGCTTCAGTTGTAGGAAGTTTGATGTATGCTATGGTATGCACTAGGCCAGATATTGCACATGCAGTGGGAGTCGTTAGCAGGTATATGAGTCATCCTGGATTTGAGCATTGGAATGCTATCAAGTGGATTCTGGGATATTTGAGAGGAACATCCAATAAATGTTTACACTTTGGGGGCTCTACTACTGATTTACAGGGCTATGTTGACTCAGATTTGGCTGGGGATATTGATACCAGGCAGAGTACTATAGGTTATGTCTTTACTGTTGGTGGGGCAGCCGTGAGCTGGGTTTCTAGGTTACAGAAGATTAATGGTCTCTCCACTACAGAGGCAGAGTATGTTGCTGCTACAAAGGCAGCCAAAGAGATGATATTGCTTTAGTTCTTCTTGGAAGAATTGGGACATCCTCAGAAGGAATTATTTGTTCACAGATAGTCAGAGTGCCATTCATCTTGCTAAGAATTCAGCTCTGCATTCTAAGACCAAACACATACAGTTGCGGTACCATTTCATTCGGTCAGTTTTGAAGGATGGAAATTTAAAGCTGGAGAAGATACATACCAATGACAATCTAGTAGATATGTTGACAACGGTTGTAACAAGGGAGAAGCTGAACTCCTCTTCAGCTTCGGTTGGTCTTTTAGACTGAACATGAATAAAAGAACAATAGAGTCCAGGATGGTTTGATCTAGTGGGAGCCCCATGTGGTATTGGTATTGCTACAGGATCAGTCTCCAAGTAGGAGATTGTTGTTTAGTGTGGAGCTTGATCAGTCCCCAAGTGGGAGATTGTTAGATTCTGGTGACTGATCAGGAAAGTACTGTACATACTTCATACTTCAAAAAAATTTGGGCAATAGCCGACATATGGCCGACATGATATAACCCTAAAGCGGTTTAATACTTGTATAAAAGGGCTTAGGGTTGGGTATTTTTTATAATGTTGTGATACGAAATTGGTTCTTGCGGCGGTATTGAGCTGTAAGGGATTACGGATTGTAATTAGGTTGTAATCACTGGATTGTAATAAGATTGGACTTTCTATTTGGTGGACGTAGCCCAGGGATTGGGTGAACCACGTTAAATCTTGGTGCCTTGTGTTCATTTTTGTGTGTTCTATTATTTTCTGTTATTGGTTATATTTGCATGTAGTTTTTATTTCTATACGTAGTTTATCCTAACAATTGGTATCAGAGCTTGGTTTTGGCCTGGTCATGGGTTCAAATCTCCCTAGTGCCTTCCCGACCCATGTAAGCACCTGGTATGTGCGTCAAGGGGGAGATTGTTGGGTGATGCGATGCGCTCCTCTGCCCACAGGTGGTTAATTACGTGGTGTTCCATGTTCATTAACAATCATGGATTTTGGTGCAATGGCAAATGGGCCTTACAAAATCTTTGTACAACACTATCTCATTTAATATGACATCCTTGCTTCTTACTATTTTATGATTTTCAAAATCCCAAAACCTATAACCAAATTCATCAATGTCATATCTGACAAATACACATTTCATTGACTTAGCTTCCAACTTAGTTCTATTTTCAGAATTGATATGTGCAAATACCTCACAACCAAAGGTTTTGAGAAAATAGTAACTCACCTTCTTACTGGTCCATGCTTCCTCTAGAATACCACAACACAAAGGAGTAGAGGGACCTCTATTAGTAAACTACATAGTAGTATTGTCAGCCTCCACCCACATGTTTAAGGGCAGCCCAACATGTAAATTCATGCTCCTTGCATGCTCCATTATTGTCATGTTCATGTGTTTAACCACTCTATTTTCCTATGGAGTCCTTGTAATAGTTTTCTTTCTATGAATACAATTAGTGAAGCAATAATTTTCAAATTGATGACTACAATATTCACCACCATTATTATTTCTAAGACATTTTAGCTTTTTACCAGTCTCATTCTCAACCAAGCATTTCCTTTTCTTAAAAGTTTGAAATACATCATATTTCTATCTAAGGAAATAAACCCATGCTTTTGTACTTGCATAATCAATAAATGTAACATAATAATGAGAGTCACCAAGGGAAGATACTTGAGATGGTTCCCATACATTTGTATACACAAGCTCTAATTTCACATTCTTCTTTTCCTTCCCACTTTTCACACAACTCACTCTTTTTTTTTTTGATATACACAACTTTAATAGAAATCCATATTAACACATTTCAAACCTAGTAAAACTTTCTTTGAAAGAATTAGTTTCATAACTTTCTCACTCGTGTGCCCAAGTTTGTGGTGCCATAAGATTGTATCAGAATCCACAACATTTGTTTGTTCTCCCTACTCAACTACAACAACTGTTCCTAAATCTTCATCCTTCTCTAAAATAATAAAAGTAGAAGGACCAAAATGACCTATACAAAGATATAAGGTACCTATTTTCACACTTTTTCTACTACAATAGAACCATTTGAAACCTTCCAATTTTTGTCATTAAAGTGACTACACAACCCTCATCATTGAATTGCCCTGTTGAAACTAAATTCCTACTTAGCCTTGGAACATGTCTTACCTCCTGTAGTAGCTAATGATCCTCATTTTGCTACTTAATATTAACTTTTTCCTTTTCAACAATTTGACAGGTTTATTATCCCCCAAATGAATAAGCCCAAAATACCCTTCGACATAATCAATTAAATAACCTATATGAGGTGTAGCATGAAATGAAGCACTAGAATCTAAAACCCATGAATCAACAACATTTTCTAAATAGAGAAGCAAAGAATCCTGTTTGGATTTGTCACTTACCATATTTGCCTCCTAGTTCCCTTCTAGTTTATCTCCTTCATTATTCGTTCGAGTCTAGCAATCTTTCTTCTTATGTCTTGGTTTTCCACAATACTAGCAATATATTAGTCCTCTAGATTGAGACAACTTTCTCTTTGACTTTCCTCTTGACTTCCCATGATTTCTAGAATTATTTCCTTTCTTAGTCATTCTACCCTTGCTTTGTGCATTCAAACCACTTCCTAGTGTAGATGCATCTGAGATTTTCCTATGAGTTTCCTTGCTTAGAATAACACCAATTAGATCATCAAATTTTAGGGTATTAGATCCAAAAAGAGAATTTCTCATAGCCATTACTAAGCCATTCTAGCTTTTAGGTAAATAACACAAAATCAAGAGAGCCCTAATTTCTTCATCAAAATTGACATTCATAGAAGATAATTGAATAGTAATAATATTAAACTCATTTAAATGATCTAGAATAGATCCACCTTTTGTCATCTTCATATTAAATAAATGCTTCATGAGAAATACCTTGTTTGAAGTGGAGGGCTTTTAATAGAATTTCTTTAGGGTTTGCATCAACTCTTCCGTCATCTTTATTTTTGTAATGTTAAATGTCATTGATGGTTCCAAGCATAATTGAATACTTCCAAGTACCTTTCTATCTACAATCTCCTAGTCCTCATCTATCAAAGTTCCCAGTTTCTATGTTTTTTTTTACAATGGCTTCCATAAATCCTTTTGATAAAGATAGTCCTCCATTTTAATCTTCCATAACTAAAGGTTATGACCATTAAAATTCTCCACCTTTAGGTTACACTCATCTTCCATCGCTCTCACTCAACTATAAGAAATTCATGTAGAGGATCACTAAAAAAATGATGATAGTCCATCTCTAATACCACTTGTTAGAATTAACCTCAGATAGAAATTGTATTTTCTTGTAAATATAACCAATATCATAAAATAATAGATCGCACAAAAGAGAACACAAGACACAAAGATTTAACGTGGTTTATCCAATCCCTGGGATACATCCACTAACAACAAGTCTAATAATATTATTATCCAGTGATTTCTATCTGTAATCCCTTACAACTCAATACCTATAGGACCTTGGAAGAGCATTGTCCCTTGATCTCATCTTGGGGGTAGTACCCCCAAACCTCCATGGAAATAATCTAGAGAAAAACCACACCAAATAAACCTCTAATTTTGATTAGGCTCCACATCACAACAACTTTTTTTTACTTGTTAACATTGGAACAATTTTATCAAAGAATTGTATTTAGGGACCCCATTTAGTAAATAGAAGGGATAGCAAAGATATGGTCCCCGAATATTGGTACTCAATACCTTGCAGTGAGATTTAACAACTATGGATTTTCTTTAGGACACCTATCTTATGGGCAAGTATATTTTTCATTGTCCTTATCTCTACATTCTTTTCTATTTCTTCTTCATATACATCCACATCCATTTCCTGACTTTCCATTACACCTATGTTTGACACATCTCCTTATGTTTGTGTCTTTTTAACATTTACCTTTCTAATGGGTCTAGTAATAATCTTTAGTATTTTTACCTCATTTTCCAAATTAGTATTCCTTTGCTCCAATACATAGATATTCTTCATTTCCTCCTTATATTATTTTCTAGTCTCTCCATAGACCTGATATAGTTGCTCCTCTAGTAAATTCATGTTACTCTTTCCCATGAGTGACACTATATTCAACATATAAAATATCTGATCTCCAGAGGTAGAACTAACATTCTATAAAACCACATTTCCTTGTGGTGAATCTCTAGCTTCTATCAATATTGGTTTATCATATTCTAGAGTAATACTCCATATTTCTATTATTTGGACATTAATATTAAAGCTAGATCCTTTTAATTCTCCATTTAGACTAACATCTTCAAAAGATATAGATCTTTCTTATCTCCTTATCTAGTGAAGCATAAAAGATGAACTCATTTCCCAGCCAATGAACAATATCATTCCACTACTACTCACAAGCTCTTTGGCTTCTTCTACAATGAGACTTTCACTATTAGGATCATATTGTTGTAGTTTTCCTACCAGTTTAGCCACCTTTTTGTCTGAATCTCCTAGTTGTAATAGTAAACTCAATTCATTTTACTTTAATTTAAAAAGAAATATTTGAATTCTTCAGTTGTGATGAAATCATCATCCCACATAAATTTTTGAGCTTTTATGATTCTATCATCAAACATCTTGGCCTCCAACTCAATTTTGTTAGGTATCTTCTCCTTTTCAGATGCTTGCCTCATTAAAAACCTTTGCCTCAAATCATCAAAGTATTAGATCGTTCTTCGCTTGAATTAGAGAGATTTTTGCCTAACCTTATTTTGTATCTCAACAATTTTTTTCTTTTTTTTTTTCTCCATGGGCCCATGTTGAAATTTTTGGTTGCTTATCTTCCTCATCAACGTCTAGTACAATGTCTTGCTAAGCAACCTCAATCTACAACATATCTCTCACCCTTGGAAGCACTTGGGAATAATTTATTGAAAATTTTGAAGGCATTTATTATGCTTATCCAAATATCTTTCCTCATGATAAAATCCCTTGAATAAAGGGTCAAGTTTCTTCATCTCTTCCTCAATTGCCATTATTTCTCTCCATTTCACAATTATATCTCTATACACTTTTGTTTCCAAATAATCAGTGTTGACATCCTCCTCCCATATTTTTTTGTTCAGGGCAAAATTGAATCCCCTCATCTATCTCAAGGCTATGTTGTCAACATCATTGGGATCATGTGTCCTAGTAGGAGTAGTTGGAAACATAAACTCCCTAATGAATGCATCAAGCTCTTCAACTACATCTTTTCCTATATTAAAATATCTTACCTTGAAATTTCTATAAAAAAGGTTCCCTTTTAGATAGTGGGCCCTAAATATTCCCTATTCATCAAAATTAGTTTCCTAAAAAACTCAATAGTTCCCAATCTTTAGGGATATATTTGGGCAAAAGATGAGGTGGTTGTGGGCATCCATAAACCGTTATTATAGAATAAATTTCAAATATAAAAATGGTTAGCCAATCATGTCTCAATTTTATATCCTTGTCATAACACCTAGATAGTTTAATCGATTTCCTCACAACTCTTGTGACCCTCTTGGCTACATGATCTAGCATGTTCAAAATAGGGTACAGAAAATCATTGTAAAAAGAAAGAGAATTTACATAAGGATAAATTTTTTTTCATACCCTTGTCCAATTTTGCACAGGTAGATTTTCTCCCATCTCCTTTGTTTCTTCAATGAAACTTGGGTTTATATACTCCACATTCTTGTACAAGATCACATATCAACAATGAATATTGGTGAAACTTAAAATTCATCAAGTCTCCCTATTGCGTAACAAAAATTTCATTGTGGATAAAATTGATTAAATGAGTAAGAAAATCATATCCAACATTTATATGTTGATCTTTTATATACGAGGTCATTATATGCAAAGAACCAAGAGCATTCATGGTCTCACCTAGTCCCATTATTTTTTTCAAACCAAATATAGTGTACTGGAAATATCTTGTCAAGTATTCAAGGGGCATGAAATCCCCTACATTCTTTGGAATTTTACCTTCTCCTTCTTGGATAGAGGGATATGTTTCCTCATGAATCTCTTGGTGAGACAACCCTTCTATGTTTTGAATGTTGCTTAAAATTTCTCCA
Organism: Cupressus sempervirens; assembly: GCA_028749045.1. Lineage (NCBI taxonomy): Eukaryota > Viridiplantae > Streptophyta > Pinopsida > Cupressales > Cupressaceae > Cupressus > Cupressus sempervirens. The sequence continues at coordinate 570,487,286 of CM053793.1, forward strand.
ACTCAATAATATGAGTCATGGGTCGTACAAAATCAAAAACTTCTATGAAATTTTCCTTCTCCAATGTACACAATATACTTCTATCCTTCTTATAAAATGCATGGCTTACTAGATTATATGTTTTGATCAAATATTTTAGTAGGTCTACATCTACAAAAACCTCTTATACAATTATCTTACCCAAATTCCTATTCCAAGGATTTAAAATTGGAGGTTTGCACACCCTGTTGTTTTAGAAGAACCAGAATAATTCATTTCCATTTGTTTCTAGCACTATTGCATCTCTATAAAAACTATATGGGTCCTTCAAGAGATGTGAATTTTTAGACCGTGCATTTGAGGAATTTGGAAAGAAACACAGTCATTCATCTACGAATGGACTAGGGCTTTTTTTTTTTCCTTGAGAAACACTGGTAAGAACATCTTCGATGTTGACTTGAGAAATAAATTTTCCCTTTTCTTACACCATTCTTTGCAATTCAAATATTTAGTTGAATGTTCTATAATTCAAACACTTGAATAGTCTCTTTGCACAATTATCTCTTTCACAATATCAACTTCACTGAAATTGCTAACTAATACTTCATTACATAAACTCTTGAATGGCTTCTATGAGTAAGAGAAGCATTAAAGGTGTTTAAGGAAAGATTCATAGAATCTTTTGAATTTACAGAAAAACACTTGCATTTACATTTTACAACATTTTTACTACCACTCATCATTCTGCCAACACCCATAAAATTACCCCTTTTCATAAAGTACCCACATTTTTAAGAACAATGATGTAGCGGTGGTAAGTTTTCTTCCTTATCTCTACTTCTTGCCAATTATCAATAGGTTAGTAGCTCAATTTTCAATAGTGTAAAGAATCAAAAACCTTTGTGTTTTGTAGCATCATGAGTCTTATTTCATCATATTTTTCTCACCGTGATGTTGCATGAGGACCTTATCTCGGTCTCTTGACTCATGTTTTCCATTCAACCTTTTGCTGCACAAAACAATGGTAGTCATATTATTCTTTCTTGCTAGGTTACAACAATTATAAAATATGGAAATCATTAAGGTAGATATCTATTGTCAATGTCTATTTTATCATTGATCACCACATCCCATCTCTTTCCTTATCTTCCTTTAGAATACTTAGCAATGTAGTGAACACTATTACATTACCCTTTTTCATTGCTTCACAACCCTTTTGTTACTTTATGCCCTTGACCATGAGATCTAGCATGAACAAGTACCTTCACATTATATAACCTTCTCCTTACATCACATTTGTCTTGACTCAAATTACATTCTTAACTACATGAATTCAAGAAACTAGTTAATCTCTTGATCTCCACTTAACATTAGCACTAAAAATTCAAACTCATGAAGGAGCATTATAGTCTACCTTTTCTATTGATCACTTCTTCTCCACCTTGAAATTAGTTATGTTATAATGCTTTTCCTAGATCATTCCATGTGGCATATTTGTGAACTTTCATAACCCTTGAGACCTAGTGTCAAGAAGTCTTTTGTAGCATCATTGGCCAAGCTAATCCATCCTTACTAACTATGGAGAAATTGTGAAAACCCTCTAGAAAATTTTGCCACACCATCATGACCTTAAAATAGTCAAGGATCACTAGACTAGAGACATAGCACCTAAGAAGGAATTGTGACATCATGACTTAAAAAATAACATTATCCTTCTTTAAATGCAAAAAAAAACATATAAAATATTGACCTAAGGGTTTAAAACATGGAAAGGAAATAATAAAAGGGTAAGGAATTCGTGACAAAAATAAGGATTTTTTAGAAAAACCTCTACAAAAAAGACATGAAAACCCTAATTTCACATATTTAAACTAAATTTTAATAATAAACTTTCAAAATTGTAGAATGATGAAATAATAGGCCATCACTAAATTATCTAGTGAAGTTCAAGGTTGGGGACTATCATTATGAGTTACTACGTGGCATCATACCCATGGATGCATGTCATATATTATTGTGTAGGCCATGGTAGTTTGAAAGTCATGTTGTAAATGATGGTCATGTGAATACTTATTTATTGACAAAGGATAGAGTGGAAACATAAGCTAAAGCATAGAGAGTGGCATAAGATAAAGTCATTGAAGGACATGGAAGAAAAGGTATACAGTATTGCCAAAATAAGTTTTGTTGATGAAGAATAGTCCTAGATGGTATGAGACATAAGTATATGTGTTCTTTTATAATTCAAAAAGATGGTAAAGAAGAAGTAAAATATGTACCTGAAGAAGTTGTGTTGATTTTAGAATAAATTTTTGGATATTATATTTGATAATGTGTCTAAAGAACTAAGACTAGAGTAAATAATATTAGTCATTCATTGTAATTGATTCTAGGAGCTACTTTTCTAAATAAGGTAATAAATTAGATGACCCTGACAAGAACTAAATATTTGAATAGACAAGTGCATGAGTGTTTGCAGAATGGGTTGATTCAAGAGAGTCAATGTACATATCTTGTACCAATAGTATTAGCACTAAATTAGAATGGAGAATGGAGAATATGTATAGATTCTAGGTCTATCAAAAATATCACAATCAAGTATAGGTTTCCATTACTATGATTGATGATATTATGGACTATTTGAGTGGAGCTATGTATTTCACAAAGGCAAAAGAAGGATTTTGTGAGTGGATTATTCATGTCTTTTTCTCTAACCAATGCACCAAGCACTTTCATGTGGCTTATGAATGAGGTACTGAAAGAATTTCTAGGTAAGTTTGTCATTGTCTACCTAGATACTATTTTCATCTTCAAGAATGCATTAGAGAAGTATTTAATGCACAATCTTAGGGTTTTTGAGAAGGTAAGGGAAGCGAAAATGTTGATTAATTTTTAGAAGCATAGTTTTGTGAAGGAGTTAATGTATTTGGGATTTATAGTTTTTATAGAAGGTCTAATTTGGATTCAAACAAAGTGATGGTTATCCTTGAATGATCTGCTCTATAATATCCCCTCTTATAAAGGAATCTAATACCAAATCATAATGGATAGTCTTATTTTTATAGATATGTGAATAATATCTAATCACTTATTACATAAGTTAGATTTATTATGATAACTGGATAATAGTTTAAATAAATAATTATTTTCTTTAACTTTTTTTTTTTATCAAATCAATATAATGATTATATTAGGAATACCCATTACATATTAGAACACAAATTTTAATATCTAACTAATTATAAAGGGATGCAGTTAATCATTATAATGATCAAATATATCATCAAACATTTTGATAATATTGAGGTCTTAAAAAATTATTATTATTATTTATCACAAGCAATTCAAACATCATGGCTTTCCTCATAGATGTTTGGGAGAAATATATAAATGCATGCCTTACAATGAGTAAACCACCTGAATGGGCAAAACGAACATAGAGGGCAATCCACTATTACATGGAGCATAAATACATTATACTTAAGTAGCACTGAAAAGGTGGTAATAGTACCATTAATTTAAACTAATCTTTTAAAGTATATCCACATGGGATGCAAATTATATCACAAGACATAAGAGAAAAAAAAAAAACATTCTTAAACCAAGAAAAGAAAGGCACATTTTTCATACATAGGAAATGGAAGAACAAGCCATATTAAACGAACTCTTTATTATGGGATGGAATATTCCTTTATAATATTTATGTATCATATATATATATGGTTAAAATGGATAAAGGTAATAAAATGTATAAGGAGTCATAATAAAGGAAAATGTTCTAATATTAGTAAGCAATAATTTATAATAAATATGAAATAATTTACATTATAAGTAAATGATTAATATATATGTAAAATTAACTATGAAATATATAATTATATAATTATATATATCTATATATTAAATTTTTCAATTATAAAACATTAAAATTATATTATTTCAAACATTAGAGAAGGAAATAAGATTTTTGAATAAAAAAATCAATTGATTAGATTCAAATTTGATAATATATTTAATGATTCCATAATACAAAAAGCTCTAATTGGCAATTTTTTTGTCCTATATAAGGCGATCATTATATTGGTATTAGAGCAAGATCTTGCCATCCTATAGGGTAAGTACAATTATAAACACTTTAATAAATAAAATATCAAACTATTGAATACATATGATAATAAAACCTAGAAACATGATTAAAAAAATGATGAATATACATACATTCATGTATACAAGTAATTTATTGTCAAGATGGGAGACGCAAAGTAAATCCCCATTAGGCAGGTAGATTCCAAGATAGGTAAGGACACAAGTTCCAATACCTTGAGGAAAGATTCCAAGGTATGTGAAGATATGGTTTCGAATGCCTCGAGGAAAGAGTCCATGATGGGTGAGAAAATGTAATCCCAATACCTTGAGGAAACCTACTCATAGGTGAGTATCTAGTGCCCTACAACAATGAAGTTTTTCATACTGAAAAGAGATCATGTAAAAAGAAAAATATGACTAAGATAAATTGTGTAACCACTAATTTTGATACATACTAATGTTCCTCAAAGACACATTAAATGAATCAACTACAACCAAAAGATATTGGGAGCTTTAAAAAGCAATCATACATTATGAATTCTCTTATCACCCTATAATTCATCATCAAACCCAAATCAATCATCAATCATGCTTAATCTTACATTCACCAATCTCATTAGCATCTAATCCATCAAAGTTCTCGTAACATACATATGCACTTATCAATTAATTATCATTCTATTCTTATTTTGATCAAACCATGTTAGAGTTGTGGATTGGATAAAATCTAATGTATGAAATGCAAATCATAATTGTTTGAGGATAAGAAATTTCAAGAGGGTGGGACTATAATATCCCCTCTTATAAAGGAATCTAATGCAAAATCATAATGGATAGTGTTATTTTTATAGATATGTGAATAATAGCTAATCACTTATTAGATAAGTTAGATATCTTAAGATAATTGAATAACAATTTAAATAAATAATTATTAAAAAATATATATATATTTTTACCAAAGCAATATAATGATTATATTAGATATAACCATTAAATATTAGAACACAAATTTAAAATCTAACTAATTATAAAGGGCATGTAGTTAATCATTATAATAATCAAATATATTATAAAAAAATTTAATAATAACGAGGTCATTAAAAATAATAATACTATTGTTTATCACTAGACAAATTCAAATGCCATGAATTTCCTCATAGAGGATTGGGAGACATATATAAATGCATGCCTTACAATGAGTAAACCACCTGAATGGGCAAAAAGAATATAGAGGGCAATCCACTATTATGTTAAGCATAAAAACATTATATTTAAGTAGCACTAAAAAGGTGGTAATAGTACCATCAATTTACAATAATCTTTCAAAGTACATCCATGTGGGATGCAAATTATATCGGAAGACATAAGGAACAAAAATAAATACATTCTTAAACAAAAAATAACAAGCCATATTAAATGAAGTCTTTATTATGGGAGGAAATATTCCTTTATAATATTTATGTCTCATATATATATGGGTAAAATGGATAGAGGTAAGAAAATATATAAGGAGTCATAATAAAGGAAAATGTTCCAATATTAGTAACAATTTCTAATAAATATGAAATAATTTACATTATAAGTAAATGTTTAATATATATGTAAAATTAAGTATGACATATATATACACACATGCACACACACATTATATGTATATAAACTTATAAAAAAATAAAAATAAAATATTTCAAACATTAGAGAAGAAAGTAGGATTTTTACATAAAAAATCAATTTGATTAGATTCAAGTTTGATAATATATTTAATGATCCCATAATACAAATAGCTCTAACTAGAAATTTGTATGTCCTATATAAAGGGATCATTACATGCTAAAAGGAGTGCTACTGATGTGAGATCTTTTAAATTAGAATCAAAGATGGTTAAGGCTATCCTTGAATGACCTACTCCAAGGAGTGTTACTGAGTCAAGTTCTTTTTATGGTTTGGATATCTTTTAGCATTGTTTGTGAACCCTTGACTAAAATAATGAGAGGGGATAGGAAAGAGTTTGTGTCCAAAATACATGAGCAGATAATTTTTTAAATTTTTTTAAATGGAAAGTTATAGAACATCTTATTTTAACACTTTTATATTTTAATAAGATATTTCTTCAAGTACATTGTGATGCTAGTTGTACTGAAATAGGAACTATTTCGATCTTAGAAAGTATAGATGTGGCCTATTTCAATGATAAGTTAAACGATGTCAAGCAGAAAAATTATTTTTAAGATCAGGAAGTTTATGCTATAGTTTAGGCATTGAAGAAGTGGTAACACTATCTTCTTCCTAGGAAGCTTATTTTGTATAGTAAGCTTCAAGCTTTGTAATATTTGAATAGGTAAGAAATTTTGAAATGGGTTGAGTTTAAATTACAGAGTGACACATTTGTTTTGAAACATAGAAGTAGGAAGTCTAACAATGTTGTAGATGCTCTTATTAGGAAATAAATTTTGTGAACAAATATGGAGATTGAGGTGTTTAGGTTCAAGGAATTCAACAATTTGTAGCCAAAGTATCCTAATTTTAGTGAAGCTTGGAAAGATTGTACAAAACCTATTACTCTAGATAGAACCATGTGGTTGGATTTCATCATCCAAGATGGTATATTATTCAAAAGAAGTTAGTTATGTATTCCAAAAAGTTCTAAGAGGGAGAATCTCATCAAGGGGAAGAACAATGGAGGATTGGTTCAACATTTTGGTCAAGATAAAACTATTTCTCTAGTTAATGAGAATTATTACTGGCTATATTTACAACAAAATGTCAAGAATTTTAAAAAAAATTGTAGAGTATGTTAGATGGAAAAAGGAATAAATAATAATATAGGATTGTATCAACCATTACATGTACTAGAGAATTCATGGGAGGATGGTTTCATGTACTTTGTTCTTGGTTTTCCAAGGACTCAATAAGGGAGTGATTTATTTTTTGTGGCATTTGATATGTTCTCAAAGATGTCACATTTCATTCCCTATAAGAAGACTAGTGATGGTGTTCATGTAGAAAAAATATTTTTAGAGAAGTGGTGACACTACATGGTCCACCAAAAATCATAGTTTTAGATTGAGATACTAAGTTTGTTGCGTATTTATAGTTCACATTATGGAAGAAGTTAAAGATATATTTGAAGTTAAATTCATCCTATTATCCATGACATAATGGACAAATAGCTATTGTGAATAGGAGTTTGGAAATTTTTTTGAGATGTTTGGTTGGAGATAAGATAATAGGATGGGATTTGTTTTTACCATAAGCATAATTTACATACAATAAGTTTTTCAATAGGAGAACTAGTAAATTACCATTCTAGATAGTGTATGGGAGTAGTCCCATACATGATTCTAAATTAAGGAAGTTGGAAAAAGGGGGGATAATTAGTGTTGAAGATGAGAATTTTTCTGGACACCTAAAGAACATCCATGAGGAGGTTGCAACTTAGCACATTACAAAGATGAATATGTAGTACAAGACTAAGCTGGGTAAGAAAAGGAGGCGTAAGAAATTCTAGGTTAGAGATGAAGTCATGGTTCATTTGAGGATATTGAGGATATTTGGGATAGTCTTGTTGGCTGAAGCACATAGAACATGTCATAGGAAGAATATCTAGTCAAATGGAAAGGATGACCAGTAGAAGATTCATCATGGATGACAAAGAAGGATGTTAAACATCTTGGTTTTCTTTGAAAAATTAAACATGGTAGGGTCACTTCTAAAATTACCTAAATGTCTAATTTTGGAGCGTCTTGGATATAATGGTAATCTTGCATCCCTAAGAATATTTTTGTTTCTATCTTTCAATAAGGGTATTTCAATGTGGAGTTTCTCTTTGTGGAAGCTTCCTATTTTTATTAAGTTAGGCACTCAAGCTCTAAATCTTATAATTTCATAGATGGAGGTTCATCTTAGATATATTAGCCTACTAGTGGAGCTTAATTATCATATCTTATGTATCAAAGTTATCACATAATTTTATTATAAATTTTTGGGACCAAACTTTGAGCTCAATTTTGAAGGCTTTAGAGTCTCTAAAAAGGTGTCAAACCTTGATTGACTAGAATTCACACAAGTCATGCATTGTAGTCCATAAGTTGAAATTCCAAAATATATTTATAATAGCCAATCAAAGCTATGGTTAATTTTTTTTTTGCTATGGGAAGTTGGGCTACCTAAAGTTATAATTTGTAGTTATTTTAGGCTAACTATAATATAATAATATGCTAATTTTAGGGTTATTCAATCTCAAGGCTTAGTGCTAATGTCTACAAGCTTATGATAGTTTTATGGTTAGTCAGTCTCAAGGGTTAGTGCTAATCTCTAGAACCTTCTTGAGTAGTGGAAAATTACCTATATAAGGAAGGCATGTATTGTTGTCTAGGGAATTTCTTGATGGTAATTCACAACTTTGTCTTGTAAAATATTTTTAATGAGGGCACCTATATGGGCTTGCGAATATGCAATTCCATATGTTTGGAGATAATAAGAAGCTAATTTTCAATTGTGATAAAATGTTGTGGCATTATGGGGAACACTCTTCATCAATTTCACCTACTTAAAACATGAAAAGTAGGGCCTATTTTTCAACATGTCATATTTGTATGGCTACATCAAGGGAGCGAATCATGGGAAAATCTTTTTTCAATTAGAAAAAACTGACTACACATGAAATGGAGAACCACTTTCAACTGCATCTTAGTGAATAGTTGAAAACTAGTGCAACCAACCTGTTCCTCCTATCATTAGTAAAATTATAAAGACTTGAATATGATTCTTTTTTCAAATTATTTTTGATATCAAAAGGTGCCTCATCCAAACCAAGGGGGAATAAGGACTATTTAAACCTTGTCATTTGTAAAATAGAGAGATGTACATATATATTTATTGAATTTATGGGCTTTAGTCTAGTTAATCATTTTAAAATTTATTGCAATATAGAGAATTTTTCTATCATTTCTTGTTGCTTTTGTATGCATAATATGATCTTTGAAACCTATGTCTTGGATACCAAATTTTTTGTGTTTACACTTAATAATATTTTAAGATTATACATCTATCTCCTTTCTTGTCTTGTTAGATAAAGTGTATTGTGTGGATCCCTCTTAAGCTTAATCCAAATTTAAAGAATTGGCCTTTACATACTCAAATGTACACATGGTAATGTAATGGACCAAGTGTGTTATTTTTTTGATGCAGAAGCATCCAGTGGTGTAAGTGCAATCCTGTGTCACCCAAAATGTATATACCTAGACATAGTTTTTGTTTCATGTGTTTTCATTTCTAGATACCCATTTGGGTCAAATAAAAGTTCCAACTCTCACAGTTCCACTATTAGTGATCTAGGTTAGAGTTTTTAAGCACCTTGGAATTTGTGAAAATGCCTTAAAAAGGGGATTAGGTAATTGAACCATAATTATGGTGAGTTAGAAGGTGTAAATTGGAGGGATGATTATAATTATAATTTAGAGCACTCTCGAAAAAGAATCAGGTCAAAAGGCTCCACGGTTAGAAAGTTATTGTAGTTTTTTAGTTTCTAGAGACCTCTTAAGAATGCTTCAAAGTCAGGTTGAGGCACTAAATGAACTCATACAGGTCCAAAAAATGGAGGACATGTGAAGCTGGTCCATAGAGCTATAGAGCACTCTGAGAGCTTTCTGAAAATGTAAACAGTTCGTCAATTGGAGCTACGGTTCAAAAGTATGTCTCTCGAAAGTTCGGCTACCACTTCTGGATTCTTCTAATTTTTTACTGACTTCTAACACGACTTCTAGAGCCTTCTGTTTTAGCATTGGATTCCAACTAGCACTTTCTAGAATGTATTCCTAATCCTTATCCCTTCAGGGTCTATTTAAGAACATTTCTGGCATTGTAAAAGGCAATTCAGAGTGGAGTTTGAGAGAAGGTACTAGAAGAAGGAATTATCTCTAGATTTATACTTTTTTAAGCCCATAGGGCATGTTTTGGAGTCTATTTTCTCTTTACTAAGTGTATTAGCATATTTTCATAGCTAATAAAGTTTTCCTTTCCTTTTGTGGCCATTCTGGTCTTGGGTTTTGGCCCCATCATTTTCTCTTCTATTTTTCTTTCATTTAAAGTTTGGACTCTACCATATAAGGTTTATATCCTAAATAGTGACCTAATTAGGCACGATTACTCCTAATGTACTTCTTAGAGGATTGTTTTGTTCTAGATAGACCATGACCCACATTATGTTTATCACTTGCATGAGTTGCATGTATAGAAGTATCTTCTTCCCCTCAATAAAATCCTTCATTCATACCATGTATACATTTGAGGGAAGGCATATTGGACCTAAAGGAACTAAATTTTTCTGAAGGTTTTTCTACAAGCATCCAATATTATAAGAAAAAATTGGTGCATAACCATGTAGTGTAGATTGAATTTTTATTTTTTTAACACTTATCTCATTGTAATAATGAAGAGAAAAATTCTACAATCTTAAAGGTCACTCTTTATACAAAAATAGGTACCCCATATGTGGAGCTTCCTAATTGTCCATATTTTTGAATAATCCTCTTGGGGATTGATAAACTTTTTAAGCATTCCTAGTGTGACCCAAATTTAATATAACCACAATTTAGTGATCTCTTTGGAAAATTATCATTTAAAGAAGTCTCTATAAAGTGCCATGTGTTATGGCATAATGAAATATTATGCATAACTTAGATTTGAGCCTCTTTTCAATCACAAGAACCAAGAGGATTTTCCTTATTCCATTAACGTACCATTCAACTAGAGGTATGAAGCTTCATCATGGCTCATGATGTCCCCTTAACCTACACATAATATTGATCTCTTGGTGACAATGTGGGAGAGATATTTGAGATATCCAAAATAAAATATGGAGATCAACACAAAGAAGCATTGGTATGGTCCCTCAAACCTAGGCTGTGACAACACCCAAGTTGTGTACCTACCAATAGAGATGAGTTGGCTAGTTTTCACCGAGGATATCACACCCCTACTTTCAAAGAAATAATCTATAGACCTAGTTCTAGAATATTTATCCCACCATTATCCTCCTCGCCAAAATACTCTTCTTGTATGAAGGCACTCCACTCCTTTGGAATAAGGAGAACCCTAAGGAAGAACAAGTTGTAATTTTTTGCATCACTTAGCCACTAAAAATATCACCTATTGTTTGGAAAAAGGTGGAAACAACTAGTAGAGTTTCTTTGGGACCTATGGAAGATGAATGAGAGGGTAGTAGTGTCTAGCTTGAAGATGAGCTCAAGCTTTTACATATATCATTATTTCCTAGGTCACACTTAGAAATGGAACTAGAACAAGATACTTGCAGATGTCACCTTTTATCCTCAATAACATAGTAAACAAGGCCTCAACACAGATTCCTATTTGAGAATATAAAGTATCAAGATTAGGATACCCATTAAGGAATGCAACAAAACAAAAAGATCACCAATCCAACCTTGTTATGTCCACATAAAGATAGAAGGTTCTATTACCACAATGAACTATTTTCTCTCTCAATCTCTAGGAGACATCCCACCATGTTCATTTTTTAATATTATTCTAAAATACAAATAAATATCAAACAAACCCCCATTTGTCACAAACCCATCTCAAAGTGTAATTTAAGGTTGTACGAAGCACAAAAAGTTAGGAAAGAAGGCACTTGATATTTTTCCAACCTAGTTAATATATTACTATATCAATTTTGATTGACCAATTAGATTAGATTAAGTAAGTGTTTTCTTTTCCAATTGTTCTATCACCCCCTTTAGGAAACTCATGTGTATAGTTGAGCACCCTAAAGATATCATGAATATTTTTTTTTGAAATGTTAGTATCATCATGATACCTGGTCCAACAACCTATGAAATTGTCTCATTACCTCGATAAGATAAAACATACAAATCCTTGGAGCAATCATACCACTACATTGGTCAATTGGTTTAGGTTTTTTTGAAACAATGTGTGTTCTATATATAGCAAGTTTTCTTCCTTACTACATTTTCTTTGAATAAAAAAAACAAAATTATTTTATTTATGCTCATGAACAATAGAAATTCATAGATAGGAAATATGTTGCCAAAGTGCTCACATAAGGAAATTAAACTATAGAAAATGAAAACACATAGAAAACAAGGTAAACACACCATATATAATTATTTTTTATGCTATATCAAATAAAAATAGGTTTTGAGGGGACCCAAAAACATCTACAAGGAAACTTATTGGAGGGACTTGAAACCCACAAGTAAACACATTTAGGAAAAGCCACAAAATGAAATTGAACTAATAAAAGGTAGAAAAAAAACCAACAAAAAGGGAAAAAAACTAGAAATATTCCACCACCAATACAAAAAGCTACATGACAAATTAAACTGTGAGAATCCGGATTGCAACCCAACATTACCAAACCTAAAAAGGAAATACAACCTCTACAAAGATCCAACTGCTCATATTATAAGGTAATGTAAATTTTTTATTATCATTATATTCTTTCCAAAAAGAATAAAATGAGAATTTATTTTCTTCTCACATTTATTTCTCAATAGGGTATGTGCAGGATCATGGTGTGCCAAAAACTAGTGATCTGAAAAATCTGTAGTTTTGAAATATCTCAAACCATTTCAAAATCTATTCCAAAATTTTCCCCACCCACCCTGATGCTAAATGAAAAAAATTAATATATTTATAAGGTCTACTATATCTTTTGATACCAAACCTATATGGTCAACTTTAAAAACATCTTTAAAATGTGCTTTTGGCCTATTTTTACGTGATTTTTACTTCAAACATGTAGTTGATGACTTTTTTTTCACCAAAATTTGATGAGATGAAAATGGTTTCATAAGAATGTTCTTATCTTTCCATAAATATAAGGTTTGTCAAATTATGAGTTTAGTAAGTAATTATTACTTATTTTCTAATGGAGTTACATATAAAGTGCTAACTGACACACTAATTGAAAAACAACCATAACTTTCAAATGGTAGAACATTTTCTAAATCCAAAATATGCATCACATTCTATGTTTCTTCTACTATAAGGAAAAAAAATGAAAAAAAGAATTTTGGAGAGTTTTGAATTAGTTAAGGTTGTCAGACATGAGAGTTTTTTATTCCAAAAATACTAAAGTCAAAAATTAATGATTAATTATTTATTTACAATAAAAATACCCAAAAATATGTGTCACATCCAAGTATGAGTCTACTACTTATATCTAGAATATTATTTAAAAACTATTATCATTTGATTTTCATTAAGGTGGTCAGACATACGTCTACTTCTTATTTTTGTTCTAAATTTTTTGTAATATTTCACTAAAATGGAAAATTTTGACCAATCAATTTTTATTTTTTTGAGATAAGTTCTAGTAGTTAGAAACTAGATTCAGTTTGCTAGAAATTCTTTGGTCTCAAATTTTTGATATAAAGTTAATAACAGGTAGAAAATTGCACGTCAAGTTGACATAACCCCGATTTTTAAAAAAAAAATTCCACTTAAGAGAGCATAGTTTGGTTGACCATGATCTTGCACATACCCAACAAGCTAGTCATCTAGAGGCAGAGTGCGAAAAAATTAGTTGTTGACATCCTATTCATCCTCCAAGAAATAGAGCTCTTAACCACCATCATACCAAACCGCCTCAAAGATTATAGAGTGCAATTTGTTTTGTCTTTAAGAAATCATATAAAATATAAAATTTAACCGTTCTTATTATTGATATTAAATTTCTTAGTTTGAAAAATAACAATTTACATATTTTCAAGTATTGATTAATGTAAGTAAAAATATGTAGTACATATATGAAAAGAAAATCTTTTTTTAAAACTGGTGTAAAGAAAAATGAAATTATTGACTTAAAATTTATATATACCAAACTTTTGACTTCACATTAATGAATTATTTTTCTCTTTAGTGACTTATTAAGCTACTAGAACCATCATTTAAATTTGTGCTTTAAAGTATTGTCAAAAAGTCAAAATTTGAAATAAATTCTAGTAGACTCATCTAATTCAAAGGAAATAATAAAATTTTAAAATTAATGTCAAAAAATATTTATTGTGGGGTATGCCAAGTTTGACTTTGTATTTGTCGAAAATGAGACACATGTTGTACCAATTTTATTAAGTAGTACTTATATTGAAAGAGTATGTAATGATTACATCAATTTATATTTTATATGATTACAAATTTGGCAAAATATTTTTGATAACTTTATATGAATTATATTGAAAGATTAAATCAACATAAACAATCACAAACAAGACTACTTATATGATATTTTATACATCAAATAATATAATTCTATAGAATATTATAATTACATTTCTACATGAAAAATCACAAATAAATTTTCTTGTAAAATATTTTATACAAAATAAAAAATTTATAAAGTAAAATATCATAAATAAAACTTTTTACAAATCAACTTAATACAAATGACTATTTAGAAAAATAGAATAACTTTAAATCACCTTTTCATCATTACATGATTTATGCCATCAAACCACACACACACACACACACACACACACACATTCTTCAACTCATATTTATTGTCCAAGAATGACCAATGATAAAAATATGTAGCATTTGAATTTTAAAATTATGAAACCATTTTTATTATCTAATGAATTTTTCATCTTTCTAAAACTATTCTAATTAAAACTTGTAGACTCAGAGGTGTTAGCTTCCATTTCTTCTCAATTCTCAGATTATCATTGTTGACAGTGGGAATGAATTATTATTGGTCCACACCGCAGGAGAATGCAAGGCTTTTCTATTCCACGAAAATAGTGGATGAAACTTGATAAGTTTCATATTTCTTTGTCATTCCTTCGTGGCTAATCTCTTCACAAAATGTACCAAAGATAAAATAAAGTCAAACATATCTTTTGTTCATATTCACAAAACTACACTGATTTTCTCTCAAAAATTTTGTTTCTTTTAATCACAAAATATGAAGATCATGAAGATCAAATGGTGATTTTTAAAAAAAAAATTGTCAATGGTACATTTTGTAGGGAGGATAGCCATCTCCAAAAAAATTTTTTGTTTACCTAAGAGCAGGCTTGGAATTTGATGGTCCCCCCTGCCTGCCATCTTAATTTTTTATGAAGGTTTGGTCATATTAATGTCTTTCATTTTATGTTTTGAGATAACTATTGATTGTCAAAAATCAATAAAATATACATATAAATTAGTAATATTTTAAAAAATCTCATATCTTAAATGTTTTAAATTCATACGTTTTAAAAATTAATATAAAATTCTAAAAAGTAATTAAAAATCAACAATATATGCAACTTAAGAAAGTTTCTAAGTCTATATTTTGCATACTAATATTATAATTTGGTAAAGAAAATTTATACAGTATATTATAAAAATATTATCTATTATGATCTTTCACAATTTATTTATAAACTTAAGTATCATATTGATGATTTTATAAAAAATTAACATGCCAATCAATACGGTCCCACAAATTTTTAGCCTATCATATATAGCTCAAAAGTGGAAAGAGACCAATACAACCATCAAATTCAAGGCTTGCCTGAGAGCATTGGACCAAAAATATCTGGTCAATTAAGAGAAGTGTTATTTTTTCAATAAATTGTTCAAATGAAAATAATCTAGCCAACAAAAGAGAAAGGTATACAAATAAAATTTGGCAATATCAAAATACTTATGGATGACATTTTTTTAGTAGATTCCCACACGCATATGTATTTTATTTGATGTTCTTTATAAGGGATCTCCAATCACTTAATAATTTTTAATGAATAACCATGGTAACAATTCACAGCTGCAAGGATATTGATAATAACTATCTAATTCAAGTGTGTAATTATTTTCTACTTTCAATAATGAAATATACAGATCATAAAGAATAAATGGTGAAAAATTCTGCAAAATCTATTGTATTTTGGAGTTTTTGAATTTTGGTCAATGATGCATTTTGTCTTGAGCTTAGTCACATACCAATAAATGAAAGCATTGGCTAAGCTCCAAAAAAATGCACTAAAGATAGAAAAAAAAATAGACAAACATTTTTTTCCTAGATTTGTGAAAACACAGTAATGTTCTCTCAAAATTTTTTATTTTTATTTTATCACAAAATTTTTAGATCATGAAGAATAAATGCTGAAAAATTTTAGAAAAAAATTGTTATGTTTTTGAGTTTTTGAATTAGGGTCAACAATACATATTGTCTTGAGCTTAGTTGTGTCCCAATACATGAGGGCATTGGCTAAGCTCCAGAAAAAATGCATCAAAGACAAAAAATAGTCAAACTTTTTTCTTTTCTAGATTCACATATCCTTTGCTCAAATTTTTTTACTGCCAAGTCTATCGTCATATTCCAAACATGATTTGTACCACCACCATCTTGTTTCTATCAACCCTTTTTATTAGCAGAAAAAGGAGTTGCACAAGGAAAGAAGAATTTCAAATTTGAGGTAGTTTGAAAGATGCAAAAGAGCGTCTAGAGGTGAAATCCACATGTTTCTATCAAGTCACTTGATGAACAAGATAGTATACTCAAGGACAACAAGATAGGGAAGTTTTATAGTGAACTTGCTCCTTTCACTTCTATGGAATTAGCATGGATCGTCACTAGAGATTCCTATTTTATTTATGAATTTCTTCTTAATTGTATAAAAGTTAGCAATAATAAAGATATATGAGAAATGTAATTATCTCATTTAGATTATGTTTAGAGTTTTTATGACGAGGAAGTGAGTTCATTTAAGTGGAAGTATGATGTAGTCTTTGATGTCGATCTTCAAAATCCCATTAGAGAAAGATTAATGATTGATATAGTTTTATCTAAAAATTAGATACCTATTTGGATTTTAAAGGATATTCTTAAATTCAAGATGGGTTATGTTGGAGTTATGAACCAAAAGGTGAAAAACTTAATGAATACGCTTATATAGAGTGTTGTTAGGCATTTTTGTTATGTGGAAAGAAAGAGTTTTTACAAAATGTATTTTAGGAAACATATTATTGAAGTAATATACCACTCCATGGTGAGAAATGATCATTTCTCCTACATGAATGGTGAACTGCTAGACCTACGACCTTCATTCCAAATTCACAGATAGACCTACTATGAGAAATGGGTTAATTTGATGAAAGATATTTGTGGTCATTTATCTTCCTCAACAAATAAGATGCCCTATAACACTGTGTATTTGAAGCTTCCAACAACATCCAAATTGATGTGTGGAGGAGTGAAGATTCAACTAGTGTTGTGTGAAGGCATAGAAAGGGAAGTCCAAAAATATCCAAAAAGATTGTTCAATTATTCTTTAGTCATTTGATCGGTAAGGTTAAATGAGGAAAAATCATTTTTGTATTTCCAAAATCTTCTTGGACTCTCAGGGTGCATGAAATGGTTTAGCCATCATTTGGAATGTGACTATGTTGTCAAGAACTCTTCTAAACTCTTCTTGTAACTCTATTATTACTACATTCCATGATGGTTCCTTTGGTTGGTCCTGCAATATAGGCAATACTTATGCCCCAAATAATAGAGGCCAAAAAAAATATCTTTCATAATCCCTCTCTAATCTTATTAATAATTAAATTTCTAAGTGGATGGTTTTCAATGACTTTAACTTTCCCTTTCATCCTTGTGAGAAGATAGGGGGTGTTGAAGGCTTCTCTAATAGTATGGCAAAGCTAGGGAATTTTTTCCTTAACTCTGGTCTTATTGACCTTGATCTCTTAATCACCCAAAAATGGTTATCTAGACTATAACTCATATTTCTATCATTTTTTCCTAATATCACTTATTCTTGATAAAATCCTCATTTTATAATTTATTCAATTACAACCTATGGTTTGGCCACTTTGTCCTAGGTCCTTATTTAATTAAAAGGAACTACCTCCCCTTTAGTTAAATAAAAGTCCCCACTTCCCATTTATCGTAAAGTTTGCAAACATAAAGTATTTTCCCCATATAAAAAATAAGAGCAAAGCTTTTTGTCTCATATCAAGGATACCCAAGTCAACTTTTGATTGTGATTGGTTGAAATGCTTGCATATGTGGATCATTCAACATCCATCTTATACCCTTGATTTGATCTCTCTTTTCCTCTAATCTCCATCATCTAGCTATCTTTAAAAGGGAGAGCTCTCTCCTCATCTCATAATCTCATGTATTCATAGTAATGTTTTGCTATAGGATATTGGGTACTTTTTTGGAGCTTTGAAGAGCTTGTGGCATCATTGCATCATTCCATCTACATTTATATCTCATAGTAGCATACTTGTATTAGTGTAGCTTTCCTCTCATGCTTTAGATTATCTCATATATATTGAGTAGAAGGATTTCTAGTACTTTATTCTTGTTAGTTTGGCTCTTGTAATGTGGCTCTTCCTATTGCTAGGGTCTGATCATAATAAACCTATGACACATGATCACATGTCAATAGTTACCTTGAAAGAAACTAAAGTGTAACTAATAGACATTCTAATCACTCTCGCTAGGGCTCCATGACATGACACTCAAAGGATGTTGTGCACATCCTCTATTGTAATCATGAACTCTATGGTGGGAAAGTGAAAGATGTTATGCTCACTATGCCACCTCTCTACTAAAATTGTCAAAAGGCCATGGTTTGGCCAAATTTTGGGTATCCTTAGCAAAAATCCAAATCCCCATGGCCTCTAGTCTACCTCTCTTTGTGTCATCTAGCCAAGGCACCAACCTCAACCCAACCACCATAGGTTCCCTAATAGTGAGGATGAGAAACACCTCATGCATAGGAAAAACATGCAAACATGTTAGTATCTATCACATGAGAATCAAAATGAAACTAATCATGTCATAACTCAGCTATTGGAAACTACAACATAAAACTAACAAAAAGACAAAAGAAATTACATAAAACTCATACACTAGCTAAACTAGTATCATATAATAATTTGTATAATAGGCATACAAGGCTTTATGCTCATGCGATAACATGTGACAAATGGGTATGGCTTGTATGATAAATCTTATAACATGTGGGTGATATTATATCAATACCAAAAGTATCATATGATAGATTTCATAACTATTGTGTGATACTTTCTAAACTATTGTATGAAATTTTGTCGAAAACATATGACACTACTCAAAATGATTCAAAAAATGCTTCAAAGGTCGAAACTAACTAGTGGTCCCTACTGAGGACGTCGATTGTGTAACCAACTACACTTGAATGATGTCTATGGGTTAGAAATCCTTTCTAGGCCATCATGTTATCTCTCTAAATCTCTCAGCTCTTATTAAAAAAATAAGAATTTTTTTTTTTAAATGATCCATTCAGCTCCTTTTATACCTTTTGACCCTATTTTGACCTAATTTTTGGAACTCCTCATATTTGCATGAAAATTACACCCCTGGCTAATTTCAACATCCTAGATCCATCTTTTAGACCAAAACCAAAATCCAATTTCACTATGATGGTCAAAATGGCATTTTAAAAGTCTTCCTTCTTCTACCTAATTGGCTATCCTTTTGAGGCCTAATCTTCAAATATTGTTGGGATGTCATCCTTTTTTCATCATTTATACTCTCTTTGACTCTTTTATTCAATCCATTTCATTTCATTTCATCTTTCTTCTTTCTTTGACCTAATTCTAATGATTTATCTTTCTCAATCCAATTTAGTCAAATTGGGGCATACTCTCATTACTTGGTGGTCACTCTTAATATTAATTTATTATCTATCATCATGGACCTTACTTTATCTCAATTTATTCATATTTATCTCATTTCTACATCTTGTCTATCTCATTTTGATTTTGGTAGGAATATTCTATCATTACTGGAAATTGCTCTTCTCATGAGCATATGATCGATCTTTCCATTTACTCTTGATTCCCTATGCTTTATGTGGCTGCTTGGTTTCACATATTAGTGCTCATATCAAGTATTGATGTTGTCTATCTCTCTCCTAATATTCATTATTGCCACTAACGGGTTGTTCATTTAGGATTTTCTATCTCTCTCTGCACTTCATCATTCATAGTCAAATTTCTCTATTGTTTTCTTGGCTTCTTCACTCTTTGAAATTATGTGTTCCTAGATCGATCCAAAACTGGTCATCTAGACTATAAGCCCCTTTTTAGCATTTTTTCTTAATATCACTTATTCTTGATAAAATCCACATTTTATAATATATTCAATTACAACCTATGGTTTAACCACTTTGTCCTAAGTCCTTATTTAATTAAAAAGAAATTTCTCACCTTTAATTAAATAAAAATTTTCACATCTAATGTATGCTAAATTTTGCACACATAAAGCATTTTTCACATTTAAAAAATAAGAGAAAGGGCTATTGTCTCATATGAAGGACACAAAAGTCAACTCTTGATTGTGATTGGTTGAAACACTTGTGTACATGGATCATTTAGCATTCATTCTCCACCCTTAATTATATCTCTCTTTTCCTCTTATCCCATTATCTTTCTATCTTTAAAAGGAAAGCTCTCTCCTCATATCATACTCTCATGTTTTTATGCTAACATTATGCTATAGGATTTTAGGTAGTTTATTAGATCTTTCAAGAGCTCATGGTATCATTGCATCATTTAATTTGCATTTTTATCTCATAGTAGCATACTTGCATTAGTTTATCTTTCCTTTCATGATTTATATTACCTCATCTAGCTTAATTAGAAAGATTTTTAACACATCAATCTTGTTAGTTTAGCTCACATTCAACATTCTCTTAGCTTATTGTTGCATTTTGTATTGCATTACATGTTGCTTCTTGGACACTATTATTGTTTATATTTTCTTTTAATCTCCCATTTCATGGTGCACCTTGCAAAGGGTTACATATCTAAGTTCATTTGAGAGCCACAACATTTTAAATTTTACGTATTGCACGTCATGGATAGGGAGCTCTAAGTTGCCATTCAATGTTCCTAACCTATTGGATCCCTTGGAAAGAAGATTTTAGAGAAGTGTTCCTTTAAATGCTTATATAGATCTTAGGAGGGCTACTTTCATGTGGTTTAATAGGAGACAAGGTTTAGTCCTTATCTAGTTTAGGCTTGACAAGGCTACTCTTTCTCTTAATTGGAGTAATACAATTGATTTTTGGCTAGAAGCTAAACGTTGTACTAGGTCATTCATAATTCTCTCCTCCTGGAGTGGAAAGTTGGAAAGAATGTACTTGATGGCCCCTTTAGATTTTAAAATATGTGGTTTTCTAATCATAACCTTACTGACTTCATTGGCTATTTGTGGAATTACCTTGCAAAGGCTTTCCTATTGATAAACTTGGAGATGAAATTGTGGATTGTGAGGGATAAAGTTTAAAAGTAGAACAAATTCTTAATTGGAAACATCTTTGATAAAATAAAAAGGTCCAATGAGGGTAACTTGGTGGAGGTTTAAGAATCTTAAGTGTCAAGAATGTCTATGTCTCTGAGAATGCATGCATCTGCATTTGCCTTTCCCCCAAGGACATCTGCTCCTAGTTTAGCTTTTGACTAGGCCTCTATGTAGGCCTCTTCTAAGGGCATGGTTGCAGCTAGGGCTGGTATGACATTTTTTTCTCTTGACTCCATTTTGCATGGTGAAGCCCTAGAAGGGTTTCATTTTCCATCTTTTCCTACCCTTGCTTTTGGTGTTGGCTTTGGTGACCTCTCTGCAGTTGGTCCTGCTAGGATGAATTTTTCTCCACCTCGTGCTGCTACAAGTAGATCTTCCTTCTCCTACACTGATGTTGCTACTTATGAGGCTAGCATTGGAGGTTAGACTATGCATTCATGGCTTAGTGATGTTGTACCAGTCACGGTAAGAAACTCGATAATTATTGATTTAGAACCTAATATTTTTGATGAGATTTCCACTTATGTTAATGATTTCTCTTCCATTGCTATTATCTTTCATTTTAAGGGTTTGTATCCCTCTTTGTTAGATTTGCACCCTGGCATTAACCATTTTTGGGAACCCATCATTTCATAAGTAACTTAGATATAGCTTGTGGCAAGGGGTTTTTTCATTGTGAAATTTGATACTACTGAAGATAGAAATTCTATCCTATGTTAGGCTTTCTAATGGTGGGAGAAGTTTCCATTCATGGCTAGACCTTGGTATAAGGATTTTGACCCATCAATGGAATCCTTTAATAAGATCCCTCTATGGGTTAGGTTGTTGCATCTCCCCCTTCACCTATGGGTGGATTTGGTCTTGGAGGCAATGGGGGATGCCCTTGGGGACTTCTTGCTAGTTGACACTACATCTTTCAATGTGTTCTAGATGACATATTCTTGCATTCTTGTGGAGATTGACATCTCTAAGGGATTCCCTGGAAAGATTAAGTTGGCCTCTCCTCTTGTATCTTGGATCCAGCTTCTTGATTAATAGGGTATCCTCTTCTACTACAAGAAATTCCATAATATTGGCCACCTTATAGCCCACTGCTCCTCTAAAGAATCTAGAGCAAAGAACTCTCCTTCTTGGTGGAAGGGAGTTTTGAATGATACCTACACAGTTCAAAAGGTCCCCTTTACTAGGGATGGAGACTCTTCTTAGAACACTTTAATGGTAAATTCAATTGTTGTCTCTAATGGTACATTGGCTGCCCCAATAGTGGTAACCTCTTCTATTCACCCTCTTTTGGATTCTATCTCTGGCAATTTGATTGCTTTCCCTCTTATGACTCCATCCTTGGATGTTGTTTCTTTGTCTCAAGATGTTGTTTTCCCTTCTGCTACGGTCTATCCCTCGACTACAGGGTTTTTTGGGGTTGGTTGTGGTGTTTTTGACTTTGTGTGGCAAAAGGTCACTAGTATGGTGGAGGATGGACGGACCATATTAAAAGGTAAAAAGAGAAAGCCCTATACTACTTTTGATATGGCATTATGATCTCAAAAGAGGGGATGAAAAGGGAAAGCTTGAGTCCCTGTTACAGATGCCTCATCTTTGGTTCTCTTGGCTATTTTGGCCTATTATTTTTTGTAGTTTGACATGGTAAGGGACTTATTGTCTATTCATCTTTTTACCATGGGGTTTTAGGTGCCTATTCAAAACCTATTTTTTTGGTTGAAGAGTACTATGTTATTAGTGATGCCACC
The DNA here is from genome assembly GCA_028749045.1 of Cupressus sempervirens. Classification (NCBI taxonomy): domain Eukaryota; kingdom Viridiplantae; phylum Streptophyta; class Pinopsida; order Cupressales; family Cupressaceae; genus Cupressus; species Cupressus sempervirens. The sequence goes on from CM053793.1 coordinate 570,510,431, forward strand.
CTGGTCACCTTGTCTTGTTTGGTGACTTTTTCCACCTTTGGGTTGTATTTTTGTTTGGTTTAGGCTTCATTGATAATTTTATGATTTGTAATGGGTTTCAGCTACCCTTCAAAACCTATTTTCCTTAATAAAAAACTCGGTGGAGGTTTAGGAGTCTCAAGAAAATAAACATCAAGAATGCTACCTAGTCTTGTAGGAATGAACCCTTAGAGACCAATGGATATCCGTCTTAGTTTAGTAGGAAGCTTTCTAGAAATAAAAATCTCATGTTTAATGGCTAAAAGAAGGAGACAAAAATGTTAGGTTCTTTCAGAAAACTACTTTGAAACATAGAAGTAGAAATAGAATTAGATCCATTTCCTATGCTAATAGGGTGGTGGTAATTAGAGAAGATGAGGACATCAATACTGAGATTTCTAATTTCTTCATTCAAGAAGCTAAGGAGCTCAAAGTGGATGAGGCATGGTACATCCTTGGTTGTATCCCCCTATTGGTAACTAATGAAGATAATGATATGATGAATTCCTTTTTCAAAGGAGAAGAAGTTAAAGTTGTGGCTTTCACCTTTTAATATTTCAAGTCCCTAGTCCCTAATGGGTTCCCCCTACTATTTTCCAAGAGTATCAAAAGATAATTGGGGAAGACATCTTTATGGTAGTTTGTCACTTCTTCCAAACTGGTATTATGTTGGATATTATTGGACGAAACTTATATAGGCCTCATTCCTAAAACCGATGAACATATTTCCATGAATGAGTAATAACCTATCAATGTCGTATTATCTATAAGACAATTGCTAAAGTTTTGAATAATAGATTGAAACATATCTTGGATAAACTAGTTTTGAAGAACCAAATGGGCTTTGTAGGAGGAAGAAAAATTATGGATGTAGTTATTACTACCTGTGGTCTTATTCAATTCATGAATGGTAATGATAAGGCTACTATGGACCTTAAACTTGATCTTTGTAAGGCTTTTGACTATGTGTTCTATCTAGATTTATGTTCAAAGGAAAACTCCACAAGATTATTATAACTTGTGTGACCACTACTAAATATGATGTCCTTGTTAATGTCAAGTCAATTGGTTTTTTCTCCACATGAAAGGTTCTTCAACAAGGAGATCCCTTGTCACCTTATCTTTTCATTCTGAAGGTAGAAGTTCTTGGGAGAAACCTCTCTAAACTTTGCTCACTAATTCTATTTGTAGTGTTAAAGCTTCTTCTAGGCATCCCACATGTAGTCACCAAGAGTTCATGGACAACATTATGCTTTTTGGAGAAGCTATGATTTTGGAAGCAACTGCTTGGAAATCTCTTCTCTCTAACTATATCATTCTCTTAGGTGAGCATTTTAACTTTTTAAAAATTAAGCTCTTCTTCTTCAAAACTAACAATGAGGTGTCATAGAGTATTTTAAGGGTGCTAGGATGTAACATTTATGTTATCCTATATACCTATCTTGGTCTCCTTTTCTCCCCATTGAAACCTTGTCATTCCTATTGGAATGTTATTATTGAGAAATTTCAAAGAAATTTGGTAGGTTGCAAGGGTAAACTCTTGTGCATGGATGTAAAACTTCTTATTCATAAATCTTCCCTCCAAAGTATCCTAGTATACTTTATGTCCTTTACCCTCATGACAATAAAAGTGGTCGATTCTCTTTAGAAGATCCATAAAATATTCCTTTACTCTAGAATGGAAGAAAAGAGGAAAGTTTCCTTTGTCAACTGAAATCAAGTGTGCAAATAGAAAAGGGAAGGGGGATTATGGATTATAAGTTTTAGAAATATATTTATAGATCTTTAGTTTCCAAAATGGGATGGTCTATTTTGGAGGGATCTAAGGAATGGATGAAGATAATTAGAGCTAAATATCTTTCTTATGGCCCTTCTTGCATCTTCTTAATTGTTGATGTTAATGGTACTTCTACATTATGGAAGAACTTATTAAAAATGTTAGATATGGTTAGAAAAAGTTATAGAAAGATAATTGTTAATGACAGAAATACTCTCTTCTTGACTAACACTTGGGTTAAAGACTTTCCTCTCTAGGATTTGATCCCTAATCAAGGTCTTAAGGACTAGATCTTGACTAATATTGGTATTAAAGTAGAGAACTACATTGTTTTGAGAAATGGTAAAGATGAATGGTTGAATTTGGTTAATTGTTGGCTAAGACACAAGGAGGCTAGAAGAATTGCTAGTATTAGAAGACAAGATGTTTGCAATCTAAGAGAAATGTTACCAAATCCTACTTTATTTTAGATTATGTAAGAGGATAGGTAGATTTAGAAAGATAATAGCAATGGTCTCTTCTCAGTCAGTTCAACTTATCTATTCTTAGATACTTTGGGTGAAACTAATCAACTATGGAAAGAGGTCTAGATTCCTAACCTGCCCCCTAAGATTAGCTTCTTCTGGTGGGTAGTTTCCCATGAGAAAATATTGACTTTGGATAACTTCAATAAGAGAGGTATTAGTTTTTCTAATAGATGTGTTTTATGTGAGAAGGAAGAGGAGACAATCGACTACTTATTTGTTCATTACTCCTTCTCTAGAGAACTTCGAAGTCTTGTTTTGTAGAAGACTAGGGTCAATATGGTGATGTTGTGCTCTACCAAAGAATTCATATTGCAATGGAGAAACACCCCTCTACATCATCTAGTCCTCAAAAGCCTATGGCTTCTTATCCTTCTAACAATGATTTGGTCTATTGGGAAGGAAAGAAACAAAAAAATACTTAGAGAAGAAAAGAAGAATATCTTACCTATATTCTTCATCACTAAGATAATTATTAGGGAAACTATTAATAATGTGAGTTTCCCTAAAGTGATGGCATTCCTATGTTAACTGACTTGATAATCAAGAAAAATTGGAATGCTACCTAGAGCCTGGTAAAAATGAACTAGAAAAGTATTTGGAATAGAAAACACTATAAATGGAAACCCCTAGAAAATAAATGGATCAAGTGTAATGTGGATGGATGTTCTAATGGAAATCTAAGAATAGCTTTGGTTGGAGGTCTTATGATAAATAGTAGATGGTTCCTTATTTTGGGATTTGATAAGAACCTAAAAATTAACTCTAACAACTATGTTGAGAGTATAGCCATGTTGTATTTGGTGAAAATGTTATAGGTTTATGGAGAAGTTAATATTGAAGTGGAGGGGGCCTCAAAGAGTCTTATATATATTCATTTAAATTAGGTTAGGTTCCTATGGAAAATTTAAATTCTTATCAAATTTTGTAAAAGGTGTCGGTTATCCTTCCACAAGGTTAGAATCTACCATACTCTAAGAGAGGGAAATAGAGAAACTAATTTCCTAGCTAATTGGGGATTAAATTTTCAACACTAAAACCATGTTTTAGTAATGGAATGCTCAAAAAAAATAAAAGATCTTATGTTAAATGAAGAAGGAAATACTCAAGTATAGGGATAGGAAATCTAGGAGTTTTCCCAATTATAAAAAAATGTAAGGTTAGGATGAATGTAGGTCTCCACATTATGACATTTTTTTTGACACTTCCCACTATGAGAAAAATCTTGAGAAATGGTATTCGGAGTTCAATTGAGAATTTTAGGGATACTTATTAGATTAACACTTTTGACCAGTATCAATATAGCTTTACTAATTTTAATAAAGTCAGCTTTTTTATCTTAATCATTAAAATTTTAGTAGAATGGTTAATGATTTCTAATCTTATGACACATAATCTTAGAATTAATTCCAAGGAAAGAAAAATATGGCTAAATCATTTAAAGTGCACCCTCAATTTATGGGAGTGAGAGTATGGATTAACTTGTAATAATGACTCTTTTCCTTTTAAAGGATGAAATGTTTCTATTTACAAAGTCAAGGTTTTTTCAAAAAGAGTAAAAGATTGGGCAAGTCATAATGTCTTTATTATAAGTGCCTAGAATATCATTATTCTTTACCTCATATCTAGAGTGTATCATTGGCTCTCTAGTAGTTTCTTCCTTAATAGTCTAGTTCACTTGGGAGGTTTGAGGTGTGTGTTTATAATGTAGAAATATATTTTTGAACAATGTATTGTGAGGGTTATCACTGACATTGTCAAAGGAGCTCATATTTTTGACAAGGTTTACATTATGGGAGGGCCTCAGAAGCATGTGGATTCAAGAAGCTATAGAAAATTACTACATAATGGATATATATGGAATTACTTCAAGAGGAATAGTTAGGATAAATACATTGAGGCTACGAGAGGTCATAACTCAATGCTCTTAGAAAACTTATCCAACTTCTAGGTCAAACGTCAAGTGACCATTGGTAGTGTCAAAATTGTGGCGACAATTGAGTTGAAAGGCAAAGCAATTGGTTTTCTCTATCAGGGGTGAATGTTGAGAGGAAGGGCTTAGGAGATTATAGTAAATTAAAACATAATTCTTCTAGGATAAAGTTTAGTAATGGGTATGAACATTGATCCTTTCCTAGTCCATTTGTCATTATTTGATTGTGGGTCATGAGATATTTCACCCTAGAATGGTGGTTTACAACTTAGCATTGTTACCACTTTTAGCTCCTTAATATGTTGAGACATGGTAAAAAAATTAATATACCTTTTTTTTATACTCCTCCCTAGTTAATAGTATTAAGAATGGTGATAACCTGCCCATTAATCAATGGTTGATTTTTGTTATGTATCACCATGTGTTCTCCCACCTTCCAAGGATTGGTAGGTGTTTAATTGATAAGGAAAGTAGCCTCCTTTCCTTGATAACTCTATTTATTTTCTTTTTTGATGAAGTTGACCAAGGCCACAAAAAATAATTACACACACACACACACACACATACATAAGTGAGAGTAAAACTTAGGACCTCTTATATGGAGGTCACCCCAATTCATTGCTAGACTAGAGGTGGGTTCATACAAAAATAGATTTATTATTGTGTTAAATTCAATTGAATTTGAACCCAGGACCTCTTACATTAGAGGCTCATAGTATGACCTCTATTGTTATAGAGGAAATTGAACCAAATAAAGACCTTGATAAATACAAGTTTGCATCCAAAGAAGCTAGTAATCTAAAAGCTACAACCAAAACCTCTAGAGTTAAAAAGAAATCCTTTAAGGAATATCTTTTGTTTGAAACCATGGCTAAATGCAATAATGTGTCTTCTAAAACTAGTCATGCCACTACCCCAAAGAAAAAAAAGATTTTGAAGAAAATTATAGAGCTGGAAAAGTAAGATTCGAATGGTTTTTGTATTGGATATGAAGGTGATAAGAAAGATAGGGCTCAAGGGTATAGAATTGAATCTATCTCTATGGAGAGGAGGTCTGAAAGATTGAGGGACAAGAAAGGGAAAAAATTTAAGGAGGACACAAAAGATGAAACCTAGGATAGTTAGAATGAGGAGGCTTATGAGACTAGGGTTGAAGAAACTCCAGAGAAAGTTGAAAATGGTGCCACTGAGGAGGAATTCGAAGTGGAGGTTGAGGAGATTGAGGAGGAAGAATTGGGAGCTCAAGAGGATCATATTGATATTGATATTGGGCTCCAAGATGTTACCCCCATTTCTAAAACCCCGATGGCTAAGGAAATCAAAGTTTTGGTAAACACCCCTCCTATTGATGTTAGTATTGACATGGTTGAAAAAGAGCTCAAAGACAAAATTATGGACCTCAAAGTTAAGGTGATTTCACTTAACAAAAAGTTTGATAATGCAATTACTGGTGTAAAGCTTGGTGTGGCCATCTCCACTATTTCTAGAGTCTAGAAATAGATGATGAGGAAGGCCATCTTTGCCACTATCATAGGTCAAAGAAAATTGAAAAGAGTCAAAATGTAGAAAGACAATGTGCAGGTGGAGATGAAGAGTGTGGAAGATGTTAAAAAATGGACTAAATATCTCAAGTACTCCATCAAAGACTAGGTGAACATCAACCAAGCCTAATGTCTCTGGGCCTTTTCTTTCTTTTCTACTCATTGCTTGGTTACTATTTTATGGCTAGACATGGTTACTATAGTCATGCTCATAATTTTGGGACACATTTCAAAAACTATTAAGTTCAATATGATTCTCTTTAATGGTCGGTACTCTAAGACTTGGTTAATTTTTTTATTATCAGTTGTGTTTTGATTGATAAGTTAGACTCTATTTTTTATTAAGTTTTATTCTTTGTTGGGTTTATAGTTGTTTGAGTTAGAGATGGTCTTTATGTTGCTCAATTATAATGCCCTAGGGTAGAAAAGTTCTAATTTTTACTCTATTGTTATTTGGGTTCAAGAACCTTATCCTACCTCCTTTATTCAAAAATAGGTAAGTATGAAGATTCGATAGGCTAAAGATTGATAAGTAGGAAGGTCTAATGTATGGGTAAAATTTAACTCCAAAATATACTATAACATTTACACATAACTATTCTATCAGATTTATCTTTTTTTTTCCTTCCTTACATCAATTACTTAGTCATTAAAAAATATAGGTTTGAAGAAATATGTGGTGAGTGAGAGTGTTGTTAGTTTGTTCAGCAATAATGATTAATTAATTATTTTGACTTACTTTATAAGACACAACATATTGAACTATTACATCTAAAGGGGAAAGGATCAAAGCTTATTGGTAAAGAGAAACCTTTTGAATTACATATTTGTAATTGAATTTAGTTATAAATTAATGAATAATAATAATGCATGCTTTCTCAGATCTTTTGAGTGCCAAGGCTACTACAAGGCTCCAAAGATTCTTTGGTACAATCAACAATTTGTTTCCATTAGCAATTTTCATCATTTGGAAAGGGAGTTGCATGGGATAGAAAACCCAAAATCTATGGTAGTTAGAAGGATACAAAGAAATGGGATCTAGAGAGGAAATTTAGATATTCTAATCAATTCAATTGTTGAACAATGCTTATTGCTCTAGGAAAAAAGATAATATAATTATTATGGTGAACATGTATTCCTTCACTTCCATAGAACTAGCATGGTTGTTAACTCATCATACATATTTTGAACTTTTGAAAACGTAAAATATATTTGAAATGAAAGTATTTCTTTTGACAATGTTAAAATTTTTATCAAGAGGAAGTGAGTGCATTTAAATAAAAGTATGATGTGGTTATTGATGTTGGTACTTAAAATCCTGCAAGAGAAGGACTAGGGAGAATGTAAATTTTTATTTAAAAGTCAAATATCTATTTAGACTTTGAAGGATATTCTTAAATTCTAGATGGGTTATATGGAAACAAAAAGATTAAAGAAGTAGAAAACCTAATGTTACTTTGGCATGCTACTCAATATGAAGTTTCCATGTGGAAAGATGAAATTTGTTACATGTATTGTAAGCAAAAAGTATGCTCAAAGTAGTCTAGAATGATACATGCTAAGAATGGATGCAAAAGCTTTTTCTCCTACTCTATTGGTTTTTTTTTCATGATCATCATCTACAATAATTTTTTTATCAAAGATATTATAATTTATATTAATTATTATTATTTAATAATTTTAAAATTAATCACTTATACATTTTTCTATTGATTCATGTTAATGATAATATGTAGTTCACAAATGAAACCTTTCTCATTTTTATTTTAAATAATAGAAGGATAAGTGACAGTCTTGGTTGTGAAATTATGCATACCAAGATTTTAACCTAACATTAATTAGTCCATTTTCTCTTTAGTGACTTGAAAAGCTATAAGAACCATCACTAAGATCTGCCTTTTAAATTATTGTCACAAAAGTCAAAATTAAAATTAAATTAAATCAACAATAGACACACCAAACAAAATTTAAAAATGAAATAATTTTTTTAATGTCAACAAATATTTTTTATAGGTGAAAATAAAGGGAAACAAATATAATAACAATATATACACTAGAATCAACTATTTGGTAGAAGAGGTCTTTTTTAACGGGTTGTATAACTATTAGGGGAATCCTTGTCAACATTAAACATTACCTTAGAAGAGCCAAATAGGTTGGAGGTTTAAACACTCCTTACCAAGAAGACCTAAGAAGATTTTCATACAAATCATCATTTAGATTTTCCCATTCTTGACAAAGTCAACAATGACAAAGAAAAGGTAAGTGGGTCTATTCCCCCTTCATTTTTTCAAAGATTGACTCCATGGTGTCTTGGAAATTTTTTTTTTGCAAAGATGTCTCAATCCCAAAAGGTGGGGTAGCTTTCTGTGGTCAAAGATATGGATGGAACTTGTTTTAATGTGCATGATTTTTCTCTCTATTTTTGTCTTGCTAAGATGTAGAATATTTTTGTCTTGCTAAGATGTATAAAACCCTAGTTTGTTAAGTATGGGGGTCACAAACTAGACATAGTGATCACTAGAAAATGAATTTAATCTTCATGGGATCTTAAAGGTTATGTAAGAATTTAGGCACTCCCTAAAAGTCATTTGTATTTGTAAGAATTTTCCTTAGGGAAAAATCACCGAAGACTAAGAAGCACAATAACTAGCACAAAATAGACCAACAGAGTATGATCAGAATGACCATATGATATTCAATTGACAGTAATTGATATAATAGTACACTAGAGGTGCCTATATATAAAGGCCTCTAAGATGCATCTAGAATTTCTAGGAGTTAGCAAAATGATAAGCCTAACAACTAAGAACATGTCCACCAAGAGTGGGTTTTCCTCCATTGATCACGGGAGTTAGTGCAATGATGAGAGGATAAGCCTACAAAGGTGTGTTACATAAAATTATATTGTAGACACCATGTGCTTAATGAAGAGTGTGAACAATTGTGTTTTCTACATGACAACTTAGTTGATTATGCATACTTTAGTGTTGTAGAAACCATGTGCTAAAATAGAGTTTCTTACTCCTATGTTGTCAAAAAGACAATTCATATGAGTATGTAAACTCCTAGGTGTCTAACCTAGTAAATAATAAAATAATACATTTATCCTAAGAAAACATAAGTAAAGTGTAAATAATAATTATTTACACTAACAACCCCCCTTAAGTGCAACTTAGGGGAATGTACTTAAGCTCACAAAAGCTATGATGAAATGCATAATGGGTCTTGGCTACTAGGCCATGTTAGGTACCCAAGTAGAGATGCAATGCTGAAATGCAATGAAATCTCTCTACAAAGGAAAAAGGGGGAGAACCTCATGGGAAAAACCCTCCCCCAAAAATAGAGAAAAGTAAAATTAAAATATGCATGAATGGATGGAGTAATAAAGATCCCCCCATTATGACATATATCAGGCATATACAATAGAGAATCCCTCAATGAAATCCGCCCCTTAATGAAGGATCTCGTAATGATAATTGTTTGAAGACAAAAGAAAATCCAATACTAACAAACAATATTTCTCCCTTGAGGAAGAAGATACACTGAGTATAGGAGCAAATATGCTTCCCACTGTGGATAGAAAGATGGTGTGGATGTTACCTCTAAAGTTTACTCATATGTTGATGAGTCCTTGATGGATGTAGATGCCACGAAAAAATTTGGTGAATACCCATAAGAAGGTGGTAGACAAGGAAGCATGTCCATGTATGAACCTGAATCAACCTCCAAAGATGATGAAGAATCCTTATAGGAAGATGGAGGAAGAGAAGCAATGTCACCTCCCTTCAATAATGAAGGTACACCCATGAAAGAAACTCCTTGATGACTAAAGAAGCCACATCATGAAAGCTAAATGATGGTCCTTCTTGTAGTAAGAAATGGTGCCATAGGTGTAGTAGAGAACACTCCCCAACTGATAGGAAGAATCCTTAGAAATTATGATGTCTGAGGAAACTATAAGACAATCTGCAAAGACTAATATGACTCCTCATAAGTAAAAGAGTCCTTCTCTATTTGTTGTAAAGAAATGTCCACAAACATGTCAGAATAATCAAGTGGTTGAGGGTCAGAATGTGCCCTAACAATGAATGAAGAAGTCTCCTCAAAGAGACGATTGATGTCATCAATGATGTCACCCATATCTTCAATGTGAGACTCCATGAATAACTTGAAAATGTCTAGAAGGAAGTCATCCCATGAAGCTAAAGTAGGAAGACATAGTATATCCTACTGCATTAAATCTAGAGCATCTGTGGCTAGAGCTAGATTAGTAGAATCAATAGGAGTATCAGGATGTGTGATCTCATCTAGAGTTGGAGGTACTATAACTAGAGTGACTGGATATAGAATGTCTTTTAGAAAGGGAGGAATTCTTGGATTTCCATATGCTTTCTAAAGACCCATCCAAATTTCATAAGAATACATGAACTTGTCAATGGCTTTAAAGAAAGAATGAGTGACACTAAAATAAATGGCATCCAATTTTTTTTTTTAATAGGTGGTATATCAATTGTAAAGAGTAGTTTGTTGGAACATAGATAAGGAAATACTTTCTTATGTTCTCTTCTTAAATGATCAATGATTAAAGAACTCCATTTATGATAGTTCCTCTCTACCAACCTTGGTCTAACTCAACCCCAACATGTGAAACACAAATCCATGAGATCAATATATGTATGCACCACCCAAAATGCCAAAAATAGTTAATCAACCCACCCCCCCACACCCCCCTACCCCACATAATGCATGATTTGGCACTTTATAGGTAGTGCGCTTACAATAGGCCACTTGCCAATTTAGGATTTAGTGGAGTTCTAATTTTTTTATTTATGACCTCCTTGGATAGTTCAAACTTTACAATGTAACTCAAAAATACAAAAAAATTGAAGCAATACAATGCAAAGAAAGGACCTATTTTTGAAAGTGATATTTCTCTCCACACAAGCCTATAATCTAATTGTAGATCTAGAAAGTAGACGAAAATTTTGACACTTAAATTTTTCTAAAAAGGAACCTTATTTGGAGTCCAGTTGAGCTCATAAGGAGCATTTGAAGTTGCAAAATGTAGGATTGGATAGGTACAGTCATCAAAAACTACAATTTTTGACAAATTCATGCACCAAAACTAGAAAATAATAGCACGACTAAAAAATTCAAGAAATTATAGCCAAAATAAAAAAACATTGCACGTGATTTAAAGCCCAAATGACTAAGATATGGCCTCCCAAAGTTAGACTATTGAATCAAAATTAAATCTAGAGAGGGATCTAATAAAAAAACTGTGAGGTTAACTTGACATCCAAAAAGGCATTGTAGTAATTCAATTTGGCCTACAAATGATGATTAAATTACCATCAAATTTAAGCCATTGATTTTATTACATCAGCAGAAAAGATGCCCTTTTGATGATGTGGTAGTGATGTCACTAATGATGTCAATAGTTGACTGGGTGTGTATGAAATTGTATAGTAGGGTGACATGGCATTTGTCCTGGTAGTGTATGATGCTTACTTGTTTTTTGATGTGGCTCCTTGCTATTGTGTTGACATGGTGAAGTAGGTTCACATGGGTGGTTTATGTGGTAAAAATACTTAGCAGGCAGTCTATCCTACGTGGAGGACTCTGCAATACTATGTGGCATTGACTGCACTACTGGCATTGTGGATCTATCTATGTCAGTTGTTGAAAAAGTGGTGCCAAAGTTTATTTGATTGGCAGTGAGAATTGTGTTGTTAGCAGTGTAGGTTAATTATCCATCATTTGTTGTGGGAAGATCTCTCATTGAGTTTTAAAAGTAAAGCTCATGGAGTGTATAGCAAAGTAAGGTGGCCAGATTAGTAACCGTTGTTTGTTGCCACATGTTGTAATGAATTGTTGCTACAATTTGTGGTTTGTTGTTGGTGATGTTGTGTGGCCTTTCCCACTGGTATAAGGAGGAATTTTTGAAATGTTAGAGAATATTCCCTACGGGGCTAGGATTTCACCACCTGGCTCCTACAAAAAAAAATTCTCTACAGGCCTAATGGCCTAAAAAAATTTCAAACAAAATGCTTTGAAAAATACAAAGAAAATAAAAATAATAGATCTAAAAATAAATTAAGTAGATGTAAAAATGATCATACTGGATTTGAAAATTGGGCCTTCCAGTGCTAGTTTGCAAAAAAAATTGCCTCAAATTTGGCTATTTCTAAACATAGGCAAATTTATAGTTATTTTTTACCAAATCGATGCTCTAGATGCAAAGGTGAGGTCTACTTTGGCTGTAGATAGTCCTAATAGCTATGGATACTCCAAATCTGAATGGATGTTTCCTTAGAGAGGTAAAGCAAGAATGGTCTTCAATGGCTATGAAATGATGCCTCTATGGCTTTGATACCATGTGAGAAGTTTCCTTAGGGAAAAATCACCCAAGATTGAGAAGCACAATAACTAGCAAAAAATAGACCAATATGGTATAATCAGAATAACCATATGATATTCAATTGATTGTAATTGATATAATAGTACACTAGAGGTTTCTGTATATAAAGGTCTCTAAGATGCATCTAGAATGTCTAAGAGTTAGCAATATGATAAGTCTCTCAACTAAGAACATATCCACCAAGGATGGGTTATCCTCCATTGAGCACGAGAGTTAGTGTAATGATGAGAGGATAAGCCTACAAAGGTGTGTCACATAAAATTATGTTGTAGACACCATGTGCTTAATTAAGATGTGAACAACTATGTTGTCTACATGACAACTTAGTTGATTATGCATACTCTAGTGTTGTAAACTTAAGTAAAGTGTAAATAATATTTTTTTACACTAACATAATTTCTCCTTTTCTGTTAGCAAAGATTTCCTTTGGACTATGGCCTTGACCCCTTTGTTCTTTGTTAAATCCCTACTCTATCTCTACAAATAGCACTGAAGCTTTGACCATCTAGCTCACTTGAATGGAGTGATCTCTACTTGGGTTAGGCTCCTAGGTATCTCACTAGAATTTTGTTTTGAGGAGATGTTGGAATGAATCCTTAACACAATTGATTAATTACTAGGGATGGAAATCGTCACCAAGAATAGATCTTGATTCATGTATGTTTTGTTCTTTGTATCAGTGGCCCTATGAACTATGCTTCCAATCTTTGTTCTTATGATGTCTTTTTTGGAATGTTAAGTCATCATCAATAGCATCTAGCTATGGTTGAGTCATCAAATTGGGTTGAGTCATCATAGATGCTCATGTATGATTCAACTTACTATAAATAACAAGTCATTTAAATGAATTTCTAAAAATAGTAAATGTAACAAGTGTACTACGTATAGTTGAATGATTCATACTTACTAAAAATAGTAAGTAGTTTTTAATTTAAACTCTACAATTAGTTGAACTATATGTAACCTTGTCAAGGAATTATGGACTATGTATAGTACTTTCCTAATTGGTCATCATAATCTAACATAGGAGTGATGAATGAAAATACTCATCAAGATAGCCAAGTCTTTAACCAAGACTCATCTAAGAATAGTATCCTCTCAAGTCCATATTAGGTGAATGACAAGCTTAGATTTCCTACTAGAACCATTAACCATCCCAACAAATATATCTCCAATCCAAGAGAAATCAACATCACCACAATCCGTAAGAATCCATGCACACTTGCAACCAATCAATCCATGCCAACTCTAAATGCAACATAAAAATGTCATCCAACAAATGATCAATGTACTCAATACCAAGAAACTAAACCAAAATCAATGCCAAAGTTCCAACAATGGTCTTAGGAACATAAACATAAAAAAATGATCTAAACCATCACAACAAAAAAGATAACATGCTCCTTATGAACATACTATAACATGTCAAAATTTTAAATGTTTATCAAAAGGAATACCATGACATAATAATGCAACCATCCTCACATAAGGGATAACATGCCAATTGAAAGAATAAACAACCCCATGAGTCCTCAAGATGCAACCATCTCCACACACCATTAAGAAAACCATCTCCACATAACATGAAGAACCATCTTCACATACCATGAAGATAGCAAGTGCACCATGCAAATGTCAAAGATGCTTCTACAATAATAAGATCTAAGACAAACCTCCAATATCTACAAACACTCAATAAATATATCAATCCTAACAACTCCCACTCAACCATGGTATCAAGTCACCTATGAAATCATAAAATGCATTCCCTACATGAAGATCCTCTAGGTCTACACTCACACAACCAAAGTGTTAGTACCAAGTAAAACCAAGATCTCCAAACCAATATCCAAACTAGGAACTAATCTCCATATTACCACCTCATCACTATCACAAGGTCCCACTAAATCATGCATTGAAGCTATCACTGACATCATGATGAAAAACCATCCTATAACCATAAGAATTAACCAATGCATGAAACCATCAAAAAACTCTAAGTGAACATCATGAATTCCTCAAAAGAAACCAAATAAAAATTATCCTCAACCAAGAAAATATACTATGATAACCACATCAAGAATCCAAACCAATCAACATCAAGAATGTACCTATATAACTAATCATGTCATGCATAAATCAATGCCACCATGATCACATCCATGAATTGAGAAACTAACTCTCACAGTTTTGAACTCATCAGAATAAAATAGTCAACCACAATCCTTTAGCTTGACTATACTTTGAAACAACATCTCAAATCATATGACTTAGGGAAAATAAAATCCAAATCCAATCCACCAATATGAATATGAATCAATAATGAAAGGTCAATGGGCAAAGATAGCTCATTACCAAACCATAAATACAACTTGTAAGTATAGACCACTTACAACACTACATAACTTGTAGACCCAACAAGTCATCATACATATGCAAACCAAATACTAATAACCATATTACTATGGGACCAATCTAAAATATGAATTGAGAATACAATGACATCAAATCCAAATCTCCAAAATATACAATGTCATAGACTCACAATGTTACCATAGTCAATATATATCATAAACTATTTAGATCAATATATCACCAAAAAAATTATGCCAAACCTGCACCAAATTTGAACCAATATGTAAATCTCTCTAAGAGTTTTTGTTGACTATTCAAAGTCTAAAATATGACTCCATGTGTCCAAGTTATGCCCAAAACTCTACTCGAAATAAACAACATTTGACTTCCAAGCTCTTAAAACCTAACAAAATTTCAAAATCATAGAATCAAACCTACACCAAGTTTTAGAGCTCTGAATTATCTTTTTAACAAATATAATAAGTCTAAAATCTAATATCTTGAGAGAAAGTTATGATTGTTTTACTAAGACACTCTTTTTACCATTTTCATTACAATTTTTTTGTGATGAAAATTTTGATGGGATTATATTTGATGTCCACCATCGGTTGAAAATAAAATCTTTTATATTTTTCTCTCAACATGGCCAAACTAGGGCACGTGCAAACACCCACACGTGTGCGCACACGTACACACATGCATGCATGAACACACAAACACACACACACACATACGCATGCGCGCACACACACACACACGCACATGCACACACACACACATGCACACATGCACACACACAAAAATGCATGTACACATGCACGCGTGCACACACACACACACGCACGCACGCGCACACACACACACACATAAGAAAACTTGGATCCAATAACAAGTTCTTTTTTTCCCTAGGAGGTCATTTCCATAAGCTGCCCTCTAAAAATTCCATTTGTCCAACAATTTCACATGCCCAAAATTTGCCAATATCCCATGATAATAACAAACCTAAAACCCAAATTGCCTTCATCCATTATCACAAGTAGGAAGAGCCCTAGACGACATGGGCTTAAAATTATAGGCCAGTGTAAAGAAGAAAATAATGAGGAAGGGGAGGAAATGAAATATGACAATGAGATGGAGGAGGAGATGGAAATTAAGAGGGAGGAACCAATAGCTAAGAAAATGAAGAAGGAAAAATAGATGGATGGTGAGGGGGTTTTGGGGTCAGAGTTGGATATCTCTGACATTCCTCTTTCCCCTATTCATTCCAAGGAGCAAGAGAAGGAGAAAATTAGAGAGGGTGGAGAAGTGATTATTAAGGAAAGGAAAAATGCATGGAGAAATTTCAATATTATAACATCCAAGATGGGGATTGTAAGAGATATAGTGAATCTCCAAATTCTAGAAGAAAAATAGGGCCAACTCTAGTTCTAAGAACTCATCAATCTTGCTATGGTGGAAATAATGGATAATACTAGGGAACTGAGCATGAATCTATTGAATAATGCTCACAATAGCATGATTGACAATTTCAATTCAATCAAATGACTTTACATAAATTGGAAGAGGTTAGGGAAAAAATTTTCCAAATGAAAAAAAATTGGAAGGAGTCAGGTCTAGGAAATCAGAAGAATGAGGAGGATAGAATTAGTTTAGTTGTGAAGAGAATCCTAAGCCTGGAAACTTATAATCACAATCTAGCAAACCAGATGATCTCCATCCTCAATTCTACTAATGATAACATTTTGTACCTTACCGAAATGTTTAAAGCTAAAGGCCTGCTATATGAGAGTGAGGACACAAACAGAGAAAGAGCTAGGGTAGAAGAGGATGTAGTGATAGAAATTACTTTTAGCAGCCTGGATTGAGAAGCCTAGAAGAGTTAGGAGCAGATTGTTGAGGAGACTCACAAATTCTATGAAGTAGCTCAAATGATGCAGGAGCTCGAGCAAAAGATAGAAGAGTAGTCATGCTTTATTTTTTCATGTCTTTTGTTGTTATAGTACTAATGTTTTTTGTTAAGTTGGCTTTTTCTTGTTCTAGCTTTTTGGATGTAGGTTTTGTTCGCCTTTGTTTTGGCTAGGCTTTCATGTTTATTATTAGCCATATGACTTGTCTATGTTTGGTTGGGATTTTTATCCTTACTACCAGCCTTGGTTTTTGTATTAACTATTGGGGTTTAGGGTCACTGTAAAACCTATTTTTCTTATAAAAAAAACCCAAAACTCTTAGGTCTACAATAAACAACTAATATATTTTTCCATTTCTTTTATCATCTCATGAATTCTCGTTGATTCAATCTATTGTTACAACAACACAACCATAGCTCTAATACCACTTTTAAGGAAACTTGCACCCAAAAAAAAAACCATTTCCACATAACCCATAATAGATCTAAAATAAATTTGCAATTTGAATCGACATGCATTCACTGTCACATTTATTGGTGGCTTGCGAGCATAGGTTTAGATGTTGCTAGAGGTTTCCACTAGGGTTTTATTATGTTACAGATCTGGTTAGCTGGGGTTTGGGAGTAGGATCTTGGAAGGTCTTGCAAAATTACTATTGCAATTGCTTACATATTTTTCTGTAACCTAAAAGGCCTTATAGTCAGTAATGTAAATATTGTGATTCTATTATGAGAATTGACAATATTGTGGACGTAAATATCTATGTTTTCATTTGTATTCCATTGTGTGGCTAATTTTTGGGGTTCTCCCACCTTGTAATAAATCACTAATCTCGTGTCAGTATGGAAAGTGGAAAAGATATCCAATCCGTTGAAGTTGTCAAGAGTGCACAAGACTATATTAAGGTGCATTTTTTTGTCATTTGAGTAAGGAATATAAAGATGAACATGTTGGTTGGTCATTACGAAAAAAATTGAGGAGTTACAAGAAATAAGGAAATAAGTCCATCTTAACATATTCCAGAGGTAGATCACTGTCATTGGTCTTATTTTCTATAAAATTAGCAATATCATTAGTTTCATGATAACAAGGTTTGAACTTGTATTGAGATAATTTATGGAGATTAAAAATGACATCCAAATAATATTAAAGCTTATAAGAATAATTTGTTGTATAAAAAAATGCATAATAAATGACCATATAATCCCCCTTGATGATAGATTTTTTAATATTTAATGCAAGGGAGGACAAATACCTAAGATTAAAGCTTCTACTTCAACAATATTATTAGAAACTACATGAAGTTACTTAGAAATAATTTTAATGGTTGAGCTAGAGAAATCCATTATTACACGATGAGCACAAGATAAACTAGGATTTCCCCTAAAAGAGTCATCAAAATTTAACTTGTAAATGCCTACCGGGGGAGGAGACCAAACAACTTGAGCCCAAGATTCATACAATTATTAACTTGTTCTCTACACCCTTAGGAAGAGTTGGATTTTAAAGAGGCAATTTTTTGTGAATAAATTTATCCTAATTTATGTATGTCTTAAGATGATTAATATTTTCATATTCATATATGTCATGACAACCTTAGAGATAGATTGGTCAATCGTATGAATAACATTAGATAATGATGATGATATTTTCCTAAAAAAACCTATTGTTTTGCTCAAGCCAAATATTCCAAATAAATATCAAGGGACTTATCTCCTAGATATAATAAAAAATGATACCTTATAAAAAAATTTCCAACTCTCTAATAATTAAATAAGGCTAGCTCCCATACCTAATGACCACCCAAACTTATAAATAACTTGTAGCAGTACTCCATCGAGAAGGGGCAATGTAAGAAAAAATTAGTTGAGGACTCCATAAAGTAACCAAAAAAAGTCCAAGGAAACACGATTATGATTATTAATATTTTTAACTTCATCTCAACAAAGACCCTATCTTGGATGGACAACAATAAAAATGCACTTTCCTTGAGGAGGCATTCAATGTACACATAGTAGTCTAGAGGGCTACAAGTGAGCATGATTCATCACCATGTTGGATGCATAACGAGATTTGATAGTATCCATCTTCGAATGTGATTAGGTTCAAATGAGTTCATTTTATAGAGGGTTAAAAATAACCAAGTTCTCTCACTTAATTATGAGTCCAAGGTATACACAAGGTCATAAGGAAAATCTAAGAAACAGAGAATATCCCACTTGAAATAAAGAGAATAGGAGGATGTATCGATAATGATGTCATCACAAACACTAGTATCCCACACATCCTTCAAGAGAGTCTCTAGAGGAGACCAATGCTAAACTTTAGGTAAAGGAGACAATACATTTCAAGTGTCATCACAAAAGTGACATTTCAAGCAATCACGAATGAGGCAATAGAGGAATGAAGTTATTAGGTTTCTACTAGAAGTTCTAAAGTTGTAAACACCATGTTGGACGCACAACAAGATTTGACTGTATACATCTTCGAATGTGATTGGGTCCAAGCATGTTCATTTTCTAGAGGGTTGAAAATAACCACATTCTCTCATTTAATTATTATTCCAAGCCATATACAAGGTTATAAGGAAAATCTAAGACATGGAGAACATTCCACTTGAAATAAAGAGAATAGGAGGATGTATCAATAATAATTTAGTCATAAAGATTAATACCGCACACATCCTTTAAGAGAGCCTCTAGACGAGACTGGTGCTAAATTTCAGATAGAGGAGATAATCCATTTCAAGCGTCATCACAAAAGTAATATTTCAAGAAATCATGAATGAGGGAATCAAGGGATGGTGGTATAAGGTTTCTATGAGAAGTGCTCAATTTTTAAACCTTAGAGCCCTTGGGTAAGGAGGTCTTAATGAAAAGTATTTTCCTTGTAGGGGAATCCAAATACTTTGAATACACAAGTCTAGACCATTTTGAATTTAGATTATGATACAATTTTCAGTATAATTTAGCACCAAATTAGGATTTTTTTGAAGGGCTATTTCATGAATTTGAGCCCCACTACAACCTTTAGTATGAAAGCCTTATCCAAAACCAGAAAAAATAACCATATCTTTTGATTAAATACTATCAGCCTACAAAAACCTTCTTGAGGATAGATTGTAGTTCTTGAACTAAATTCCTTGGCATATCCAAAACTAATGTAAGATAGATGTGGATCACATTGAAAATCAATTTAAGCATCATTATTTTAGGAGGGAGGGTTAGCCATTTATGTTTCTAGTATAGGATCTTATTAGAGACAACAAATATAAACTTCTCCCAAAAGATGTGTTTTTAAGACCCTTTAAAGAATAGAATACTCAAATACTTACAAGGAAAGGAGATAAAAAAAGAAACCCCAAATGTAGATCAATTTCTACTATACTAGAGGAGAAACATTTACAAAGAATATTTAGGATTTTTTGAGATTTAGCAAGTATTACAAAGATTTAGAATAATCTGCTATAATTTGTTTGATGGATCGAGATTCATGGATTGTAGACTCCCAAACAATAAGGTGTCATTTGTAAACACGTTATGATCATAGGCTTCATCCAAGCTACTAGATATTATCTCCTTCTACAGAGATAACATATTAACATGTTTAATATCACAACTATGACCTTCCACCATAATAATGAAGAGAATGGGGAAAGTGGATTTTCCTACTTGATTCCTCAAGATGAAGGGAAAAGGATCCTTGGGGAAGGACTGATTATCACAAAGAACCTAGGGGTAGAAATACAGGCTAATATTAACTTAATGCATCCATTATGTAAACAAAGCTTTTGCAATATAAGAAGAATGCACTTCCAGATGACCTCATTATAGGTCTTCACCTTGTCGAGTTTGAGAATAATGGAATATTTCCTTTTTAGTGATAACATGGAGTGTAAGATTTCATGGGAAAGGATACCACTCTCAAGGATTATGTGACCTCAAAAAAATCAAACTAGAACATATTATTTTAGGAATAACCTTCGCAAGCCTTAAATCAATGACTTTGGTAAATATTTTGTGTAAAGAATTACATTAAAAAAATTGGTATAAAATTAGTAGTGGGATAGTCAACCTTTGGAATGAACATGATTTCCAAGTGTTATTTAGTTCCCTTAGGTCTCTTCATGTGTGCATAAAATATCAAGGCTAATGCAATCCCAACAGTTTTTTGAGCATAGTAAAGTCACCAAAGCTTGGGGCCTTCTCTAAAGTCATAGAGAATACAAAAATTTTAAACGTTTAAACACTAAAGGGGGACATTAACATAAGGTTATCTAAGGCACATGATAGTATTGAGTTCAAAGTTAAGTATTTAGGGTCAGTTGGTTCTCCAGTAAGGAGGTTGTTAAAGAAGGATACTCCTTCTTTGGAAACATCTTCTTCATCTTCAAGTATACTAGAATCATTTTCAATATTAACAATTTTTTGTTCCTTAATCTTCTCATGTTGGTTAAGGAATGGAAGAATTTTGTATTTCTATTGCTATCACTAATCAAAGTTCTTGTAATTTCTATTTCAAATACATTTGTTGTCTTAAGAGGACTTCCTTGAGGGATTATTTAAGATTCTTTTCCACAAAGAAGGATTTTCTAATTTGAATTAAACTCTAACTTTTTACTAAAAAATACGTTTAAATTGATGACTATTCCATTCTTGAATCGTTTGTTTCATTTTATGTAACATTTTGATAAACTTAACCGAAAGACCCTCATTAAATGAAGAATTAGTCCACCAAGATTTGAACAAAGACTGAAAGAAAAGTGTCTTAAATCAAATATTTGAATAACATAAAATTACATTTCTTAATAAAAACATCCCTCCATCTATGAATAAAATAATATATCTTGAATTTCTTATATTTAATATGTCATAATGCTTACAATTCAAAATTAAAATAATCATAATTATTCAAGTTTTCACTTGTGAATTGAAACGGTTTAAAAGAAATATATAGAGCAAAAAAAATGTAAACTTCAACTTACATGGCGTTTACTATAATGTCATCCCGTCTTCTATCTTAATTGTAGTTGAACAATTTTGTAGTTCAATGACTTTCACATTCTTCTTCGGCGTGTTTATAAATTCAAAAGTGAAAGAATTCTTCAGCGTGCAACGACTTTCCTTTGTCAGTCCAATTTTTCGGCCTGGTTATTATGAGATTAAGAAGAATTTAATCTACATAAACATCTTGACAGTGGCAAATCTCAACTTGGTTATTTATTCCAACTTACTTCATTGACAAATAATTTCTAGAATACGAGTAATTTTCTAGAAGTTTATGACATGTTTGCATAAATGTCTTTTTCGAGTCGCCGTCTGGCAAGAAAGTCAAATATAGAAGTTTATGACATTTACGAACATATTCATTTTCCCGAGTCTAATTTACTTTGCCAAACAGATCTCCGCGTTTCAGTCTTACCTCATTTTATCAGATATAAACGCATTGACTTTTGAAGGAGATATGTGAATCATTATTTTCTTCCGGACTTCATAGTCACGTCAAAAGTAACATCATAAATGAGTGACCTTGTGTCCCCGAATCCTTTTTTTTGTGAATTGTAATCTGAGTATATTTTTTTTAACAGAAAGGACTATTCGTCCAAAAAAAAAATAGCATGACTCGGAAATATGATAAAAAAATCACCCTCCCAACTCACACACACGACTCGGAAATATGATAAAAAAACTACTCTCCCAACTCACACACACGTGTCAAAGATTAAATATAGGCAAAACAAAGACAGATTATAATTGGGTCTTAAAATCTATTCAAACAGTCTTTATAAAAAATAAATGAACACTACAAGTGTCACGTAATGAGATGACATATGTTTGTTGTAATGTATACATTAAAAATTTAATAGAGAATAAAATGAGTTCTTTAATTAATATTTTAAAATTATTTTTCAGAAAGTTTAGAAGAACTATCATTCTAGTTCTTTGAAGACATACATATTAAAATATTGGAAAAATATTTGTTTTTAATAGAAAAATATTTATAATTATAACTAATTTTTAATTTATGATATAAATAAAAAGTTAGCAATATAATTAGTTATAATGTTACATTTTCTTTAAATGAAAAATAATATTAAAACATAATTATGAGACATTTGTAGAGACATTTCATTACTCAAGTATTTACTTTTGAAACATTATTAAATAAATTTTATACATTTGATTATATTTAAACATTTCAAAAATTAAAAGTTAAAATTTAAAATAAAAATTATAGAAATTTAAATTCACAGTCTAATTATTTTTATTGATGAGAGATTTCTATTTCAGCAATAAATACTTTATAAACTAAGTTTTAGGTGTTTCATATCTATTATTATGTATAAGTCATCCTCGAAAACGTGTAATGGTTCCTCAAATTTTGCTCCTATAAGAGACAAGATATATGAACCAACCAAATTAAGTAAAATAATTTTAATCATCTCAAAAGCTAAAACTTTCACATATAAACATTTGAAAAAGTAAAAGATAAAATTAGAAATAATAATAGGTTGCATCTAATTGGGTGAAATAGAAAAAATTAACCACGATTTAAGATGAAGCAATTAATAGTATGTGCCTATGATAAATACATGGAATAAAACAAAAAATTATTTAATTATTTCTATGTAGGAAATATTTTATATCTTTTTAGTAGATTAAATGTGAATAATGTCAATGATATAAATATGACTTAAATATTGTTTGACATAAAAATATAAGGGGCAATATGAATATGAATATAAATCTTTGTGTGACTTTTTCATTTTGTATGATATGATTCTTCATTTTTATAATATAGATTACAAAATAAACATTTAAACATTTATCAATTAAATTAGGCATTGAAATAATAAAAAAGCAACATATAAGACTTGACATTGCATTAAAGAAAGTTTAGTTTAGAAGGGGAAGTATAATAAGGAGAAATAGAGAATGTCATCAATTTAAAAGTACTTAATCTATATGAAATAAGATACTAAAAGAAATCCAAATTCTATAGGAAACTAATCTCCCAATTTAGGAATTGTGAACTTATGGAATTTCTTTAAAATTTTGATTTTTATTTGAACACATGGTTGATTTTTATCAAAGGACCTCTTCTTGAAGAAAGGTGTAAACTTTTAAATGCTAAAGCAATATTTATTTCTTCTAATAAGCTCAAGACAATGACTCAGGAACACTCTCAAACTACGTGTTGCTAGAGCATCTCAATCTCTTTCATAATGACTTTTAAGGTTCAACACTCCATACACTTTGATTGTTATAAAATATGAATTTTGTTTTTTATTATTTTTCATTTTTTTATGAGGAGAGATTATTTGGCAATGGTCAAAATCTCTTGTGAACTCTTGAGTGGATAATTCTTTTCTAATTAATGTGTAAATGCATCAGAAAGTTGTAAGCAATGATGGTTGAAGTTATTTTAGTCTTTAATAGGTGGGAGGAGTATTTAGTCTTGTAAAATAGAATATATTAAATGATTTCATTTTAATGTATGCCTTGTATTTTGACTTACCAAACCTTTAAATAATATCATAATATCAAAGCTAGATGAAATGCAAATTCTTTAGTATAAAAATCACTAGACATGTAAGAAAATCCAGATAATTGATTTCTATGAAACCAAATCCAGTATAGAGTGTAGACTTGCTACTAATTTAAGAGTTCAAATTGTTATGAAAATAGAAAAAAAAAAAAATTGTTTCAATGCATATTGATTTTGGATTTAATGGATTTTTATAAAGTGGTGGACATGACAAAAATAAATTAATAGTTTAACTATGCAAAACCATTGAAGAAACTTTGTGGTTGCAAAATGCATATAATTTTGTGTCCTTAAAATTCATTGATTAATTATCACATTTGATATAGACATCCATAATTTTTATTCTAATTCTTATAGATGCTATAATTATGTTTTTAATCACACAAGATGTTAAAATAATGCAAGACTTCTTTAACCGAATGCAAAGTTTAATTACGTATGTGAAAATGTAAATGTGCAATCAAACTAATTTATTTAAGGAAAAGATTAAGATAGATTTAGGTGCTAAATATATGCAATCAACCCAATTAACATATCAAAATTGGTCTATTATAAAAAGTGAAATGAATGATAATGTACTCACCTTGAGATATGAAGAGGAATATACCTTTTCAATCTCAAAATTATGGATCTAAACATGTGACAAAAATTTAGATTGTATATTCATCCTCACAAAAAGATAGACATAAAATTATAATTTGTGTAGAGCCTTAGAAAGACTTTAACCTATTGGTAGTGCATCCAAATGATTTATAACTAAGTCAACATGTTCTTGGTACATAGAAGCAAAGTTGACCAAACTTCTTTAAAAATATTTTGGCAAATAGTTTCATGGTGACTTTAGTCTAAAAGGAGCAAATCTAACTTTTGGGTACTGATTAATATTGAAGACTATGTGCTTACCAATTATACTAGATATAGTATTGACAAATTTATTGTGTCTTTACAAGAAATTTGTAAGGATATAGAAGGTTTTTAAACTATTATAGCAAGAAATGTCCAAATTTTTGTAATGAAAAACCACTTTAAGGTCAGTATGGTTGAGGATCTTGAGAAAGAGCTTCTAAGAAGTGTTTTAGTTGGGCTCTCAAGGGTTGTGTTTCTTCTTCTATTTTATTTTTGTGGGTAATACATATAATCTACATTTTTTTGGGGTTGGTGGCATAAGAGGATAGAGAAATTTTATCATCTCAAGTTAGCTTTTGGTTGTGATATAGTGTTTAGCATGAGAAGAATTTTTTTATACTCTCATGTTGATACCTTTAAAGTTACATATATTGTGGAGTTTTATTTGTGGAGATGTGATAATGGTTTTGTTTAGAGTTTAAGATGGGTGGTTGCCTAGTAGCTATTGAGGATGTGACTTGGGAGTTATGGAGGGAGAACTCAAAAATATTAGATAGTTGTAAAACCTTCCCAAGGGTTATGAGACAACTTGGTGTAATTGCTCTTGATTTGGGATTTTTTTCTTAAGTGAAGATTTTCACAATGATGTTGAATATTTTGATTTCCACAAATTTTAAAATGTAAACCTTAAGGGGAGTTTTCATGAAAGATTAATTTATTATCTTATAAATAGAATTGTAAGAAAATATAAGCCTTCCTTATCACTCCTACACCTGATTTTCATGGCACCCCTTCAAGAATTCACCCTTCTCTTTTGAACAAACTTAAGCCTTCCACTTAGATCTTCTTATTAACCCCAGGAACTTTGTTCCAACTAATTGAAAATATTTCAAAAATGAACATATTCTCTTCTCTCTTCTTTTATTTGCACCATAGTGAAGTTTTCCTCTGTGCCCCCTTAAATAGATTATTTTTATCTTTTCCATTTTTTACAATCACCATAGATCTTAGGGTTTATGATCTGATCAAATAGATTCATTGTATTTATTGGTGTAAATAAATATTTACTATTTACACTTAAGTTTACTTAGGTTAATGCATTATTTAATTATTTTGCATTATTTTTTTCATTTTTTTTGTGAGACACTTAGGAGTTTGCACACCTTTTGAGTTGTCATGTAGACAACACAGGAGTATGCAACTCTATTTTAGCACATGGTGTCTAGAACACTGATTTGTGTGTCACACCCTTGTAGGCTTATCCTCTCATCACCGAACTTACTTTTGAGCTTAATGGAGGATAACCCATATCTAGTGGACATATGCTTGGTTGTATGACTTATCATGGTGTAGATTATGAGACATTCTAGATGTATCTCAGAGGCCTTTATATACAGGCACTCCTAGTGTGTTGAACATCACATTCTAAACAGAGCAATGTTTTTTAACATACTCTGATTAATTGATCATATCCATTTTTCATCTATAGTTGTGCTTGTGTTTGAGTTCTTAGTTCTTGGGTGAATTTTTCCCTTAGGCAAATTCTTACATGGTATCAGAGCAACTTGAAGACTTTCTCATCACATAGTCGTTCGAGACTGCGCTTACTTCATCACCTCGGCTTGAATCTAGAGTGTTGTAGAAATTGGGAGCATCTAGAGCTAGATCTAACCTCGCCATTGCATCCAAAATGCTGAACTGGTGAAAATTGACTACAAAGCTGCCTACTCGAGGCCAAAGTTAATTGTGAGGCAAATTTTTTTTGCAAACTGGCACTCAAAGGACTGATTTGCAAAATTGGTATGATCATTTCAGATCTGTACATTTAATTTTCATATCTACATTTTCTTCATCTGCATCTCTACTATTTTTTCGGATTTGCATTATTTTTTGGAAATGTTTTGGCCATGGGGCCATAGGAGAGATTTTTTGCAGGTGAAGATTGAAGCTTGTTGGTGCAAATCTAATATTTGCATCACATTCAATAGGTCCAAAAACCCCCAGATCAGATTTTGTTTCATCCAAATTGGACATCTAAGGCTAAATCTAGAGTGATTTGTTTTTTGGAGGCGCAATGACGATTCAGAAAAAAATAACAGCAGCAACGATTTTCAAACAGCGATATCTTCCTCATACGAACTCCTTTTTGCGTGCAATTTTTTTTGTTTTGGGGTAGGATTTCGTTATCTACACATTGGTGTAGGTGGTTTGAGATCTCTATTTCTGATTTTTTTTGCAACTCTAAAATCTCAAATTTTGCCACTTAAAATGCTTGTTATGGGCTCATTTGGACTCCAAATCAGTTTCTATTTTGTTTGAAAGTTCATTTTTTTTGTCTACTTTCTAGATCTGCAATCACATTATAGGTTTTGTAGACAGAAATACTACTTTTAGAAATAGGCCCTAAATTGGCAAGTGGCTTTCAAGTGCCAATAGCATCTTTTTCAAGGGGGGTTCTTTGATTTTTTTCAGAGGTTTCTTTGATTGGTCCATCATGGAAGAGTCAGATTTGATCTACTTGACACTAGATAACTATAAGGAATGGAGTCAACTTATGGTCAGATATCTCTCTCAGCACAATGTATTGCCATATGTGCTAGATCTTGAGTATACTGTTGATCAAGTTGACCTCCTTATTCCTACTCTTTATCACTATATGGAGTATAAAGTTCTAAAAAAGATGTTCAAAATTAAGTCATCTGATCCATATGTTTGATGGATGTATCTTTGGGAGCATTATGGAGATGTAGCTATTCCTCCATTTCGACAAGATCTCATTCCTCTAGTTGCAACCGACTCCTCTTCAGATGAGATCACACCTCCAGCTCCTATTGCTCCTACTAATCCTATTTGAGCCATAGATGCTTCTAAATTAGTGCAGTAGGATACTTTATGTCTTCCTACTCTACCTTCATGTGAAGACTTCATTTCAGACATTGCACAGTTGTTCATGGAGTCTCACATTGAAGATGTGGTAAATATTCTTGATGACATTCATCTTCTTTTTGAGGTAGATACTTCTTCCTTTTTCGTAGTGATAGATTCATGTACTTAAGTAGTGCAGGGTACTCATTGTCTGCCAGGTGATGATTTCTTGCTAGACATTTTAGTTCTATTCTTGGAGTCACATACAATAGATATGGGAGACTTTTATGATGATTTCTCACTTCTCTTTGCTAAGGAGTCTTCTACAGTTGTTGCGAGGGCTCACTTTGACCCTCATGTCCATTCTCTACATGATCAATCTTCACAGGTTGGCATGATTGTGGATCCTTATGAACAAAAATTAGTGGAGGTCTCTTTGTCAGTTGAGGAGATAGATGGTTCAGTGGAATAGGTTCAACAGACATCCTTTCCATATATGCATTCATTCTTTTTAACACAGTTGGAAGGGGTGAACTTCAGCATCAGTATAGGGATACTTGAGTAGGTTTTAGGGCCACCATAAATCTTCAGTAATATACCTTTGGCATTCTTTCTTCCTAATCGGAGGAACACCATTCTGCATTCATGGACCAGCTTCTTCATCAGAGCAGCTTTCACTTGTTGGCATTCTTCTTTTGGGGGGGGGGGAGACTATTCTGTCTCTCTTCCTTCTTTCTTTCTCTTATGTATATGCTATACGTATGTTGTAATGGGGGGATCTTGATTATTCCATCCATCAATGCATCCTTATTTATCTCTCTTTTTGGGGGAGGGTTTTTCCCATGAGGTTTTCCCCCTTTCCCCAATTTATGAGAGATTTGCATTTTCATTATGTACATGGGTACCTAAGATGGCCTAGTAGCCGAGACCCATTATGCATCTTCATCCTAGCTCATAGGCTTAAGGGCATTCCCCTAAGTTACACTTAAAGGGGGGTGTTGATGTAAATAAGTATTTACTATTTACACTTACTTAAGTTTACTTAGGTTAATGCATTATTTAATTATTTTTCATTTTTAAATTTTTTTTGTGAGACACTTAGGAGTTTGCACACCTTTTGAGTTGTCATGTAGACAACACAGGAGTACGCAACTCTATTTTAGCACATGGTGTCTACAACACTAATTTGCGTGTCACACCCTTGTAGGCTTATCCTCTCATCACCACACTTACTTCCGTGCTTAATGGAGGATAACCCATATTTATTGTACATGTGCTTGGTTGTATGACTTATCATGGTGTTGATTACGAGACATTCTTGATGTATCTCAGAGGCCTTTATATATAGGCACTCCTAGTGTGTTGAACATCACATTCTGAACAGAGCAATGTATTCGTACATACTCTGATTAATTGATCATATCCATTTTTGGTCTACAATTGTGCTTGTGTTTGAGTTGTTAATTCTTGGGTGAATTATGCCCTTAGGCAAATTCTTATAGTATTTGTTCATCTCTCTCTTTTCTAGAAACTTCTCATGGAATTTGTTCATTAGATATCTTACCTAATCCTCTGCTTGAATTAAATGATCAACACATCAATCCTTATCATCAATGTGCATTCCATATATAGAGAAATTGAGTGAGTCAACTAGAATTCATGATTTCTCATATGCATTTAGAATTTTATTACTCGGTCATTACTAGGATCTCTTGCTCACCACTTACACTATTTACTTGGTCAATACCAATGCTTGGCCAACACTAAGTTTTATTCAACTTGTATTTGGACATTTGAATTTATCTTTCCAAGTGCTTAGTTGACACTAGCATCCCTCAGCATGAACCAAGTTCTTTAATCTTCTATTATATTCCTTAGTCAATTTTATGCAATCTATCAATCTCTTCTCATCTATTCATAATTTAAATAATCAAATTATCTTGTCAAAGTATAACTAATCAAACTTTCATTTTATCTTCCTTTTCATAACTCAACCTTTGCTCTAGGTTCTTTTGTTATGAGGAACTTCTTAAATTCTCTTCTTCAATCAAATAGATATGATATTTATAATAGGTAGCAACATGCCTCGTCAATAGATTTGACATCAATGACAACATTGACCTGCCTCACAATAGGTATATAATAATCATGCTCTAGGCCATGCTTAGGAATAATATATTCAATCTAAGGATTATTTTTTCCACTGTGAGGTGCATTTGATCTTGTCAACCCAGGGACATATACTTGAAATGGTCAGCATAGTATGTGCACTAGGTCTCTTAATGAGTCACTATGCTTATGTTATAGGAAAGTAAAATGCAAGGAAATGAGCTTACACTATAGCTGTAGGAAACTAACACACTTAACTCTATGAATACTAGAAATATAATGAAAGGCAAACTAATATTCCAACTCAACTCATTCACTATAACTATTCTCATAGATGTTGTAGGAACATTCACAAAGTATGATGCTATAGGAAGGAACTTGCAACTTCTACTTGCAATACTAAAAATGCTTGGAAAAAGATCTATACTATCCTAATCTAATCTAGCTCCCAAGTGGGCCCCTTGGTTGGCTTCAACTAAACTACTAACATAGGATAGAAGCCAAAAACTATTTCATTATATTTCAAAAATTCATTACATAGAAACAACACATAGAACTGTAAAAACACAACTCGCTATAAAAGTTAATAGTCTATTCTCCTAAAATTTTCTCCTTCCAACTAAACTAACACACTTGGTCTGATCCCTATATAAAGGATATCAACATTTATTTTGAAATAGAAAAGCAAACAACCTAGCTATAAATATGTAGGAGAGAAAGAAGGAAAATAAGAACTCGAGGCGGGAAGAAGAGATAATGGCTCAAGGCAAGAATGATAAAGTCTAAATAACCACTTTCCATAATAATAATAAATGTAGAGAATGCAGTAAGTCTTCATAGCCCCTCCATACTTGATGCCATGTCCTTTAGTATTGTTATGACTTTTCTACACTGTGGTTGCATCTTGACATTCTTTTCTCCTTGAATGCTATTGGTTGTCTTTAACATTCATCTTTGAATTCTTCCAATCATCTTCAACTTCATTGCTAATAGGTTAGTTATAATGTTGAGATAGTTGCAAATAAGCATTTTCAAATTAAAGTCAAATATAAGAACACACATTTTTATGATTATATGAAATACTACATCATATATATGATATTGGCAAAAGATGACATACTATCTACCCATAGGTTAATCATTGGTTTAGGTAAACGTAAGTTAACAAATGTCTTGATGAAAATGAAAAAGAGTATTAATAAATTGTTAGAAACTATCATGAAATAGAGGCAATAATTAGCCTCATCAAACATTACACTTATTTCAATTATAGTCTCCAACAATAACCTCATGTTGATGTCTCCCTTTAGTAGTGAAAATTTGAAAATTATTTTCTTCATTATGATTTCAGAGAAGGCCCCAAGCCTTGGTGACTTTACTATGCTCTTCTTCAAAAACCTATTAGGATCTCATTGGCCTTTCTATTTTACACACACTATAAGAGGCCATGAGGGCTATGATTATGTTAATAGAACTACACGACATTGGAAATCATGTTAATTCCTAAGGTGGACTATCCTACTTAGCTAATTTTAGACCAATTTTTTTAATGTAATTCATTATATAAAATCTTCACCAAAGTCATTTCTTTAGGGCTTGCTAAGGTTATTTGTAAAATAATATCTTCTAAATAAGGTAGATTTATTTGAGTTCACATAATCCTTGAGGGTGTCTCCTTTCCCATGAAATATTACACTCCATGATATCACTTTAAAAGAAATCTTCAATTATTGTCAAACTTACCAAGACGAAGACCTATAATAAAGTCAGCTAGAAGTACATTCTTATTATATTGCAAAAGATTTACTTACATAATGGATAGATTAAATTAATATCAACTTGTATTTCTACGCCTAGGTTCTCTGTAATAATCAATCATTCCCCAAGGATTATTTTCCCTTCCTCTTGAGGAATCAAGTTGGAAGATCAAATTTCCCCATTATCTTCATTATTATGGTGGAAGGTCATAGTTGTGTTATTAATCATGCTAATATGTTATCTCTCTAGAAGGGGATTAGATTTAGTAGATTGAAGAAATCTACACCCATAACATGTTTTCAAATGATACCATATTGTTTAGGAATCTACAATCCATGTATCTTGAGCCATTAAAAAAATTATAGTAGGTTATTCAACATCTTTATAATAGCTATGAACTACAAAAAATTTGAAATATTCTTTGTTAATGTTCCTCTTGTAGCAATTGATCTATATTTGGGGTTTCTATCTCCTTTCTATGTAAGTATTTGAGAATTCATTTTTCTAGAGGGTCTTAAAAACATATTTTTTGGGAGATGGTTATATTTTTCTATCTCTAATAAGATCCTAGCCTAGAAACATAAATGGATAACCCAGCATGCTAAAATCATGATGATTAAATTAATTTTCAATTTAAGCCTTATCTATTGTAAATTAGTTTAGGATATTCTAAGAAAATTAGTTCAAGAGCTACAATCTATCCTCAATAATTTTTTGTGGGATGACAATATTAATCAAAAAATGTGGTTGGTTTTTTGGTTTTGTTATAGAGGGCCACACCACCCTACCAACTCACAACCAAGAATGCCACAATATGGAGACCAAAAATAAATAAAAATAAATTCTTCACAAGCAATTTTATTATACTTGAAAATCCTTACAACACCCACAAGATGATATCATAGCTATGACTTCTTCAAAAAGAAGTTTACAAATTCTTCAACATAAGAGAAATCCCAAATAAGAGTCTTCACACCAAGAGCTTCACCAAGAATTCTACTTTAAGAGCTACACCTTTAGAGCTTTCACACCTTGAAGTCTTCACACCTTCTAGCTTCTACTTCTCAAGCTTGATTAGAAATGCTCATATGCCTTACTTAAATAGGCACTTACCACCCAATGCATGCCTTATCCACAACCTTCTAGAATTCCACCTACACAATATCCACAATCTTCTAAAACTTCCAAAACTTTCTACAATATTCATAACTTTCTAGAATTCTTCCCACACACCTCGATAAATGGAATGAAAACCATTTATTTTTTATTTGATCTATTATGCCACCTATGCACCTAGAGAATAAAAATCATATTTTCCTTTCTTTTTTCCTTTTTCCCCTTTT
The DNA here is from genome assembly GCA_028749045.1 of Cupressus sempervirens. Taxonomy (NCBI): domain Eukaryota; kingdom Viridiplantae; phylum Streptophyta; class Pinopsida; order Cupressales; family Cupressaceae; genus Cupressus; species Cupressus sempervirens. The sequence continues at coordinate 570,543,379 of CM053793.1, forward strand.
TTTATTTTTTTAAAATTATTTCTCCTCTAATTTTCATCACTTTCTCTCTCCTCCAGAAATTTTTTTTTTTTTTTCAATTTTTTTTTTAATAATAAATTCAACATGTCTCCCCTTTATTTTGGATGCAAGATGCTCCTGCATCAGACTCACCAAGTCCGGAAAGATGTTCTAATAGCTAGAAGAACATCTTTCAGGATTCAACACAAAAATCTCAAACTGGTTCTTCACATATATGTCCTCCAAATCTTCAACTTGCACACTCTTTCCCTTATTTTTCTTCTTCTCCTTTACATCCACCACAAGTGTTCTATAGGTATGTTTCCCATGCTGGTTTTCAATCTTCGCAAAATTTGCCAACTCAACTCGACTGCCAAAACTCAAGTTTCTCCTACCGAGCGCTTCATTCTGCAAAGGAATCAAGGAAAACTTCCTACCACCTTTCTCAATAGTAAACACATTCCTAACACAATCATGCATAGCTCTGCAATCATACTACCAAGGTCTACCAAGTAACACATGACAACTATTCATATCCACAATATCACACAATACTTGATCCTTATACTGCCCAATCTGAAAATCAACAAGACATTGCTCTCTCACTTGCAAAGCATGCTCACCTTGCAACCAGCCAATCCTATAAGGACAAGGATGTCTCAATCTCTTCAAACCAATTTTTTGAACCATCTCCTCAGCAACAAGGTTATTAGTACTACCACCATCTATAATTACCTTGCAAACTTTCCCACCAGACTTACAACGAGTTTTGAACAAACTAGTCCTCTAACAAGAATCCAATGTCTTCTTACCCATTAGTACTCGTCGAGCCAAAAAAATTTCTCCTTCCTCAGGCTGATTTTCCTGGACTTCAACCTCATTCACAATAGTAGCTATCCTACCAATAGAACATTCAAAAGATCTATGACCTTCTTGACCACACTTGAAACAATTACCTCTGAATACACCTCCACCTATCCTTCTTCTTTGTTCAATAGGTTTTGGTTCACCTTCTGCTTTTGGTTTAGCTTGTACCGAACTATCTTGCTTCTCCTTCCCTCGAGAACTACCTTGATTCTTCCTCTTTAGCTTCTCCTCTGCTCTCAAAGCATACTGATAAGCATCCTCCACTGTGGAAATATTCAGCATACCAACCTCATCTTGAATATTGAATCTCAAACCATTAATATATCGTGCTACCTTCTCCTTTGACAATTCTCTATGCCCAGACCAAATAGTCAAATTGTAGAACTCCTCGGTGTAATCCTTCATAGTCATATCCTTCTGTTTCAGATTCTGCAACCTCTTTAACAATTCAAGTTCATAATCAACAGGAATGAACTTTTCCTTTAACTTAGTCACTATCAATTTCCATCTAGTGATCTTCATTTTACCTTCCTCTTCTCTGTCTCTTTGCAGTTCCTTCCACCAAAGAGTAGCATGTCCCTTCAACTTAGTTTGTGCCAAACTTACTCTCAATGGATCTTCAATACCCTCAAGCTCAAAGTAGTATTATAATTCACCAATCCAATCAATTAGGTCTTCAGGATTCAAAGTACCTAAAAAATTAGAAACCTCCATCTTATGCTTCAACTTCAACTGAGATCCAGGTCGAGAAAACTGACTAGCCCTAACTCCAATAGGTCTCTCATCATGATCACTTCTATCCTCACTAGCAGCTTCAAAGTCTTTGGCAACTTCATCATATCCATCTTCAGTACCCACACGCCTAGGTACACCACCCAAAGCACTCACATTTTCAACAATCATGTCACTCTTCATCAATGCAATCTCTGATTTGACCTCTGCTCTTATCTTCTCTAAGATTCTTTCTTCCATCGCTTCACTAAGGTCATCATTTTCCTTGGGGTCCAATCTTCTTGGAGGCATCTTCCAAAAATTTAGCAAACCCTAAACAAATCTACCAATATAAAAGATCAATTAGCCACAAGATCAACCTTCTTTGCAAATCCTAGTGTAAACTACCTCACGTTTGGCGATCTATCCACACACTTAGGAACTCCCACTCTGATAACCTTCACCCAATCAAGGTCCTAGTACAAACTGCCTCACACTTCGACGATCTGCTTGTACACTCAGGAACTCCCGCTCTGATACCACTTGATAGAGGGTCACACCACCCTACCAACTCACAACCAAGAATGCCACAATATGGAGACCAAAAAAAAAAAAAAAAAAATCTTCACAAGAAATTTTATTATACTTGAAAATCCTTACAACACCCACAAGATGATATCATAGATATGACTTCTTCAAAAAGAAGTTTAAAAATTCTTCAACATAAGAGAAATCCCAAATAAGAGTCTTCACACCAAGAGCTTCACCAAGAATTCTACTTTAAGAGCTACACCTTTAGAGCTTTCACACCTTGAAGTCTTCACACCTTCTAGCTTCTACTTCTCAAGCTTGATTAGAAATGCTCATATGCCTTGCTTAAATAGGCACTTACCACCAATGCATGACTTATCCACAACCTTCTAGAATTCCACCTACACATTATCCACAATCTTCTAAAACTTCCAAAACTTTCTACAATATTCATAACTTTCTAGAATTCTTTCCACACACCTTGATAAATGGAATGACAACCATTTATTTTTTATTTGATCTATTATGCCACCTATGCACCTCGAAAATAAAAAATCACCTTTTCCTTTTTTTTTCCTTTTTCCCCTTTTTTTATTTTTTTAAAAATTATTTCTCCTCTAATTTTCGTCACTTTCTCTCTCCTCCATAATTTTTTTTTTCAATTTTTTTTTTAATAATAAATTCAACATGTCTCCCCTTTATTTTGGATGCAAGATGCTCCTACATCATTTTGGATAATTTTTTCATCCTAAATGTCATAATGGGGTTAAAATTCATTAAATGGATGTTCAAAGCGAAGCTTAATTTGGTGCTAAATTATATATAGAAAATGTATCATAATCTAAATTCAAATTGGCCCAGGCTTGTGTATTCTAAGTATTTGGATTCCCCCATAAGGAAAAAAATTGTCATTATGACCTCCTTACCCAAGGGATATAAGGTTCTTAAATTAATCTCTTCTTGTAGAGACTTCATAACTTCATCCCTCTAATGCATCATTCATGATTTCTTTAAATATCTCTTTTGGAATGACACTTGGAATGGATTACCTTCTCTATTTGAAATTGAGGATTGATCTCCTCTAGAGGCTCTCCTGAAGGATGTGTGGACTACTAATGTGTCTGACATCATCATTATTGATAGATCCTCTTATCCTCTTTATTTCAAGTGGATTGTTCTCCACATATCAGATTTTCCTTATGACCTTACATCCACTTTAAGATTACAATTAAATGAGAAGACATGGTTATTTTCATCCCTCTAGTAAATGAACTTGTTTGGACCCAATATTATTTGAAGAAGTATGAAGTCAAATATTGTTGTACACCCAACATCATGATGAATTATGTTGACTTGCATCCCTCTAGATTACTGCAAGCATTGTATGCTTCCTCAAGGAAGGTACATCTTTTTTGTGATCCATGAAAGATAAAGTCATTTATGAGATAAAGTTAAATATATCAATAATCATAATTGTGTTCCCTTGCACATTTTATGGTTACTTTATGCAATCATTAAATAATTTGTTCTTACATTCCACCTTCATAATGGACTAATAGTACTAGTTATTTTAATGTTTCAGTGGTCATCATTTATGGGAGCTAGACTTATGTAATTATTTAAGAGTTGAGCTTTTCTAGAAGGTCTTATTTGTTGCTTCTATCTAGTAGATAAGTTCTTCCATAGTTATTTGGATTATTTGGCTTGCGAGATAAATAGGTGTTGGTAGAAAAATAACATGAACATTATTTGATGTCATTCATAGGATTAATAAATCTATCTCTCAGATTGTCATGACACATGTAAATGAAACTATTAATCATCTTAGTAAAGCTATACATTGGGATACACAAAAAATTGCCTCTTTAAAATCAAATCCTTCTAAAGGGTCTAGAGAACAAGTTAATAAGTATGATTATTTGCCCCAAATTATTTGCTCTCCTCCCTTGGTGGGTATTTATAAGTTAAATTTTGATGTTTCTTTTAGGGATAATCATATTTTGTCTTGTGCCCATATTGTAATAAGAAATTTCTCTAGCTTAATCATTAAATTTATTTCTAGGAAAATTCAAGTAGTTTCTAATAATGATGTTGAAAAAGAAGCTTTAATCTTAGGTGTTTCATCTTCCCTTGCATTAAATATTAAAAACTTTATTATTAAGGGGGATTATATGGTCACTTATCATGCATTTTTTTATACTAAAAGTTATTCTAACATTCTTTAATATTATTTGGATGAGGTCCAATTTCATCTTCATATATTATGTTAATACAAATTTAAACCTTGTTATCATGAAACTAATAATTTCTAATTTTATAGAAAAATAATACCGATGAAAGTGATCTACCTATAGAAGATATTAAGCTGGAACTATCAACTTATATCTAGTAATTCCTCAATTTTTTCATAATGATGAACTAGCATGTTCATCTTTGATGCAAAAGCAGCCTAGGATTTCAGGAAATCCTGCATGTTGGAGGGATTTTGGCTTGGAGTCATGGAATCGGTCATGAAAGGAGTGGTGCGCGATCACTAAAGCATCTTCAAATTCACTGGGAGCTTCACACTCACTAGGGGCTCGACATGCATTGGAATCTCAACAATCCTTGTAGTTTGGATGATGCCCAACTTGGTTTCTCTAACACTCAGTCTGGTCTTGGTTCTTCTTGGTGCTAAGTTGTCTATGAGCCAACTTTTGGCATTTAATTTATGTATGGGTACATTTATTTTGTGATGTATCCAACTTGTGGCTCAACATATATTTAATGTAAGTGTTTTAATTTATTTTGTAATGAACTAGGCCAACCTATGGCTTAGTTGGGTATAAGAAAGGGGGTTTGTGGAGTCTTAAGTGAGAATTATAATCATCCAGCTTGGAGAAGAGGATGACATGTAGTAGAAAACTCTAAGAACAACTAGTGGCTATGGCTAAAAAGCTAGGAGATTTCTTGGTGGGCTTGTGAGAAAAAGTTGAGATTTCATTGGGGTTTTCTTCTAGAGTGTAGATTTGGACTAGCTAGGATTGGGATTGTGAGTTGGATCTTGAGAGATCTTGCAAAAAAAATGTCTAATTGTTATTTTATTTGGCCCTAACCTAAAAGGCCTTATAGTTAGACATATTGGATGCAAAAAATTATATCTATGGAAAAAGTATTGTGATTTGGTATTAGATCTTTCTTTTCTATTGTGTTTACGCTATGTGGTTATTTGTAGGGATCTAGATTACCTCCAACAAGGCTACCCTTGGATTCTCACTACATCAGGTGGTATCAAAGAAAAGGTTTTTCCAAATGTGTAGATAGATCACTAGGGATGAGGGAATTTGTGGCAAGATCTAGGGTTGGAGAACGTTGATCTTATGGAGCTGATTGATCTTCTAGATTTGGGGATTTTATTACTTAGGGTTTACAAAAATCTTGGAAGATGCCTCCAATAAGATTGAATCCTAGGGAAATTAATGATCTTAGTGATGCATTGGAGGAAAATATTTTAGAGTAAGGCTAACACAAACTAAGTTAAAAGGACATGCTACTCTTTGGTGGAAAGAATTGCAAATATATAGTGAGGAGGAAGGTGAAATGAAGATCACTAGACAAAGGTTTATGATGAGTAAGTTGATGGCTAAGTTCATTCTTACTGATTATGAACTTGAGTTGTTTAACAATTTGTATAATCTAAAATAGAAAGATATGTTTGTGAAACATTATACCAAGGAGTTCTCCAAGTTGACTATTTAGTCTGGGCATAGAGAATTGTCGAAAGAAAAGGTAGCTTTGTACATTAATGGTTTGACATTCAATATCCAAGATGAGATTGGTACATTGAAAATTGATATAGTTGAGGATGCTTATTGGTATTCCCTAAAGGAAAAATATAAGTTGAAGAGGAAAATTCAAGGTAATAATAGAAGAAAGGAGAAGTGGAATAGCTCGCACAAGCTAAACCAAGTGTAGAAGATGAACCAAAACTTCTTGATCAAAAGAGGAGGATAGATAGAGATGATTACTAGGGTACTTGGTACAAATGTGGAGGTGTAGACATAGATTTTTGGAATGTTCTTATGGTGGGAGAGTTTGTTCTATTGTGCATGAAGTTGAAAATCATGACACTAAACCTAAGTAAGGAGAAAGTTTTCTGGCTTTGCGAGTACTTGTTGGTTAGAGGAAATTCAATTCCTTGTCAGAGGACTAGTTTATTTAGGACTCATTGTAATTCTAGTGCTAATGTTTTCAATGTGATTGTTGATGGTAGTAGTACTCATAACCTTTTTTTTGAGGAGATGGTTCAAAAAATTGGTTTGAAGAGAATGAGACATTATTATCCTAATAGGATTGGCTAATTGCAAGGTGAACATGCTTTGGAAGTAAGGGATCATTGCCTTGTTGATTTCCAAATTGTACAGTATAAGGATCAAGTGTTGTGTGATATCAAGTAGATATGAATAATTTTCATATGTTGCTTGGTAGACCTTGACAGTATGATTGTAGCATTGGGCATGATTTTGTAAAGAATGTGTTTACTATTGAGAAAGGTGGTAGGAAGCATTTTTTGATTCCTTTATAGAATGAAAAAACATGGTAGGAGGAACTTGAGTATTGACAACATAGTTGAGTTGAAGTATTCTGAAAGGATTAGTGATCAAGATAGAAAATAGACCCATGGAAGACCAATGATGGATTTGAATAAGAAGAAGAACAAGGGAAAGAATGTACAAGTTGAAGACTGGGGTGATATGTATGTAAAGAACTATTTTTGGATTTATGTTCTAAATACTAGAAGATGCTCTTCTAGATACTAAGAACATATTTTTAAACCTAGGGTGTATGATGTAGGAGCATCCTAGGCTTGCTGGGAATCTTGCATGTTGGAGGGATTTTGGCTTGGAGCTATGGACTCAGTCACCAAAGGAGTGGTGCTTGGTCATTATTGGATATAGTTTTGGCCTAGAAACTTGGTCTATAAGGGGGCTCAGTCATTGAAGGATCTCAAAATTCACTGGGAGCTTGACATGCACAAGAAGCTCGATAATACTTATGGTTTGGCTAATACTCAGCTTTGTTTCTCTAACACTCAATCTAGTCTTGGATCTTTTTGGTTCCAAGTTGTCTTTGAGCTTACTTTTGGCACTTAATTTATGTATGGGTATTTAACTTATGTTCTAATTGACTTGTGGCTCAACATATATTTAATTTAAGGGGTTTAATTTAATTTGAAATGAATTGGGTTGACCTATGGCCTAGTTTGGTATAAGGGGGATTGTGAAGTCTTAGGGGGGAATTTATGTTATCTAGAATGGAGAAGAACATGAGGTGTAGGATAAAACTTTTGGAAGGGCTACCGATTTTGGTTAGAAAGCTAGGAGATTTCTTGGTGGACTTGCAAGATCATGTTGAGATTTCCTTGGGGTTTTTTTTGCAAACTGTAGATTTGGACTAGCTGGGATTGTAATTGTGAGTTGGATCTTGAGGGATCTCAGAAAACTCTTTTGTAATAGATATTTTATTTTTCCCTAACTCAGAAGGCCTTACAATCAAGCATATTCCATATAAATATTTATATCTATGAATAAAGTATTTTAATTTGGTATGAGATCTTGCTCAGGGGTGATCCCACAATAATGGGTTCCACTTTTTGACCATCTTTGACATTGAAATTAATATTTTTGAAAAAAACCTCATACTCAAGTGACTATATCTCAAAAGCTATGAATAATTTAAAGATGAAAAAAATAGTGATTTCTAGTACTCTATTCCTACATTGTAACCATACTTTTTAATTTAAACAAAAAAATTATTTAAGTCAAATTTTTCTTCTCCTCTGAAAAGTGGTACATATGAAAAATCAGTAATTTTAAAGAGTGATAGTCCACTTAACACACATAAATTTTTTGCTATAATTGATAAAGAGGTAATTCTTTTGGTGTTGAATTTGCAACATCAATATCCAGAGGATATATTTGGTTTGATTCAATTTGGTTGAATATTGTATAGTTTATGAAGTTTTGAAGTGACATCAATCATAATTCAGACATATATTTATTTTGAGAGAAATAACTTGAACTCATTTTATCATAAATTTAATTTTCTTTTTTCTTTAATTGAAAGCTATTTCAACAACTAATTTCCTAGATATTTTATTTTAAAAAATTGATCTAATTTACAAATTTTCCTGAAGTGTCAAAGACGGTGTTCAACTGTTAACGAACCTATAATGAGTTAAACTCATATTTGAAAGTCTTAATGAATATAATACATATTAAAATTATATTCATTGGAAAGTTTGCTCCGAGCAACACAAATTGGCATTTTTTATTTTATAGTAGGAGATCATTCAATCTCAATTTTGGAGGTCAAAACACCATTTTTTTCTTTCTTTAAAAAAGAAAATAGAAAATTTTAAAATAAAGAAACATATGTTCACGAGAACACTATGTTTGCACAAACATTTTTACATGTTCATGATGTCTTCAAAAAATGGCAATTTTATAATGAAAATAGTAACTTCTGTATGTTCACGTGAACTTTTATAACACTTATGTTCATGTGAACGTGCCTATTTATATTTGTTTATGTTCACACAAACATAAATGTAGGGAATGCTCGCACAAACATTTTCTTAATGTTCATATGAATAGTTAAAAATTGGAAATTGGAAATTTCCATCCATTTCCAATTTTGTTTGTACCACAAAAGTGGCACCCAATATTGTGTGGTCACCCTTTGTTGTGTTTCCAATGTGTGGTTATTTGTAGGGATTCAAATTACCTCCAATGGGGGCACCATTTAATTCTTGTTGTATCAATATTTATATTATTAGCTTAAATAACCAAAATATGTACCTTAATATATTCTTGTGCAATCTTGATAACTTCCAAGGATTATAAATCTTTTCTACTTTACATATTCACACAAGATTAGTCTACTAAAGGCTATTAGGCCTCATGAGAAGTTAAAGTGATTCAAACATTGAAAAATAGATTTGCAAAGGAAAGTTATTGTACATGCTAAAGAATTTTTCTACTTTTGGATTCATAAACATGCCAAAGAAGAATGGGAAAGTTATTGCACTAAAGAATTAAAGAAGGGGAAATTCTTATATGTTTGGTAAGTTGGTTCGTTATTTTATATTTTTCTTTTTGTATACAGTTTTACTTCACAAGAAAATTTTGGATTTATTATTTGATTTTAAATAGTCATTATTATATTATATTTAATTTAAAAAAAATTTAGATATGTTATTTTATATAGAGGTAGCTATAAGTTTATATTAAGAAACATAATTTTATTTTATTAAATATTTTGTGAAGATAGATTTAAGATACACTTTACTTTAACCCTTAGGTCAAATCTTAGTGGGTTGATTCTTCATTTATATATGGCTCTCAATTATATTAGATTATCAATGTTACACTATGTGAAACAAAATATCAAATAATAGAATAATCATTATTCTAAAAAGATTTATTGAAAAAATAGACTTCAATCAAAATTGGACAACCCTTCTCTATGGAAAAGATTCCTTGGTAATCCCTTGAGAAAATCCTCTTAAGGGGAGAAATGTATTGGAAATTGAAATAACGAGAACTTTGTCTTAGTGATGGAAAAGGAAATAAAAAATTCTTCCATGCCTCTACCAATATGAGAATATTAAGAAACAAAATTGTTAATATTGAGAATACTTCTAGTTTACTTGAAAATAAAGAAGATATTGTTGGAAATATAAGAGGTGTAAGTGAGAGGGTAGGGGTGAATCAATTACTACTAAAATAAATCCTATATCCCTTAGATGTTAGTAAAAAAATGCAAATTGAAAACTAAATACTGCTATAGCTCAGTAGAAACACAAAAATTGTTGTAGCTTAGTAATAATTGAATGAGCTTGGTAAATGATTAACATATAAACTTTAGATGTTATCTATGATTACCAATACTTTAACTTAGTTGCAAACACATAAAAAAAAATAGCATGAACATATTTGACACCAGGATTTAACATGGAAACCGAATTTGGAAAAAACCACTAATTGCAACTAGTTATTATTTTCTCTCTTCTAAAGTGAGCCCTGTTAGGAGCCAATCCTGTTAAAGGTTATAAAACACACTGTTAGGTGTGACCGTATTAGAGGATTTAATCACCTTATTAAAAGTGGCCTTGTTAGAGGTCTTGAGACAATTCAATAGAACTACCACCTTGTTAGAGGATTTGTAAATAACTATTAAGCTAACTATGTTAAGAGATTTGGATCACTGCTACAATGGTAAATAGTAATAATAAGATGACCTAATTTGAATGCAAGTAAATTACTGATTACAGATCTTTTTTTTGGCTTGTACTTGTTCCTTTCTGATCAAATCTAGCTTTTTTCCTCCACAAGGATATTTTGCTTATCCTTCAAATTTGCTTCCTCTTCAAATCATTAAATTTTCAATAGCATCTTCATACTTACACAACCACACTTTGAAATCACAACTTGACCTTATACTTATATCTTCCACTTTGTCAAGTTAGCTCAAATACAACTTAGAATAATTAACATTCATCACCTTAGTCTGTTGGAATCAATAGATAAATCAATTAAGCTTAATATGCCAAAATAAAAAAATCCTTCGTTCGATGACTCAACTCAGTAGAAACTAACTCAAAAATAATTTCCTTTGTTAACCAATAGAATCTCTCTTAACACTGCAAACTCGTAAAAATCCTTTAGCAACTGAGTGACCATGGTTAGCATTGGTTCCATCCAACTTTCTTTCATTAACTAAGTGATCTCGGTTAACACTCATCTTCTACATACTTTCCTTTGATGCCTTAGTGAACTTGGTAAATGTCACCTTTTGAACTAGGAAGTCATAGGAACACTTAGTAGACACAAAAAATGGTCTTTACTACTCGAGTGAGATCAACATATATTGACTGATAATGATATGATAGTTGTGTAACATGAAAGATAATACACAATTAATCAATTGTATCCAAAAATCTCCCTCTTTGGCATTGATGGTAACACAACATGTCATAACACAAGGAAATTTTGGATTAGTCCTTTGAGAACTCCCTCTGTCAGTATGAGCTCTTCCTTTCATTGAATTACTCCTCTATCTATAAAAAATACTAACAAGTTCATTCAAAACTTTCTCCCTCTTACAACAAACTTCTCCTTCTTTGGAAAACATCTCCCTCTTTAGTTCTTTAGTTCCTTACATTATTCTGGTTCAAAAAATTTCTTAGAGGTATGACAATAAACTTCTCCCTCTTTGAAAACACATGCCAAAGATAATAATTCCATAAATACTAATCTACCTTAAGTACTAATTCATTTGAAATATACCCTTGTCAGTTCTACAACAACTGATTGATCTTCAACTTAGCTCTTGTTAATGCATCACTAAACTTTATTTAGTGAACTTTAGATAGGGGAATGGCCCTTAGCTTACCTCTTAGATATAGAAATGCATTCTTACGTAATGGCTTGGTGAATATGTCTAAATCTGTTCCTTTGTATTAACATATTCTAATCTAACTTCTTTTTCTTGTACCAACTCTCTTAAGATGTGATATTTTATAGTAATGTATTTTGTTTTTTTTAAGAATTTGGTATAGCTCTAATACCATGTAAGAATTTTCCTTAGAGAAAAATCACCTGAGACAAAGAAGTACAATAACTAGCACAAAATAGACCAATAGAGTATGATAAGGATAACAACATGATATTCAATTGATTGTAATTGATTAATGTATGCACTAGAAGTGCCTGTATATAAAGGCCTCTAGAATGCTTCTAGAATGTCTAGGAGTTAGCAATATGATAAGCCTCACAACTAAGAACATGTCCACCACGAGTGGTTATCCTCCATTAAGAAAAGGAGTTGATCGTGCTCATGGCTATGTCGAATTCCCTTAAAGGAAGAAAAATTAACTATAAGCTTAGATCTGTGCCATGGCAACCTAGAAGAATCCAACCCTTGCTACTTTGTTGGATTGTGTACTTGCCTTTTCCTTCCAATGGGGATATTATTTGAAAAAGTTAGAAACTTAGGTCTTGTAATAGCTCTGTTATTAGGAGACAAAATGAATGATGGCAGCCATTCTGCATGAATTGATTTGGACGAATGACGATCAATTGTCTCAGAAGGCAATGATTTGGATGAAGAACCTAAAGCTTGGGAATCTTTGCAAATGTCAAAGATGTATGTCCTCTTAAATCAATTAAAATCTGCATTTGATAGAGGTTGTTGGTGGGACCTATCCCCTCATTGATTCATCCAAGCCCGTGAAAATATACCTCCTCTATTGCCTCTGCTAAACCCATGCCCTCCTCTGCAAAGAAATCTTGCTCCTCAGCTATCTGCATAAATCGTGTAACCTTAAAATTAAATTGAACAAAAATAAAAAATAAAAATAAAATTAAAATAAAAAATTAAAAAAATAAAAATAGAAGAGCTTTGCATATCAAGCAAAGCCTATTTTATACTGTTATCCACCATAACCGATATTATATCTGAATATATTTCAAAAAACTATATAATATCTTATTTAAGGCTAATCAAACCTAGGATATTTAAACATAATTAGATCTAGGATATGTAGCATTAAAATATAATGGTCTCCTCTTACAATATATATATATATATATATATATATATATATATATATATATATATATATATATATATATATATATATATAAGTATGGCTATTATCATGTTTCATTAGAAATTCCATGCAATAGTAACATTGGTAGGTTCTTGCATTTCACATTTTGGTAATTCTTCTGGTACATTTTGGACTAATTTCTAAAAAAATGGATTAGAGTCTATTTGAAATCTATGATCAAATTTCACTATCTAACAATTGCATGATATCTATAATACTCGTATAAAGCAATACATATAGCCATACAAAGAGCACAACTATCAAAATAACTCATGTCCAATGGAGAGTTTAAAAAATAGGCTAAGTATCTCCTCCATAATAGTTATAATCAACAAATCACTAAGAGCCATCATCATCAAAAACCTATTCAGCAAACAATGTCAAATATCTATAGAGTCCCTCCATTAAATGTATGCAAATTGAGGATATATTTTGCATGGCCAGCACATACTAAATGCACAAGTGCTTATATTTTCTCTTCCATCTCTTATTCATTTTTATTTTTACTATGTTTTTGTACTCTAAAACATTAATGGTAAAAATAAACACAATCCATGCTTTAATACTTCCATGTTAAAATTTTCAATACAAGCACATCTAAGATTAAATAGTAAAATGATAAAACCTTGCACATGGAGGGAGAAAGAAAAAAATTGGTAAGTTTGAGAAGAAAATATTGGATGATTGCAAGACGAATGACTTAATGATCTCCTTATATTTTCACAGCCACATCTTTTATTTACTTTAATTGCATAATCTAATAACAAAACTATGACATGAAATGAAAATTTATATAAGGTTTATACATAAATATTTTAATTATTATTCATTTTAATCATTCAATTATTTTATTATTTCATTATAATTTTAAACTAAATAGTTTAATTAGACAATTAAACATAAAAAGAGAAATTTAGGCAATTGTCCTTAAATTGATAAAAAAAAGAAAGACCTAGTTAAAACTTTTCCAAAAAAAAGAAAAAGGAAAACTTTGTATAAATTAGGATTAAAAAAAAAAAGCCTTCATAATCTAAAGAGAAGCTTAATTCTAGTGTGCAAAAAAAAAAAATCCCTCTTTCATAAATGATTAGATTTTGTAGTGCATGCATTTGAAACATTTGAAGTTTATATTAAGAATAATCTTCTTTCAATGTTTTGCAAGGTTGAAATGAATGCAAGAAAACTCTTGATTTGGTTTACATTATGCAGAGAAACCTTTGGTAAAACCTAAATAATATAGACAGAATACGATTGAGCTTCAATTATGTGAAGATTCTCAGTAAAATGGGAAATGTATTTTTCTAGCTAGAAAAATCCTTTATTAAGGCTAACTAAGTTTACATTTACAAAGATTTTCTCGGTACATTAAAAATTGTCCAGAGAAGACTCTTGGTTGATCATGCAAAGAAACCTAGGTAGAGCTTCAATTTTGTTCCAAATAGTTTGTTTTAAGATTTATTTAGAGTATAGGTTCACAAGTAAAGCTTGGTGTAGGCATGGATTATGTGATTGTGGATAAAACTTCTATAGATCTTGAATTCTCTAGAGACTGCATGACTATGCTTTAACTAAGAAGTAGGATATATTTTTCCATGGAAAAACAAAGTATGATATTACTATTAGGAGTTAACTGTGTAGTTTCTGATTCAAATTCATTGACTCATGTTTCATGAGTAGTGATTGAAACAAATTTATCTCTCATGAGAATAAATGGAACACTTTGAACTCATCAGATCTAGTTGATGCTCATAGTCAAATTCCTAAATTTAACCATCAAACAAAATTCTATCAATACATAAAACTATAGCTATAAGGAGTTGGTAACTGGTACTGGTATCATAGATGAGAATGAGTAATGGAAACACCATTGTCAAAAATGTGAAGTAGTAAAATATTTAAAATTAAATTTAAGACCAACATTTTGAGTTATCAAAATAGACTAATTATCCAATGTAATTTATCTAATATATGTAAGGAGATTCTAGTGAAAGCTTCCTCATTTTCAGTTGATTCTTATGAGAGACACACAAAGAAACTTCATCTAAGCTTTGTTAATGTCTACAAACATCTCCATATAGGTCTTTGAGATAGAGACATGGTTCTGGTATGTGATTTGGAGTACCAGTGGCAAAGATATGAGTCTCCACACAGCTATGATGCTTACAACTAAATTTTGAGCAAAATGGGATCTTGGTTAGGGTTAACTAGATTGCACAGTTCACACCTAACAATGCATTCTCTTGGTAGATCCTTAATTATTCAGAGATTAGTTTAAGCTTATATCATGTAAGTAAACTCCAAGTAAAATGTCAGTTCTTTTAGCAATAATTTTACATCAATCATGGTGTATTTTTGACAAATCTAAATTAAACCTAGTTTAGGCATAGCATGGATTATGTGAAGAAGCCCTTAGTTTAAACAAAAAAAATGTTACTGTGCGGAAATTGTACATAAAATTCAAGCCACTCTTTACAATTATAATTGTAAATTATTTAATAACCTTATTATAGAACAAAGAATAATATATTTAAGAAGCCTGAATTACCTACTACTTCCTTAATTTATGATGATTTTAGTTCATAAATTATGGCCTTATTGATCCATCAATGTGATATGATACAGTCTATAAATGGCTTTTGTATTTTTCAAATAGAAGAAAAGAATTAAATTTAAGAATCTTAATCTACTTCAACCTACCTAGATCATTCATGTAATTGCCATAATTGTTTTAGGAAAGCCACTGCATTGATGGACCAATCTTCGCAATAGCATAATAAAATAACCTAAAAACTAATTCAAGTGTTAAAAATTCATAGTAATTATTTAAGAAAATTACGAGTAAAAATTATGTTGAAAAATTGGGCTGCTTTTCAACTAGATGAAATAAAGAACTAAAACAATTTATTAAACATACAAATAGTACAATTCTGCAAGCAATAATAATAATGAAAAAATACCCTCTTCTAAAATTATGCAATCAAAGAAAATAATCTAGATGCATGGATGCGGTCCACACCATTCATAAACATCTTAAAAAATAAACTAGAATGTGTAGTTCTCTAATTTTTTTATATTTTTTTTAATCATTAGTATTTAAGTCATGAGCCTTGTCTTCATTTTCTGATAGATTAATCTTTTACCCTTGTTTAAAAATATTTAATTATTCTAACTACAATCAAATCAGGCCACTTAAAATGTCAAATCTAAATGAATAGTACAATAAAAGAAGAAAAAGATTGATTAAAATAGCCATGTTTTGGATATGTAAACCACAACTATAGTAGCACACAATCTTAAGTTTTGAGCTTAAGTTTTTGGGATAACATTTTCAAGCAATCTTTGAGACATGGTTTATGAAGCATTTTCCTTAGAAAGTATAAGGATGCTAGAAAACAAAAGCATTGAAGGAAGAAAACTAATAAGCAAATGGAGAATGCCTTCATAAATCCATGCCACCATTCATGGTTCTTTTGAGGTATGTCATCTTTCAAACATATGGCCTATGGGCTTTAAAAGTAAAAAGAAGGAAAGGATCATAATGTTTCCACGAGGGACTTGTCTAGATCCAATCAATAGGATCAATCCCAAGGCAGGGTAGGAGGGAGCATCTCGAAAGCCTTGAGGGAAATTCCCAAGATATGATACAAGCCTAGATCATTAAACTTTTAGAGAGCCTAGTGTAATTGGCATGTAGACACCTTGATTACATGTTTAATCCTTCATTCATTTGAAGTAATGAGGTCAATATGAAGGTTAATGATATATACAAATAATGTAATCTAATAGATGAATGAATAATCATTATTACTTTGAATGCCTTAAACTGAATCATTATACCTTTGGTAATTACACTTAGGACATAAATGTTAGATTTCAGACTAAATCTAAACCTATCAGAGGACAATACACCCTTTTATCAAAACCAACTATAAAATAAAATAAAAAATGGTTTAAAAAAACACCTAAATTTAGACAAATAGGGTGAGCTCAAGTGGTAAAAAAGTAGAAGGACTTCATGAGAAAAAACAAGAGTATTTACAAGAATGCATCTCGAAGAAACTACATGTTGTTTGAACCAACATTACAAATTCCACTTAGCAATCCACCACCAGTAGTGGAAAAATTATTACATATAGCAGTGCCCCAACAAATGCAATAAAAGCACAATTTCATGAAATTTGCGATGAAGGATAAATTAAATTATTTCATAGTGAATCGAAATATCAATTTAAATTATCATGTTCCTTGTAGAATCTCACTAAGGCTCTTCTTGCATTTTACCCTCTAAATTGTTCAAACTATGTTTGTCCTCAATTTTGTCTTTATGACTGATCTAACGAGCATACACAACCTTCCAATCCACATACCTCTTGACCACATTTTTCATGCCCAAACTACGATGCAAAAACACAAATTTTTTTTTAAAAATTAATAATTAAAATGCTCTAAGTTTCATATGGTTGTGATCAAATTTTAAGTAAAGGTTCTCTACATTATGTCTGAAGTTTAAAAACTCTTGTGGAGGAATGCATCGTTAAGATTTTGCAGCTTTCGTTATTAAGTTGATATCGACAAAAGTTATGTTATTACATTAACTTACAACAATATGTTCAAAAATTATTTAAATGACAATTTAAATGAATTTGGGTTTAGATAAATTGTAAAATCTAATCAAATAAAACCCCCATTTAAACCTATTTTAAATAGCCATTTAACCTTTCGATACTTTATTTAATTAAGATGAACTAAAACAATTATAACAATTAAAACAAAATACTAATCCTAATATTTAATTTAAATGTTATTAATGTGTATCTTAAACTAGTCATAAATTTAATTAACTAACAACTAACTAATTTAACTTAAATCTAAACTAACTAAATCTAAATTTGATCTAACCATGTACAAAATAAGTGACAAATCTTTAAATAAAACTTAACTTTAAAACTTAAATAAAATTAAAACTAACTAAAACATGCAATTAAACTAATACTACTAAATATATATTAACATTTAAGAAAAAACTTTAAACAAATAACAATAGTTATAACTAACTTAAAAATTTAAGAAATTAAACTAACTTAAATTAAACTAACTTAATTTTAATAAATTAAACTAACAATCAAAATAAACTAACCTAACACTAACCCTATTACTAACACCTAACATCCAACACCTAACACCTAACCTAACTAACCCCCTTCCCCCCCCCCTACACCTCCTACACCCAACTCCATGGCCAATGCTTCCCAAGGACAGGAGCACTGCACTTGGGACAACACTCTGCCCAAGGTAAGACCTTGACAAAACCCCCCAAAATAAGTGACCCAAGTGGATTAGAAGGTGGGAGAAAATCAAGTTAAATTGCTTACAAACTTTGTTTTTTTTAAAAACAACAACTTTATTGCTTTCCCCTTTCATGTGAGCGCCCAGGTTGGAGAGAAGGGATGGGATGGGGGACAGTGACGTCATCTTTCACGATGATAGTTTGACTTGCTAAATTTTTGTAATAAAAACCTTTTTAAAAGTGCATCTTCAGAAGTGACGGCCAAGGGGGAGATGGGTATGAATTAAACACATAAAGTTTTATAGGTAAGAATAGATATTAGGATATTTAGTTTTAAATTATGTTATACACATTTTTCTATTGTCATTATTAATTTAATTTTTATTTACAAGATTATACAAATGATTTAAAAGAGGATTTTTAAGAGAATATTCTCTGTTATCAAAGGGGCATTTAATTTGTTTCCCCATACAAATTCCAAAGACTATTTGGCTCTAGGATACAACATTTTTTTTTGTCTTATATTTCTAAGTGTGGATTTACAAAGTAATGAATATTTTTTTTTGAAGGGATATATTATTTGGATGGATTTAACACAAAGATTCAATAGTTTGTGTCACATTAATACCAGATTAATTGATCTCCTAAACAAACTTGAATTGAACTATCAACCATAACCATTTTTCTTTCCTTAACATAATTTTCATTTTTTTACATATAAGGAAACTTGAAATTTTTTCTTGATTAAACCATTATCAATTTATCCTATTTTTGATGTACATCCATCTAACTAAAATTTTTGATTAAATCACATGATAATCAATTATACTCAATCACCATTTTTATTGGCAAACCTAATTCAAAGGCTTAGCTGAGAAAGAACTAGGAAGAAAATCCAGTGTCGTTGACATTACAACAAGGTTTTGAAATGCAAATTACATAGGATTTGAATCCCAAAATTACAACAATTTAATTGAATTTCCTTCATGACCCTCGTCAAGGGTTCCATAACAATTTCTGCAACACTTTTCTAAGAACCGTGGAGGGAATAGAATCTAATCAAGTGACAACAAGCATGACCAAGAGAAAAATCAAACATGCATATTCATACAAGTTTTTCACAATAGGATTCACAATGAATAATACTAGGGAAAGGTGGATTGTTCCAATAGAAGAAGTCAGACACAATACAAAAATAGATGCCCAATCGAGGCTATAAACCAAGAACTTATGTTCTTCCATCTTAATATACCAAACTCATACGAGGTTTGTGCTGACAGGTAGGGGCCCATAACACCCTACCCTCTCTCCCTCTTCTCATCCTGAGAAGAGACTCTACACTTGTTGGAGTCCAACTAAAAAGACCTTTCCCAAAATTGGTCACTTCTGCCCTATCCAAGGCTGAGTAATACCAAAACACCCATACAAGAAAACATCAAAATTCAAACATAAACATGAAAGGAAAACATTCAGAAAAAAAAAACATGCTTGCAATCCTTCCCAACATACCCAACATACATACAAGCATCCAAATAACAACACCATAGCATAAGCATGAAAATCTAAACAAGGGAGATGAAAACTCCTACCTTCACAAAGAGGTGATGGAAAATGAACAAATTTGAGTAGAGCTTTTCCCTTCCTTGCTTCAATCTTCCAATCCTCCTCCCTAAATGTAGAGGTTGGGTAGCCCCTAAACTACTCCAAGAAGGGCCTCTAAATAAGCATCAAACTCAACCACCAAAAAGAGCAATAACTTTTCCGACCCACCTACAAATCTAGAAGTTCCTAACTCAACCCATACTATGGTTAACCACTAAGTGGAGGTGAGGTGAGGCAACTCATGGTAGCCATAGTCAATTTTTGCACAAAGGCAAAAAGAGACTTTTTGAGTGATCTCAAAAGTTAATAAAAGGGGCTTAGGGGTTGGAAAAGACCCCCAACCCATACCCATAACCCTTGGGTATAAATATTTCATGTTTTAAAGCCTTAGGAATAGGTTTGGAACCAAACAAAAGCTAGGAAATAATTAAGACCATCTAGCAACTCTAAAAATGTAGATTAAGCACTAATCTGGATTAAGGGTGACTAAACTTGATTAAGAACCAAATTAGGAAAAATACACTAACTTATTCTAACTTAGGTCCAAAGGTTACACAGCTAACCCTAATTAGGACACTGAAGAACATATGCAAATTCATGAGTGTCAAGCAACACTAAAAGAACACAGTAAGAATATTAACAATTACTGATCACAGAAAGACACATTCACACATCTCACAATAAAATACTTGAATTATGAACAACTAGGTTTCCACAATGAGCACATAGGGATCAATTATGTTCCTCCATCGGGTTTATCAGCTAAAATATCTACACACTCATTGCTCACATTAGTAGTCCGATAAAATCACATGCACATATGTTATTAGTATCAGGAATTCACATAAATTAAAACATACATCAATAAATTAGTCAGGGTTTCTCTCAATTCTTAACCATTAAAATCGCTTAAATCAAAGTATCAATCCTACATTTACTGATTTCATCAACATACATATACATAAAACATTAAATGACAAACATCAAATATCTGAAAGTAACATCACACATAATGAAATAATATAATATGTTCTAAGCATTAGATAATGTTTCGACATCTCGGGTCATGATTATCAAAATAATAGCAATGTATCACTATGCTATGATGGGTTGGGGCGAGGCCTCACATCCTCCCCCACTAGGCATGAACTTCCTCATAGAGTTCATAAAAAAGATAAGGGTACTGAGATCGCATCTATGCTGCATCCTCTCATGAAGCCATGATCTCATCGTAACAATCCCATTGGACCCTAACCTAGTCCAGCTCTCGGCCTCGAAGTGCTAGGGTGTATCAGGCAATAATATGGATAGGCTCTAGTGCTAGCTGTCTATTCGACTCCACCTGTAAAGCATCCCAATCTATAATATGAGACTCATCATAAATGTATCCTCTAAGTACAGAAATATGAAACACATCGTGGATGGGTGATAGGCTAGGTGGCAAAGCTAAATGGTATGCAACAGGTCCTATCCTCTCTAGGATCTCAAATGGTCCAATAAACCAGGGTGCCAACTTAGAGCCCTTTCCGAATTGAATTAGACTCTTGTGTGGTCACACCCTCAAGAACACTCTATCACCAACATGATACTTTCGATCTATCCTCTTCACATCAACATACTTCTTCTGCCTATCCTGTGCCTCTCTTAGGCATTGTCTAATCAGGGTCACCTATTGCTCCATCTCCTTTACTAACTGGAGACCAATAGATACTCAATTCTCGATCCTATCCCAACTCAAGGGCATCCTGCATGGTCTTCCATACAAGGCCTCATAAGATGGCATACCTATGGAGGAATGGTGCCCATTGTTATAGGAAAACTCAACAAGATGTAGGTACTCCTCCCATTGACTTGATGGTCCATCATGTACATATGTAGCATGTCCTCCAAAACGTGATTCACTTGCTTAGTCTGACCATTAGTCTGAGGATGGTACACTATACTAAAATTGAGCCTAGTGCCCAAACCTACCTAAAACTCTCTCCAAAATGAAGAAGTGAACAATGAGTCTCTATCAGAGATGATCTTATGGGGAACACCATGAAGTCTGACAATTTCTTGCAAGAACACCTAAGCTATGTCTCATGCTATAAAAGTAGTAGGCACAAGTGAGAAATGGGAAACCTTGGTCAACGTGTCAACTATCACTAAAATGGCATCATGGCGGTGAGATGACATAGGAAAACTAACAATGAAATACATAGATATAGTATCCCATTTCCACTCTGTAATTTTTATGTGGATGAAGAAGCCCACCGGGATGATGGTGCTTTGCCTTCACCCTCTGGCACTCAAGCCATCTTGCAACTATGCTAGCAATCTACACTCTCATTCCTGACTAGTGATACAACTGCCTCAAATCTGCATGCAACTTCTTAACACCGGGGTGCACTGCATAAGGTGCTCTGTGAGCCTTAAGTACAATGAGCTCGCACAAACCCCCAATGGAAGGTACATACATACGTCCCCCATGATGCAAATTTTTGTCAGACTCCAAGGAATACTCTGAATACTTCCCTTGAAAGGGTCTTTGAGAATGCACTATTTGACTCACTTCCACATAAAGCTCATTGGCTGGTAAGTGCTGCAAGATCCACTCTCTCATGTCAGTGCAAGTAGTCATAGATGAAAGCTCATGGTGCCTTCTACTTAAGGCATCTTCAACCACATTCACTTTTCCCTTGATGTAATGAACATCAAAATTGTACTCACATAGAAACTCCATCCACCTTCTTTGCCTAGCATTAAGATTCGGCTAAGAAAATATGTACTGTAAGCTCTGGTGATCAGAATGAAGCTCAAATCTATGACCTAGAAGGAAGTGTCACCATCTCACCAAGGCATGAACCACTACCGCAAGTTCTAGGTCATGAGAAGGATAATTGATTTCATGAGTCTTCAACTTCCTAGACTCAAAGGAAATAGGTCATCCATCCTACATAAACATTGCCCCTAAACCATCTAAAGATGCATTGGTGCACACCACAAAATCTTCAACAGGATCTGGTATTGCAAGAATTGGTGCACTCGTGAAGGCTCTCTTGAGCTCTTGAAAAGTTCTACCACACTTCTTTGTCCAATCGTACTTCTTCCCTTTTTCTGAAGAGATGTGATGGGGGTGTGCCAATCTAGAAAATCCTGAAATGAAATGTTGATAGTATCTTGCTAGCCCCATAAAGCTCCTCACTTTAGTAACACTGGTGGGTGTTGGCCAATCCATGATGGCCCTAATCTTTGATGGGTCTACAAAGACTCCATCATCTGATATGACATGACCCAAATAATGTATCTCAGGTTTGAAGAATGCACACTTCGACAAGCTACCAAACAACTGACAACCCTTTTGCATGCACCGCCTAAGCTGCATAGCAGAAATCATATGAAGGGATATAGGTCTCTTCACTTTGAAGATCTCCCTAGAGATATCATCATCATCCAGACATTCCACCCTCTTCTATCAACAATCCATCTTGGTGCTGTGGGCATAAAGCCAATCCATGCCAAGAACAACATCATAAGAACCTAAAGGGGTAATGTGTAGATCAGACATTATGGACATGTCTCCAATTTGCATCTGACAATTCTGCACCATGGAACTAACTGACACTCTGGCCCTGAGGCTAACTCTAGTTCCCAACTAACATCCTATCTAACTGCCACTAGCCCGCAATGCTCCACTACATATGGAGATATAAAAGAGTCAGTAGCTTTGGAAAAAAATAAAACTGCAACCATGCGGCCTTGTATAATACTTGTAGCCTCAATAACTATGGCCTGATGCTCAGCTTGGTGGTTGTCAACCGTGGCAAAAACTCTATGGGATCTACCCATGTCACCAACTGTTGGCTCTAAAAAATCCCTACGCTAACCACTGGACGCCTGTCCTTGCGAACACTCCCTAGCTATATGACCCATGCCACCACAAGTGTAGCATGGTCCTCGAGTATAAGATTGTGCACCTGATGAACCATACTCTGTGGGCCTCCTGACCTGCTAGATCCACCGTATCCACCCCTAGAAGATTGTTGAGTCTTCACTGACTGTGACTATGTGGCCTATACTTTCTGATCCTTCTTGGGACCCTATGACTACCAATGCTTGGGCTTGGAGCCCTGATAACCCTGAGAAGGTTTCTACTACTGTTGCTACTACTGTGGTTTCAGCTGCTGAGATTGTTGGCCCTTAGAGGACCTTGTTGTATAGTTTTGATTCCCTTTCCAAGGGGGTTTCTGCTAGGAAGAGTTTCAATTTTGAGACCGATCCCGTGACTCCTGCCTACCTCGAGTATCCTTACCAACTAGTGCTATCTCCACTACCTATCTTAAGGTGGTAGGGAAGGCCATCCAAACTAGGCCCTAAAGTGAGAAATTTAGACCCATGATGAAGTGATGCACCCATAATTTCTCATCCTTCATGTATTCCACATAAGGAAGGAGATTGAGAAACTTTCTCTCATACTGAGCCACTGTAAGACCTCTCTGATAAAGAGAATGAAACTCCTCTATTTGTTTCTGTCAGAAATGCTCTGACAAGTACCTCTCTCAGAATCTTTCTAGGAAAGACTACCATGTGAGGGTATGCATCCTCCTCCTATGGTCTCCTCCTGATGCCACCAATTGGAGGCATCCGCTCTCAACTGATGAACTGCTAGGCATGCCTTTAGATTACTCCCATAGGGTCGTAATCCAATGCACCGCTATAGGCTCTATAACCATGTCTCTGCTACTATTCCCTCAGTGGAACCAATATATAATGGTGGCCCAAGTTGAATCAATTCCTTGATGTCATCTCCTATACGTCTAGGAGGTCTGTCAAGTGGGGGTCCTCTCTAGTGTATTGACTTTTCCTTGTGCTCACCCTGACCCTCTATCTGTCTCGATGGGGGACTCCTAGTCCTCTCTCTGACTCTGAGTCCACCTCCTCTGGGTCCCTCTACTTCCACTACTGGAATCTGCTGAACTACACTGATCAAAGTATGAAGTGCATCTATAATGTCCTGGTATGATTTTAGTGGTGGTGGAGGTGGAGGTGGTGGTGGACGTGGTCCATCCTCATGTCCCACTCTACCACCCCTAGCCCTACATCCTCTGCCTCGCCGGTTGCTTCGAGTAACAAGAGGCATCTACACAATTAAAGGTTTGAGTTAATTTTAGGAAGCACAATGGTTTAAGGTTCCTAGTGTTGAAACACATGCTCTGATACCAAAATGTCATGCCCAAACTACGAGGCAAAAACACTTTTATTTTTTTAATTAATAATTAAAATGCTCTAAGTTTGATATGGTTGTGATCACATTTTAAGTAAAGGTTCTCTACATTACATCTTAGCTTTAAAAATTCTTGTGGAGGAATGCATCGTTAAGATTTTGAAACTTTCGTTATTAAGTTGATCTCAACAAAAGTTATGCTTTTACATTAACTTACAACAATATGTGAAAATTATTTAAATAACAATTTAAATGAATTTAGGTTTAGATTAATTGTAAAATCTAATCAAATAAAACCCCCATTTAAACCTATTTTAAATAGCCAATTAACCTTTTCCATACTATATTTAATTAGGACAAACTAAAACAATTATAACAATTAAAACAAAACACTAATCCCAATATTTAAATTAAATGTTATTAATGTGAATCTTAAACTAGTCATAAATTTAATTAAATAACAACTAACTAATTTAACTTAAAACTAAACTAACTAAATCTAAATTTGATCTAACCATATAGAAAATAAGTGAGTAATATTTAAATAAAACTTAACTTTAAAACTTAAATAAAATTAAAACTAACTAACTAAAACATGCAATTAAACTAATACTACTAAATATATATTAACATTTTTAAAAAAACTTCAAACAAATAACAATAGTTATAACTAACTTAAAAATTTAAGAAATTAAACTAACTTAAATTAAACTACCATGCTAAATTAAACTAATTTAATTTTAATAAATTAAACTAACTATCAAAATAAACTAACCTAACACTAACCCTATTACTAACAGGTAAAAGCATAGATCTGTGTCACTGTTTGTGATATCAAAACTTGTTTTGGTCAAATTTCATTTCTCTATCAAAACTCAATTTTATTCAAAAACTAAAAATTTCCTTTTATAGATCTTAGATTCAATATCATCATTATATAAATTTTTGAGTGTTTTGATTAGTTATAATATATTAGAATTTCAAAATATTATAACTCGATATTTCCACATTTCAAAAGATGCTCACTTAAAAAAGGAAAAAAAATAGTAAATCATACCAAAAAAAGAAAAAAATTATATTTATCTCTAGAGGAGAGAGTCCTCTTCATGAATATGAAATTTTTTCTCAAGAAGGTGTAGATTTGATTGGGAAGTTTTGATGGGAGGAAAAAATTGTTGGCTTCTGGGAAGGTCGAGCTTGAGTACTTATAACAAAGAAAATATAGATGAAAAATAATTATTTCTTTTTTGTGCACTAGTTATACATGTCATCTATAAGATATTTTCAAATCAAAACAAAAAAAGATGATTTGCATTTTATTTTTTGATGGGAACTACACCCTATATTTTTTATAGTTTAAAAAGGGACTTCAAAATAAAAGAAATGAATAAATTCTTCCTCAAAATTTTTTTAAAAAATGACAGGCATAAATTTCATCCAATTCTACACATTTCATCAATTTACATCATTTTCAAATTCTAGACACAAATACCATTTTTTTTGTCATTAATGTTGAACTGTCACATTCTGATATCATGGACAGCGCTTCCCAAGCGCTGCACCTGGGACAACGCTCTGCCCAAGGTAAGACCTTGGTAGACCCCCCAAAAATAAGAGACCCAAGTAGATTAGAAGGTGGGAGAAAACCAAGTTAAATTGCTTGCAATTTTTTTTTAAAAAAATCAACTTTATTGCTTTCCCCTTTCATGTGAGCGCCCAGGTTGCAGAGAAGGGATGGGATGGGGGACAATGACATCATCTTTCATGATGATAGTTTGACTTGCTAAAAACTTTTAATAAAAACCTTTTTAAAAGTGCATATTTAGAAGTGATGGCCAAGGGGGAGATGGGTATGAATTAAACACATAAAGTTTTATAGGTAAGAATAGATATTAGGATATTTAGTTTTAAATTATTTTATACATATTTTTCTATTATTATTATTTTAATTTTTATTTACAAGATTATAAAAATGATTTAAAAGAGGATTTTGAAGAGAATATTCTATGTTATCAAAGGGGCATTTAATTTGTTTCCCCATACAAATTCCAAAGGCTATTTGGTTTTAGGATAGAATTTTTTTTTTTTTTTTGTCTTATTTTTTTTAAGTGCGGATTTACAAAGTAATGTATATATTTTTTTTTGAAGGGGTATATTATTTGAATGGATTTAACATAGAGATTCAATAGTTTGTGTCACATTAATACCAGATTAATTGATCTCTTAAACAAACTTGAATTGAACTATCAACCATAACCATTTTTCTTTCCTTAACATAATTTTCATTTTTTTACATATAAGGAAACTTGAAATTTTTTCTTAATTAAACTATCATCAATTTATCCTATTCTTGATGTGCATCCATCTAACTGAAAATTATGATTAAATCACATGATAAGAAATTATACTCAATCACCATTTTTATTGGCAAACCTGATTGAAAGGCTTAGCCAAGAAAGAAACAGGAAGAAAACCTAGCGTCGTTGCCATTAAAACAAGGTTTTTAAATTCAAATTACATAGGATTCCAATTCCAAAATTACAACAATTTAATTGAATTTCCTTCATGACCCTCGTCAGGGGTTCCATAACAATTTCTGCATCATTTTTCTAAGAATCGTGGAGGGAACAAAATCTGATCAGGTGACAACAAGCATGACCAAGAGACAAATCAAACATGCATATTCATACAATTTTTTCACAATAGGATTCACAATGAATAATAACTAGGGAAAGGTGGGTTCTTCCAACAGGAGAAGTTAGACAAAATAACAAAATAGATGCCCAATTGGGGCTATAAACCAAGAACTTCCATTCTTCCATCTTAATACACCAAACTCATACGAGGTTTGTGCTGACAGGTAGGGGCTCATAACACCCTACCCTCTCTCCCTCTTCTCATCCTGAGAAGAGACTCTACACTTGTTGGAGTCCAACTAAAAAGACCTTTCCCAAAATTGGTCACTTCTGCCCTATCTAAGGGTGGGTAATACCAAAACACCCATACAAGAAAAAATCAAAATTCAAACATAAACATGAAAGGAAAACATTAAAAAAAAAAAAAAAACATGGTTGCAATCCTTCCCAACATACCCAACATACATACAAGCATCCAAATAACAACACCATAGGATAAGCATGAAACAAGCATGAAAAACTGAACAAGGGAGATGAAAACTCCTACCTTCACAAAGAGGTAATGGTAAATGAAAAAATTTGAGTAGAACTTTTCCCTTCCTTGCTTTAATCTTCCAAGACTCCTCCCTAAATATAGAGATTTGGTAGCCCCTAAACTACTCCAAGAAGGGCCTCTAAATAAGCATCAAACTCAACCACCAAAAAAAGTGATAACTTCTCCCACCCACCTACAAATCTAGAAGTTCCTAACTCAACCCATACTATGGTTAACCACTGAGTGGAGGTGAGGTGAGGCAACTCCTTGTAGCCATAGTCAATTTTCGCACAAAGGCAAAAAGAGACTTTTTGAGTGATCTCAAAAGTTAATAAAAGGGGCTTAGGGGTTGGAAAAGACCCCCAACCCATACCCATACCCCCTGGGTATAAATATTTCATGTTTTAAAGCCTTAGAAATATGTTTGGAACCAAACAAAAGCTAGGAAATAATTAAGACCATCTAACAACTATAAAAATGTAGTTTAAGCACTAATCTAGATTAAGGGTGACTAAACTCGATTAAGAACTAAATTAGCAAAAAGACACTAACTTAATCCTACTTAGGTCCAAAGGTTACATAGCTAACCCTAATTAGCACACTGAAGAACATATGCAAATTCATGAGTGTCAAGCGACACTAAAAGAACACAGTAAGAACATTAACAATTACTAATCATACAAAGACACATTCAGACATCTCACAATAAAATACTTGAATTATGAACAACTAGGTTTCCACAATGAGCACATAGGGATCAGTTCTATTCCTCCATCGAGTTTCTCGGCTAAAATATCTGCACACTCATTGCACACATTGGTAGTCCCATAAAATAATATGCATATATGTATTTACGTATTAGGAATTCATATAAATTAAAACATACATCAATAAATTATTCAGGGTTTCTCTCAATTCTTAACCATTAAAATCTCTTAAATCAAATTATCGATCCTACATTTACTGATTTCATCAACATACATATACATAAAACATTGAATGAGAAACATCAAATATCTAAAAGTAACATCACACAACATGAAATAATATAATATGTTCTAAGCATCAGATAATGTCTCGACATCTCGAGTCGTGAGTGTCAAAATAATAGTAATGTATCACTATGCTGTGATGGGTCGGGGCGAGGCCTCACAACATTCATCTCTATCTCCCTTACAATGCTCATGATATTATCCAAATCAAGTACTTTCAAATAGATAATGAGTAGAGTAGACAAAATAGCATCGATCCTTCCATTTTGTTGAGTGGAGTGAGGTCAAGTAGTGAGCTTGAAGGCTATTATGAAAGAGACTTTGGTCAAATTTTAAGGGGGCACAATAATATATTTAAATTGGGTAGAAAACAACATCCAACCTACTAGGTATATTTACCCCAATAGTGGAGAACAAGTGAAGCTGCATCACTCTCCACAGGAGTGTGGATTTCCAAATGAACAAATAAAGGCATGTGTCCAAGGATTGTGCGATGGATGACATGCACCTAATCTACAACTAAGTAGATAGTCCCTTTAAAACCTAAATCATGAAACCATCGAAAATCCGAAAATAAAGTCATATTTAGCCACATTTATCTATAGAATATTTTTAATAAATCCTATGAACAATAGTGGCATTGGGGCAAATATATTGTTTTGGTGCACAAAGCTCTTTCAAATTGTTTTATTGTTCAGGAAAACTTAGAGGCACAAAACACTTTAAAAACTGAGTGAAGAAGACAAATATGAAATTAGCCATAAACTAATCCCAGATTTTAGAATGGAGACCCTGATACAAGATTCACTAATTTAATTGTATAACTCTATGTCTGATTCTCTATGGCCAAGGGATGACACTAGATGCAAGCGCCCGATAAAATTACCCCCTTGACCTTGCCAAACAACTCTAAAAGTACTTCTAAAGTAATTTTCTTAATTAAAATTATTGAAGCCCTAAGCCTAAACCCAAAAAATGGAAAAACACAAGCTTTTGTAACAGATGGTCCAATTCATCTTTGAAATTTTATCCAAATTCTAAAAAATAGAAGTATTAGACAAATTAATAATTGAGGTGCACTAAGTTCTGTATAAGCATGTCGATCCATGCTGCACATCCAAAAATAATTATGTAGGTGATACACAGGATTATAGGAAAACAAAAAAAAGCATAAAGATAGACATTATGATGTTTAACAAACATAGTCAAAAGCCATACCTTATTCAATGATGAGTGCTTAAAAAAACTTGCACTAAGTTCTCCAAAACATAAACCCTAAACAAGTTAAATGTAAGAACAAACAACCCAACCTAAACCCTCCTCACCACTAGGAAAAGAACTTTGGAGGACATTCAGGTAATTAGAAATTACTACAGAGGACATTAGATTTGACATTAAAATAGAAACAACAAGCATCCTACACCTCAATGAAATCAAATGCGTTGACGAACATAGGAAAAAAACTATCATAGATTTTAAGCAAATCGGTCATCACAATGTGTAGAGAAAGAGATGCATACCTGATAAGAACCAAGAACTCTGCAAATTTATCTCAATTGAATAACAATACACCTATGCTCATATCTCTATTTCTAATTTCTAACTTATGAACACCCACATTAAGAATGCCATATCTGATTCAACCATTTTTCAAGATATCTTGCAATAAACAGAAGATTGTATACTTTAATTAAAATACTGTGCAGTCAGACAAATAATTTAATTCAAATACTCTGTAGTCAGACAAATGGATATGTGTGTGTGTGGAGACATACATTGCAATAGTAACATTGTGTGGAAAGTTAATGTTACAATAACTAAATTCTCATTCAACCATAAAATAGATAGAACAAGATTAACTATTTACTTTATAAACAGTACTTTATAGCCTATTTTCAACTAGGACCATACTTAGTAAATGCACATTAATTATTTACTTTACAAACAATATTTTATAGCCTATTTTAAACTAAGACCATACTCAGTAAATGTACTTGTCTGTATCAAATAATGTTGACAGCCCACAAGTCACATAATGGTAGAAAAGTGTCTTTTCCTAGGTGACAAAATTAAAAGCATTGGCAAATGAAAAATTGAAGGAAAAAATTTCCAAAATACTGATTGCTCATTCAAAGAACATAACAATTGAATAAAAAAAAAAAAAAAGATAATCAATAAATATTTCAATAACAAATATAAACATTATATAAAATCAGTACTTCTAAAAAATTCAATTACTTGATTGGCGCAATCAATCAAAAGAGTGGCATCCACTGATTGCATTAGTTACCTGCCAGGAACTAATAAAACATTTTGCAACTAATATCATAAATGCATATTATTCAACTCATATTTCTTTGACGAGAAATAAAACATTAAAAAGGCTTAACATTTAAATTTTAAATTATGAAACCGTTTCTATTATTTAATGGCTTTTTCATCAATACGACACTTTTCTAAGGAAAGCTTTAGACAGAATTCCTCCAACTCACGTTTTTCTAAAGGGAAGTTTTAGACAGAATTCTTCCAACTCACGTTTTCTAACGAGAAATGAATTTTCATTATTAGAAACATTCAGACGTATCCAACTCTATTTCTTTGTCATTCGTTCCAGTAATTAAAAATGCATTTTGACAAAGAGCATCAGACCAGAAATATCTGGTCAACTGAGGGAAGAGTAATTGTTTCAATAAAAAGATTGAGTGAAAATAATCTGGCCAACAAAAGAAATGTCTGCAAAGAAAAATTGGCGATATCGCAATACTTGGGGACGACATTTTTAAGTAGATCTCCACATACATATGTAATTTATGTAATGCTCTCTGTAAAGGATCCTCAATCACTTGATAAAGTTGAATGAAAAAGGATGGTAATAGCTCACAACTGCAATGATATTGATAAAAGCTGTGTAATTTATGTAATGCTCTCTGTAAAGGACAACTGTGAGAAAGGATAGGAAGAGTTGACAACTGCAATGATATTGAGAATAGCTGTGTAATTCAAGTGGGTTGTGATGTGACAATAAATGAAGAGGATATACCAGACGTATCCTCTGCTCAGATCTTCCGAGTGCCAAGGCTACCCCCATACTACAAACATGCTTTGTACACTCCCCATCTTGTTTCCATCGGCCCTTTTCATTATGGGAAGAAGGAGCTACAAGGCATGGAGAATTCCAAATCTGAGGCAGTTCGAAGGATGCAGAAGAGGATCCAGAGGAAAAATCCAAATGTTTCTATCAAGTCAATTGTTGAACAGCATGTTCTGCTCAAGGACAGCAAGATAAGGAAGTTTTACGGTGAAGTTATTCCTTTCACTTCTATGGAATTAGCATGGATGATCACCAGAGATGCCTGTTTTGTTTATGAATTTCTCGTTAATTATATAAAAGTTAGCAGCAATAATCAAGATATATGTGAAATTACACAAGTATCTCAGTTAGAGTATGCCCAGAGTTTTTATGATGAGGAAGTGAGTTCATTTAAGTGGAAGTACGATGCAGTCTTTGATGCCGATCTTCAAAATCCCATGAGAGAGAGACTGATGAGTGATATACATTTATTTGAAAATCAGATACCTCTCTGGGTTTTGAAGGATATTCTTAAAATCCAGATGGGTTCTGCTGGAGCTGCGAAACAAAAGGTGGAAAACTTAATGAATATGTTGATTTCAAGTGCAATTAGACATGAAATTTTTATGTGGAAGGCTACAGTTTCTTACAAAATGTATTGTAAGAAACATATTCTGGAAGTAGTCTACCGCTCCATGGTGGGCGACGAGCAGTATAGCTCCTACACCAATGATGAACTGCTAAACTTGCAGCATTCATCTCAGACTCACAGGCAGACATGTTATGGGAAACGGGTTAATTCAATGAAAGCCATTTGTGGGCGTTTCTCTTCCTCGGGAAATAAGATGCCATGCAACACTGTGTATCTGAAGGTTCCAACCGCATCAGAACTGGTGCGTGGAGGAGTGAAGATTCAGCCAGTGTTATGTGAAGACATAGAAAGGGCAGTCGGGCAACATCCAACAAGATTGTTCGAATATTCTTCAGCCATTCGATGGATGAGGTTTGATGAGAAAACATCGGTGTTGTACTTCCCACAAATAAGGATAACGTCAGTTTTATCTCCACTCATGGCCAGCATTGGTGCAATGGAAGTGGGTGTTGGAGGGTATGGAACAAAACCAATGATTCAGTTTATGTTACTTATGGATGAGCTGATTGAGGACCAAGAGGATGTTGCAGTGCTCAGAAAGTCCGGGGTAATTAACAATTTCTTTGGAAGCAACCAGGAAGTGGCTGATCTTTTCAACTTGGCTAAAGGGATTGCCCATTTCCAGGGTTGTAAACCAATTGATGAGGTCAGAAAAGGATTACATAAATATACAAGAAGAAAGTACAAGAAACTGTGGAGTGAGTTTGTAAATGCTTATTTTTCAAAACCATGGCATCTCGCTGGTGCCATGGCTGCCGTGCTGCTGGTCTTGCTGTCGGTGGGGCAAGATTTATGCCTTTTTCTCACTTGCAGCTCTCATTCCTCTTCCTGAACTCCGTCTTTCATTTGTAGGAGAAGACTTTCTTTTACCAGCAAGAATTTTCAGTAATCAATAAACTAGTCAATGTTATCGATCAAAACAAAGAGAATATCCAATGATCGATTTTATCATCCTTGTTTACTTTAGAATTGGCCACTACTTTTAGGTTGCATTCAGATCTATGGACTAAGTTTGGATAGTTGGTTTTGACCAGTGTGGTTTCTAAGTTTAATTTCTTTGTTTAAATGTAGAAAGTGTGGCATATTATGATATCTGTCAGTCACTATTACGTTTTTTTTTTATAGTAAAACCCAAATCTATTACACGTCCCATTATGGACCAGTGGTCGCCATAGCCTCCTTTAATTTTTGTACATGTAGTTAACCAAAAATAATAATATTATTTTGGTGCTGAAATTGAATTACAAGAATTTTCTTGAAATACTTAATGATTAATTTCATATGTATAAAGAATGGGTTTCCTTTAGCCATAGTAGCAAGAGATAATCACTTGTTTGCTTCTTGAATAAGGGCACTGAGTATTGAACTTGGTATTATATGATTATGTTATTGTAAAGTAGATTAGCTACTTAACAATGGTAATGAATTACAATTTTCTTGTAAAGCTAACAAAAGAAATATTAGTCACTGTTTTTGTCTTCTATTATGAGATGAAATGTCTCTTAAAAGCTTCAATATTGTTGAACAAACTTTACATCTAAAAATACAAATGTTATGATCAAAAAGATTTGAGTATGTTGTCTATGAATTGTATCAAATGTAAACATAAAATTGAACAAAGTGGAACTACTTAATGGAATATTAGAAAAGATATCTTAGTTTCAATAAATATTTATTACTATTTAAAAATAAAATAAAAAATTTATTTATTTTATTTTTCATCTATCTATAATTTAATTTCAATTTTAACATGCCAATATATAAATGCATAAATTTGATATATCTAATGACTTAAATAATTTTCCATGTCATTAAAAAATATATCTTAAAAATAAATTAAATTACAACATTATGCTAAAATATTGGCCCCCTCACAAAATTTCCAAATACTAAGACTTTTGTTACAAGGTAAAAATGACCGAAGTAAATAAATTCATAAAGCACTTTGAGCTTTTGAACCTTTGAAAAGTTGAAGTTCAAGGTTCAAGACTACCTCGAAGACTTGAATTTTTAGACAAAGTTTAACACATTGGTAACAAGCTACATGCCTGTAGGTATCTCCTTCCCCTCATTAAAACTCTTTCATTCATACCATGTCTACCTTTCAAGGAAGGCATCTTGGACCTGAAGGAAGTAAATTTTTTCTTAGGTTTTTCTATGAGTGTGCAATAATACTAAAAATACTTGCTACATAACCTTGTAACATAGATTCTTTTATTTTTAATTTTTTTAACCCTTTTCTAAGTCTAATAATGAAAAGTAAACTTCTATAGTCTTAGAGGTCACTCTTTATAGAACACTAGGTACTCCATATGTTGAGCTTCCTAATTTTTCCTTTTTGAAAATAATTCTCTTTGGAATTGATAAAATTGTCAAGCATGCCCAGTGGAACCCAAATTTCATATTAAATAATAGTTAGTGGTCTCTTTCACATATCATCTTTTAAATAAGTCTATATAAAGCACCCTGTGTTATGGCATGTAATGAGATATTATGTATAAAGATGTGGTCCTCTTTTCAATCACATAAACTAAGAGCATTTGCATCATTCCATTACGGAACCATTCAAATGGAGATGTCAAGCTTCACTATGGGTCATGAAGTTCTATCGTCCCTATAGAGACTATTGATCTCATGGTGACAATGTGTGAGAGATCTTGTGATACATCCAAAAGAACCTATGTAAATCAACTTAGGCTATGACAACATCCAAGTTGTGTATCTACCAATAGAGATGAGCTAGCTAGTGTTCACTTGGGATAGTGCATCCCCTATTTTCGAAGAAATAATCTATAGATCCAGCTTTGTAGGATTTATGTTGCCCTTAACCCCCTCACCAAAATAATTTTTTTCTTTTTTTTATGAAGGCAGTCGACTCCTTTTAAACAAAGGGAACCTTCAAAAAGAGCACATTTTTGTAATTTTTTGCATCAATTAGGCACTAAAAATATCACCTATTATTTGGAAAAAAATGGAAATTGCCAATAGGGTGTCTTTGGGACTTGTGGCAGATGAATGGTGGGGTAGTAGTGTCTAATTTGAGGATTAGCTCATGATTTTATGTTCATCATTTTTTCCAAGCTCACCCTCAGAAAGAATTAGAACAAGATACCTCAAGATGTCACTACCTAGCAACATAGTAAATGAGGCCCCAACATAGAGTCATATTTGACAATGTATATTACCAACACAAGGATACCCAATAAGGAACAAAACAAAATTAAAGGATCATCAAATCAAATCAATTATGTCCACATCAAGACACAAAGTTCTAGTACCCCAATGAACCTTTTTTTTTTCTTTTTCTCTTTGACTCTAGGAGACATCCCA
Organism: Cupressus sempervirens; assembly: GCA_028749045.1. NCBI lineage: Eukaryota > Viridiplantae > Streptophyta > Pinopsida > Cupressales > Cupressaceae > Cupressus > Cupressus sempervirens. The sequence continues at coordinate 570,579,449 of CM053793.1, forward strand.
CTATGTTCATTTTTTAATATTTTCCTATAGAAATAAAAATAAATATCAAATAGCCCCCTATTTGTCACAAGGCCATCCCAAAGTGAAATTTAAGGTTGTACCAAGCACAAAAGTTAGGAAAGAGGGCGAGATATTTTTGAAACCTAATTAACATTACCCTATGTTTTGATTGCCAACTAGATTAGAGTAGGTAGGTGTTTTCTTTCCCAAGTGTTCTAGCACAAGCCTCTCCTTTTTAAAATTCCCATGTGTAGTTGATCTCCCTAAAAGATATGGCAGCCATATTTTTTTATTAAAGGCTGGTATCATTATGTGGCTTAGTGTAACAATCTATGAAATTGTCTCATTAATTTGCTAAGGTAAAACATAGATATTCTTGGAGTAGCCACACCACTCCATTGATTATTTAGTGAAGATATTTTTTAAACAATATTGGTTCTATGTACAAAAGGGTTTCTTGATTGGCACATTTTTTTTAAATAACAAAATAAAAAATTATTTTATTTATACTCATGAACAATAGAAACTCATCGATAGGAAATAAGCTCCCAAAAGTGCTCACATAAGGAAATTAGACTAAACAAAATGAAAACACATAGCCCACAAGGTAAATACAAAATGCTGGAATAATTTAAAACAACTAGGGTGGGTTGAATTAGTTATCCAAGGTCTAGATGTATAAATAAAAAATTTCACAGCTTAGTGAACCCATAAAACATTTATACTTATGCATGCATCCATAAGATTATGCAATCACCCAAGCTTGTAATTTACTGTCAAATTAACTTGCAAAAATATAAAGCATGAAACAAAACAGATTCATCAACACACTTGACACAATGGTTTTCATGGAAATCCAATTGGCAAAAACCACCAGTAACATGCTACTCTTTTTCATTCTTCTAGAGTGATGCCTTGTGAAAGGCCAACCCTATTAACGATTACAATACACATTGGTAAATGCAACCCTATTAAAAGATTTCAACCACCCTATTAGAAGTGAGCCTTGTTAGAGGACTTTAGGCCATTCACTTGGAAAGCCACCTAGTTAAAGGATTTACAAATGACTATTAGGTCAACCTTAATTGAAAGGATTTATCCTAGACTAATTCAATTGTTATAGGGTAATAGTAAGGCTTTAATTTGATAGAACTTACAACTTCTCTTGTAGATTATAGATCTCTATTCAATCCTCAATTTTGCTTGGCCTTCATACTTTGTAGCATTGATAGCTTGTTCACCCTTCAAGCATTCATCTCCTCAAGTCTTCTTGCTTAACATGCCATTGCAAACTCTTCTCTTAGATCACTTGACGAAGTAAAACCTTTGACTCCTTGTCTACCTTAGGTTCTCACACATGACAACATTGTTTCATGACTAGACATTCCTATAAATAAGAACTTAATATATTTTGCCACTCATTTTTAATCATCCAATTTTAGGGTTCAAATGGATTAGGTAGGATACAATATATCCACCTCATATCTCATCTCTTCTAGAAACTCCTCCTAGAGTCCACTTTGAATTTGTCTAAAAATAGTTTACCTCAAATAAAATACTACCAGCTCATCAACTTTGAATTTTCCTAAAAATAATTTACCTCAAATTCAATACCTGGTTCACAAAATTCAAGAAAAAAAACTTGTTAGCTCAAATTCATTGAATCTTTGATCTTTTAAATAATGTAGCAACTTGGAATTATCAACCTTTTGATGCTCGACACATACTACGTTGTTCGGCATCCACTTTAAAATTACTTGGCACCTACTAAAGCTTACTTGTGCTTGACATCAACTAGACTTTACTCATCATCAACTATTTTGCTTAGCTTGCACTAGAATGAACTTTTACTTAGCTCCAACTAATTTTTTCCTTGGCTTGTATTGACTTTGCTTGGCACCTACTATCCACTCAGTCAAGCTTGGCAAACAAACTTTGTGTAACCTATTATTCGAAACTTTCTAAGTGTAACCAGCCTTTGTAACCTTAAGTAGATTATCAATACATCATGTCATCACTATCTTAACTGATCCTTGTACTTCATTACATAATTATAACTCAACCTTTCCTCTAGGTGCTATTGTTACATCTTTTGATCAAATCCTCTTCATCAATCAACTAATTAATGGTACGTGAATTTTATAAGTAGTTATCTTGCCAGGAATTAGTAGGTTTGACATCATTAACAAAAAAATGATTGAAACACACAATCTTATTTGACAATCTCCCTCTCTTCAATCTTTTTCAACAATGATCTTTTCAATCAGATCTCAACAATCTCCATCTTTGGCATTGATGGCAAACCAAATTGATCAACCAAATCAACTAAATTGTAAACAACTTTGTTCAACCAAATTGACTAGGTTAAAGTAGTAAGACAATACCAAAAAGAAAACTTGTATTGATATCTCTCCCTCTATCAAAAACTTATACCTTCTAATTAGGTTACAAAATTAACTCTTTCTTATAACTCCCTCTTACTATATCTTCCTCTAACTAGGTAGATTAGGATTTCTCCCTCTATCTTATATTTTTCTCTATCTCCTTGACAACAATATCTTGATATCTCTCCTTCAACATTTATATTAGCTTGATCTATCTCCTTCTAGATAAGTAGAATATCTCCCTATATGTTCTAGTTTTTGATTAGTAGAATATCTCCCTCTTTGATAACAATGCCAAAGACATATACTAATAACTTATTATCTTAAACATGCAGATATATGCTTATTCAGTTTCTTCAATTTCTCCCTCTATCACCTTTCTTGTGACTAATTTGAAGGTTTAGTTCTATGATTACTTTAAGTAGCTCCTAAATTAAAATCCTTTGCATCAATGTGTATCCTATGAACATCAGCTTATTTGATGTAGGGCATGTCTCCTTTTACTTAGATAGCATTTGATAGGGATATCACCCCTAGTTTACCTCATAGATACTCATGAGCATCCTTAGGTAGTGATTTTGTAAAGATATCAACAATTTTCTCCTTTGTGCTAACATATTCCATCTTCACTTCTTTATCTTGAACTAACTCTCGCAAGTAATGATACTTAATTGCAATGTGATTTGTCTTTGTGTGCATCACTAGATTCTTTGATATATTGATAGCATGTGTTTTATTATAGTAAAGTATCATTGACTCTATGATTTCATGCTTCATTCCTTTGAGTAGTTGTTTGATCCATACAATGTTTGTACAATTTATAGCAGTAGCAACATATTTAGCTTCAACAGTAGATTGTGAAGTGCAATTTTCTTTCTTACTAGTCCATGTAAGTAGTCTCTTTCATAAGAAAAAATGTCCTCCAATAGTGCTCTTTCTTTCATCAATGTTTCCAGCTCAATCAACATCAATGTAGGCTCTCAATTAAAAATTTTCATTCTTCTTGTAGTATAGACCAAACTCTTCTGTTCGTTTAAGATATCTCATTATTTTCTTCATAGCCTTTAAATAATTTTCCTTGGTATTAGTAGAGAATCTTTCAACTATCCCTTTAGATAATGCAATATTAGGTCTACTATGTACTACATATTGCAATTTGCTAATCATAGACTTGTACAATGTTTGTTTCATCTTAGCTAAATCATCATTCTTTGAGAACTTGTGTCCTAACACCATAGGTTCACTTACTGGTCTAGAATCCTCTAATCCAAAAGTTTTCAATATTTCCTTGACATAATTTGACTAAGTGATGTATATAACATATTTCATTTGATATACTCACAAAAAAATTGATCTCTCCAAACATAGACATTTCAAATGCTTGCTTCATCTAATTTGCAAAATCCTTACGTAAAGCATCTTGACATTCAAATATGATATCATCAATAAATATTTTAGATAAAAAAATACCTTTTCCATTTCTTGATTTCATGTGCAGATTGTTGTTATCATTAGTCCTCTCAAATCCAATCTTCATAAGACAATTATGAAGTCTCTCAGACCATGTTTTTGGTGCTTGCTTCAATCCACATAGATCTTTGTGTAGTCTGCATAACATGTTCTTATTGTTAACATCAACAAAACCTTCTGGCTATTCTATGTAAACTTCTTCCTCTGATATGCCATTCAAAAATGCAGATTTAATATCCATCTAATAAACTTTTAAACCTTTGTATGCAGAATAAGCAAGTAGAGTTCTTACTCCTTATAATCTAGTAGTAGGGGAAAATGTCTCTCCGTAGTCAATTCTTTCTTCTTTTACATATCCCTTGCAAACTAATCTTGCTTTGTTTCTTGTGACTTCTCCATTTTAATCTAGCTTGTTTCTAAATAGCCACTTGGTACCAATCACATGTTTTCTTCTAGTTTAGGAACTAAGCTCCATATTTTTTTATTTTCTATTTGTTCAATCTCTTCTTCCATGGCATTATACCTATCAACATCTTCTAATGCATCTCTTACTGATTTGGGTTCCTTTATTCTCAGAAAACATGTTTCACTTCTTAGTCTATTTCTTGTCATTGGTCTAGCATCTTTATCGCTAATGATTTGAGCAGCAGGATGATGTCTTTTGACATACTTAGACAATTTCGGTTTAGCTCTTGTTTATTCAATTCTTGTTTCAACTTTAGAATCACTGTGTTCACCTCTGTTAGCTATCTCAACTTCTCTTTCATGTGTACTAATATCAGAATCAGAATGCACTCCTATTTCATTCTATAACATGACATCTGAATGTGGTTCAATTCTTGAATACAACTCAACATTCATAGGGTGTGACTTGGCAGTCACTGTAACTTGCTATCAAGTCATTTCCATCATGAGAATTCTAGCACAATTCATTATAGATCTATTCCTTCTTTCAGCTATTCCATTTTGTAGAGAGGTTGTAGGGGAAGATGTCTGCCTTTTGATTCCTCTATCATTACAAAACATCTCAAATTCATTTGATGTAAATTCTCCTCCTCTGTCAAATCTCAAAATTTTTAGACATTTAACTATTTATTTTTTAACTCTTGCTAAGTACCACTTAAATATTTGAAAAGCATAAGATTTTTTTGTTTCAAAACCATAACTCTCATCATCCTAGAATAGTCACAAAAAAAAAGCATTGTGTACTTGTATTTCTTGTAGCTTTGTACATCAATTGGTCCACATAAGTTAGAATGAACAATCTCTGGTATTCCTTTAGAGGTATAAATTTTACTCTTTAAACTTGACTTTGGCATTATGCCTAATTGACATTGTTTGCACATTACATTATCAAGCTTCTTCAACTTAGAAAAACTTCTAACTTTCTTCATATTATTGATACTAACCAAGTTATCAAAATTAACATGACATAACTTCTTGTGCCATAGACATACATTATCAAATTTTACAACAAAAGAAGTAGCATCGTCTAGATCAAGATAGAATAGATTACTCCTAGTTTGATCACACTTTCTAATCAGGTTCCTATTTGTGTCATATATCTTGGGAATCTTCTTTTCAAATTCAACCTCACATCCCAAATTGTTTAGTTGTGAAACACTCAACAAATTATAGTTAAGTCCTTCAACATAGTAAGCATTGTCACATAAAATCTTATCTGTGAGTTTGATAAAACCATTTTCTTTTTATCAAACAAAGTGCATCATTACCAAATCTTACACTATTTCTATCATAAAATTCAAGGCAATGAACTTACTTTTGCCGCTAGTCATGTGATGTGAACATCCACTGTTAATGATACTTCTATCATTCTTATTCATACAAGTCATGAGTTTACATACATCATCTTCATCAAATTCATCCTTCATTGCAACATATACTACCTCATCATCATGTTCATCAAAATAATTTTCTTCAGCAATGTAGCAAGATTTATTGGCTTTGTCTTTGTAATCTTTGTTGTCTTCATCTCTTCTACTCTTGTATTTGTCACCACCTCTGTAGTTCTTCTTTTCTGGACATCTAGTGGCAATATGACCAACCTCATTGCAATTGAAAATAATGAAGGATAGCTTAACTTTGAACTTGCCTTTTCCTTTGTGGAATCTTCTTTCTAGTAGTGCTTCAAGTGGTTCAACATCCTCCTCATTTGTATCATTTTCACTGTATACATACTTCTTTTTCTTCTTCTTCTTCTTCTCATCAATTCCTTTAATGACACTTTAGCTTTGAAAGTAGATCCAATCTTTCTAGGCTCATAATTATCAAAGTTAGATAGCTCATAACTAGTGAGTCTACCTACTAGACCTTCAAGCAATAGCTTATTCCATGGAATACATCTTAGTTCTTGAATTTTTGAAACTCTAATAGCATACATAGGTAGCAATGTTCATGAAATTTTTCTTAAAGCATTATCATCATCTAGTTTTCCATTTTCTCCTCTTATTGCGTTAACCACTTCTTTTATCCTTTCAACATATTGAGAAATATTCTCACCTTCTTCCATTCTCATTTCATCAAACTTACCTCTGAGGCTTTCAACTTTGGCTCTAAGAACATTTGTGTCTCCTCCATAGATTGGAGCTAGGGCATCCCACATTTTTTACTGGAATTCTTTTAGAATAATTGAAATGGTGTAGGGGGGAGGTTTGAATCATTTATTCAAGGTCTAAATGTATAGAACAAAACTTTTCACAATTCAGTGAACCCATAAAACTTTCTTAACCATGCATGCATTCATTGTGTGTTGATTAAAATTGATATGTTACTATAACACTAACATGCAAAAGTATAAATCATATGACATAACACATCCATCAATAAAGTTAACACAATAATTTAATGTGGAAACCTAATTTGGAAAAAACCACTAGTAACATGCTACTCCTTTTTCACTCTTCTGAAGTGATGCCCTATTAAAAGCCAACCCTATTAAAGGTTACAACACACACTATTAAATGTGACCTAGTTAAGGGATTTTAGTCACCTTATTAAAAGTGAGCCTTGTTAGAGGACTTTAGGCCATTCACTTGGAATGCCACCCTGTTAAAGAATTTTTCAATGACTGTTAAAACTTGCATTCATAGGATGTGACTCAACAGTTGTTGGAACTTGCTATTGATTTGCTACATGATTTGTAACATCTTCTTTAGTCGGCATTCCTTCATAATAGTATGTAAATTTCTTGTAGTCTTTTGATTCTTTTTTAGTTTTAGCCTCATGTGCTTCTATAAACTCATCAAAATTCATATTTGCACTTTCAACAATTTTGTTAGTGTTAGTAATTAAACACTTATAAGCTTTACTTCTTGTCAAGTAACCAAGGAATATAATTTCTTTTCTCTTTCCATCAAAATTTCCACTCCTAAAATATAGCATTTGCTTCCAAATACCTTAAAATAGTTCACATTAGGTGGATGACCATACCATATTTCAAAAGGTGTTGAGTGAGTACCTTTCTTTACTTGCATATGGTTCAAAGTGTATGCTACAATACTTACAACATCTCTCTAGTATTTTAAAGAAACTTTTTTCTCCATTATAAGTGTTCTGGCACAATCCATTACAAATCTATTTCTTCTTTTAGCAATTCCATTTTGTGGAGGGGTCCTAGGTGTTGATGTCTATCTCTTGATTCATCTATCATTGCATAACATCTCAAATTCATGTGAAGTGAACTCACCTCTTCTATCTAATCTCAAGCATTTCAAGTTCTTACCTATTTCTTTCTCAACTCTTGCGAAGTACCATTTAAACATTTAAAAAGAATCTGATTTTTTGTTTTAGAAACATGACAGTCATCATTCTAGAGTACTCATCAATAAGAAACATTATGTACCTATCTCCTTTGTATCTTTGTACTTCAATAGGTCCACACAAGTCAATATGAACAATTTCAAGTATTTCATTAGAGGTGTAAGCTTTACATTTAAAACTTGACTTTGTCATCTTGCTTAGGTGACATTGTTTATACATTATATTTTCTAGTTTCTTTAACTTAGAAAAACCTCTAACTATTTCTATCTTACTTATACTAATCAGATTATCAAAGTTAACATGACATAATCTCTTGTGCCAAATCCATACATCATCAAATTTTTCAATAAGACAAGTAGCATCTTCTATATCCAAATAGAACATATTACTTTCAAATTTTGATTTGTATCATATATCATGGCTAATTTTTTTTGAAACTCAACTTTGCATCCCTAATTATTCAATTTTGATATACTTAACATGTTATAACTCAATCCTTCAACATAGTAAGCACTATCACATGAGATCTTGTCTGTAAGCTTAATAGACCCTTTTCCTCTTATTGAACATGGTGCATCATTACCAAATCTTATACTATTTCCATCATATCAAGTTAAGGTAATGGATTTACTTTTGTCTCCAGCCATGTGATGTGAGAATCCACTATCAATGGTCCATTTGTCATTCATTTTTACACAAGTCATAAGTGTAGTAGCCTCATCCTCATTTCATTCATCCTTCATTGCAACATATACTACTTCATAGTCATTTTCATTAGAGTTATTTTCATCAGCAATGCAGCATGATTTCTTGCATTTATTTCCATAGTCTCTTCCATCATCTTCCCTTCTCTGAAGTTTTTCTTCTGTGTACATCTTGTTGTAATATGTCCAACTTCATTGAGATTAAAATAAATAATAGGCAGTTTTCTTTTCTTCTTCTTTGTCTTAGCCTCCTCAGAATCTTTTAGTAACAATTTTTCTTTGAAGGCAGATTCAATACTTTCTAGTTTGTAGTTGTCAAAATTAGATAACCCAAAAGCAATGAGTCTTCCTACTAAACCTTCAAGGGTTAGATCATTTCCTGACATAATCTTAACTCTTGAATTGCAAACATTATAATGGCATACATAGGCAATAATGTTTTCAAAACTTTACTTAGCACAATATCATCATCTATTTTACTAGTAGCACCTTTTATTGCACTAACAACTTCTTTTATTCTAACAACATATTGAGCAATGTTTTCACTTTCTTCAATTCTCATGTCATGAAACTTACCTCTTAGGCTTTTTGACTTGGATCTTTGAACATTTTTTTCTCCTCCATCGATAGTGTTTAGGGCATCACACATCTATTTTGCACTTTTAAGTTTCTTGGTAACATCCAAATCAGTGTAGCTTAGGGTAGGGGCAATCTCCAACATCACTTGATTGTGCTTCTTCTTCTTTTTCAAGTCTACAACAGTTAGAGCTCCTGCTAGATCAACATGTTCTACTATAATGCAAGTTTGTACATAATCTCCAAGTCCTCCAAGGTGTAGCTTCATCAAACTTTTCCATGCAAAAAAGTTATCTCTAGTTACCTTGGGTACCTCTCTTTTTTACATCCCAATCTTTAGGCTTTTAGTACCTTAAAACTAATCCTCTTAAGCGATTATGCTTTGATACCAATTGTTGGAATTATTTTAGATTAACTGAGGGGGAGGGCGGGAGGGAATTAGTTATTCAAGGTCCAGATGTACAAAATAAAACATTTTACAATTTAGTGAACCCATAAAAATTTCTTAACCATGCATGCATTCATTGTGTGTTAATTTAAAACTGATATGTTACTGTAACACTAACATGTAGAAGTATAAAGCATGTATAAAGCATAAGACATAACACATCTGTCAGTATACCTAACACAATGATTTAATGTGGAAACCCAATTTGGGAAAAAACACCAGTAACATACTACTCCTTTTTCACTCTTATGAAGTAATGCCCTATTAAAGGCCAACCCTGTTAAAGGGTACAACACACACTGTTAAATGTGATTGGGTTAAGGGATTTTAATCACCATGTTAAAAGTCAGCCTTGTTAGTGGACTTTATGCCATTCACTTGGAATGCCACCCTATTAAAGGATTTTTCAATGATTGTCAAGTCATCCTTTCTCCAAAGGATTTACCCTAGTCTGATATAGTTGTTAGAAAGTAACAATAGAGTTTTGATCTAATACAACTTACAACCTTACTTGCAGATTATAGATCACTATTCAGTCCTCATCTCTACTTGGCTTGCAATCTTTGTAGTTTTGACAGCTTGTTCACCCTTCAATCTTTCATCCTCATTAAGCCTTCTTGCTTAGTTCACATTGTAGACTTCTCTTGGGTCACTTGATGAAGCAAACCCTCTTCCTTCTCCTTGTCAAATTTTTGCATAGGCAAACTCTCTAACCTCCAACCAACATTGCTTCATGACTAGACATCCCTACATATAGGGAATTAGAACTCTTTTTCCTGCTCATTACCCATCTAAAAAATTAGGGTTTTCAATGGACTACGTACGATACAATGTATCTACTCCATTTGAATTCACCTTCAAAATGGTTTACATAAGATTTTGTGCCTCTAGCTCATCAATCTTATCTTCCTCCCAATTTACAAGTTCCAAGAAAAGAAACTTGTTTTCTTTTATTTGGTGAATCTTCAGTCTTTTTCATAATGTAGTAGCTTGGTATTATCAATTTATTGATGCTCAACATATACTATGTTACTTGGCATCAACTAGATTTTACTGGTTATCGGCATCAACAAAAAATCACTTGGCATCTACTACCTTTCTCAACACCTAATAACTTTCTAAACACCTACTAACTTGCTCGACATCCACTAGTTTACTTAGCATCCACTAGAAATTTCTTTCACTTGGCTTCAACTAACATTTTGCTTGGCTTGCACTAACTTGCTCAACACCTTCTATCCACATCATCAAGCTTACCAAAGGAACTTTGTCCAACCTTTTTCTTCTAAACTTTCTAAGTGTAACCAATCATTTTGTAACCACAAGTAGATCATCAATACATTATGTCATCACTATCTTAGTTGATTCTTACACTTTAATGCATAATCATAACTCAACCTTTCCTCTAGGTACTTTTGTTACATCTTTTTGATGAAATCCTCTTCATCAATCAACTAAGCAATAGTACGTGAAACATATAAGAAATTATCTTACTAGCATGGGGCAGGTTTGACATTAGTGACAAAACAATGATTGAAAACACAGTCTTTTTTCAACAGTTTTCTACTCAAGTGATCTTTTCAATCATATATCAACATTTTCTTTGCACTATCAAGACCTTTGATATCATCTATTAGAAAGGTTAATCCTTCCTTGGATATATTTTAATTGGGATATTCCAAGGGTCCCTGCATGTAGTTTGTCCACTTGTACACATGTGGAGGACATGTCATTGTTTGTCCTTTATTCCACATGTAAGGACAACTCTTGTTTATTTCTTTATTTAGTTTATCCTCCTTAAGAGGATTGTGACACTTTGCACACACCTATTATGAATGTGGCATTCATAGAAATGGGAGTTACAAATGCAACTCCTCTCTCATCTCTATATAAGAGATGCTCCTCCTTCCTTCTTCAGAACCATATACCACTCTAAGCACTTGATGTTATTGTATTGAGCTACTTTTGCTCCAACACTCTCTCTCTCTCTTCTTTAGGCATTTGCCTTCATTCATAATAACTCACAAGGGGTTTTCTTTGCTTTCCCCTTATAAATCCTTGTCTCCATTGTTGAACCATCTTGGTGTATGCTCTTGGAGTTGCTTATCTTATGGTAACATTGTTTCACACTTAACTTACTTGGATTGTTTCTCGTTCCTTGCTCAACATTATCATTTCTTACATGGTATCAGAGCTTGGTTATCTAATCCTTGTTTTAAGTTTTGTGGTGAAGGTTTCCATTCATTGGAGCACACCTTACTTGGAGAAGTTATTGAGAGAAGAAGATTGTGTTGTGATTTTAGCTCTTTTTAAATCTTGTGCATGCAAGCTTCATTTTTTACTAACCCTTTTTGGAAGGCTTGCCGCCAAAGGGTTTTCTTGCAAGCTTCATTTTTTACTAACCCTCTTTGGAAGGCTTGCCACCAAAGGGTTTTCTTGCAAGCTTCATTTTTTACTAACCCTCTTTGGAAGGCTTGCCGCCAAAGGGTTTTCTTGCAAAGCTTCATATTTTTCACTAACCCTCTTTGGAAGGCTTGCCGCCAAAGGGTTTTCTTAATAAATTTTAATTTTTTTTAGTAAATTTTAATTTTTTTTGGTTTGTTTTGGACGGCATGCCGCCAAAACAAAACATATTACATTGGTAAAGCTTTTTATAAAAACACAATAGTAAAGCTTTCTATCTCTCTACTTTTTCTTACTTCATTTATAAAAAACAAAAAAAAAATTTCTTTAGAAAAAAAAAAAATATATTTTACTATATTGTGCTTTTTTTAAAAACATAGTGCAAAGTTTTTTTTATATATAAAATAAAAATATATTTTTTTAATTCAGTTGGGCGACCGCGCCACCCGCGCGCCACCCCGTGCCTCAGCGCACAACCGCCGCCGATGACACTGTCCCCATTTTTCCGCGCGCAAGCGTCGCCGTTGCAGACTCGCGCAAACACCGCCACCGGTCCTGACTTGCGCCGCCGCGCGCAAACACCGCCGCCGCCGGTACAGCTCTGCACCTCTGTGACCCCTGTCGCGCGCAAGCACCGCGCACTCTTGCGCCACTCCCCACTCTGTTCACATTTTAAAGCCCAACCACCGCTTCCGCCACTCCCATTACGCGGCGACCACCGACCTCAGCCCTCCGTTCACCACGCGGCGACCACCTTCCTCGGCCCTCCGTTCGCCCCGCGGCAACCACCAACCGCGGCCCTCCTTTCGCCATGCAGCAGCCACCGACAGCTCCCCTCCCCTTTCAACTTTAAAAAAAAAAAGTTTCCCCCTCTTTGTTTTAAAATTTTGTTTTAACTCAAACTAATCCAACTTAATTTTTTAATTGTTTAATAAATTAATTTTTAATTTTCTCTATCACAATTAGTTAAAATTAAATGAAAATATTCTTAATCTTATAAAAAAAAAAAACAAAAAAACTAATTTTTTTTTTCAATTAATAAAATTTAAATTTTTTTTCTCTCATTTACCAACATTTTTTTGTTTTCAATCCATCTGATTTTCAAATTAAGGGCATTTATTTTTTTTTCAAAGTGAAGAATTTTCTTTTCCTAATCATGTCAACATTAATTCCAGAAATAAAACTTAATTATTCTAATTATCATTCTTGGAAAACTCATATCTCATTTATTTTTCGTTTTAAACATCTCTTCGAAATAGCCACTGACCCTTCTCTTGAGCCCAGTTCAGCAGCTACTCAAGACGAGAAAGATACTTGGAAAGCTAAAAACGAAGAAGCTTTAGGGTTAATTGGTATTTCTATTATTCCCGATTTATATGTTTTAATTGCTCACTGTTCTAAAGCTCATGATGCATGGTCCATCTTGAAAACCAAGTATGACAGTGGCAATGAATACCGCAAAATACAATTGCAAGATCAACTCGAAGATCTCAGGTATGCAGATTTTAAAGGTATGGATGAATTCCTCTTAAAATTTGATTCTCTTAAAAGTCAAATTATGGCTTTAGGTGTTCAATTAGAGGACATTCGTTTAATCCATCTTATTCTTAAAAAATGTCTTCCTAGACAGTTTCAACAGTTTATAACTAATATTCATGCCCAGCTTGCTATTCCTACTTTAACTTCTCAGTTAACTTATGTTATTTTTCAAACTTTATTCAGACAGGAAGAAGCTAAGCTAATTCAGTTTGGTACTCTCAAATCAACTGAACATGCATTTGTCTCTAGAAATTCAACTAATAATTTTCGTTCCAATAATAATAATTACAAGCAATCTAATTCTAATTCAAATAACACCAACAATAAATTTCATCCCAAATATAATAATAATACCCATCATCCTAATACTAATCGTAATACTAATAATCAAAGGAACCATTCCAATTCCAAACCTCATTGTTCTTATTGTGGCAAAGATGGTCACCTTGTCAATAACTGTTTTAAAAAACAAAATGATAAAAAACCTATGAATCATAGTACCAATCATCAAACCTCCAACCATAGAAAAGGTAATTCAACTAGTTCTAATCCTCGTCATGCTTTTCCTTGTAGCTTTAATCTTTGTAAACCTTTACAATGGATTGTTGATAGCGGTGCATCACAACATGTCACTTCTCATAAAGAAATTTTTGATTCCTTACAGCCTGATATTGCTAACATTCCTATTCAGTTAGCTAATAATCAGACTTGTAAAGTTGAAGGACTAGGTAATGTTACTATTCCTAATGGTAAATTGCATGATGTTTTATATGTACCTGACTTGAAAACTAATCTATTTTCTGTTTCACAGCTATGTCAGAACTATAAAGTTGAATTCTACAAAAATACATGTTATATTATAGATCCTCAAACTCTCAAAGTGATTGCTTATGCTAAAATGGATAATGAAAATTTGTTTAAATTCCATGAATTTGCTAGTTCACGATATTCTTTACATACTTCTATTGATTTCAATATATGGCATGAAAGACTTGGTCATTTAAATTCTGATTATATTACTTTCATGCAAAAGCATAATATGGTTGATGGCTTGCCTAACATTATCCCTTCCAAGATTGCCTGTACAGGTTGTATGAGTGGTAAGATGCATAGGGAGCCCTTTCCAAGTGGAAAATCATGGCGAGCAACTCATAAGTTGCATCTTGTCCATAGTGATCTTTTGGGTCCCATGGAGAATACCTCCATCCAAGGTTCTCGGTATGCACTTACCTTTGTTGATGATTTTTCTAGACGAACTTGGATCTATTTTTTGCATAGCAAGGATCAAGTTCTTGATATATTTATTGAATTTCAGTTGTATGTTGAAAGGCAATCTGGGTATAAACTTAAAATTCTTAGAACTGATAATGGGAAGGAATATGTAAATACTGCATTTCATTCTTATTTGAAATTGTGTGGAATTAAGCACGAGCTTACTATTCCTTATACACCACAACAAAATGGTGTAGCGGAAAGAAAGCATCGGACCATTGTTGAAATGGCTCGAAGCATGTTGCATGCTAAAAATTTGCATTATAAATTTTGGGCTGAAGCCATGTTTTGTGCAACTTATATTCTTAATCGGACTCCTACCAAAGCTCTCAAGGCTATCACTCCAGAAGAGGCTTGGTCTGGTAGGAAACTAAATTTACATCATTTACGAATATTTGGTTCTATTGCTTATGTTCATACGCCTAAACAAAAAAGGCATAAATTAGATGCTAAGTCATCTCCTTATATGTTTGTTGGCTATGATGAACACACTAAGGGTTATCGTGTTTATGATTCCACTACTAACAAAGTTCAAGTTGCTAGAGATGTTTGTATTGCAGAAAATGGCGTTCATGATTGCTCTACTACAATGGACGAAGAATTCAGTGGCACTAAAATTGTGCTAGTGGAGGACCAACCTCCTTCTCTTAACCCTACTCTTTCTCTTAATCAAGTACCACCGGTTATTTCTGCTCCTACATCTCATGATACTCAAATAGATACTAATGATACTTTTCTTACTCATGATTCTTTCTCTAGTGATAATTCCATCACAACTAAACGTAAACCTAAATGGGCTCAAAACCTCATCAATGAAGCTGATGATTATATTTCCAAATCTGGTGGAATTAAACATAGAAGGATTAATTATTGTAATTATGCTTTGATGACTACTATTATGAATACTAATGATCCTAAGTCTTTTGATCAAGCTAACTCTCAACCTCATTGGCAGAAAGCCATACAAGAGAAATATGATTCGTTACTTGCTAATCACACTTGGGACTTAGTCACATTACCTCCTGGCAAAAATCTAGTTTCATGTAAATGGTTATATAAAACAAAATTGAATACCAATAATGAAATTAGTAAGTTTAAAGCTAGACTAGTTGCTAGAGGTTTCTCCCAAATTGAAGGCTTAGACTATAATGAAACCTTTGCACCTGTTGCTAAAATGCCTACTATCAAATTAGTTCTTGCTTTAGCATCTAAAATGAATTGGCCCATTCATCAAATGGATGTTAAAAGTGCCTTCTTAAATGGTGAGTTACATGAAGAAATCTATATGGCTCAACCTCCTGGATTTGTTAAGAAAGGTACTGAAAATCTAGTTTTCAAATTGAACAAATCTATTTATGGTCTTAAACAATCACCTAGAGAATGGTATTCTCAAATTAATTCTTTCTTCATTTCTCAAGGTTTTACTAGAAGAAAAAATGATCCTAATTTGTATATTAAACATACTAACGATGATATTATCATTGTTATTGTTTATGTAGATGATTTAATTCTCACTTCTAGTTTAGACATTTTGATTTCTGATATTAAATTCCAACTTAAACACAAATTTCAAATGATCGACTTAGGTATCTTACATTACTTCTTAGGTATGCAAATTTTTCAAACTCCTAATGGTATCTTTGTTTCTCAAAGCAAGTATGCTTATGATCTTTTAGAAAAATTTAAGATGAATGACTCTAACCATGTTTCAATTCCATGTGAATTAGGAACTAAATTAATGAATGATATGAAGACTCCTTTTCTTGATGAAACTTTGTATAGACAGTTAGTAGGAAGTTTAAATTATTTAACTCTTACTAGACCTGATATTGCTTATAGTGTTGGTTTAGTGTCTCGCTTTATGTCTAAACCTCAACAAACTCATTTTAAAGTTGCTAAACACATCTTAAGGTATATTAAAGGAACTATTAATATAGGCTTATTTTATGATCCAAACTCTGAATTCATTTTACATGGCTATACTGATTCCGATCTAGGTGGAGATCCCAATGATGGGAAATCCACTTGTGGTTACTTTTTCTTTGTTGGTTCAGGTCCAATTTCTTGGAAAAGCAAAAAGGAACACTCTATTTCCCTATGCTCAACTGAAGCTGAATATAAAGGTTGTACCAATGCAGCTAAGGAAGCTTTGTGGATTCGAAGACTTTTTGATGATTTCGGTCTACCTCAACAATTACCTACACCTATACATTGTGACAATCAAAGTGCTATTGCCTTGGCCAAGAATCCAGTGTATCATGCCCGCACCAAACATATTTCACTTCAACATCACTTCATTCGAGAACAAGTTGAAGACAATCAAATTATTCTTCTTTATTGTAAAGGAGAAGATCAAGTGGCTGATATTTTAACCAAACCACTTTCTAAAGAGAGATTTCAGTTCCATTGTAAAAATTTGGGTTTACAACCCGTTGAAGTAAACTCCCCAAGTAAAGATTAAGGGGGGGTGTTAGAAAGGTTAATCTTTCCTTGGATATATTTTAATTGGGATATTCCAAGGGTCCCTACATGTAGTTTGTCCACTTGTACACATGTGGAGGACATGTCATTGTTTGTCCTTTATTCCACATGTAAGGACAACTCTTGTTTATTTCTTTATTTAGTTTATCCTCCTTAAGAGGATTGTGACACTTTGCACACACCTATTATGAATGTGGCATTCATAGAAATGGGAGTTACAAATGCAACTCCTCTCTCATCTCTATATAAGAGATGCTCCTCCTTCCTTCTTCAAAACCATATACCACTCTAAGCACTTGATGTTATTGTATTGAGCTACTTTTTCTCCAACACACTCTCTCTCTCTCTTCTTTAGGCATTTTCCTTCATTCATAATAACTCATAAGGGGTTTTCTTTGCTTTCCCCTTATAAATCCTTGTCTCCATTGTTGAACCATCTTGGTGTATGCTCTTGGAGTTGCTTATCTTATGGTAACATTGTTTCACACTTAACTTACTTGGATTGTTTCTCGTTCCTTGCTCAACATTATCATTTCTTACATCATCAAATTTGGCATAACTTAGGGTAGAGGCAATATCCAACATTTTCTAGCTATGTTCTTTCTTCTTCCTCATATCTTCAACAGTTGGAGCACCAACAGGATCAACATATTCCACTGAAATGGTAAATTGTGCATGATCTCCATGTCCTCTGAGGTGTAGCTTCATCAAAATTTTCGATGGAGGACACTTATCTCTATTGAGCTTGGGTACTTCTCTTTTAGACATCTCAATCTTTGTACTTCTAGTACTTTCAAACTAGTTCTCTCTAACAAATGGTTGTTATACTAATTGTTGAAATACTTTAGAATAACTAAGAGGGTCAAGGGTGAATTAGTTATTCAAGGTCCAAATGTATAAATAAAACTTTTCACAACTTAGTGAAAATATAAAACATTTATAGTTATGTGTGTTTCCATAATATTATGCAATCACTATAACTCGTAGGTTACTCTCAAATCAACTTGCGGAAACGTAAAACATAAAACATAATAGATTCATCAACACACTTGAAAAGATGATTTACATGGAAACCCAATTTGGGAAAAATCATTGGTTTTGAAGTGATGCCCTGTGAAAGGAAAATTCTATTAAAGGTTCCAATACACACTATTAAATGTGACCCTATTAAAGGATTTCAATGACTCTATTAGACATTAGCCTTGTTAGAGGACTTTACAGTATTCACTTGGAATGCCACCTAGTTAAAGGATTTACAACTGATTTTCATTTCAACATTAATCCAAAGGATTTACCCTAGACTAATACAATTGTTATAGAGTAACAATAAGACTTTGATCTTATACAACTTAAAACTTCTCTTACAGATTACAGATCTTTGTTTACTCCTCAATTTTTCTTTTCCTTCATACTTTGCAGCACTAATATCATCTTCACACTTTAAGCATTCATCTCCTTAAGCCTTCTTGCTTAGCATGCCATTGCAAACTCTTCTCTTAGGTCACTTGATGAAGCACAACACTCGACTCCTTGTCTCCCTTAGGTTCTTACACATGAAAATTTTGCTTGATGACCAGACATTCCTATAAATAGAAAATTAAGATATTTTGTCGTTCATGTTCCATCATCCAATTTTAGGGTTCAAATGAATTAGGTAGGATACAATATATCTACCACATATCTTATATCTCTTCTAGAAACTTCTCCTAGAATAGACTTTGAATTCAACTAAAAATTGTTTACCTCAAATTCTATGCCACCAGCTCATCAACCTTATCTTCCACCTAGTTTAAAAAATTCAAGAAAATAAACTTGTTGACTTAGGTTCATCAAATCTTTGATCTTTTAAATAATGCAACAGCTCAATATTATCAACCTTCTAATGCCCAGCACATACTATGTTTCTTAGTATCCACTGTAAAATTACTCGACACTTACTAAAGATTATTGGTGCTCGACATCAACTAAACTTTACTCAGCATTAACTATTTTTCTCAGCTTGCACTAGAATAAACTTTTACTTGACTCCAACTAATTTTCTACTTTGCTTGTACTAAAGTTTTTGGGTACCTACTATCCACTCGATCAAGCTTGGTAGACAAACTTTGTGTAACTTGTTATTCTAAACTTTCTAAGTGTAACCAGCCTCTATAACCTTAAGTAGATTATGAATACATCATGTCATCATTGTCTTAACTAGTCCTTGTGCTTCATTACATAATCATAACTCAACCTTTCCTCTAGGTTCTATTGTTACATCTTTTGATCAAATCCTCTGCATCAATAACTAAGTGATAGTACTTGAATCTTATAAGTAGTTGCCTAACTAGAAAATAGTAGGTTTGACATCAGTGACACGATAATGATTGAAACACACACTCTTCTTTGACAATATCCCTCTTTCAATCTTTTTCAACAATGATCTTTTCAATTAGATCTCAACACAAAATATATAATATTTTATGGATTTTTTATTAGACAAAAATAGGTTTTTTTTTTTTTTCCTATTTTTTTTTAATCTATCTATATTCTTGAATTTGACATGGGTTCCACTAGAGCTATAAAACAAAAGGTGAAAACATAATGAATATGTTGATTTCAAGTGTACCAAAGAAATGAAAATTTTATGTAGAGAGATAAAGTTTCCTACAAAATGACTTGTAAAAATCATGTTATCAATGTTGTCTACTGCTCCATGGTGGACAAAGATCATTGCTCCTACACTGATGATGAAATGCTAGACTTCTAGCATTCAACTCAAAATCACAAGAAAACATGTTATGGAAAATGGATTAATTCAATAGAAGACATTTGCAAGTTAATCGTCAGAATAGGATTACACGAATATACAAGAAACTTTTTGAATTTGAGTCTCTTGTGCCAAGAATGCCCTGTTTTTGTTCTTAATGTCAATGGGCTAAGATTTATGTCTTTTTCTCACTTGTAAACCTAGTTCTTCTTGATGACCATGGGAGAAGACTTTCCTTGGCCAGCAAGAATTTCTAATGATCAATTTGTAATTCTTGCTTACTTTGTAGGCAATTATTATTTTTACATTGCATTCAAATCAATAGTCGAAGTTAAGTTTTGATAGTTGGTTGTTGACCACTGTGGTATTTAAGCATGATTTCTTAATTTGGTTGCTTACATGTTGGAAGTGTGACACTTAATTCTAACATCAAGAATTTTATTCAAATCATCATTATTAACCTTCCTTTATGCTTGGATATTAAAGTTCTATTCTAAGATTTCTACCTTATTCTTATTAGTTGTTTGAAAATAAAATATATATGTTTTATAATTTTTAATTATATAAATAATGATGTAGATTAAATAGATTAAAGATAAAAATTTAGATTGAATAGATTCTAGATTATAAATTTTAGGAAAAGTTTGATTGTAGAATGCAGTGTATTTTAAACATAATTTCTTGATTTGGTTGTTTATTTATTGAATTATAATGTCAAGAT
This sequence comes from Cupressus sempervirens, assembly GCA_028749045.1. Lineage (NCBI taxonomy): Eukaryota > Viridiplantae > Streptophyta > Pinopsida > Cupressales > Cupressaceae > Cupressus > Cupressus sempervirens. Next base: position 570,599,976 of record CM053793.1, read on the forward strand.
TTTATTCATGATCATTACCAATGTTCTTTTATGCTAGGACATGTAAGCCTATTTCAAAGCTTCCATGTTGATCTTATTAGTACATTGGAAATGAAAATGAAAATTTAAAAAGAAATATATATATATATACACACACACACACGTTAAATTAATAGATAAGATCCAAGATTAAATAGACTAAATATTATAATGTGTAGACAAAGTTGGATAGTACACTATAGTATATTTAAGCTAATAGGCTTATTGTGCCAACTTTGGTCCATAGAAATGGATTTTTTGACGAAAATGTTTCGATACTTCTTACATTTTTAATTTTCCTATCACATAAAAAAGATTATTTTTAAGACTTTCTAAAAATTAAACTTCATTTTGCACTTGTTTGGACTCGTATCTAAATCCTTGAAATGATATTTAGTAATTATAAGTAGTTTCCATTCCTCAAATGAAACCTTTCTTCTAGTCCATTAAACGGGCTCATCTTGTCAAATCAGTTAGCATGGTTGATATGCCAAGGTAGATAACAATATGGAGAGATAATGTCCTAAATTAACCCTACATAAAACAATTTCTACTGGTCCAAAACCTTGTCAAAATGACAAGACAAGTTCAAGCCCCTAGACCCAAAGAATTATCAAGGGAAAAAGTATAAAGCTATGTCACCTTTTAGGCTAACTTATCAACACAATTGAGTTTGAGTATTTCAATCTAAAAATCAATTTTTTTCAAACATATGATCTGAATAAATTCATTCTAGCTAAGTTATATATGGTCTCACACTTTTCCAATTGGAAATGTTCATTAAATGTAGGTTTTATAATGGTTTGTATCCAATTACTAAAGAAATAAAATTATTTCCGAAAAGTGATGTTTCAATAACTCTTACTATTTTTTATGATATATTTTTAATAACATATTAACATCAACTTATAGAGTTCAAAGTCAAGAATATTTTCATATAGATTTTATCATGTTTTAATTAGATATAGCATATCATAATTAAAAATTTCTAGAAGCACACATTTTAACAGTCGAAAAGATGTCAATTTTGAGAGACAAAAATGTATTATCATATAACAAAATTTAAAATATATGACATTCTAGAGGAGACAGTCTTCTTCTAGAATGTATAATTTTTCTTCTCGTTAGAATGGATTTGTTTTGAAAAATGTGGTGGGACATGAAAACTATCAATTTTAAGTGAGTTGAAATTTTAATAATTATAAAACAGAAAATAAAGATCTAAAGCCAATTTTTATTTTTTATTGTTCTTGCTATACATGTTATCTATAACATAGTCTTAGATCAAAGAGAAATAATTTTATTTCCATATAGTTTTGTGGTGGGAACTAGACCCCTAATTTTTAGCGATTTTTGGTAGCTAAAAATTTATCTATAAAAATTAGGAAAAGATCTCAATTCTTATTCCAAATAATTATTAAAAATTATAATTGTAAACTTCATCCCCTTTCTACACATTTATTTATTTTATGTTAATTTCGAACTCAACATAATAATACTAGTTTTATATCATCAAAGGTGAACAATTATACTTTTGTTAGCCTTTTTATTTACAAAAGGGTGACATGGGTTTGTGTTTTTACCCTAGATAGTTTTTGTAGAAAGCACGTAGGTCAATGTTTAGAATAAAAATATGAGAGACAAGAAAATTTGTACCATCACAACTTTTTCCTACTCTACATTTATGTATTTTGGCTATTCATTTCATGCAATTTCCAAATCACTATTCAATTTTCTTTTGTTATCTCTTCATTTCTAGAAGAATAAATTGTTTAGGGCTAATATATTTTGAGGGAGAAGATGTTTTTAAACCTTTTTTGATATTGAAATAGAAGTTTCTTTGGGTTCCTATGAATGGGAAATGATGATCTTGGAATCTTCTCAATGATCATGAAAATGATAGCTGCAATAGATATCTAGGGACTATGTTGCCTATGCTTTAACATATATCTCATCTAGCACATGAAAGATCTAAAGCAATGATTATTGTAAAGATATAGAACCTAACAATCAAAATTTTCCCTCCAAACCTCTTGCTTGTCCATATTTTTTTTAATGTTTGCTTATTAAAGGATATTGTTGTTGCATTGTAATTGTATGGAGAGTTACATCTCTCGATTAAGGATTAATAAGATTATTTCTCTATTGAAGAGTGGATTATAGAATTTTTGTGGCTATTTTTGAATCTCTATTTTAAATTTCATGTTTCATATTTAAACAATTGGTATTAGAGAAGGTTGTGCTCAATCTTGTTCATCGGGCGAGATTCAAGTTTTAGTGGGAGCAAAGGCATTTGAAGAAATAAAAGTTGAAATGTTCAATTTGCAATGTTATGCATTGTCAATATCTATATGGAGGATTCTTTATAGCAAAAGGATCTATGGGGACCATTACAAGGTAAGGCTAAGAAACCTATAGCCATGTCCCATGGAAATTGGGGCATTTTAGATAAAAAAGCACTAGGAGAAACTTGATTGTGCTTGTGTCCATCTATGGAATTTAATATATCTAAAGAAAAAATACCTATTGAATTGATAACTAAATTTCATAAATTATATGAAAAGCCTTTAGCATCGAACAAAGTTTTTCTTATTAAGTAGTTGGTTAATATGAAAATGGTTGAAGGTAAATCTCTTGTAGAACATTAAAACAATTTTAATATTGTAACCAATTAGTTGGCTTCTATAAAAATTACATTTGATGAAGAAGTTCGGGGTTTGTTAATCTTATCCTCTTTGCTAGAAAGTTGGAATAGTGTAGTTATTGTTTGAATACTTTAGAATAACTGGAAGGTGGGGGGGTGGTGTGAATCAGTTTCCAAGGTCCAGATGTATAAATAAAACCTTTCATATCTTTAGTGAACCAATAAAACATTCATACTCATGCATGCATCCATAAGATTATGCAATTACTAAAAATTTGTAGGTTACTGTCAAATCAACTTTCGGAAATGTAAAACATGAAAAATAATAGATTCATCAACACACTTGAGATAATGATTTACATGGAAACCCAATTTGGTAAAAACCACCAATAACTTGCTACTCTTTTCACTCTTTTGGAGTGATGCCCTATGAAAGGCCAACCCTATTAAAGGTTACAATACACATTATTAAATGTAACCCTGTTAAAGAATTTCAATCAGCCTATTATGAGTGAGCCTTGTTAGAGGACTTTAGGCCACTCACTTGGAATGCCACCTAATTAAAGGAATTTACAAATGACTATTAGGTCAACCTTAATCCAAAAGATTTACCCTAGAGTGATACTATTGTTAGAGAGTAACAGTAAGGCTTTGATATGATATAACTTACAACTTCAATTACAGATTATAAATCGCTATCTAGTCCTCAATTTTGCTTGGCTTCCATACTTCTAAGCTCTAGTAGCATGTTCACCCTTCAAGTATTCATCTCCTTAAACATTCTTTCTTAACATGCCATTCTAGACTCTTCTCTTAGGTCACTTGATGAAGCAAAACCCTTGATTCCTTATCTCCCCCAGGGTCTCGCACATGACTACTTTGCTTCATCACCAACTATTCCTATAAATAGGAAATTAACATATTTTTCCACTCATTTTTCGTCATCCAATTTAGGGTTTAGATGGATTAGGTAGGATACAATGTATCTACCCATGTATCTCATATCTCTTCTAGAAACTTCTCCTACAATCCACTTTCCATTTGCCTACAAATAGTTTACCTTGAATTCTATGTCCCCAACTCATCAACCTTATCTTCCACCTAGTTCATATAATCCAAGAAAACAAACTTGTCATCTTAGATTCATTGAATCCATGATCTTGTAAATAAAGCAGCATCTCAAAATTTTCAATCCACTGGGGTTCAACACATACTACATTGCTTGGCATACACTTTGAAATTACTTGGTATGAACTAATGTTTACTAGTGCTTGATATCAAATAAACTTTACTTGGCATCAACTATACTACTCTACATACACTAGAATGAAATTTTACTTGGCTCCAACTAATTTTCTACTTGGCTTACACTGACTTTCCTTGGTACCTACTATCCACTCGGTCAAGTGGGTAGAACAACTTTGTTTAATTTGTTCTTTTAATATTTCTTAGTGTAACCAGCCTTTGTAACCTTGAGTAGATTATTAATGCATCATGTCATCACTATCTTAACTCATCCTTGTACTTCATTACATAGTCATAACTCAACCTTTCCTCTTGGTGCTATTGTTACATCTTTATATCAAATCCTCTTTATCAATCAAATAAGTGATAGTACTTGAATCTAATAAGTAGTTGTCTTACCAATAAATAGTAGGTTTGACATCAATGAAAAAATAATGATTGAAACAAATAGTCTTCCTCAACAATCTCCTTCTTTCAATAATCGCTCTCAGCAATGATCTTTTCAATCAGATCTCAACAAGCTCTCTCTTTGGCATTGATGGCATACCAAAACAATCAGCCAACTCAACCAAATAGTAAATATCTTTGTTCAACCAAACTGACTAGGTTAAAATAGTAAGACAGTACCAAAAAGAAAACTTGTATTGAAATCTCTTCCTCTATCAACAACTTCCATCCATCTTTTGATTAGGTTATAAAATTATTTCTTATAACTCCCTCTTACTATATCTCTCTCTAACTAGGTAGATTAGGATTTCTCCCTATTTCTTATATTCTTCTCTATCTCTCTCATCATACTTATGTTATCTTTTGATCAACAATATCATCAATTAGCTCCTTCTAAGATCAATAACACTCTCCATCTCTTTGAGAACAATCTCTTGATATTTTCTTCTTGATCAGTAATAATTCAGGTTGGTTACCAATATCATCTCCCTCTATAATTATACATTCTAGCTTGATCTACTTTCCTCTTGATCAGTAAATTTTTGCCTCTTTGACAATAATGCCAAAGAAATATGCAAAAGAGAACTTGTTATCTTAAACTTGCGGATATAAAATTTATCAAGTTCTTTCAGTTTCTCCCTCTATCATCTTGCTTGTGACTAATTTAAGGTTTTAGCTCTATGATTACTTTAGGAAACTCCTAAAGTAAGATCTTCTACACCAAATGTGTAACATATGAATATCAACTTGTTTGATGTAGGGCACTCCTCTTTTAGTTAGATAGCCTTGGATAGAGGTGTCGCCCCTAATTTACATCTTAAATACTCATGAGCATCCTTAGGTAATGGTTTTATGAAGATATCAGTAATTTGTTCCTTTTTGTGGATATATTCCATCTTCACCTCCATATCTTGAACTAACTCTCTCAAGTAATGATACTTGATTGCAATGTGCTTAGTATTTGTGTGCATCACTGGATTCTTTGATATATTGATAGTACTAGTATTATCACAATAAAGTATCATTGGTTCTATGATCTCTTTATTCATTCATTTGAGTAGTTGTTTGATCCATACAATGTTTGTGCAATTTACAGTAGCAACAATATATTCAACTTCAGCAGTAGATTTTTAAGTACAATTGTATTTCTTACTAATCCATGTAACTAGTATCTTTCCTAAGAAAAATTCGCTTCCACTGGTGTTCTTTCTGTCATCAATGTTTCTAGCCCAATCAACATCAATGTAGGCTTTCAATTCAAAATTTTCATTCTTCTTATAGTATAGTTCAAACTCCTCTATACCTTTCATATATCTCATTATTCTCTTCATAGCCATTAAGTGATTCTCCCTAGGATTAGCAGAGAATCTTGTAACTATCCCTAGAAATAATGCAATATTAGATCTGTTATGTACTATATATTGCAATTTTCCAATCATAGACCTATACAATGTTTGATTTACCTCAGCTAAATCATCATTCTTTCACAACTTGTGTCCTATCACCATAGGTGTACTTTCTAGTTTGGAATCCTCTAATCCAAAAGTTTTACATACTTTGACTAAGTGATGTATATATCATATTTCATCTGATATATTTGTAAACCCACAAAATAATTGATCTCTCCAAATATAGACATTTCAAATTCTTGCTTCACCTGATTTGTAAAATCGTTACATAAAGAATCTTGACCTCTAAATATGATATCATCAACAAATATTTCAAATAACAAAATACCTTTGACTTTCTCCATCTTCATGTCCATGTTTTTGTTATCATTAGTCCTTTCAAATCCAATCTTCACAACATAATTATGAAGTCTCTCACACCATGCTCTTGGTGCTTGTTTCAAACCATATAGAGCTTTGTGTGGTTTACGTACCATGTTCTTATTGTTAACGTCAACAAAACCTTCTGGCTATTCTATGTAAACTTCTTCCTCTAATATTCCTTTCAAAAATGTAGATTTGGCATCCATCTAATAAACTTTGAAACCTTTGTATGTAGAATAAGAAAGTTGATTTCTTACTCCTTCCAATCTACCAACAGGGCCAAACGTCTCTCCATAGTTAATTCCTTCTTCTTGTGCATATCCCTTGCAAACTAATCTTGCTTTGTTCCTTGTGACTTCACCATTTTCATCTAGCTTTTTTCTAAATACCCACCTCGTACCAGTCACATTTTTGTCTCCTAGTCTAGCAACTAGATTCCATATTTTATTCTTCTCTATTTTTTCAATCTCTTCTTCCATGGCTTTACTTTAGTCAACATCTTCTAATACATCTCTTACTAATTTGGGTTTCCTCATGCTCAACAAACATGTATCACTTCTCAATTTGTTTCTTATCATTGATTTAGCTCTAGTTTCTTCATTTTGTCTTTCATCTTTAGAATCACTATGTATATTTTTTTCAGGTATCTCAACATCTCTTTCATGTTCACTAATCTCTGAATCATAATGTGCATTTACATGATTCTGTAACTTGACATCTGAATGTAGCTTAGTTTTTGAATGAAATTTGGCATTTGTGGGTTGTGACTCTGTAGTCATTGAAATTTTCTATTGATTTGTAAATTGATTTGTAGCATCTTCATCAGTAGGCATACCTTCATAAAAGTATGCAAATGATTTGCAATCTTTTGGCTCTTTCATAGGTTCAGCCTCACACACTTTTGTATATTCACCAATGTTCACATTTTCACTTTTCACAATTTTGTTAGCGTTAGTAATTAAACACTTATAAGCTTTACTTCTTGTGGCATATAATAGGAATATACCTTCTTCACTTTTTGCATCAAGCTTTCCATTCCTAACATATTTGAGAATGTAACACTTACTTCCAAATACCTTAAAGTATTTTACATTGGATGAGTATCTAGACCATAGTTCAAAAGGTCTTGAATGGGTACCTTTCTTGATTTGCACACAAGTTAAAGGTATAGACAACTATACTTACAACTTCTCTCTAGTATTTCAAGGAAACATTCTTCATCATCATGAGTGTTCTAGCACAATCTATTGTAGATCTATTCCTCCTTTTAGAAATTCCATTTTGTGGAGGGGTTCTAGGGGTAGATGTTTATCTTTTGATTCCTTTGTCATTATAGAACATCTCAAATTCATTTGATGTAAATTCTCCTCCTCTATAAGATCTCAAACATTTCAAACTTTTTCCTATTTCCTTTTCAACTCTTGGTAAGTACCACTTAAACATTTGAAGTGCATCATATTTTTGTTTCAAAAACATGATTGTCATCATCCTAGAATATTCATCAACAAATAACATTATGCACTTATCTCCCTTGTAGCTTTTCACATCAATTGGTTCACACATTTCAGTATGAACAATCTCTAGTATTCCTTTAGAGGTAGAAGTTTTACTCTTAAACATTGACTTTGTCATTTTTCCTAACTGAGATAATTTGCAAATTACATCATCAGGATTCTTCAACTTAGAAAAACCTTTAACTTTCTTCATGTTACTAATACTAACCAAGTTATCAAAGTTAACATGACATAACATCTTGTGCCATAACCATACATAATCAAATTTTATAACAATACAAGTAGCATTCTCTATATCAAGATAGCATAGATTACTTCTAGTTTGATCACCTTTTCCCATTAGTTTCCTATTTGTGTCATATACCTTAGAATTTTTTTTCTCAAACTCAACATTACATTCCAATTTGTTCAATTGTTGCACACTCAACAAATTATAGTGAAGTCCTTCAACATAGTAACCATTGTCACACAAAATCTTATTTGTGAGTTTGATAAAACCTTTTCTTTTCATCAAACATGGTGTATCATTACTAAATCTTACACTATTTCCATCATTAAAATTGAGGGTAATGGACTTACTTTTTTCTATAGTCATGTGTTGTGAACATCCACTATCAACAATCCATCTATCATTCTTGTTCACACAAGTCACAAGTGAAATTGCTTTATCTTCATCAGATTCATCCTTCATTGCACCATACACCACCTCATCATCATGTTCATATGATTCATCCTCTTTAGTAATTTAGCAAGACTTCTTGTCTTTATCTTTGTTGTCTTCATCTCTTCTACTCTTGCACTTGTCACCACCTCTATAGTTTTTATTCTCTAGACATCTAGCAACAATATGAACAATCTCATTGTAATTAAAACAAATGATAGGTAACTTACCTTTGAACTTTCCTTTAACTTTATGCAATCCTCTTACCATTAGTGCTTCAAGCTATTCAACATCCTCCTCATTTGTATCACTGTCACTAGACACATACTTCTTCTTTTTCGTCTTCTCCTTCTCATTAGGTTCCTTTAATGACACTTTAGCATTAAAAATAGATTCAATCTTTTTAGGTTTATAATTATAAAAGTTAGATAGCTCAAAAAAAGTGAGCCTTCGTACCAAACCTTTAAGTGATAGCTTATTCCCTAGAATACATCTTAGTTCTTGAATTGTAGAAACTCTATTAGCGTATATAGGTAACAATGTTCTCAAAAATTTACTTAAAATAGTATCATCATCTAGTTTACCATTTGTTCCTCTTATTTCATTAAATACTTCTTTTATCCTTTCAACATATTGAGAAATATTCTCATCTTCTTACATTCTCATTTCATCAAACTTACCTATAAGGCATTCAACTTTTGCTCTAAGAAAATTGGTGTCTCCTCCATAGATGGTAGCTAGGGCATCCCATATTTTCTTTTAATTGTCAAGACCTCTGATATCATCAAATTTTCCATAACTTAGGGCAAAGGAAATCTCCAACATTGCTTGGTTGTGTTCTTTTTTTGTCCTCATATCTTTAGTAGTTGAGGCATCAGTAGGATCAATATGCTCCATAGAAATGGTAGATTCTACATGATCTCCAAGTCCTCCAATGTGTAGCTTCATCAAACTTTTTCATGCAGGAAAGTAATCTCTATTGAGATTAGGTACTTATTTTTGACATCTTGATCTTTGTGCTTCTAGTAATTTCAAATTAGTTCTCTTGAGCAAATGGCTCTAATACCAATTGTTGGAATACTTTAGAATAATTGAGGGGAGGGGGTGAATCAGTTATGCAAGGTCCAAATGTATAAATAAAACTTTTCATAGCTTTAGTGAACCCATAAAACATTCATACTCATGCAAGCATCAATAAGATTATGCAATAACTAGAAACCTGTACGTTACTATTAAATCAATTTGTAGAAATGTAAAGCATGAAACATAATAGATTCATCAACACACTTGACACAATGATTTATGTGCAAACCCAACTTAGGAAAAACCACTAGTAACATGCTACTCTTTTCACTCTTCTAAAGTGATGCCCTATGAATGTCAAACCCTATTAAAGATTATAATACACATTGCTAAATGTGACCCTATTAAAGGATTTTAATCACCCTATTAGGATTGAACCTTGTTAGAGCACTTTAGGCCATTCACTTAGAATGCCACCTAGTTAATGGATTTACAAATGAAAATTGGGTAATTCTTAATCCAAAGGATTTACCCTAGACTAATAATTTTTTTAGAGAGTAATAGTAAGGTTTTGATCTAATACAACTTCAACTTCACTTACCGATTATAGATCTCTATTCAGTCCTCAATTCTACTAGGCTTTCACACTTTTCAGCTCTAATAGCTTGTTCACCCTTCAAGTATTCATCTCCTTAAGCCTTTTTTTGTAACATACCATTGTAGGCTCTTCTCTTAGGTCACTTGATGGAAAAAACCCTTGACCCCTTGTCTCCCCTAGGTTCTCATACATAACAACTTTGCTTCATGACTAGCAATTTCTATAAATAGGAAATTAATATATGTTGCCACTCATTTTTCGTCATCCTATTTAGGGTTCAGATGGATTAGCTAAGATACAATTTATCTACCCCATATCTCATATCTCTTCTAGAAACTTCTCCTAGAATCCACTTTGAATTCGCCTAAAAATAGTTTTTCTTGGTAATGTAGAAGGTACAAAGGAGTACATGTTGTGGGATATTACTGCCCACCATACTATTGTTAGCTTAAGTGTGTTCTTTAATGAGAAGGAACCAAAAGGAGGTAAAGAAAAACAAGGTGCTCAAATTATTCCACAAGACATGGAAAATTATTTTGTTGATTTAGATGTTCTAGATGATGAACAATTAGAATACGATCAACTAGCTAAAGAAAAACCAAAAGTGTCACATGTTAGACTAAAGGATTAATTTCATTTCACTTATTAAGTTACCTTTACTCCCTTCTTAAGATTTCACTTTATGCACATGAATTTATATTTAATAATTAAATATTAGTTAGTAAAATGTCATTTACCTTTTAGGGTTTCCCTATTAGTATTTTACACTCTCCTTTATTAGAATTGATCCATTGTATTTTTATTTATTTTTTCAGTCTGATAATATATTTTTCCATACTTTTAGAGCCAAACCCTTGCCTTTGTTAGAGTAAATAATTATTTATTAAGTATTTATTGTATTACTTAACTTTACTTATGTTAATGCATTTATTTATTAGTTGTAGTATAGGAGTTGTTGACAATATGGGTGTTTGTTCCTATCTAAGTAATACTTATCTCCTCACCTTGTTTGAGGATATCTCACCGTTTGTGGACATATGCTTAGTTGTCAACCTTATTTTCTAGCACATTTAAGCTTGTTCTACAAGTTTCCTTGAGGCCTTTATATTTGGGATCTCTCATTGTAACTCATATCTCATTTTTAAGCCATATTGTATAGCAATACATTTTCATTATTTGCAATCTTCTCTCTCAGTTCATTTAGTATTTTTTCCAAGCTCCACCTCTTCCTTCTTTGGTTTCCCTTCAATAGGTTATTTGCATGTAGGTGGTCTTGGTGAGCTATGAAGTTGGCTTTCATCAACTTCTACATGGTGTCATAGCCTCCCTACTGCTATTTAGCTAAAGGATTTTTGAAGTCATGATTCGGAGATACAAACCCTAGTTTGTTTGTGATTTTTGTCTTCGACCTAGGGGAAGAGCATTTTTTTGAAGCACTTTGGGCCTAAATGGATTTTGCCATTAATTTTAGAAGGCCTATTATAGTTAGGATTCATATAAATTTTTTAGTTTTGGAGAAAGTCACTTCGGGAGGCAAAATTGTTTTACCTAGGCCTATTGTATGGACTATACAGACGATTTTGCTAAAAAAAAAATTAATTTTTTTTTTGGGTGTACCACCACAGCATAGCCTAGTGGCCACCACTAAACCACTATGACCCCACCAACCTGCAGCCCGTGCACCACTGTAGCTAGCTATAGCGACACCATAGCTCGGCCACTGCCAGCGGGCCTCCTTACAACCATTGCAGCCTGATAGCACCCCCAGTTCCCACTACTTCTATAGCACTTCCTTCTATCTCTACCATTAGTCCATTGCCTCTTTACACATCTACTCATGTGGATTTTCCAGCCCACTTGGCATGATCTCTGAGTGCCACATGGCATGGGTGCCACCTTAGCACTGCCACATGGCCTCTATCACGTCACCTGCCAGATAGACATCTTGCCATGTGGATGCCACATGGCCTCTGTTTTTGCTAAAACAACCCCATGACCATTAATTTTAATGTAATGACTTGCTGACATTAGCATGACATCAACACTACATCATCACACCTGCAAGCTCTCTAGGGTCCTTTTTGACCTACTTACAATTTATTTTCCATAACTTGAGCATATAGAGGTATTTTTTTGATATAAAAGAAGTGTCAAAAAGCTAGTTCTGAGATAGAGACATTGATGTAGGTCTTTTTAGGTGTTGATGTAGTTGTGGTTCTCATTTTTGTAGTCAAAGTCTGAAGTTCTATTTTTCACTCCAGCAAGAATATCTTTTGCATCGCATCTTCATGTTTTGAAAACGTTATATTTTTAGAATGTTGGTTCTGTCATCTTTTCAAAAGTGTTATCATTTCCTTCAGATTATGCCCCATGCTCTTTCTATTATGTTTTTGGCATTTTTTTTCTCTATGGTGGATATCTTGGGTGTTCTAGGTTCGATGATTATTTTCATGGCATGGGATCTTTTATTTTGTGTTGTACTATCTTTTGTATAAGTTTTTTTTCCTTTCTAATCATTTTTTATATCATTTGTAAGCATCTTTATTCAAACACACTAAGATAAATTGCCACTCTTGCATTCTGAGTTCATGAACGTTGTTTTGAGACAATTGTACTTGTACTATTTTATAAAGCACCATGGGGCAGTTAGTTGTTACCATTTTTTTTCCCTCTTCCTTTGTCAAGTGAGTGTCACTTCCATGACATTGGCCCCATGAATGTGTCAATGACACATGCCTTTATTAGTGTTTTTACTTCTTCCTCTCTCTTGCTATTCTTGGTTCTTTCTGCAGAGGATTTTGACCCACTTTCTTAGTTGTCTGTCACCTCACCCTGTCTGCATTAAGGGGGGGTTATTCTATCATTTTTAATACTTCCTTGGTTTGATGGTTTGATAGTGTGAACTATGTATTCAATATTTGATCCTATATACTAGGTGATTATAGTGGCTGGCTACCTATGCATTTAACTGAGATGGATCATCTACATTATAGACATGCTTAGTTCATGCCTTCTTCTTCCATGGAGGTTCATTGGATCAGCAGTTTATTTTTTATGAAAAAATTTGTGGCTTCTTCATGGTTTAGTGATGCTCTACATGATCACTTTTTGTTCCTATTTTCTGGGACATTCCTCTAGTTGGAGGCTTCTTCAGTCCTTCACTAGGTTTTCTTACATCTTTTTGGGGCAGGGTATTTCCCATGTGGTTTTTTCTCTTTCACCATTTTTAGAGGTTGCATTTTATTGCATTGTACATGGGTACCTATCATGGCCTAGTTGTTGGGACCCATTCTGCATTTCATCTTAGTTTTTGTGAGCTTAAGGTATTCCCTAACTTACACTTAAGGGCGAGTGTTAGATTAAATAATTATCTATTAATTATTTATTCTATTACTTAAGTTTACTTAGGTTAATGCATTTATTTATTAGTTGTAGTCAAGGAGTTGTTGACAACATGAGAGTTTGTTCCTATCTAAGTCATACTTGTCTCCTCACCTTGTTTGAGGATATCTTACCTTTTGTGCATGTATGTTTAGTTGTCAACCTTATCTTCTAACACTTTCTAGCTTGTTCTAAAAGCTTCCTTGAGGCATTTATATTTTGGCCCTCTCATTGTAACTCATATTTCATTTTCAAGGAATATTGTATAGCAATACATTTTCATAGTTTGCAATATTCTCTCTTAGTGTGTTTAACGTTTTTCCAAACTCCACCTCTACCTTCTTTGGTTTCCCTTCAACAAATTATTTGCATGTAGGTGATCTTTGTGAGCTGTGAAGTTGGCTTTTATCAACTTCTAGAGCCTTCTCTTCTCTTTTTCTTCTCTATCATAGGTTCTTGCATGCAAGTATTTTACTGGATCTGAGGGTTTCTTTTCATCAAACATTTCATGGTACTAGAGCCAAATTTGTTATAGTTTGTTCTTATTTGGAGGAATGAGGGTTTGACATATCAGATCTACCTTTTATCAAATTCCTTTTGTGAAAATAGGGAGGTCTCTAAATTTTGAGGCACCTTGAGTCCAAATAGACCTCATGCTTGAATTTAGAAGATGTCAAAACCCTTATTTCCATATAAAGCACTTCATTTTCTGAGTCAAGGCAATCCCAAGGCAAAAAAAAATTTTCTACTGAGGTCGTACAACCCTTAGCATGCATTTTGATGCATTTTTTTATCAATAATAATAATAATATATAAATTTATTTCTCCATAACACCATCGGAGCACCACTGTCATTACCTTCCTCCACTAGCATGCAACCCACTCCCTGCCCACTGGTGTGCCACACACCAGTAGTAGCATGTGTTGCTTGTGTGCCACCCAACTTGGTTGCTCCACTTGCACACCACTCCAGCTCCACCCAACCCTTCTACAGTCATGTTGGGGGCCTGGAAGATTAACTTTAAGCTCCAACGTATTTTTTTGCAATTGCTTTTGCAAATTCAAGGTACCTGGTAGCTTTTTTTCTCTAACTTGAGCATATGGAGGCATTTTTTGGAAAATGAAATATCATCGAAAAGCTAATTTTGATATGGACATGATGGTAATGTATTTTTTGGACTTTTTTTCTATTTGGTACCTATATTTTTAGTCAAAGTCTGATTATCCTTTCTACACTCCAAGGGGCATAACTTGCTCATTTTAGCTACATTTTCTAATCCAAAAGAAGTGTTGGAAAGATTTTCTTGAATACTTTCTAGATTCTTTGTTATTTTATTAGTATTTTTGAAAGGTCTATGTGATTCTAAAATTGAATCTTTTTTTTCTCTTTACTTGAATACACATTCTTTCTTCACTCTAGGGTTCTTTTTATTTTTTGCATTGTGGGGGATGTTTTACATTTTTTTTGTGTCATTTATAACACTAAAATAGAACTATTCAAAAAAATCAAACACCTTCTAAAATAATGGCCAAGGCCTCTTGCATTCTAGTTCATCTAAACCCACATACATATCATACATGTACAACTTCTATGACACAACTTCTTCATTCAAAGGGTTTGTGGTCTTGTTTAGATGAAGCACAATCAATTTTATAGAGGCATTTTGACATAATGTAGCATGAGACTAAGATGGATGAGGCCATGGGATTGATTTCTTTCAATGTTTTAGACAACTTGTAGTCTCATCTTGATGGGTTGAATTCCCTTTGAGAAATGTGATCCAATTTCAAGGACTTGTTTTTTAGCATCAATGAGTTCATGGAACTTGATATTGAGGTAGAGATTTTATCACTTGTATTAGATACTTTTCCCTCTATTGAGGACTTCTAATGAGGTTTAAACAATGGAGATCTTTATTACAGGGTTGTGGAAAAGTGAAGATAGATAAGCAGTGTATTTATCTAATATTGTTAAAGCTTCTAGGAAACTTTCAAATTTTCTTCATCTCATTTATAGAAGCTTCAGAGATTGGGCTTGAATCTAATTCACATGGTAAGAGTTGATAAATAATATATAGTTCTTTGAGTAGAATATAATTCTCATTACATTCCTCATATGTGGCTAACTTTAACACAAAACTATCAAATGCATCTTTTTCTACAACACAAGTGTTAGTAAGGATACTCTGAATTAATGAATCCTCTTCCTACAACTTTAGGAAAGATTGTCTATGTAACATCATAAGCTGCGCTATAGAGTTTAACTATTCTTCTTCATCCCCTAAATTTGGCTAGATAGATGTGCTTAAATCTGGTTGTGGTTGTACTGGAGGATATAAATCAAATTTCTTTTTTGCTTGACCATTAGATATGGTCATGTTCCCTAACCTAAACCTTATAGTTGCCTCAGCTATAGGTAACCATGGTCATCCTAGAATGACAAGGTAACCAAATAAATTTCCTTTGGGAGATAGAATCATGAAATCTATAGGGTGCTCTAGAAAGTCTAGGGTTACAACTATGTTTTCTATCATCCCATCAAGAGTGACAGTAAAACTATCTACAAGTTGCAGAATTATTAGAGTAGGCATTAATCCTTCTATTTTCAACTTCTTCATAGTATCCTTGGTCATGACATTTATAGCAACACCAAGATCAATTAAAGCATTTTTAATAGACTAGCCATTTATAATCACATTCACAACTAGACTACCTACATTAGAATATTTAGGAGTGATCAATTTTACTAACATAATGTCAACCAATTGCCCTATAACATGGATTGTAGATGGGTCCTTTTTCTTCCTCCTAGGCTTCTTTAGGAAGGCTTCTCTAATAGCTTTTCCATAGATGGGAACATCTTTAATAGCTTGGAATAGGGATATTTGGACATTTATGTTCTCTAACTAGTCAACAATATCGAAAGATAGTTCATCTATTTGGATAGGTTTTCTTTGTATGAGCTTCTCCAAAAAAGGAGATTCGACCATTGGCTAGTTTGAGCTGAAATAGTAACATTAGTTGGGTCAACCTCTTTAGAAATTGGAGATTCTAATGTTGTAGGAGTATCTGGTATTTTAGTCATAAAAGGTGATTTAGGCACTGGTATGGTTCTACCAAATCTCAAATGTATATTTGCAACATTTAGAGCATAAGAAGGATATTGGTGAGCATCAACAGAGTACATGTGTTGTTGTGACTACTGGTTATTCGAATTTGGCTAAGGTTTTCTACGTAACTAGGTCTACTTTTGAGGTCCAACACTTGCAAGTGGTGGAATTAGTGCAAGTTGTTGGACTGGAGGTGGTAATTGTGGAGTACTAGTATTTTAGTTAGGCCACTATTAAGGTCCTCTCCATTGGGGTGGTTTCCATTGGTTCTGCTAGTTCTACCATTGATTATTCTATTGGTTTGGCCAGTTAGATTGGGAATTTTGAGGCTATTGGGGCTGTTGTGGATTATTTTGCCAATCATTATTCCAATTACATTAGCTATATTGTGGAGGACCTTGAGTATTATGGTTTTTCCATTGATTACCATATGGATTTGAAGTTTGCAAAGGGTCATGAGGCATACCTTGACATTGGGCCAATGGGTAGTGTTGAGCAACAAAGAATACTTGTTCATCATCTCCATCTATTTTGATATACTCAGTTGGAAGATGTTGGTTTTCCACACTAGCAACTAGTTTGCATTGGCAAGCTTTCTTCTACTTTTGACAATGAGGGTAGTACTCAGCTAGTTGTACTTCAACTTCTACATGTTTCTTCTTTATAGTCATTGTGTCGAGATGTGTAGCGACATCATTTATAATGTCCTTCTTGCAATGTGAGAGAAGATTAGATATCTTGAGCTTTGAAATACCCTAATTGATTCCTTTAATAGCTATAGTCTAGTGTCCTTTTCCTTTCTTCATGGTTGATCTTGAGTAATTAAGACAAATTTTCTTGGGGTCATCCCAAAAAGATTGACAAATATCTCCTCCAACCATCAAGTCTAATGCTTCTAGGCAATTATCATTCACACCTCTCAAAAAGACTAGCTTTTGTGAATCCTCAAACAACATATGCTAAGGATTCTTCTACAATGTATACAGGAAATGTAAAATATAGTTTTCCAATGTTTCTTCCTCCTTTTGTGATATTCTAAAAGTATCCTCTCCTCTTGAATCATTTTCTTTGCAATACTCTTTGTACTTGTCCAGAAACAGAGTTTGCATTTCATCCCATGTACCCACTGCATTGGCACCTAAACATATGAACCATCATAAACCTAACTCTTTTAGTGTTGCTAGAAATAATTTGATCTTATGGGTATCAATGTTGTAGTCAAAGCTCTGATAGAATATGTCAAACTCAAATAAGAAAGAATCAAGATCTTCAATTTTGAGGCCATAAAACTTTAGAACAGCATTTGGAGGTATATTTTTGAGATTAGCATTGGTTACAA
Source organism: Cupressus sempervirens (assembly GCA_028749045.1). Lineage (NCBI taxonomy): Eukaryota > Viridiplantae > Streptophyta > Pinopsida > Cupressales > Cupressaceae > Cupressus > Cupressus sempervirens. The sequence goes on from CM053793.1 coordinate 570,617,728, forward strand.
GGCTTGGGAGAGTAAATTGAAAAGTAGGTTGTGCCATTATTGGAGGTATTTGATTATGAGGGTACTATTGAAAAGGGATATTGGGCACTAGATTGTTAACAACTGGTGGATTTGGAGTGTACTATCAAGAAAACTAGCCAAAATCTTAGAAAAAGGTTGAAGGCCACTTGTATCCAAAGGTTTTTCCCTTGAGGATGATTTTGTAGAAAGGATAGGGCTAGTATCTGAAAAAAGGAAACTCTACTTCTTCTTCAATTTCATCATTCAAATTAATAGGATCCCATGGAAGAAATGTTCCATATTCATCTCGTGGTCTTCCTCTTTGATGCATGCAATTGAATTGGTGACTTGTGGATCAAGCACTCAATCTTATGGTTTCTAACTACCATACTACTCTAGAAACAGAAGACTCATGAAGGTTCCTAGTTTGACACCATTCTTGGCAATGGTGCCAAAAATGCAGGGTTCTATAATAGATCAAGATAATAACACTACTATTCCTCTAACAAGAATAATCTATCCATCTTGAGAACTATCTAGTCCACTATGAAAATACATTTGAATTGTCAACCAAGGGACATAGGACTCGAAATGGGTTAGCACAGTATGTGCACCAAGTTTCCTTTAAGAGTCTTAACACCTATGTTGTAGGAAAGTAAAATGCATGAAAGCAATCTATACTAAAGATATAGAATAGTAAGCATACTTGGACTATCAATAGAGAATTGTAGAAACTACAAAAAAGAAAATTCTAAACTAGTTAATAGTTCAAATATCCACCATGACAGTTTTCCACGTGTTGGAGGAACACTCACAGTAACTATGTTGTAGGACTAATACAGTAAATCTATCTTAAATAAAAAATTACAAGAAACAAATCTATTCTACCTAAACCTATTCCACCTCCCAAGTGGGCCCCCTTGGTTGGCTTCAACTAACTAAGAATACTATAGGTAATCCAAAATCACTTTCTCATTAGAATTTTGTTTTTGTTATATGACTAAACAATTCATAAGGAATAGAGAAAACAACTTTGGAATCCTCCCAAAGTCACTCTAACGTCCCATATATAGAGGATTGGGACTTAGTACAAAAATATAATATAAAAACTCATGAGCAATCATCATTAGTAGAAAAAGGGCAGGATGTCAACCATGACTTTTAGAACATTGATTGAGTAATAGAATAATAGTCCACATATAATGTAACAAGTCAACTTTCTAAAATAACTTCTTTTGCAGACACGGCTTATCACCCAGAACTAATCCATGCTTCTCATGCTATGACTAGTCTTCATTACTCCTCCTTTAATGCAGTGTTCGCCACTATTCACACCACTTCCTCATTTCTTGCAAATTAGAAACATTCAAACATATACAACTACATTTCTACTCTCATCCAAATATTAGAACATAGCTCAAAACATTTAAATGAAATACTGCAGTTTATATATAATATTAAACAAGGTATGTCATATCCACTATCTATGTGTTTAATAGGTTCTTGTTTCATTCAACATAAGACATTTAAAACAAGTATTTTAGAAATGTTTTTCTCATGGCCCAAAGAGTAAGTTCAGACTATATAAAAACTATATCAAATTTGAGAAATTAATTTGCCTCATCACTACCTATTAAAGACTAAAATAAATTCAACCATCATTGCTTACAACTTGCTTATGCATTTACACATTAAGTAGTAGAAGCTTATCCACTCGGGAGTTCATGAGAAATTTTGACCATTATCAAATAATCTCTCCTAAGAATTTTATTGAAAAAATGATAATTTTTTTTCATATTTTGTAACAACCCAAGTGCATTGAGTATTGAACCTTCAAAGTCATTATGAGAGAGATTGAGATGCTCGAGTGATATGTGGTTTGAGAGTCTTCTTAATTCATTGTCTCATTCTTATTAGAATAAATGCCTATTTCTTTATAATTTAAAAGATAAAGTCTTAGTGGATCCTGTGAAGGTCTAGGCAATGGTAGATTGGTATGCACCCACTATTTTTTCTGATATTTGTAGCTTTATGGGTTTGGCTAGATATTCTTGTAGACTTTTTTAGAACTTCTTGAGAGTTTCATACCCCATCACTTCTCTCTAGAAGAAGGGGAAGAAGTTTTTTTGGACATATAAGTGTGACAAAGCAATATAGAAGCTTAAGGAGCCTTTTACTAGTGCACTATTCTACCAATACCTGATTCAATAGGTGATTTAATGGTGTGTATTGATGTTTCCCTAGAAGGGATTGGAGCAATTCTAATGTAGGATGGTCATGTGATTTCCTATGAGTCTTGCAAGCAAAATGATTATGAGTTGAACTATCCCACACATTATCTTGAGGTAGTTGTAGTTATTCATGCTCTAGTGAGATAGAGACACTTCTTTTTGAGGGCATCATTTTGAGCTCCATAACAATTGTCACAATTTGTAGTATATCTTCACATAGCCTAATCTGAATGTCAAGTAGAGGCATTGGATGGAGTTTTTATGCCAATATGACTTTGAGGTAAATTATATTTAGGGGAAGGAAATTTTGGTAGTTTATGTTTTGAGTTGTAGGAGACATGAGACATTAGTGTAGACTCTTAGTATGGATTTGAGGAATTGTATACTTCAGGCACTTCCTACATATACTTGGTATTGGGAAGAGAGCCTTGAGATATATTCAAATAGATCTTTAGAGGGAATATTTTCAACCTATGTCCTAGATTTAGATTAAATTTTACATTATACATGGAGGATTTATGTACTACTATTAGATGAGCTTCATATATTGATCCTATCTAAGGCCCATCATGTACCTCAATCGACACATCTAGGTGTCAAGAAGATGCATGAAGACTTATGAAAATTATACTTTTGGAAATGGATGAAATGTGATATCATTGATTTGTGGCTAGGTGTCTTGAGTGCTGGAGGATTAAGGAAGAGCACCAACATCTTATAGGACTTCTATAGCCTAATCTCATTCCTTCATGGAAGTGGGATATTATCTCTATGGACTTCGTTGTGGGTTTTCCTATGAATTCTCATCAACATGATGATATCATTGTCGCCATTGATCATTGATTAAGTTGGCACACTTCTCACCAATGAGGTCATCCTAAATAGTAGCTTTAGTAGCCAATGTCTTTATGTGTGACATTGTAAGATTGCATAGTATTCCCCAAAAGATCATTTTGGATAGGGATTATGTTTTCACATCCATATTTTGGACATCTTTACAACATGATCTTGGAACACAGTTGAACTTCAGCTTGACATATCACCCTGAGACCTATGGTTAGATAGATAGAGTGAATTAGGTTCTAGAGGATATGCTAAGGATGTATCTTATGGACTGACAAACTTATTAGGAGGATAATCTATATCAAGTGGAGTTTTCTTATAATAATGGTTATTATAGTTTGATTGTGATAGCACATGTTCAAGCCTTATATGGTCATCCTTATTATACACCAATGAGTTGGGACAGTTTAGATGATTGTATCATGTTGGGTCCAAAGAATCTTTGAGATATGGAGCAATAGATAATGTGCATCTATCAGCATGTGTCTACAACATGGAATAGGCAGAAGAAGTATGTTGATACTCATAGGATGGATAAAAATTTTTCAATTGGAGAGAAGGTATTCTTAAGAGTGTCCATGGAAGATTCCAATCCATTATGGAAAGGGTTTGAAGCTAGCATCTTTGCTTGTGGGGTCATTTTAGATTCTTGAGAGGATAGGTCTAGTTGCCTATTGTCTTTCATTTTCACCTTTCTTAGGTCATGTACATGATGTTTTCCATGTTTCTTTTCTTAGATAATATATTCCTGATATGATTTGTGTTCTTGATTGGAATGTGTTATAGAGGATGGGTAGCTAGCTTTGGAGCTAGTGTGCATTCTTTAGCAGCATGATTTGACCCTCAAGGATCAAGCCATAGAGTAGGTAAGGGTCCAATGGGACACTACTAATGATTCGTCAGCTGCATGGGATGATGCATATGGATAACCGAATTTATATCCCTACTATTTTATAGACTTCAAGGAGTAAGCCTAAGTTTAGAGGGGAGGATGTAGTGCTTACCCCTAGTTTTCTTTTTATGTTATATTGCCAAATTCCTTTAGGCCAGCTTTCATGGTTATGTGATATGATTTAGTGGTACATGGTTACCTAATTTTATTGATGTTAGTTTCATAGTTAGATTATATATTTGATGAGCTACTTGATACTCAGTTATTTCATGTGTTCATGGTTATTCTTTTGATGACAATGCTTTGTATATTTCATATAGCAATTTCAATTACTTTCATAATTACAGTTATATGGATGATTTATATATGGTTTTATGGTTACTTACCCCATACTTGCATGTGTATGGTGTACGTGTATGTTTTAGTTTATGTTTGATGTTTTTGATGTCATTGACGGAGGGAGTCATAGTCACGTGCTAGTTGGGATATACACAATGTACCACTCCCCACCAATGGTTGTTTAGTTTTTGTACCACTCCCCATAGATTGTAGGTACTTGGCATCAACTTCCTTGAATTGTTAGGATGAGTGTGCCCTATCATAGTATCTCAATGGTAAAAGAGGGGAGACATTTCTCAAATCCAAATCATAAACTTGAGCCAATTGTCCCAAAATATAGGACAAGTATCTAAGTTATTGACTTTTCATAGTTTATCCATTAGATGAGTTTTCTTACTGAGTTTGTGGGTCTGTTGGGACTTTTGATTAAAATTAAGTCAAACAAAGATTTTATTAAATGATTTAATTAAATAAAATAATTTAATAATCAATAATCAATTTTTAATTATATATAACTAGTTAAGAAAATAATTAAATAGAACAAATAATTTCAAAGATTTAATTAAAATCAAATTTAGCGCGGTTATATTTATTCAATTTAATAATAATAAATTTAGAAGTTGCATTTAAATAATGAACTTGAAATATTATTATGGGTTAAATGAATAAATATGTATTCTAAAAATGTCTTCTTATTTAATAAAAACAAAGTGAGAATAATTTAAATAAATTTTATTCTAATTAAAGGAATAAAGTATGCACAAGGAATTAAATACATTAAAATAATAAAAGAAGATGCTTTCACATGTTTGTAAAACCAAAACCCTATGAAGAGTTTAAAATTTTATTAGGAGAATAGATCTCATTTCTCTATACACATGTTTGGAGGAGCAACCAAAGCTTTTGTAGGAGGATTTTCTTGTGGATTTTTGGAGAAATGGAATTGGTGGGCACAACACTTCATGGAATTTTGTTAGCATCTGACTGAGGTAGGAATCTATACGAATATTTTGTAAATTATTTAAACAATCCTCTATCTTCTTTGTGCCTAAAAAAGAAAGATCGTTGTGTCAGATTATGAGGTTTTTATGTTTTTCTATTTCCATGAATACAAAAACTCTTGTTGAATATTTTTATTGTGATGAAATCAAAGAACCATCTAAGAAAATATAGGAAATAGGAAATAGAAAACAATATAGCTAGGGTTTAAAAATGAAAACTAGAACTTAAAAGCTCAAATTTGATTGTTGAACATTATTCTCCCCATTAGACTATTGTCCATAAATTTATAATATATATATATATATATATATATATATATATACACACACACACACACACACTTACCATAGTAAATGATAATTACTATGATGAGTAATTAAAATTTCATATTGGGGCATAGGAACATCTATTTTTATTTTTTGTACAAAAAGGTTATAAATATATGCGTGTGTGTGTGTTTGTATATACACACATATATGTACATACGCACACACACAAAGATATATATATACATTTATATATATATATATTTACATATATACATATATGTACATATATACATATATGTACATATATACATATACATATATATGTATATCTACAGATGTACATGTATATGTATATATACATATATTTTTTATTGTTTTATTTTTTGAGGTAGACTCAATGACCTCCCCTACTCTGGATTGCCTTGTGTCGCAACTTGGCTACAAAGGTAGCCAAGGTTACCATGAGCACCCAAAGTTGCTATGGTAGATAAGGTTGTCTAAGCATCCAAGGGTTGTCGCGATGACTTCTAAAGGGGTGCACGTGAGCAACTAAGCCCTTAGGGCTTTCATTTTTTATTAAAAATAATAAATAAGTAAATTTTTTATTTTATTATTATTTTAATAATAATTATTATATTTTATTATTATCTAATTAAAAAGTGAAAATTGTATTTGAAATTAATTAAGTTTAATTTAAAGAAATTTTAGTTACTATTTAATAGTATTAAATTTATTTATTTTTTAAATGGAATTTAGCATGTATTAAAGGTGACTATTATTAGATTGTTATAATTGGATCTTTTAAAATATTAGTAAATCAATTTTATTGGTGGAGTTTAGATGCAAGAATTTTCCATATATATTATCATTGGACTGATGTAAACACATATTTATTTGGTAAACATAGATGATTGAGATATAAATATGAAGCTTTTATTTTGATCAATCCAACCTAGAAACCTTTATCATCTTGAAGAATTTTAAAAGTGAAAACTTGAAACTTTATTTTGATTCGATTTTGTTCTAAGATTTTATCAAAAGTTTAAATGGTTGATTAATTACACTTGTTTTATGTACCCTTTTAGGTTTTTTGTTTTATCTTGTAATAGTTTTGGGAAACCTATCATTTTGACTAGTTAGGTATGTTTACCAAAGGCTTAGGAAGAGATTGATTTGTGATGTTTTTATGAAATGTTGTTTAGTCTTAATTGTTTCATTTCCAACCATTGTGATGCAATCATGTGTTTCAATGGTGAGAACTATTTCTGTTATTTAAGCTCATGTTGTGATTTGTTTGATATAACCTTTGAGTTTTGATTAGTTCTGTTGATCTTAGATTGATTTTCACAATTGAGTGTCAACACACTTTGAAAAAATTCTAAGTTGATGCCGAGTATAGTATAGATGTCGAGTTGTAATGTGTATTGAGCCATAAATTCAACAAGTGCTAAGTCATTCAGATGTTGAGCAAATAGATAGTGCTAAGAAAATTTCAAGTGCCAAGTGACTAATAGATGTCGAGAAAGTTCAAGTGTCAAGCTAGACAAAATTTAGTATGTGCCAAGCATTATTGATCAGCAAGTGGAGAGTAACACAAAATCCGTATATGAGTTTGTGCCTTCACAAACTAAGATTTAAACCATTTTTGAGCTGACATATGGATAAATCTCAAAGAATTAAAGATAAGATCAGATCTATTTGGATTACCTATGAAATCAACATGAAACCAATCAGAAAAATTGAGAGATTTGAGTGGAAAATTTAGATGAATCTAAATCGTAGATTCATACCTAACCCTAAGTCATGAAAACATTTTTAAGGAGGTCAAAACCCAAAAATTCATACATAGATAGAGAGTTTGAGAGAGAATGTATGTGAGGAGATAATGCTACCAAAGTTTAAAGGAAGTGAAAGGGGTGAATTGATCAAGTTAAAGAAGACTTAGAAGAAGGAGAGAACTATAGATTAGTTAGAAGAATAGAGCAACAGTACTACAAATAGCTTCATATCATATTAACAAGGATTAAACTAGATTGAATAGTGATATGGAATCAGCAATAGCAGATTTCCAATAATCAGGTCAAACATTCTACTATACTTCCTAACAATTTTATTAGTAGAGTGAAATCTTATGTAGATAGGTTGGCTTAACAACCATTGTATAAAGCCTTTAACAGGGTGACATTCCAAGTGAATGTTTTGTAAATCCTTTAGCTAGGTATACTTTAAATAGAGTGTTAAAATCCTTTAATATGGTAGGATCTAACAATCCTTGTAAACCTTTAACAAGGCAAGCCTTTCACAGGATAGATCATGAGAATGGTTAAAATATGTAACCTTAACAAGTGAACTTTATTGTTGTGGTAGTGAAGAGTTGTAGGTGTCATCCCCACCCCAACTGTATCTTCTCATTGGAGGGATTTTGGGTAATCATATCTGGTGTCAAGTGTTTATGTGGACACATTTTCTTTACATTTTATTTCTATATGTTTGTGCATGCAATATTTTAAAGTTAAAAGTTTTATTGGTTAAATTTTAGTACTTCTAATTCACCCCTCACAGTAAATCATGAGATTGAGATACACCCATTACTACAACAATTGGATGAAGCCAAAAATTCTTTGAGGAGTTTTCTAAAGAGAAGGAAAGAGATTGCCATAGCTAAGAATGACACTCAATACAAGGAGATTGGTACCACAAAGTTATTTGTAGATGGTAACTCATGTGAGCTTGATGTAGCAATTATAGATCTCATGGAAAAGAATAGAGCACAAGCTGAAGAGATTAGAAATCTCAAATTGGAGCAAGAATCACAAGCAATAATGCTATGTGAAGTGATTAAAAAAAAAAAGAAAGCCATTGAGGATAAGGTCATGGTTGAAGAAGACAAAAGAATCTTATCAAACAAATTGGAAGAAAAATCAGCAGAACTGTCTAGAATCTCAAACATGTCATTGGATACCTTGAGCCCAATGATGAATGCTCATCATGAGTTAAATGTTAAAGACATTGAAATAACTACATTGAAGTTGCAAAATGAGAAACTACAGAATGACCTAAAAAGAGAGGAGTTTGTTGAAAGCTTCAACAAGCCAAATAAAGCCATCAAGTACTTTGAACAACTACTAGAATCCCCTAGATCCAATAAAGACACATCAGGTTTGGGCTATACAAGCACTGAAGAAGGAGAGTCATCCAAAAATACTCAACAAAGGAATGAGTAAGGTAAGAACTCCAAACACACTTGTCATTTTTGTGGTAAGAAAGGACATACAACTAATGTTTGTAGCAACAAGAATGGTAGTCAAAATGTTAAGCCAAAGAATATGACACATTGTTATGAGTGTGACGAACAAGGTCATCAGGCATATGAATGTAGGACAAGGACCATCCATGCACCAAGATTTGAAGGACGCTACTACAATTGTTAGAAATTTGGACATAAAGCCTTTGAGTGTAGATCCAAGACCACATGGTCATCAAACAAGGAGAGAAGTCATGAAAATTCCTATAATTGGGACTATAATACAAGACATAGCTATCACTACTATCAAGAGTATGGACACATCCCTAAGAATTGTATCAGAACACAATTCAGTGGAAGCTACATCAGATGGTTGAGTCAAATTACATGCTTTAGTTGTTTGAAAATTGGTTATATCAGCAAGAACTACCCAACACTAAGGTAGCTAACTCATAGTAAAACAAGGGAAAAGGCAAGATAGATGTTGAACACATTAGAGGAGAGATGAATAAGATATGGAAGAAGAAAGATGGATGCAACACATCAAATGAAGGGATCCCTTCACCTAAAGGGTCAAGTGGCCATACTTCATCAAACTAAGCAAGAAGGTACGTGGGACTGATATTTAAATACTTTATCATAGATCAGTTCCTAGAATAAGATAGTACAAAAAGGGATAGATCAGCCTAAAAAAAGATATAAGGTTAAATCTTTGAAGTTTTTAGATTGTTGACAAGTAAGGAAAGTTGCCTTCAGATGCTGAGTGAAATCCTAGAGTTATCTACCTAAGTCAGTAGGAGTCAAGTTAGTAGTGGTTGCTGAGTAAAAAAATATTATTATTAAGGCCAAGTAAGATAAACTCCAGTGGATTCTGAGTGTTGGAAAATCAATGGGAGTTGAGTAAACCAGAATTGTATAAGAATCCAAGTGGATAGTTTTATATGCACTAAGCATTAAATGCTATGTAATAAAGGGTATAAGGTAAAGATTTTGATCATTTTTCATCATTGTAAATATAGAGCGAAGAGTGAGAAGAGCAGAGAAGCAATTTTAGGCAAGGACATAGAATTCAAGTAGATTCCAACAATGACTTAGAGTGATATCATCGATTCAATATATTTACACAAGTGTTGAGCTATGCAGTTACGCAATTTTTATATCTTGAAACCCTAATTTTAAGAAATGGCATCTATCTCTAGGAATACCACAGGAAAGGAACCATTTGAGGTTTAGTTGGTTAGTAATGAATTTAAACAACTAGATTTTAGACCAATCCCTGAGCTGGCTTACAGAAATGACCATGCTGGTGCTTTATCTATTATTCCACCTAAAGGTTGTTATGGTGCAAGATGTTAGAAAGTGTTATAATTGTAAAGTTGGAGCAATTGGTGACATGGAGATTTGACAAGCCTATGATAAAATTTGTGAGAATAGGGTATTGAAGGATGAATTTTAGATTATTGAAAGGAAGGGCTTAACACACGCCCTAGATTTCCCCACAGTCTTCAATACTGAATGGATAAGAATAGTTTTGAGAAGAATTCATGATGGATGCCTATGGTTAAAAGGTGGACACATTAGGTTTTCAAAGAGAATCATACATAGGGTGACTGGTTATCCAACCCTAGAATAGCCAAAGACCCTAAGGAGTAATTCAAAAGAAGCCATAGAGAAGAAGACTAGCATAAAGTAGAACAAAAGGGGCATGACAATTGACACAATTAGAGATCCACTTGTAGAATTCACTGTTAGTGTTATATCCCATAAATTCTACCAGTCAAGCTGATTGAACAATGTACCTTGAATTATAGTTGATGTGGGATACAAACTTGTCAAGAAGGATCATACATATGATCTAGCAGAACTGCAACTAGAACATATTATAGAGAATTTTGGACCAATGAGGAGATCCAAGAGTTCTTAGTGTAAGTTTGTATCAATTTTGATATGCATATTTTTCTATGTTCAAAATGAATCTCCCTCTCACATGGAAATTTTACAAAAGGAACTAACCTATGTAGAGAATGTAATAAAGAAAGATCCAAATCTCTCTGCATTAGATCGTTTAGTTCACCTTGCATTAGAGACAACCATCCAAATTGAATCCCTAGACATTGCAATACAAAACTAGGATGCTGCTCTAAGAATTGTAATGGAAGTGAACAAAGCCTTCTTGGAAAAATATTCAATCAATGTATAGACCCTTTGACATAAGTGAAAAAAAGGGGGAGAAATTGAAAAGCCAAAAGGATACTTAATCTGCAAGGTGAAACATGTGAAAAGGGAAACTAAAATGAAAGGGGGAGTAATAAAATAAATAGAGAAAAGAAAAAGAAAGGAGAAGAGCAAAATAGGAAATAGGACATAACAAGAACACATCAAATAAAGAGTATTAGAATTGAAGAGAAGTATCAGCTGAGGCACATCAATCTATTCAAATATATTTTGGTTACAAGTAAATGGCACATCAAATCAAGGGGAGATACAAAATTTTGAGTTATATAGTCTATATATGCCAAATAGAATGTATATTATACTCAAGGAGATTAGTTTCATCATGTATAGTTAAGTTTTTTTGAGACTCATGTAAAATGGGGAGATTGTTGGTCTCAGATTGGTTTTGACAATTGAATGTCAACACACTTAAGAAATTTTCTAAGTTGATACCGAGTATAGTATAGATGTCGAGCTGCAATATGTGCTAAGCCATAAATTCAACACGTGTCGAGTCATTGAGATGTCAAGCAAATAGATAGTGCTAAGAAAATTTCAAGTGTCGAGTGACTAATAAATGCTGAGAAAGTTCAAGTGTCAAGCTAGACAAAATTTAGTATGTGTTGAACATCAGTGATAAGAAAGTGTCTAGTAACACAAAATTAGCATATGAGTTTGTGCCTTCACAAACTAAGATGTAAACCATTTTTGAGCTGACATATGGATAAATCTCAGAGGATTAAATATTAAGATCAAATCTATTTGGACTCCTTGTGCAATCAACATGCAACCAATTAGAAAAATGGAGATATTTGAGAAGGAAAGTTAGATGAATCTCAATCATAGATTCATACCTAACCCTAAGTCATGTCAACCCTTTTAAGGAGGTCAATGCCCCACAATTCATACACAGACATAGAGTGTAAGAGAGAATGCATGAAAGGCGATAATGCTAGTGAAGTGTAAGAGAAGTGAAAGGGGTGAATTAATCAAGTTAAAGGAGAGTTAGAAGAAGGTTAGAACTACAAATTAGTTAGAAGAATAGAGCATCAATACCACAAACAACTTCATATCAGATCAGCAAGGATTAGACTAGATTCAATAGTGATATGGAATTAGTAATAATAGATTACAAGTAATTAGGTCAAACATTTCACTATACTTTCTAACAATTGTATTAGTAGAATGAAATCCTATGTAGATAGGTTGGTTTAACAACCATTGTATAAAGCCTTTAACAGGGTGACATTCCAAGTGAATGTTGTGTAAATCCTTTAGCCAAGTACACTTTTGATAGAGTGTTAAAATCCTTTAATAGGGTAGGATCTAACAATCCTTGTAAGCCTTTAATAGGGTAGGCCTTTTATAGGGTAGATCATGAGAATGGTCAAAATATGTAACCTTAATAGGGGAACTTTATTGCCACAGTAATGAAGAGTTGTCGGTGTCATCCCCACCCCAATTTTACCTTCTCATTGGAGGGTTTCTAGGTAATCATATCTAGTGTCAAGTGTTTATGTGGATGCATTTGATTTACATGTTATTTTTATATGTTGGTGCATGAATTTTTTTTAAGTTAAAAGTTTTATTGGTTAAAGTTTAGTACTTTTGATTCACACACCCACCTCTCAAAAGTATACTTCCCACTTGTAAATCCCAACAAGTTCTCCATTATTCTTTCTAGTTTCTCATATAGGACTAATGTGGTTATTGTGATTTGATAAGATATTATATTATAAGATTAGGGTAGGTTGTCTTTGTGTATGCTAGGAAGTGACATGTAATGGAGGTTGGAGTCCTAAATAGTTGGCTTCTTGGGTAACCCATTGTAAGTTGTAATAATAAGTGATAATATTTCATTTAATGGGGTTAAAATGAATTAACAAGATTCATTCTAGAACCTTTCCCATGCATCAAGTGCTAGTATAGGCTAGGATAGGAGTAAAGATGATGCTCAGTTGCAACCTCATCTAGTTAGTATGCCTTGTCTATAAGAAAGAATATTGATGCCGCATAGACTCACTAGGGGGTTAGAGTCCAAACAGACTACCAGGGTAACCATAGAGTTGACTCATGTGATGAAACTTTTCCACATGCATATTAAGTTTACTATCTGTCTTTGTTTTCTTTGAGATTAGTTGTTGCTTGTCTACTTGGTACCTTTGAGATAGATTTCTATCCGGATTCATTGACCTAGATTCTAGTTATGACTTTTGGATTGTTATCCATTTGGGACTTGAGATTTTCTCCTTATCACAGTAGGAGTGGGCCATTTAGGTTCCACAAGGTTAGTTAGTAGTTTTTCTTATACTATTGAGATTTGGCAGCTGGATGTTGATGTTGGATATACCTTATGTAGTTGTTCTATTCTTTTGATCCTGTGATTATGTTCTATGGTCATATTTTGGTTTATTGTACTTTGATTAATTGACATCCTTTGAGATGTTGTATTTGATCATGATGTGTATTTTTTTTAACATTTCATACCATTTGACTTGTACAATGGATGATTATGCATTTTGGTTATGCCATGTGGCATCTTTTGTACTTGTATATTGTTTCATGTGATTTTCTACTTTATGGTTTTTCTATGACATTAACTTTTTTTACTTAGTAGACTTAACCTTCATAAATGTATGTATGTGAGTCAGTGTCATGGAACCCTTAAGAGATGTAATTGTTATTGTATTTCTTATGTATATATGTGATTTATTTCTTCCACTATGAATTCTCTTGTTTGTTTTAATCTTTCCAAAAAAAAAAAGCAAAATTAGTGCCTTAATAGGTTAATTTCCTTTCAGTTCTCAGGTGGGGCATTACACGCTAGTTCAAATCTCCAGGGTGGCTATTGGACCTAAATAATTACTAACTTATCTATTTTGATTTAGTTTGGATGTTTCAAACTATCTAGCTATGTTTTCTGTGACTTGGACTTCTAACATGGATTATTTTGTTTGCAATTTCTAGACATCTAGTTTACTAGCATGCTTTAAATCTTGCTTGACAAGTAATACCCATCTTTTTCTCCTTTTCAATAAATCTATTTCCTTTCTTTTTAACGTGATACCTATGCTACATTTGTATATATTGAAATGATGGCTTTAAATTACTTCTTTCAACTAGAAGTAATTCTAATATATTTTTTATTCATGGTCTTCATGTTTTATGATTTATTCTATAAAAATTAAGACTTTATATGTACATTTTTTCCCATTAGCCTCCTAAGATTTTACTTTTTGCAGGAGTAAATTCTAATGGTAACCTTTCTGAGTTCATGAGCTTTATCTTTGAAATACTTTCACCATTAGTGCACATGCAACTACACATAACCCATAACATAAAAGCTTTTTTGAAAATTCAGAATACAAATCTATAATATATAGTAATACATGATTTAAGGAATAAGGTTAAAGCTCAAGAAGATACAAGATGTATACAATAGTGTCTTTTCCTTATTGGTAATTTTATGGGTTAATTTCTTAGATTTTTTTTTCTCCTATTCTAAGAACCATGTTTTGAGTGTGCATCATTCTGATTATTTCTACAATTATTACTCATAATAATTTATGTCATTTATTGATTGTCAAGTAGTATCAGCATTTCAAGATTATTTTTTGAAATTACTATATATGTAGCTATCATTACCATGTCATTCATTATTCAAAATGTCTATTGACTTATCTTTGAGGTTCATGATTTATTTGTATGATCATTTCTACTAGCGCTATATTGATATCTTGCTAGTATTGAACTATAGCATATGATTCTATTATTCTACTTCTATAGATTAATATGTCCATTTACATGATATTTTCCTTATACTGACTACAATCATTAGTTGATGATTTTATTATCATTGTTAGTTTCTCATTAGTTATTATAACAGTCTTAGAATTTTTCTTAAATAGTTTTAATATTGATATATTTGACATTGAAAATCCTTCTTTCAACTATCTATTAACGAATGCACTCTTTCTCAAGTAACTGAAATATTGAAATCTCTACTCATTGTGAGATGCTCAAATATTTTTGATATTTTGTATCTACCCATACACTTATATAGAGCTTTTCTTTCATTCTTTGAAGTTGAACTTATAAGCATTCATCTCTTACACTTATCTCCACCTATCTCAAACTACTATCTTCCACCTTTATTCATTGAATGTGAATTTTTTTAAAATCTAAAAGATATTTCTATATTAATAATTAAACAAAAAAAGGGGAGGAAAGCTAATACTGCTTACATAACTCTCAGTTCATATAATTCTTTGACATTGCTTGTGCGACTACCAGTAGCCTTTATAGGATCATGTATTAACATGTGCAATGTTATCTTTTCTTTTCTTTTTCTTTTTTATCATGGATTGGCTATGTAATTGCACTTTTGGAAATAGATAGTGGCCCATTATATAGAAAATTTGGTTGGGAAGACAAACTATTTCTTTGATATTGTTGGTATTGCCAAGCACCAAAAAATGATGTTGTCATAGTGGTCCTTTTGTAAAATTTATATTTTTGTTACTTACTTCTTGTTAGGTGTCCTAAGGTATTTGTCTTTTGCAACCCATTATGGAAAATATTGTTAAATTGCTGAGACGATTTATTAGTTTCTATAATTGTGAAACATTGTATTGAACTATATCATTATTTTAGCTTGTCTTGTTTTTAGTGTTGTCTTAAAACAATGTTGGAAACAAAATGTTAGATCACCTAGAACTAGTTTTTTCTTTCTTCACTACAATTGATAAGGTTACTAGTAGCATTGGAAACAAAATATTAGAACAAGTGAAAATAGATTTTTATTTCTCAATTATAGTTGATTAAATAGGTTATGTTACCGAATTCGCACCTTGTAATTGCTATTGTCATAATTATTCATTCAATCTTCAATCTTAGGTAGGAACTTAGTTGCCTCATAGCCCTTATTTTGGTTGTTCATCCAACATAGAGTCCTTGTCGTGATGAAGTTAAATATATCAATATCGTAATTGTGTTTACTTGCACTTTTTGTGGTTACTTTTTGGAATCCTTAGATAATTTGTTCTTACATTGCCCATTCTTGGTGGGCTAATAGTACTAGTTATTTTTAAATTTGGGTGGATGTCAGTTATGGGAGCTAGCCTTATGTAATTATTTAAGAGTTTACCATTTTGTATAAGGCTGCATTTGTTGCTGCTATATAGGAGATATGTGCCTTCATAGTTATTTGGAATATTTAGCTCAAGAGAAGTAATAGGTTTCGGCAAGAAAATGTTGTCAAGATTATTTGATGTCATTCATAGGATTGAGAAATCTATCTTTGGGGTTGTCATGACACATGTAAATGAAAATATAAATCATTTTAAGACATCCATAAAATGTAAACCTTAAGGAGGGCTTTGTTTAAAGATGAATTGCATATTTTGTAAATACAATTGTAGGAAAATGTAATGGGGGGATTGCTAGTATAATGTATTACATTGGTTAGGGAAAATAGTTAGAAAGGCACTTTTGCACAGTTAAATTGTTAACTTATTTTTGTTGTCTCCACCACTTTATAAAAACCCATCATATCTAAAATAAATATGCATTGAAATAAAAGAATATTTTCTCTATTTTCATAACAATTTGAGCTCTTAAATTAGTAGCAAGTCTACACTCTGTACTAGATTTGATTTTAGAGAAATCAATTATCAGGATATTCTTACATGTCCAGTGATTTTTATATTGACGAATTTGCATTTCATCTACCTTTGATATTATGATATTATGTTTTACTATTATTTTTCATTTTAAGAAAATGTAACATTAGAACTAATTATATTGCTAACTTTTTATTTATACCATAAATTAAGAATTAGTTTCAATTATAAATATTTTTCTACTAAAAACAAATATTTTTCTGATATTTCAATATGTATGTCCTTCAAAGAATTAGAATGATAGTTCCTCTAAACATTCTGATAAATAATTTTAAAATATTAATTAAAGAACTTAATTATTCTCTTATAACTATTAAAATTTTAATGTATATATTACGACAAATACATGTCATGTCACTAGGTGATACTTGTTTTTTTTTCCTTTAATATCTAATGTAGTATTCATTTAATTTTTATAAAGATTGGATAGATTTTAAGACCCAACTATAATTTGTCTTTATTTTGCCAATATTTAATCTTGGACACGTATATGTGAATTGAGAGGGTGATTATTTTTATCATAATCACCAGTCATGTCATTTTCTCTCATTTATGATGTTACTTTTGATGTTACCATGAAATCTTGAAGAAAATAATGATTCACATATCTCCTTCAAAAGTCAATGCGTTTATATCTGATAAAATGCGTTTATATCTGAAACGCGGAGATCTGTTAAGCAAAGTAAATTAGACTGCGAAAATGAAAATGTCGAGGGAAGTTGTGTATGCTGCAGATGGCGAGTCGAAAAACACATTGATGTAAACATGTCATAAACTTCTAGAAAATTATTTGTCAATGAAGTAATTTGGAATAAATAAATTGAGATTTTTCATTGTCAAGACGTTTATTTGTCAATGAAGTAAATTGGAATAAATTCTTCTTTTGATCTCATCATGTTGCAATGACCAGGCAGAAAAATAGGAAAGTCATTGCACGCTGAAGAATTCATAAACACGCCGAAGAAGAATGCCAAAGTCATTGCACTGAAAAATTCTTCAACTACAATTAAGATAGAAGGAGGGACGACATTATAGTACGCCTTGTAAGTTGGAGTTTACATGTTTTTTGCTCTATATATATATTTTTAAACTGTTTCAATTCACAAGTGAAAACATCAATAATTATGATTATTTTAATTTTGAATTGTAAGCATTATGACATATTTAATATAAGGAATTTAAGATATATTATTTTATTCATAGATGGAAGGATGTTTTTATTAAGAAATGTAATTTTATATTATTTAAATATTTTGATTTAATACATTTTTCTTTTGTTCTTTGTTCAAATCTTGGTTGACTAATTTTCCGTTTAATGAGGGTCTTTCGATTATATCATTTTAGTAAAAAGTTACATATAATGAAACAAATGATTTAAGAATGGAATAGTTATCGATTAAAAAATATTTTTTAGTAAAAAGTTACACTTTAATTCGAATTAGAAAATCCTTCTTTGTGGAAAAGAATCTTAAATAATCCCTCAAGGAAGTCGTCTTAAGGCAACAAATGTATTTGAAATAGAAATTATGAGAATTTTGGCTTAGTGATAGCAATAGAAATACAAAAAAATTCCATTCCTCTAGCAACATGAGAAGATTAATGAACAAAAAATTGTTAATATTGAAAATTCTTCTAATACACTTGAAGATGAAGAAGATGTTTCCAAAGAAGTAGTATCCTTCTTTAACAACCTCCTTACTAAAGAACCAATCAACCCTAAATACTTAACTTTGAACTCAATACCATCATGTATCTTAGATAACCTTATGTTAATGTTTCCCTTTAGTATTGAAAAATTAAAAATTGTTGTATTCTCTATGGCTCTAGAGAAGGCCCCAAGCTTTGGTCACTTTACTATGGTCTTCTTCAAAAAACTGTTGGGATTGCATTAACGTTGATATTTTATGGACTCTTCAAGAGGCCTAAGGGAACTAAATAACACCTGGAAATCATGTTTGTTCCTCAAGTAGACTATCCCACTACTAATTTCAGACCAATTTTTTTATGTAATTCATTACACAAAATATTTACCAAAGTCGTTGATTTAAGGTTTGCTAAGGTTATTCCTAAAGTAATATGTTCTAGGTTGATTTGTTTGAGGTCACATAATCCTTGAGCATCTCATCCTTTCCCATGAAATCTTAAACTCCATGATATCACTAAAAGAAAATATGCCATTATTGTCAAACTCAACAAGGTCAAGACCTATAATCAAGTTAACTAGTAGCGCATTCTTCTTATATTGTAAAAGCTTTGTTTACATAATTGATGCATTAAGTTAATATAGGCTTGTATTTCTCGCCCTTGTTTCTCTCTGCTAATCAGTCCTTCCCCAAGGATTCTTTTCCCTTCCTCTTGAGGAATGAAGTAGGCAAATCCACTTTCCCCATTCTCTTCATTATTATGGTGGAAGGTCACAGTTGTGATATTAAACATGTTAGTATTTTATCTCTCTAGAAGGAGATAATATTTAGTAGCTTGGATGAAGCCTACACTCATAACATGTTTGCAAATGATACCTTATTGTTCAGAAGTCCACAATTCATGAATCTCGAGCCATCACAAAAATTATAGTAGATTATTCTACATCTCTGTAATAGTTACTAAATCCCCAAAAATCATAAATATTATTTGTAAATGTTGCTCCTCTAGTATAGAAGCAATTGATCTACATTTGGGGTTTCTTTTTTGGTTTTCTTTGCTTATAAGTATTTGAGTATTTTGTTCTTTAGAGGGTTTTTAAGAAACATTTTTTGGGAGAAGGTTATATTTCTTGTCTCTAATAAGATCTTGTCCTAGAAACACAAACGGCTAACCCTCCCTACTAAAATCATGATGATTAAATCAATTTTCAATATGATCCTCATCTATCTTACATTAGTTTTAGATATGCCAAGGAAATTAGTTCAAGAGCTACAATCTATCCTCAAGAAGCTTTTGTGGCCTGATAGTATTTAGTCAAAAGATTTGATTATGTTTTCTAGTTTTGGATAAGGTTTTCATCTTAAAGGTTATAGTGGGGCTCAAATTCATGAAATGCCCCTTCAAAACAAAGCTTAATATGGTGCTAAATTATACTCAAAATTGTATCACAATCCAAATTCAAAATGGTCTAGGCTTGTGTATTCAAAGTATTTCAATTCCCCTACAAGGAAAATAGTTTTCATTAAGACCTATTGGAGTTGAAGAAAGCCAACTCCAAAGATGCCCAAGATCACATGTGAAAACCTGTCAAAGAGAAGCCAAGGAGAGGAAAAGCATGGAGCAATTGAAAAACCATAAATAGACATGAGAGACCACAAGATATTGAAACACAAGAGAAAATGTATTTACAATATACAATAAGTGATATGTTATGAAATACAATGAGGGAGCCCACTTATAAAGAGCTCATGGAAGCTTGTAGAACAAGCTAGAAGGTGGTAGAAGATAAGGATGACACCTCAACACACATCCACAAAAGGTGGAACATGCTAGAAGGGAACAAACTCCTATGTTGTCAACAACTAACCACTACATGCATTAAATAAAAAATATTAAATAAATGCATTAACCTAAGTAAGCTTAAGTAAATAGAATAAATAATTAATTATTTACTCTAACACCCCCCCTTAAGTGCAACTTAGGAAAATGTCTTAAGCTCACAAGACTAAGATGAAATGCAGAATGGGTCCCGACAATGAGGCCAAGTTAGGTACCCAAGTACAATGCAACAAAAGATGCAACCTTTGTAAATGGGGAAAGAGAGAAAACCACATGAGAAAACCCGTCCCCCAAAATGAGGTAACCTAGTGAAGAATTGGAAAAATCTCCAACTAGGGAAATGTCCCCTAAAATAGGAACAAGGAGTGATCATGAAGAAGCATCACTAAAGCATGACGAAGTTGCAAATCTATCAACAAGAAAGAAAACTACTGATCTCAAGAACCTCCATGGAAGAAGAAGGCATGAACCGAGCATATCTATATGGTAGATGATCCATCTCACCGAAATGCATAGGTAGCTAGCCACTACAATCACCTTGTACATAGGATCAACCACTGAATACATAGTTCACACTAACGAACCATCGAACCAAGGATGCATTAGAACAAAAACATAACCCCCCTGAATGCAAATGGGGTGTGATGATAGGCAACTGAGAAGGTGGGCCAAAGTCTCCTACAGATGAACCAAGAAAGATGAGAGAGGGAAAGAGGTACAAACACCTATAAAGACACAGCCAAACTGACTCTGCATGGGCTAATGTCATGGAAGGGACACTCACTTGACAAAGGGAGAAGGCCTAAAACAACAAACAACTATCCCCCCCATAGTTCTTTAAGAAAATAGTGCATGTATAGCTAACTCAAAACAGCATTCATGATCCTCAAAATGCAAAAGTGACACTTTATCTTAGTGTGATACAAAAAGTGCTTCAAAATGATAGCTACAATGATCAAAACTAAAAACAAGCTGATACAAAACAAAGTAAAGCCTAAAACAAAGGAAACCATGCTAGGAAAATGATCCTTAGGCCTAAAACACTCAAGATATCCACCATATAGAAAAAATGCCAAAACTATGATAGAAAGAGCATGGGCCAAAAACTAAGGAAAAAGGACTACATTTTTTAAAAGGTGACAAAATCATCTTTCCAAAAATATAAAGTTTTCAAAAAATGGGCATGGGACGCAAAAGATATGCATGCCAGAGTCAAAAAAAGAACTTCACACTTTGACTAAAAATAGGCAACAAAAATCTATCAAAACCTAAAAATACCTACAACAATGTATCCGCCTCGGAACCAACTTTTTGACACTTCTTTCGGATCATAAAAATACCTCCATATGCTCAAGTTATGGCCAAAAAACCAAAGGTAGGTCAAAAAGGACCTAGAAGGAGATGTGTAAGAAGGATGATGCACTAACATCATGCTAATGTCAGCAAACTACTTGAAAAATATTGATGGCCTATCAACCGTCACAATAAGAAAAGGTGCCACGTAGATGCCACGTGGCAGCCCTACCATGTGTCAGGAAAAAATTAGTTGCTAACTAGGCAAAAATGTTGAACGGGCACTGATTATACTAGGCAGAGGTCAAAGCTGTGTTGAGCAGAGACTAAGTGTCAAAGATAGCGAAGAAGCTAAACAGCCAGCAGAGCGGTGCAGAAGGGTCGCGCTAGGGTGGTCCACAGGCGGCAGTTGGGCTGCACTGGCTCTACGGCAGTGCTGCCAATGCCAGCAGCTGGTGAGCTACACGGCAGTGGCTGCTAGGTGGAGCGGTCGTGGCCGCCTAGTGGTGTGCACAAAAATTATTTATTTACTTTTCTCTTGCGAAAAATCATCCATACAATCCGTACGGCAGCTCGTAATGAAAATTTTTTTGCCTCCCAAAGCTCTGTCTCCAAAAATGAAAAGATTTATATGAATCTTGACTACAAATGGCGTTTCAGATCAATTGGTGATGTTTATTTGGCTCCAATGTACTCCAAAAAATTTCTGATCCCCTTATTTGAAAGAAAAATACACAAACAAACTAGGGTTTGTGACTTCAAATTACAGCTTCAAAAATCCTTCAACGAAACTGCAGCAAGAAGGCTCTGATACCATGTTGGAGTTGAAGAAAGCCAATTCCAAAGATGCCCAAGATCACCTGCATGCAAAACCTTATCAAAGAGAAGCCAAAGAGAGGAAGAGCATGGAGCAAGGGAAAAACCCTAAACGGACATGAGAGACCACAAGATATTGAAACACAAGAGAAAATGTATTTACAATATACAGTAAGTGATATGTTATGAAATACAATGAGGGAGCTTGCTTATAAAGAGCTCATGGAAGCTTATAGAACAAGCTAGAAGGTGGTAGAAGATAAGGATGACAACTTAGCACACATCCACAAAAGGTGGAACATCCTAGAAGGGAACAAACTCCCATGTTGTTAACAACTAACCACTACATGCATTGAATACAAAATATTAAATAAATGCATTAACCTAAGTAAGCTTAAGTAAATAGAATAAATAATTAATTATTTACTCTAACAAGACCTTCTTACCCAAGGGCTCTAAGGTTTACAAATTTAGCACTTCTTGTAAAAACCTAATACCTCCATCCCTTGATTTCCTCATTCATGATTGCTTGAAATATCACTTTTGCAATGCCACTTGAAATGGATTATCTCCTCTATCTAAAATTCAACGTCAGTCTCCTTTGGAAGCTCTCTTAAACCATTTGAGGGGTACTAATGTTTGTGGCAAAATCATTATTGATACATCCTCCTATTCTCTTTATTTCAAGTGGAATGTTCTCCATGTCTTTTTCCTTATGACCTTGTTTATGCCTTGGAATCATAATTAAATGAGAGAACATGGTTATTTTCAACCCTCTAGAAAATAATGCATTTGGACACGATCACATTCAAATATGTATACAGTCAAATCTCATCGTGCATCCAACATGGTGATGAATCATGTTCACTTTTAGCCCTCTAGACTACTATGGATATTATATGCCTCCTGAAGTAAAGTGCATTTTTGTTGTTGTCCATCCAAGATAGATTTGTTGCTAAGATGAAGTTAAATATATTAATAATCATAATTATCTTCCCTTGGACTTTTTGTGGTTACTTTATACAATACTCAAGTAATGTTTTCTTACATTGTCCATTCTCGATGGAGTACTACTACTAGTTATTTATAAGTTTGTTTGGTCATAAACTATGGGAGCTAGCCTTATGTGATTATTAGAGAGTTGGCCATTTTTTACAAGGCCTCATTTTTTATTCTATCTAGGAAGTAAGTCCTTCAATAGTTATTTTGAATATTTGGTTCAAGCGAACAATAGGTATTTTAAGGAAAACATCATCAACACTATTTGATGTCATTCATAGGATTGACCAATCTATCTCTAAGGTTGTGATGACATATGTATATGAAAATATTAATCATCTTAAGACATACAAAAACTAGGATAACTTATATTCACAAAAAAATGCCTCTTTAAAATCCAACCCTTCTCAAGGGTGTAGAGAACAAGTTAATACCTGTATGAATCTTGGACCCAAGTTGTTTGGTCTCTTCCCTTGATAGGAATTTATGAGTTCAATTTTGATGGCTCTTTTAGGGGCAATATTGGTTTGTCTTGTGCTCTTCTCATAATAATAGATTTCCCTGGCTCAATCATTAAAGTTATTTCTAAGAAAGTTCATATAGTTTCTAATAATATTGTTGAAATAGAAGCTTTCATCTTAGGTATTCATCTTCCCTTGCATTAAATATCAAAAAATAAAATCATCAAGGAGGATTATATGGTCATTTATCATGCATTCTTTTATGTAATAAATTATTCTTATAAGCTTTAATATTATTTGGATGAGGTCGCTTTTAATCTCCATAAATTATCTCAATACAAATTTAAACCTTATTATCATGAAACTAATAATATTGCTAAGTTTATAGAAAATAAGACTAATAATAGTGATCTAGCTCTGCAATATGTTAAGGTGGACTTATTACCTTATTTCTTCTATCTCAATTTTTTTTATAACGACCAACTAACATGTTCATGTTTATATTCCTAACTCAAATGACAACAAAATTCACCTTAATATAGCCTTGTGCACTCTTGACAACTTCCAAGGATTGGAAATCTTTTCAACTTTCAATATTGACACAAGATTAGTGATGTATTACAAGGTAGAAGAATCCTCAAAGGAGATGTCCTCAACCCAATAATTAGCCACATAGTGGAATATAAAAAAAGCATAGATATTTACATCCACAAAAATGTCAATTATCATAATAAAATCATAATATTTACATCCAACATGTCTAATTGTAACGCTTTTTGGGTTATGACCAAATACGTAAGCAATTGCAATAGTAATTCTACAAGATCTCACAAGATCCAACTGCTAAACCCTAGCTAGCTAGATCTGTAACACAACAACACCCTAGTAGAAACCTCTAGCGAGATCTAAACTTGTGCTTGCAAGCCACCAAGCAATCTCATAATTTCCCAAGGCCCAACAATTACCTCTTCTCAACTTCAGTCCTCTAAGCTACTCCATCCTAAATGAATAATGATTCTAGACTCCATAAGACCCTCTACTTGTACTAAACTAAGCGACAAGTTGTTTTGGATACAAATATAAAATATAGTAAATAATTAAATACTTAGGACAAGACCCATATTTAAAATGCATAACTAATTCAAAAGACCACATAAGAATACGTGGACTTAGACATAGGTCCATGTGTTGTGCAATGATCCAAATCTAAGAGTGCACATACCAACTCCCTCAAATCAAAGGCTACAAATACAATCTCCAAATTCTACTAGTGAATTAGAAACATGTGACCAATAGTCACCAAAATGGCTATAGCTCCAAGATGATTACTCCTAACTCTATGTGCACTTAGGATAAGGTTTCCCAACATGTCTTAGACACAACCATAATCAAACAAACCATAACTCCACAAATATTTTCCTGAGGCCCCTACATATAAGATTGTTGACTTCTCTATGATTCTCTTGCATTTGACACCCCATTTGTGAATAAAGATGTTATTATTAGCTAAAAGAAAATCTTTCAAAGTTTAGTAGATAAACACCAAACTAGTTATTTATTGAGATTATGTTTTTTTCGCACATTGCATGATATTATTATTTTATTTTATTTTAGTGTGTAATATTGCACGTAGGACCAGATAAATGGGTGTGCAACATGTAAATATTCTCATCAGATATACTCAATCAGTTGAATTGTAACATTGTGATAATATCTAATGTAATTTTTTAATATTGGGAAAAAGAATTAAATGCCCAATATTAAATGTGAGGTTAATGGGTTAAGTAGCACATGGTTTATGTAATACCACTTGGTGGTTTTGTGAGACTTGTTACTATAACATATAAGATAAGATAAGATAATTTATTAATGTCCAATAAGAGGCCACAAATGGGCCTAAGGGATTGCAAATACAAGTGGGGGCCAACAAATAGCAGGACCACCAAATGGTGTTCATAAAAGAACAAGCACAAAAGACAAAAGAAGAAGCAAGTAAGAACCACCCCGACCAGGAGTAGGGATCCATGCTCAAAGAAAGAAAGAAAGAAAGAAAGAGAGGAGAAGAGGAAGAAAGAAATGAAAAGATGCTTCCACCTAGGAAATTTATGTAGCCTTTTAGGACCTACTTCGATCTCTACTCCCAACCAACATGGAAAGTGTCACTAATGATAGCCTTGAGGTTTCTTATCACTACCCACTTACCTCCTATCTAGTAGCCACAACAAGAGCCTAAGCCTCCTTAAGTTTTTCCACCTATGACCAGGTGAGATCCTCATCAAGATATATCTTGATGGGGAGAGAGAAGAGTTTCCTCTCTATCCTAAGCACCCAAAGGTGGTCAGCAAATGAAATGAACCAGATAAAGAGGGTATTGTCATGTCCAACCCAAGCATAATCAAGAAATAAGGTTAGTTGTAGAGATAAGAGAAGAGGGAAAAAAAAAATGGAAAGTCAAGCAAGAGAAGGCTTGATAGGTTAGCCAAGGGAGTATTTGTGAAGGTTGGAAGCATGTCATGGGATGTTTGGATTCATGCTTGTTAACATGGATTTCTTGGTAGTGGCTATGGTTGAAAGCTTCCATGGTTATATGAATCCAATGGTATTTTTGTTGAATAATATATGGTGATGGATGCTTTTGGAGGTTGGGTTTTTCTCGCAATGAGATTTTCCCAAGGTATATCTTGTGTCAAATTTTTTTGGGTATGTTATCTATTTTCTTGCATGTGGATTCAAATTGCATATTTATTTCAAATCTATTATGAGTTAAGTGGAAATGGTTATTTTTTTGCTACAAGATTCATTAAAAGTGGTATCAGAGCTATGGTTGTGTTGTTATAACTCTAGATTGAATCAACAAGAAGGCATGAAAGGTAAAAGAAATGGCAAGATATATGAGGTGTTTATTGTAGATCTGAGGGTTTTGGGTTTGTTGCTATGATGGGATGTTGGCAAATTTTGGGCATGTAAAATTGTTGGACAAATGAATTATTTGGATGTTTTATTTAAATGAGGATTTTAGAAGGGAGCTTGTAGAAATGACCTCCTGAAGATATAGGTTGTCTTATGTGTGTGTGAATGTGTGTGTGTGTGCGTGTGTGTGTGTGTGTGTGTGCGCGCGCGCGCGCGCCCTAATTTGGCCATGTTGAGAGAAAAGAAATAGTTTCAACCAATGAAGACCATCAAATATAATCTCATCAAAATTTTCATGACAAAAAAAGTGCAATGAAAATGGTATTTAAAGATTGTCTTAGTAAAATGGTCATAACTTTCTCTTAGGATATCAGATTTCAAACTTATTACACTTGTTGAAAAGATTATTCAGAGCACTACAACTTTGTGTAGTTTTGATTCTATGATTTTGACCTTTTGTCAGGTTTTAAGAGCCTAGAAGTTAGATGTTGGTTATTTTGACCAGAGTTTTGGGCATAACTTAGACACATGGAGTCATATTTTGGACTTTGAATAGTCAATGGAAAACTCTTAGAGAGCTCTACATATTGGTTTAGATTTGGTGTAGGCTTGGCATAATTTAAGTGGTGATATATTGATCTAAATAGTTTATGATATATATTGACTGTGGTAACATTACAAGTTTATGACATTGTATATTTTGGAGATTTGGATTTGATGTCATTGTATACTCAATTCATATTTTAAATTGGTCTCATAATGATATGGTTATTAGTATTTTGTTTGAATATGTACGATGACTTGTTAGGTCTAAAAGTTATGCAATGTTGTAAGCAGTCTATACTTATAGGTTGCATTTATGTTTGGTTATGAGTTGTCTTTGCCCATTGATCTTTCATTATTGGTGCATATTCATATTGGTGGCTTGGATTTTGGTTTTATTTTCCCTAATTCATATGATTAGAGAATTTTTTACAAGGTATATTTATGGTGGAGGATTGTGATTAACTATTTTATGCTAACAGGTTGGAAATTTTGAGAGATAGTTGCTTAGTTCATGGATGTGATCATGGTGGCATTGATTTTGGCATCACATAATTGGATATATAGTTACATCCTTCATGTACATTGGTTTGGATTCCTTATTTGGTTATGGTGGTATATTTTCTTGGTTGAGGATCATTTTTATTTGGTTTCTTTTGAAGAATTCGTGATGTGCACCTAGAGTTTTTTGATGGTTTGATGCATTGGTTGATTATCATTGTTAGAGGAAGGTTTTTCATCATGATTTCATGGATAGCTTGGATACATGATTTAGTGGGATCTTGTGATAGTGATGAGGTGGCAATATGGGGATTAGTTCCTAGTTTGGATCTTGGTTTCACTTGGTACTAACACTTTGGTTGTGTGACTGTAGACCTTGAGGATCTTCATGTAGGAGATGCATTTTATGATTTCATAGTTGACTTGGTTTCATAGTTGAGTGTGAGTTGTTAGGATTGATATATTTATTGGGTGCTTGTAGATGTTGGAGGTTTGTCTTAGATCTTATTGCTGCAAAAATATCTTTGACATTTTTATGGTGCACATATTATCTTCATGGTGTGTGAAGATGGTTCTTCATGGTATGTGAAGATGGTTGCATCTTGAGGACTCATGAGGATCTTGTTAAAGGTAATGGTTATGCTTTCATTTGGAATGATATCATTTTCATGAGGATTGTTTCATTATTATGTCATGGTATACTCTTGATATGCATTTAGAATTTTGACATGTTATAGTATGTTCATATGGAGTATGTAGATGGTTTAGTTCATGTTTTCATGTTTATGTTCTTGAGCCCATGGTTGGAACTTTGACATTGATTGTGGTTTAGTTTCTTGGTATTGAGTACACTGATCATTTGTTGCATACTTCATGATATTGTTATGTTGTATTTAGAGTTGGAATGGACTAATTGGTTACATGTGTGCATGGACACTTAGAGATAGTGGTGATGTTAATTTATCTTAGATTAGAGATATATTTGTTGCGACAGTTAATGGTTCCAATAGGAAGTATGAGAGACATTCACCTGATATGGACTTAAGAGGATATTGTTCTTAGATGAGTCTTAGTTGGAGACTTGGATATCTTGATGAGTATTCTCATTCATCACTCTTGGTCTACTCGACGATTTTCTACTTGAGAGGTATAGCCCATTGTCTCTCTTAAGAGCATTGTGTTTATGCTTGTCTTTTATAAATATGGATCTTGAGCTATGGTACATGAGTTAGTTCTAGAGGGTTCATTTGAGAGAGTTTAGCAACTATTATCTCCATTTATATATATTTTTGTTATGATGACTGATGAAGGGTGACACCACCCTTACCAACTCACAACCAGGAATGTAACAATATGGAGACCAAGAGAAGAAAAAAATGCTTCACAAAGAATGCTTTTATTTTACTTGAAAACCCTTACAATATTCTCCAAATGAGAGAACTCCAAGTCTTACAATATGAGAGGGCTTCCAACTAAAGAACTATCACCTCCAAGCTTTCCTACAAGACATTACACTCAAAAAAATTTTACTTCCCAAACTTCTACTTGGGTGAAAGCATAAGCTTATGTCACCATTTGTGATATTTGGAGGGGCTATGGCCGAAATAGTTTTGGCTATAACAGTTACAACCAAACACGTTCCAATCATACATACGTGGCAGGTTTCCCTGTCCACGTGACATGCAACGTTACAGCCAAAACACCTCTAGCCAAAATGGTTCCAGCCATAACCCCCATGTATCAAATCACTCAAAATATCATAAAAAATAGCCAAAAAGTGATTGACGATAATTTTATAAGCTTGTGTGTTTTGGCTATAACCCTTTTGGCCGAAATAGTTACGACCAAAATAGTTTCAGCTAGAGCTACCTATGTGGTATTCTAGGTGGTAGCCATGCAAGAAAAAATAGGAACTTCTGCACACTTCTCATTTTGAAGGCCAATTTGACGTACTAAATTGAAGTTATATATATATATATATATATATATATATATATAGTTTTGTAGGTCTTGAAGTCAAGACTATGATCATATAATTTTTTTATTATTTTGATTATGGATAATATGTTATAATTTGAAAATAGTACAAGTGGGTATTTAAATATTTAGGAAGATGTCTATTCAAAAATAAGAAAAAAAAATAGTAAATAATGTTGAAAAATTATTATTTTTTAATGCTACACTAGAGGAGAGAGTCTTGTTCAAGAATATGTAATTTTTTTTTAAAAAAATGTAGATTTGATGAAAAGAGTTTGACGAGAGAAAAAATTGTCAATTTATGACAACTTTGACTTTGACTAGTTATAACTTTAAAAAAATTCATCAAATTTCAAATTTTCTTTTTTGGTGCACTAGGTATACATGTCAACTCTAACATATTCCAAAATCAAACCAAAATATAAACATTTGCATATATTTTTTTGAAGAGAAAAAAACTCTATATTTTTAGTATTTAAAAAAAAAAAATGGAGTCTAAAAATTTAAAAATAGATAAAATTTTAATTCAATTTAAAAATTAAAAAAAAAACTATAAACATATACTTCATATAATTTTACACATTTCATTAGTTTACATCATCTTCAAATTCTAGGCACAAATGCCACTTTGATGTCTTTAAAGTTGAAGACTTTAAATTTTGATGTCACTTTTCCTTTATAA
The DNA here is from genome assembly GCA_028749045.1 of Cupressus sempervirens. NCBI lineage: Eukaryota > Viridiplantae > Streptophyta > Pinopsida > Cupressales > Cupressaceae > Cupressus > Cupressus sempervirens. The sequence continues at coordinate 570,648,108 of CM053793.1, forward strand.
AAGGTGACACAGGTTTGTGCTTTTACCCACTTGAAGAGCTACACCTTGAAGCTTTCACACCTTGAAGCCTTCACACCTTCTAGCTTGAATAGAAATTCTCATATGCCTTGCTTAAATAGGCACTTTCCACCTATGATGTTATAAACACAACCAATGTGGGATAAAAGGTAAATGCAAAAAATATTAAATTCCCACCCAAATACAACTAAGCACCACCATGTGGCCCAATTAGAAAATTGCATTTTCTTTATGGATCCAACCAATATTACATGCATGATTTAAGGAACTTTCCACAAGCTTCTAATATGCCACCTACACAATTTGATAAATGAAATGACAACCATTTTCTAGTATTTTAATTTACGCCACCTATGCACTTTGTAAAAAGAAATTCCTCTTTTTCTCTTTTTTTCTATTTTTAAATTATTTTTAAAAAAATCTCTAATTTGTTTTCTATTTTTGTCACTTTCTCTCTCCTCCATTTATTTTTTAGTTTTAATTTTTTTAAATAATACTTTTCCCATGCAAGATGCTCCTACATCAATGACTAAGTTTGGGAGATGGTTTTATATTGGGCATATTCCTTGGATTAGGAATGGTTTTATGAGTTTGATCTTCTTGTGAGAGTCTTATGTCTATGAGTAGTTATATGGTATGGTTTGGGTGTTGTCATAGCTTTCTGGTTGGGGTTTTATGGAGGATATTATACTTGCACAATTTACATCTAGAGGTGTGTGTCCGACATGATATAGGTTATGATTTGCATGGTTTCTCTTTCGTCTTGGTTATCTTCATGGATGTTCAGTTTCACTTACATTGGATTTGAGATTGGTTGGATTTTTTTAATTACTGGTTTATGTTCATGTATGTTATGTGAGGGATGACATGGTTATTCCTTTATCTCTTTCCCCCGTTGGTTGTGGAGAACTTAGGAGAGCATTGAAGACTCATTATGTGAGTTGCTCTTGCAGGTTATTGTTTTATATGTCATGTATACTACATGGATTCACTTCTTTGAGATGTTGTGAGTGGATTGGTTAGAGATTTGACATTATCTTTTATAGTGTGAGCTTCTTGGTATATATGTGGCAAGTATTTCTCTTGAGGCTTGTGATTGCAGGTTACAAATTGGATATGTTAATGATTATGTGAGATTCACTTGGTGTAGCTTTGGAGGTATGGATAGTTGGATGGGTTGGAACTTATAGTGGGTGTTAATTCAGTTATGGATATTTTGACAACTACATATACATGTGATTACCTTTGGATTATGTGTTTGTGCTTGACATTTTAGTTGGTATTGGATTTTATGTTCTTCTAATGCAACAGGTTGGGTGGCTTTCTCTTTGGATGACTTCTCTGTATGTCTGGTGGTAGTGGCATAATAGGAGGTGGCTTCATTCATGTTTGAGATGCTGGAAACTTTTCTTTTGTTGCAAGTGCTAGGATGGAGCACTTGGTGTACTTTAATCCATGATGGTGGATGTGTTAGCAACGATTGTTCCCTTGTTCATTATTTGCGTATTGATTGATCCTACGCAATGCATATAACAAGTGGAAAATTTTTGAGATTATGTGTGTTGCACACATTATATAATATTTTTATATTGTATTATTTTATTTTATTAGGTAATGTTGCACCTAAGAGCACCTAGATGGATGTGCAACATGTAAATATTCTCATGGATTATACTTGATGAGTTCTATTGTAACATTGTGATAATACTTGATGCAATTATTTAATATTGGAGAAAATAATTAAATTTCCAATATTAAATGTGGGGTCAATGGGTTAGGTAGCACATGGGTTATGTAATACCACTTGGTGGTTTTGTGATACTTGCTACTATATAAGCATCCACAAGGGTAATTGTAGAGATAAGAGAAGGACAAAATGCAAAAAGGAAAGTCAAGCAAGACAAGGCTTGATAGGTTAGCTAAGGGAGAATTTGTGAAGGTTGGAAGCATGGCCTGGGATGTGTGGATTCATACCTATTAACGTGAGTACTTGATAGTGACTATGGCTTTGACGACTTTTATGGTTGTACGTAAGTGGTATTTTTGTTGAATAATACATGGTGATGGATGCTTTTGGAGGCTGGGTTTTTCCCTCAATGAGGGTTTCCCAAGGTATACAATTTTTTGGATATGTAAATCTATTCTCTTGCATGTAGATTTCAATTTCCTATTCACTTCATATCTATTATGGGTTATGTGGAAATGGTTAGATTTTTTGTTGCAAGTTTCCTTACATTCTTCACATACATGTCCTCCACCACACTAACATGTAAACTCTTGCATTTTTTTCTACTTCTGAAACTTCATTTCTTCCTTTGTTCCAATTCATGTTTGTTCACATGGATTTCTTGGTAGTGGCTATGGCTTTGAAGGCTTCCATGATTGTATTTCAATGGTATTTTTGTTGAATAAAACATGGTGATGGATGCTTTTAGAGGCTAGGATTATTCCTTAATGAGGATTTTCGAGGGTATATATTGTGTCACTTTTTTGGGGTATGTTATCTATTCTCTTGCATGTGGATTTATTTTGCATATTTATTTTAGATTTATTATGGGTTATGTGGAAATGGTTATATTTTTGTTGTAAGTTTACTTACATTCTTCACCTACATGTCCTCCACCACACAAACTTGTACACTCTTCCCTTTGGTCCACTTCTTCAACTTCATTTCTACAACTATCTTTGGTGTGTAACAGATTGTCTTTCCATGCTAATCTCTAACTATTTCAAAATCCATAAATTCACCTTGGCTACCAAAACCCAAGGTCTTTCTACCAAGTTCTCCATCCTACAAAGGAATCAAAGAATGCTTCTTGATACCCTTCTCAATAGTAAACACATTCTTGACACAATCATGCATAGCCCTACAATCATACTACCAAGGTCTACCAAGTAATATCTGACAACTACTCCTGTCCACGATATCACACAACACCTTATCAAAATACTATCCAATATTAAAACTAACAAGGCATTTCTCTCTTATTTCAAAAAGTAGGCTCATCTTATAACCAACCAATCCTATAAGTACAAGGATGTCCTACTCTCTTTAAACCAAGTATTTAAACCATCTCCTCAACAACTAGGTTATCATTACTACCACCATCCACAATTACATTCCAGCATTTGGCTCCAAACTTGCAATGAGTCATGAACAAATTCCTCCTTTAATAAGGCACCCATAGCTTCCTTCAAAGCAAAACTCTATGAATCAACAAGTTATCCCCATCTACCTCAAGTTCATTTAGCGCATGATCAACCTCATTCACCATAATAGTTCTTCTATTGTGAACCGTCTTTGAATATTAAAAACATTTGTGACTTTCTTTATCACATCTATAGAAATTACCTTTAAATGCACCTATGTTTATTCTCTTCCTCTATTGAATAGGTTTTGGTTCATCTTCAACAACCTCTTTTTTCTTCTCAAATTGTTCCATATTGTCTTTCCCTTAGGAATTACCTTGATAGCTTTTCTTAAAATTATCTTTTTCCCTCAAAGCATACTACTAAGTATCCTCAAGCGAAGTACTATTCAACATACCAATGTCATCCTAAATATTGAATCTCAAGCCATTAATAAATCTAGCCATATTCTCTTTAGACATCTCTCTATGTCTAGACCAGATAGTCAACTTGTAGAACTCCTCAATATAATCCTTCATAGTCATATCCCTTTGCTTTAGATTCTAAAATTGCTTAAACAAATAAAGTTCATAATCAACAAGAATGAACTTAGCTTTCAATTTTGCAACCATCAATAACTAGATAGTGATCTTCATTTCACCTTCCTCTTCTTGGTCTCTTTGCAATCCTTTCAACCATAAAGTAGCATGTCCTTTTAGTTTAGTATGTGCCAACCTCACTCTAAGAAGATCTTCAATATACTCTAACTCAAAGCAGTGTTCCAATTCTCCAATCCAATCAATTAGGTCTTCAAGATTCAAACTACATGAGAATTTAAAAATATTCATCTTGTGTTTTAGCTTCTACTAAGATCTAGATCTATCCAAGTGACCAGCCCTATCTCCATAGGCAGCTTCATGTAATCACTTTTGTCTTCACCACAAGCTCTAGCAACTTCAAAGTCTTTAATGGCTTCCTCATAACCATCTTTAATGCCCAAATTCCTAGGTACACCAACAGTAGCTCTCTAGACCTATGATCTCATTCTTCATCAACTCCATCTCAGATATAAAATCTAATTTAAAATTCTCTAAAATCCTGGTCTCTATGGCATCACAAAGATCTTCAATAGTCCTAGGGTCCAATCTTCTTAGAGGAATCTTCCAAGATCTTCACAAACTTAAAGCAACAGATCAACCAAATCCAACTTTGGCTATGCTACCACCTAATGTAATACAAGGAAGAAAAATCCCCAAAGGAGATGCTCTAACCCCTAGCAATTAACCACATAGTGCAATATAAACAATAACATAGATATTTAGATCCCAAAAAATGTCAATTCTCATAATATAATCATAAGATTTAAATAAAATGTGCTTGGATGTAGGGCCTTCCATGTTAAGGCCAAATACATAAGCAATTACAATAGTAATTATGCAAGACCTTGCAAGATCCACCTCCCTAAAGCCTAGATAGTTAGATCTGTAACCCAATAGCACTCTAGTACTAACCTCCAATAAGATGTAAACTTCTGCTCACAAACTAGAAAATAATCACCTTGTTTCCCACACCATAGCTACTAGCTCTTCTCAACTTCACTCCTCTCAACTACTCCATGTTTAATGAATAATGATTTTAGACTCTACAAGACCCTCTACTTATACTAACCCAAGCCACAAGTCAACATAAAGTAATAGACATTAAATAAACACTCACACTAAATATACCTTCAAGCCATAAGTCAGCTTGACTACAAAGATTAAATACAAGAAATAATTAAATACTTAGGACAAGCCCCAAGTTTACAATGCATAACAAGCTCAAAAGACCACATAAGAATAACCACACTTAGACATAATTCCACGTACCATCTAATGATCCAAATATAAGAGTGCAAATATTGATGTAACATGAAGCAATGTACTAAACCACATGTTGGGAAACATGATTATCTTGTAAAAATCCATGAAATAAATTTCATTTTTAGACATCTCATGAGGCAAAACAAAACTCTTTCCAACATTGGTTTACAATACTTTTCCATTCACATGGTCTGACTGCTATACCCGAGTACATTAATCATAACTTTCAATCCTTAAATTTTCTTCCAAAACCCTTTGGATTATTTGTTCTAAATTATAAATTATAAAACATATCAAAAAATGAGACAAAATAAATCAATCCATTAGATGTTATAGTCTCTACGTGTAGATCCATTTTCTCTATCATAAATCAGAAGTAAAACCAGTAATCCTTTCTTGCATGTCTAATTACTTTCTCAAAAAGACTCCAAATAAAACCAAACCAATTTTAAAGAAACCTTATATTAGTTTGGCTTCTGAATATATAAGCTATTAAATTTTTCAATTCATAAATTGTTCTACAAGCACCAATCACTGCCTGTAACTTCAAAACAAATCTTTAAAAACCAGTCTTCATTAAAATGACCATAACTGACACATATCTGAATGAAAATGACTCAACCAATTGGAAATAAAATCTGATTCATATATATTTCCAATGAATATAACTAAATCTTCTGTTTCATCCAAATATTTCCATATCAAACATATAAATTTGACTGTAGCTAGGTATCCTCAAATCTGCAAATGACCACTTTTACCAAAACTAGCTTAACTTCTTCAAAACTTAATAAAATTGTTCCAAACCAAAAGGAGAGAGAATATTATTCATCCTACTCTTTAAATATATGTAAAATTCAAGGGTTCCATGCTGTTCATGTCCGTAAAAGACCTGGAACCAGCAGTAAAACAGTTAAAACCAATCCAAATGGAAAATTCTTGAAAACCAATTGCTTCAAAAATGACTTTTTTTTTGTTCTCATTCACCCCCATCTCTTTGGAATGACCAATACAATGATTTTAAAGTGGTTTTGGTGGTTTAAAACTTCCCAACCAAATTTTTAACCAACCCAACCCAATCTTTTAACCCTTGTACATTTTTCAATGCTTTTTTGAAGCACTCCCATCACAATGAAAATGTATTTTTTTTCTACTTTTTAATACATCACAATGCAAAGTTAAGCATTTTAACCATTTTTTCAACATGGTTATATGAAATTAGAATGACTTAAATATTACAATATTATGCAATTCATCATGATGTATGAAGGGTCAAGATGCTCCCACATCATACTCCCAGGCTTAAAAGATTTCCATGTCCCATGGAAATGTGTAGTGGAGAATTCTGCAAAAAAATCTTTCACTTCCTTGTCTTTATCATAGGGTCCATGCTTCTGCTGCATACTTAATCTTTTTTCCAAAAAAACTCCAATCAATAGAATAAATATTGGTTGCTAGCCATCATGCTTTATGCTGCTTCTTCATACCACCTTATTGTCATCTTACCCAACAGTAGACTCGGTCCGGTGATGCACTTCCCACTCTCGCTCAGTGGTTGCTCTCAACATCCTACTCTAGATGTATCTTTGATGGAGATAATACCATGATCCTAGCTTGAGACCTTCACATGCACAATTGCAAATGCATCCTTCTTGCAGCTATGATGGATCCACATACCACCAGTTATCTCTACCCACAAAAACACCTAACCTTTCGCTGTCTCTGATAGCACTCTGATGTAACAGGCATGCTATATACTCTCTCATCTCATGTTCATGGCTATAGCATGTAGCTAGAGATACCCCACATCAACCTGATGGGCTTAAAATCTTCACATCCATCCATTGTACCCATAATCGGGTCTTCAAAGATCATTATTATATAACAAAACTCACCACTATTTATATCAACTCCCCATAATACACTCCACCTTCTTATTCCTCCACCACACCCTTTTTTTTAGAAACTGACTGCTCTCTTTCACTTACTATCTAAAGAAGCCGCCACCTTTTCTTTTGTCATTATCAAATGGTGATAATGAGCGGCTTACTACAAGAGCACTACTATCGACTGCAACAATGAAGTCATACCCGATATTATTTCGTGCTAAGACCAAAAACTTCCAAAGAAATAAGCATGCTACCACCTTTCAAACATAATGCATTCATAACTAACAAAAATTGGGTTCCAATTACATGACTATCAAACACTCTTCAACATTTCCTTCATCGGTACAACCAACCCACACATAAATGGATACATGCATGGCCAGAGCACTAAACACTTAAATATTTTAGTTTTCCCTTCACCACCTTATGGCTACACTATGCGCTTATGAGCTTTGCCACCTTTATGGTCCAAGTCACTGTCGAGCTCACCATGTTTGTGTTGATAGCTTGGGTTCCTTTGCAAAAAAATACAGTAAATAGCAAGACAACACAATTTCTTCACATGCCTCACGGCTTCTTCACAAACTATGATTATAGTCACCACCCAATCATACCATTACCAATCTTAGGTATCAAATCTACCAACTAACAGCTTACAAGATAAGATTCTTTTATTTGAGTAATGCTCAATAACATCAACTTTCTCATAACTGATCTAGGATTCAAAAACTTGTATACTAATAGTGTGATGGTTGTCGGAATAGTTACAAATTTACAATGCACCCACGAAGATAGAAATGATAACTACAAAATAGAATACAGATAACATTAACTGAAATACATCAAAAACTTCTAACTTTGAATGATTGCTTGATTACATTCATGCATGGCTCCATGAGAATGAAGCAGGGTAGAAGGTGCATGAAGCAACCACTAAGCGAGAGTGGGAAGCATCTTCCAGAATCCCCAATGGTTAAGATGGAAATATAGTAGCAACATGCGAATGGTGGACAATGACACTAATGAAGACTTCATCAGAGTAACAACCAAAGTGGAGGAGCAACAAACCATGAAAAAGAAGCCAACACATTTCCTTGGGACAAGGAAATTTTTCAGTCCGAGAGTTTTATGGGGGACCCCTCTAACATGGCCAGTCATGGCAAGAGTTCGTAATATTGGAAAAATTTCAAATCTGGGAACCATGGGGTACACATGGTTTAGAAAATTGTAGTATATGTTTTAATGGTTATGTATACCATTAAGATGTATTTTAAAAGCATTTCCTTCTGAATAGGAAAGCGGTCTCCATGAGGAGACAATGTGGGAAACATGGGGCTTAAAAAGTGGAAATATGGTTTTAATAACCAACTTTGTATAACCATCGACAACTCTTTAAAAAGAAAGAGTGGGAACTGAATGGGACAATTGGAGTTAAGAGAGGGTAATTACGAAAGAACCATCATTTTTGGTGTGCAAGGGTAAATAGAAAAGTTTGGCTCTTTGGCCTTTAGCCAGAGAGCCATGCATGAATGTAATCTAGCAATCATTCAAAGTTAGAAGTTTTTGATGTATTTCAATTAATGTTATCTGTATTCGATTTTGTAGTTATCGTTTCTATCTTCGTGGGTGCATTGTAAATTCGAAACTATTCTGACAACCATCACACTATTAGTATACAAGTTTTTCAATCCTGGATTGGTTATGAGAAAGTTGATGTTATTGAGCATTACTCAAATAAAAGAATCTTATCTTGTAAGCTGTTAGTTGGTAGATTTGATACCTAAGATTGGTAATGGTATGATTGGGTGGTGACTATAATCACAATTTGTGAAGAAGCCGTGAGGCATGTGAAGAAATTGTGTTGTCTTGCTATTTACTATATTTGTTTGCAAAGGAACCTGAGCTATCAACACAAAGATGGTGAGCTTGATAGTGACTTGGACCATAAAGGAAGCAAAGCTCATAATGGCATAGTGTAGCCATAAGGTGGTGAAGGGAAAACTGAAATATTTAAGTGTTTGGTGCTCTGGCCATGCATGTATCCATTTATGTGTGGGTTGGTTGTGCCGATGAAGGAAATGTTGAAGAGTGTTTGATAGTCATGTAATTGGAACCTGATTTTCATTAGTTATGAATGCATTATGTTTGAAAGGTGGTAGCATGCTTATTTCTTTGGAAGTTTTTGGTCTTAGCACAAAATAATATCGGGTATGACTTCATTGTTGCAGTCGATAGTAGTGCTCCTGCAGTAAGCCGCTCATTATCACCATTTGATAATGACAAAAGAAAAGGTGGCGGCTTCTTTAAACTAGTAAGTGAAGGAGAGCAGTCAGTTTCTAAAAAAAAGGGTGTGGTGGAGGAATAAGAAGGTGGAATGTATTATGGGGAGTTGATATAAATAGCGATGAGTTTTTTTATACAATAATGATCTTTGAAGACCCAATTATGGGTACAATGGATGGATGTGAAGATTTTAAGCCCATCACGTTGATGTGGGGTATCTCTGGTTACATTTTGTAGCCACAGACGTGAGATGAGAGAGCATGCAGCATGCCTGTTACATCAAATACCAACTCCCTTAATAAAATCTCCAAAGTCCTCTAATAAATTAGGAACAGGCGGCCAATAGTCACCAAAATGGCTCTAACTCCAAGATGATTACTCCAAACTCTATGTACACTTAGGAAAAAAATTCTCAATTTGTTTCAAACACAACCCTAACTGTGCAAACCATAAATCCACTTAAAATTTGAGCCCAAGGCCCCTACATATGGGATTGTTGACTTCCCCAGGATGCTCTTGCATCAATTAGTCTCCTAAAGGCTAATATGCCTTGTCAAGAAAATCAATTGATCACAATCTTTAAAAATGGATTAGCAAAGGAAAGCTATTGCATGGTGAAGAAATATTATACGTTTTTATTCATAAACACACCAAAGAAGAATGGGAATGTCATCACATTGAAGAATTAAAAAATGTAAAATTCTTATATGTCTAGCAAGTTGGTGTTTGTTATATTTTATTATTATTTGTAAATAGTTCCAATTTACAAGTGAATTTAAGATATATTATTTGATTTTAAAGAGTAAATATTATAATATATTTAATTTAAAGAATTTTAGATATATTATTTGATACAGAGGTAGATGGAAGTTTATATTAAGAAGTGTAATTTGATTTTATTTAAATGTTCTGTAGAGGTAGATTTAAGATCTACTTTTCTTTAACACTTGGGTCAAATCTTAGTGGGTTGAATCTTTACATATGGAGGGGTCTCAATTATATCATATTATCAAAATGTTACACTACATTAAAAAAAGACTAAAGAATAGAATAATCATCATTTTAGAAATATTTTTATAAAAAAATAGACTTTTATCGGAATTGGACAATCCTTCTCTGTGGAAAAGAATGTTAAATAATCCTTTGAGGAAGTTCTCTTAAGGGAAGAAATGTATTGGAAATTTAAATTATGAGAAATTTGGCTTAGTGATGGTAAAAGAAATAAAAAATTCTTCCATGTCTCTACCAAGATGAGAAGATTAAGAAACAAAATTTCTTTTTTTAGTAAGAAAGCAGGTTTTTAAAAGCTTGTGAAACCCTATACATAAAACTAGAAAGAATTAATCATTAAAACCATACAAACTAGAAAAATCAAAACTATATAGGGCAAACCACCAAAAAAAGACTAGCTACAGAAAGGCAAAAGAAAACAACAAACAGATTTCAAATAAGAACAAGAAACCCAGTGAACTAATAGCACCAAAGAGACCAAAGAGGGCATTAGCCCATATATTTGAGAAGCTCTACAACCTGAGTTTCTAGCTGGTTTATCTCGCCCACAACATCTTTTTGTTGCATAATCTCAGTAGAACCAATGGATGCCATCTTTTTGGTGTTCGACCTAGTCCTCTTCCTTGCCCCATCTTTACTATCAATAGTGGTAGATTAATCCTTAGTAACTTTAATGATGGTCTTTTAAATAGGAGAATTCTCCAACTTACTTAAGATGATCTTAATGTGTTCATTGGTTGCCTTAATAATATTGTACTTGGGTAAAAGCACAAACCTGTGTCACCCTTTTACAAAGGAAAAGGCTAACAAAAGTGTAGTTATTCACATTCAATGACATAAAACTTGTCTTATTATTTAGAATTTTAAAATGAAGTAAACTACTAAAATGTGTAGAAATGGATGGATTCTATGATTATAATTTTAAATAGTTTTTTGGAATAAGAAATTATTTATTTTTTTACTTTTTAAAGATAAATTTTTGTTACTGAAAAATGCTATAAATTAGGGGTTTAGTTCCCACCACAAAACTATATGAAAATAAACTTATTTCCTTTTAATCTTAGATTATGTTATCGATAATATGTAGCTAGAACAATCAAAAATAAAAATGGGCTTTATGTCTATATTTTCTCTTTTATAACAATTCAAATTTGAACTAATTCAAATTAATAGTTTTCATCTCCCAACACATTTTTTGAAATAATTCTATTCCAAAAAAATAAAAAATTATAGCTTTTTGAAGAGGACTCTTTCCTCTAGAACATTATATAATTTTTAATTTTTTTATATTATTTAATATTTTTTTCCTAAAAATTGACATCTTCTCAAGTGTTAAAATATGTACTTCTAGAATTTGTTAATTACAATATACTATATCTAATTAAAATATATTAACTCTATATAAGAATATTCTTGACTTTGAGCTCTATAAAATGCTATCAATGTGTTATTAAAAAAATCTCACAATAAATGGTAAGAGTTATTGAAATTTCAATTTTTTGAAATAATTTTTTTTTTTTAGTAATTGGATACTAACTAGTATAAAAAATACATTTAATGGATATTTCCAATTGGAAAAGTGTTAGACCATAAATAACTTAGCTAGAATAAATTTGTCAAGATCATATGCTTGAAGAAATTTTTTTTTAGATATAAATAGTCAAATTTAGTTGTTCTGATAAGTTTTTCTAAAAGGTGACACGACTTTGTACTTTTACGCACCTCTAGTTAGCAATACCTTTCACAGAATCCTTTATGTTATTTACCTTTTTTTCCAACTCTAGGACTTTAGCCTCTAGTCAGCCACTATATCAATCAAGCATCCCATACCATGGATCTCCTTATCAACAATAATGCTATTCTGAGAATTCACTCTAACTTCCATGGCCACCACCCTGTCCTTGAAATAATTGATCTCCTGGACCATCTATTTGATGGATTTTAAGTTATCAAGAATTGTGTTGTGGGCATTTTTGAGAATATCCATATTTGTCTCTTTTTTGGAATAATTCAGAATCAACATTGATGGATCAATAAGTTCATGTAGATCAACCTTGCCATCCTTCACTTCCTTAACCACGAGGTCATTTTTTTCTCAAGCTATACCAAGCCTCACAATGTCCATGTTCTTCTAGACAATCTTCCTGACTATGGAAAGGGATTCATACCAAGGCGAGGGAGTAGGGGACTTATCAAAATTGTTAATATTGCAAATACTTCAATTTTACTTGAAGATGAAGAGTATATTTCAATAAAACAATATTCTTCTTTAGAAAAATCTTTACTAAAGAACCAATTGATGCAAAACATTCTACTTTGAACTCAATACCATCATGTGTCTTAGACAACTTTAAGTTAATGTCTCCCTTTAGTAATAAAATGTTGAAAATTTTGGTCTTCTCTATAGCTTTAGAGAAGGCCCCAAGCCCAAGCAACTTTGTTATGCTCTTCAAAAAAAGATGTTGGGATTTTATTGGCCTTGATATTTTACATGCACTTGATGGGGCTAAGAGGAATACGACTATGTTCAAAGAACTAAATAATACTTGGAAATCACATGCATTCCTAAGGTGGAAAATCCCATGACATTTTCTAATTTTTAACCAATTTTATTATTTAATTCATTATACATAATCTTTATCAAATTCATTCTTTTAAGGCTTGATAAGGTACTCCTAAAACAATATCTAATCAACAAGGGAGATTTGTCCTAGGTCAAAATTTTCCTAAGGGTGTCATCCTTTCCGATGAAATCATACACTCTATATCACTAAAAAAAATCTTCTATTATTCTCAAAATCAATAAGATGAAGGCTTGTGATCAAGTCAACTAGAAGTTCCTTCTTCTTCTATTGAAAAATATTTGTTTATGTATTGGATGGGTTAAGTGAATATAAGCATGTATTTCTACCGCTAGGATCTCTATGATAATCTTTTGTTCCCCAGGGATTCCCCCCCGCCCCCCCCTCTCGACGAATCAAGTAAGAAGATCCACACTCCTTGTCACTCTTTATTATTGTGGTGGAAGGCCTTAGTTGTTATGTTCTCTCTTTGGAAGGGGATCAAATTTAGTATCTCGGATGAAACATACACTCATAACCTATTTGCAAATGATACCTTATTATTTGGGAATATAATATCAATGGATCTCAAGCCATAAAATAAATTATAGTAGATTATTCTATAAATTTTTAATAGTTGCTAAATCCCAAAAAATAATTAAAATATTCTTTGTAAATGTTGCTATTGTAACTTATAACATCGGATGATTCACATTTGGGATTATTTATTTGTGCTAGTTCACTCGTAAATATTTGAGTATGTTTTCTCTAGTGAGTATTATTGACATAATTTGTAGGAGAAGTTCATATTTGTTGTCTCTAATGAGATCCTACTCTAGAAACATAAATGGCTAAACCTCCCTACTAAAATTGTGGTGATTAAATTAGTTCTCAATGTGATCCTCTATCTTACATCAGTTCTAGATATGCCAAGAAAACTAGTTTAGAAGCTAGAATCTATCTTCAAGAAGTTTGAGTGGGCTGACAATGTTAAACAAAAGAAAATGTTGTTTATTTTGGCTTGGCATAGGGTTTTTCATCCTAAAGATAGTAGTGGGGCTCAAATTCATGAAATAAACCTTTTGATCAAATATTAATTGGGTACTAAATTATACTATAAATTTTATTGTAATCTAAGAAAGGTTTAGGCTTGTGTATTCTAAGTATTTAGATTCCCCTATGAGGGAAATACTTTTCACTACTACATTGTTACCCAAGAGATTTAAGGTTTGAAACTTTAGTTATTCTTGTAAGGCCCTAATACCTCTCTACCTCCCTTTCCTACCTCATTCATGATGGCTTGAAAGCTCACTTTTGGGATGACCCTTGTAGTGGATTAGCTCCTCTATCTGAAATTTGGAATTGATCTCTTAGAGCCTTTCTTGAAGGATGTATGAGCTACTATTTTTTTAAAGTTCTTAATTTTATTGATACATCCCCTTATCCTCCTTCCAAGTGGAAGGTTATGCCCATCTTATATTTTCCTAATGTCCTTAGTTGCACCATAGCTTTATAATTAAATAAGAGAAAGGTTATTTTCACATGGCAAGCAACTGAACTCATTTGGACCAGGTCACATTTTGGGCAGTATATAGTCAAATATAGTTATGCGTCTAGCATGGTGAGGAATCATGTTGACTTGTAGCCCTCTATATTACTCTTAAGTATCAAGTGCCTCCTAAAGGCTAGTGCATTTGTGTGGTTGTCTATCCAAGATATAGTCCTTACTGAGATGATGTTAGATATATTAATAATTGTAACTGTGTCACCTTGCATTTTTCAAGGTTACTTTAGGCATGTACACATGTGATTAGCTTTGGTTTGTTGATAAAATGTAGCAGAAGATTGGGAATGGTGGTAGCTTTTTGTGATAGCTTCTTTGGAACATATTGGGAGTGTTCATACCAGAATTTTGGAGATTCAACATGTGGGTAATGTCTAAAGGCCCCTAAAACTATGTAAACCCTAATTTTTAGGCCTAAGATCCTTAAACTAGGGTATTGGGGTTCAACTGCCTCTAAGTAGTTTCAAAATTTAAAACATTGGAATCCTATAGTACTATGAATGGGTATTTGAATGTCCAATTTGTTCTAGAGGTGTTTTGGACAAAATTTGAGTTGTTGCCCAAAAACTTGATTTGTAGACTCAATTGTTTTAGGTGTACTTTAGTCTAGCTTTACATTTTCTTTTTGTGTCTTTTTCATGTTCCTTGAAACCAAATAATTGGTTGATACAAAGTTGTATAAGTTGTTTTAAGAATATGGAATGCCCTAGGGAAGTTGGTGTCAAAAGATCCTTAAAATTGCTTGAGGTTGCCTTGGAAGGTAAAGGGTCATTAGAGAGATTGGTGAAGCTTTGAGTTTGGTTGGAGAAATAGATGAGGTAGGTGGTCTTGTGGAACTTATGTCTGAACTACCTTATTTTCTCAACCATTACAAGGGACTTGAATCTTATCCTTGTATTTGGGGATTACTATCATTAATTGTGTCTTTACCTTGCCATTGTGCTAGTCTACTTGCATAATTTTCCTTCAATATTGAGTGCATTTTGTTTTATCTTTTAGCAATCACAACACAAAAATAAAGGATATAATCACATTGTTATAATTTATGTTAATGTTTCTTCTTTAATAATTTGAAAAATAGCAATTTATGCATTTTCTTATTGGTTCATGTTAGTGAGAACATGTAGTCCATAAATGAAATTATTTTTATTTCATAAATAAATGACATTTTTGACTAAAAAATTATATATACCAAACCTTCAACTTCACATTAATGAGTTTTGTCTTTAGTGACTTTAAAAACTATTAGAATCATCACTTAAATATATCTTTTAAAGTATTGTCAAAGAAATCAAAATTAGAAATAAATTCAAGCACCTAATAGAAGAAAAAAAATGAAATGATCTAATGTGAACAAATATGTATTCTGTATAATGATAAGTTTGACTATGTATATTATTTTAGACAATATTTTATACAACATAAAAAATTATAGTTATATAATATTTGATAATAATATTTTTACATAAGAAAAATAAATTAAACTTATTAAATTTATTTTAACACTAAAACATTATTTAGAAAATTAAATAACTTCAGAATTATAATAATTAAATCACTTTTCATTATTATAAAATGCTTTGCAGCTAATACCAACTCATATTTCTTTGACGAGACATAAAACATGGAAAAAGACTTACATATAAATTTCAAATTATGAAACCGCTTCTATTGTTTAATGGCTTTTTCATCAAAACGACATTTTTCTAAGGAAAGCTTTAGACAGATTTCTAATGAATTGTTATTGCTGCCGGTGTGAAAGAAATACTGGAAGAAACATTCAGACGTTTCCAATTGTATTTCTTTGTCATTCATTCCAGTTAAAAAAAAGGCATGCATCAGACCAGACATATGTAATTCATGCAATGCTCTGTTAGTCAGACCAGAAAAAGGATGGTAATAGCTCACAACTGCAATGATATTGATAACAGCTCTGTAATCAATATTTCTTCTTGATGACGGTGGCAGAGGACTTTCTTTGGCAAGAATTTGTAATTATCAATTTCCAGTCGTCGAAGGTAATTTTTGGGTTGCGTTCAGATCAGTGGTCGAAGGTAATTTTTGACCACTCTGGTATCTAAGCATAATTTATGCGGCTATATTCTTATAAATTGTACTATTGAAAACAACAAAAATTTTGAAAAAAAAAAAAAATGATGTTTGACTTTTTTTCATCTTGGTGCATTTTGTCTTAGCAGCCTCATTTCTTTATTTGGTTAGTCATTATTAAACATCCTTTATGATTGGATATTAAAGTTCTATTAAAAAAGTTTCTACCTTGATCTTATTAGTTGTTTAAAAATAAAATGTATATATTTTCTAATTTTCAATCAAATAAATTGATCTTATTAGTTGTTTGAAAATGAAATGCATATGTTTTCTAATTTTCAATCAAATAAATAAAATTTAAAAAATAAAAATGTAGATTAAATAGATTAAAGATACAAATGTAGATTGAATAGATTAAAGATTATACATTCTAGGAAATGTCTGATTGTAGAATGTATTAAGCATAATTTCTTAATTTCATTGTTTACTTATTCAAAAATGTAATATTTAATTGTAATGTCAAGATTTTATTCATGGTCATTACCAACCTTCTTTTATGCTTGGACATGGAAGCCTATTCCATGGCTTGCATGTTGACCTTATTAGTAAGTTAGAAATGAAATATATATGTTTTTCTTTTTCTTTTTTGTTTTCCTATTAAATATAGATAAAATCCAAGATTAAATAGACTAAAGATTATAATGTGTAGACAAAGTTGACTGCACAATGTAATATATTTAAGTGGATAGTCTTATTGTGCCAGTTTTGCTCCCAGAAAATATTTTTTTGGCAGAATTATTGTAACAGTTCTTTCAATTTTTATTTTCTGATCACATAAAAAAGACTATTTTTAAGACTTTCTAAAAATTAGCAATCACATGCTTTTGTGCATGGAACCATGCATCGATACGAAATTAGATTTTCAAAAATATCAAATGACCATTAGCAGTATAAATAATAGAATGTAAAAATCATAGATAATTATTTAAATAACAATTAATATAGAAATAATGTGGAATATATTTTGGGATAAAAAAATAGTTTTCAATGTAAATATGATGAAATATTAAAATATTAAAATATAAATTAAGATGAAGTTTGATACAAGTTGATATGTGTGTGCATGTGTATGTGTATGTATCTATATACATGCATATAGGTACATACTTATCTTTTTTGATGATGGTTAATGAGGTTGTATCTTTCTTAAATATTTCATATGTTATATCATTATTAATTATCCAAGGTCTTACATTACAAACCACAAGTGGTAGAACATTGTAAACATATTTTTTAAACAATGGTTGCAATACATGTATTTTACATATGTAATATTGAAAGATTTAGTTATAGAACATAACTATCTAAAAGTCTATATTGTTAGTGTGTTAATATTAATAGTAATGCATAATTCATGTAAGAAAAACTATATATCTTTAGAAGAAAAAAAATCTTATAAATATGTTGTTGGATACAATTGTTCAATTGTATGTTGTCTTTGATGATACACAAATGTCATATTAGTTATCAAATAGAGTCTACTGAGCTTAGTTGGTCAACAAATCAATAGACAGAGTCTACCGAACTCAAATGGTTAGCTAAGTGAATTACAGAGTCTACCAAGCATTTCTGGAAGTTGCAATGTGGAGACAGTTTCTACAGAGCTCACTCGAGCATTGAAGGATTCTATGGCAAAAGTCAGTTTCTACCAAGCTCACAAGGTCAGGGAAGGAATGTTAGTGTCTACCAAGTTCACTCAGTCTCCCAAGGATTTTGCAGAATTTGCAATGTTTACTGAGCTTCACTTGGTTAACATTGTAAATCATTTCTAGAGCAGTGCTTACTGAGCAGGGTCGGCCAATGAAGGATTTCATTCTTTTGTGAAATAACGTTTAATTATTTCATGTAATGTTTTTAGTCGACTAATGTAATGATTATTGGTAATTGTAACTTGTAAATGAGCTGACTTGACAAATTGTAAGGTATAAATAAAAGGTCAAGGTGTGAATTCTAAAGTATGAATGAGGAATGAATGAGCGAGCATACAAGTGAGTTGATTGTGTGAAGAAGAAATGTGAGAGAATTTTGAAGAAGGATCAGGTATCCTTGACGAGCAACAAAGTTGTATTGAAATAGAGAGGATCTAGTGAAGCGGAATAGAGATCTATATCAGAAAAGTTTAGTTGCATCTCATTTAGGTCACTTATTGTTAATTTCTCACCATTGTAGTAGTAATTTCTAAATCTCTTAACAGAGTTGGTTTAATAAAAATTTTGTAAACCCTATAACAAGGTGGATAGTTCTATTGAATTTTTCTAAAGTCCTCTAGCAAGACCACTCCTAACAGGGTGATTAAATCCTCTAATAGGGTCACAATTAACAATGTGTTTTTTAACCTTTAATAGGGTTGGCTCCTAACAGGGCTCACTTCAGTAGAGGGAAAATTGGTAGCTAGTTACTTGGTGGTTTTTCCCATATTGGGTTTCGACATTAAATTTGGTGTCTCTTGTGTTGATGTTATTTCTTTTATGCATGCATGTTAAATTTTTGTGAATGCTTAAAGATCAATAATAAGTTAACATCTATCGAGTTACAATATTTTTCTATGTGGCTACCAAGTGACAACAATAACTAAGTTTTTAAGACATCTAAGGGATCTGTGGATCTATTTTTTAGGTAACTGATTCACCACCCCCCCCCCCCCCACCTTCCCCCCCCCCCCCCCCAGTTACTCCATTTATATTTTCAACAATTGGAATCTGAGCTTTTGGTGCTTGTAGGAAGGACTTCAAGGATCTAACCTAAAGATCAGGATGTCTTACAAGAGGGAAATTCCAAGGCTTAACAGGGATAACTACTTAGCATGACAAGGTCTTATGAGACTCCATCTGGCTTCCATTAGAGATATAGGATTGAAATATCTTGATCAAGCATATGTAACTCCTTTTGGCACATTATTTGCTAATGACATTGCTGAGAAGAAGACTCATAACTGGTATAATTATGATGATAGATATCACATCTTCCCTAAGCTATGAAGAATTTGATGATGTCAAGGACTACAAAACTACCTTTGAAATGTTGAACAAGCTATAGGAAATCTATGGAGGTGATGATAATGTGAGAAGAGCCAAAGAAAAAAGTCTAAGGGGACAATTTGATCAAATGAGGATGAGAGAGGATGAAAACATTGTCAAATATGTTGAAAGAGTCAAAGTAGTTGTCAGTGCAATGAAGGCTTCTCGAGGAGACATCGAGGAAGAAATAGTTGTAAGTACAATTCTTAGAACATTACTTCCTATTTATGCAATTAGAGTTTTTGCAATTCAAGAAAGAAGATGTGAAGCAAATCATAAGATAAATTTAGAAGCAATAGTAGGATGATTGACTGCATTTGACCTAGATAACTATGACAAATATGTTCCAGCTTCCAAGAACATTTAATCAGCATTTGAAGCCAAGATTTCACTCAAGGAGAAAGGCAAGAAGATAAAGGAATCTCAATCAGAAAGTGAAGAAGAACTAGAACAAAGTTCTGACAATGATCTTGAGGTGGTTGAAGCTCTACTTGCAAGGAAATATTCTAGAGGCAGAGGAAAATACAAAGGTAAGGTTCTTTTGATCTATTTTTTATGTGAGGAAATTAGTCATATTGTTGCTAGGTGCCCAAAAAAGTAGAATAAGGATGAGAATAAAGGTCACAAGTGCAATGGCAAGATAGATTTCAAATCATTCAAGGACAAAGGTAAGAAAACATGTTTTATGGCTAACGATTCTAATGATTCTGATGAAGAAGAAGATGGAATTGTTTACATTACTATGAAAGATGAATCTGATAATGATGAGGAAGATAGAATGGAACTTATCTCTCATGTGAGAAAAAATGATACATGGATCATAGACAGTGGTTGCTCTCATCATATGATTGGTGATAAAACAAAGTTTGAAAATTTTGAAGACTATGATGGTGGTAGTGTGAGGTTTGGTAATAATGAACCTTGTTGAATAAAATGAAGAGAAAGAATCTCACTAACCAAAGAGCTTGTATGTAACAATGCCTATTGGGTAGAAGGACTAAAGCACAATCTATTGAGTGTGGCACAACTACTCAATAATGGATTCAAAGTGGAATTCATGCATGGAAAAGAAAGACTATTGGATGACAAAGGAAAATTGATTGGATCAGGCATTCAAACAAAAGGTAACTTATTCTATCTTGAACTTAGTGAATGTTCATATTTTATTGCTCAACTTGAAGAAATTTGGTTATGGAATGGAAGGTTGTGTTATGTGAATTTTGATAACATAGTGAAAATGAGAAAATTCAAGAAAGTAAGAGGCATTCCTAGTATAAAGAAACTTAATGTTGGTCTATGAAAGAATTGTCAGATTGGTAAGATGGGAAAGACTAGATTTAAAAGTAAGAACTATTAGTCTGAGGAAGTTTTGGAAATTGTGTATATTGATTTATGTGGACCTATTAGAATTGAAAGCTATACTAGAGAAAATGTCTTCATTATTTTTGTTGATGATTACTCTAGAATGATGACCATCATGTATTTGAGGGAAAAATTAGAAGCATTTGAGAAGTTCAAATGGTATTTGGCTAGAGTAGAGAAGGAAACAGGGAAAAGACTGAAATGCTTGAGGTCAGACAAAGGTGGTGGATTCATCTCCCATGAGTTCAATAACTTTTGCATTGAAAGAGGAATCAAAAGACATGTATCAGCACCCGAAATTCTCGAGCAAAATGGAATAGCTAAAAGAAGGAATAGATCTATCATGGATTGTGCAAGAACTTTAATGATTGAAAAGAACATTGCTATCAAATACTAGAAGCAAGCTATTAGCATTGTAGTTCATACCTTGAATTGAGTACAACTAAAAAGGGACTCATTCAAAACTCCCTATGAGTTATGATATGGCTATATACCTAATGTAAGTTGTCTAAAAGTATTTGGAAGGAAATGTTACATTTTGAAAGAATCTAGAAAAGGAAAATTTGATGTGTTCAGGGTGGTGAAGGAATATTTTTGAGATATTCTTGCAAGAGTAAAGCATATATATGTTTGAATTTGTCTACTCACAAAGTCATAGAAGCGTACATGTGAAAGTTGATGAGTTTGTAGAAAGGACTGAAGAAGAAAGGAAAAAGGAACCATAAGATTATAGGAGATTTGTTTTCATTGAACCTGATATAGTGCCAGATACATCTGGCAATCAAGAATCTTCTACTCTCAAGTTGCAAGAAGTTCAAACTGAGCTGTAGGAACCCAAGTCACATTCAGATGCTACCAAGCCAATGCCTACTGAGTCTGAAGCATTCGAGTAGTAGTTAGATCATCCAAAATAGCCAAAACCAAAAGTTGAAATGCTATGCAATTCATTCAAAATGCAAGGAACCTATATTATCCAAGTATGTTGGGAGACATCATGAACTAGATCAGATCATTGGAGAGAAATTTGAAGGTACGATGACAAGAAGTAAGCTAAAAGGTACTTGTTTACTTGCTCATTTTGAACCTAGAAGTGTCAAAGATGCATTAGAAAATGAAGGTTGGACTAAGGCTATGAATGAAGAGATAGAGAAAATAGAGAAGAACAAAACATGGACTCTTGTACCTAGGCCTAAAAATAAAAATGTGATTGGAACTAAATGGGTATTCAGAAATAAGTTTAATGAAGATGGTAAGTGTCAAGGAACAAACCTAGACTGGTATATAAAGGCTACTCTAAAGAAGAAGGAATAGACTATGGAGAGACTTTTTCTCCTATTGCAAGATTGGAAGGTGTCAGGCCCCTACTTGCATATGTTGCATACAAAGGATTTAAGATTTATTAGATGGATGTCAAATCAACATTTCTCAATGGTATACTAGATGAAGAAGTCTACATTGAATAGCCTGAAGGTTTTATTGATCCAGACAAGAAGGACATGGTTTGTAAATTACATAAAGCATTGTATGGTCTGAAACAAGCCCTAGAGCATGGTATGAAATATTGCATAACTATCTTATTCATATTGGTTTTTAAAGAACTAATGATAATAGTAGCTTGTACATCAAGAAAGGGCCAGATAACAACATTGTTTTGGCAGAAATATTTGTGATTAAAACTTTGTTCCCAGGAAAGGATGATCTTTGCAAAGAATCTTCAGAAAAAATAAACAAGAAATCTAAGATGTCAATGTTTGGTGAGATCAAATTCTTTGTTGGTCTTTAAATTTAGTAGAGTAAGAATGGCATCTACATCACTCAATCTAAATACATCAAAGAGACACTGAAAAAGTTTGGTATGGAGGATTATAAACCAGTTGGAACTCTTATGTGCACTGGTCTAAAGCTTACCAAGGATGATGAATAAAAAGAGGTAGATCAGCCATTATATAGATCAATGATTGGAAAGTTGCAGTATGTAGTTCATACAAGACTACATATTGCTCTTGCAATTGGTATTGTAGCAAGATTTTCAGCAAAACCAAGAGAGAATTACATGATGGAAATCAAAAGGATCATGAGATACTTGAAAGGCACTAACGATTATGGATTTTGGTATAAATTTGGAGGTAATTTGGATTTGAAAGTGTTTATTGATGTTGATTGGGTAGGAAACATTGATGATAGAAAGAGTACAAGTGGAGGAGCTTTCTTTCTTGGAAAGAGGTTGGTTTCTTAGACAAGTAAAAAGCAAAATTATACATCCCAAGAGTATGTTGTTGTAGCAGTAAACTATTCTAATATTGTTTAGTTCAAATAATTATTGGAAGGCATGAAGGTGGAAATCAAAGAACCTATTGTTATGTTTTGTGACAATACAAGTGCAATCAACATATCTAAAAATCTAGTAATGCACTCAAAAATCAAGCACATTGCAATAAAGTATTACTTTGTCAGAGAATTTGTGCGGGATAAATAGATCAAATTGGAATATGTCCATACAAAGGAACAAATTGTTGACATATTCACCAAACCATTGCCTAAGGATGCATTCTTGTATCTAAGAGGCAAGATAGGGG
Source organism: Cupressus sempervirens (assembly GCA_028749045.1). Classification (NCBI taxonomy): domain Eukaryota; kingdom Viridiplantae; phylum Streptophyta; class Pinopsida; order Cupressales; family Cupressaceae; genus Cupressus; species Cupressus sempervirens. Next base: position 570,671,489 of record CM053793.1, read on the forward strand.
TCATTCCCCTATCTAAAGCTCACTAAAATGAAGTTTTAGTGATGCATCAACATGTATCAAGTTGAAGATCTACCAGTTGATGCAGCATAATCATGAGAACATTGCATATGAATCAGGAATTAAGGTACACTATTACTCATTGGTTTATGTTTTCTTTGGCATGTGTTGTCAAAGAAGGAGAGTATACTATCATATCTTTCTAAAATTTGAATTTTTTTATGAAGAGTTTGATGTTTATGTAATTTCTTCATAGAGGGAGATTATTTTATTTGAGAAGTTTGTGGCATAAAATCTAAGAGGGAGAAATATTCAGTTAGAAAAAGACTTGGTCTCAAATTTTATTCTACTATGACATCTAGTGTTGCCATCAATGCCAAAGAGGGAGATTGTTAGATACAATTGTTCAATTGTGTGTTGTCTTTGATATTACCCAAATTTCATATCAGTTATTAGATAGAGTCTACCGAGCTCAGTTTGTCAGCAAATTAATAGACTGAGTCTAAAAAGCTTAGAAGGTTAGCTAAGTGAATTAGAGAGTCTACTGAGCATTTATGGAAGTTACACTATGGAGACAGTTTCAACCGAGCTCACTCAATCATCGAAGGATTTTGTGGTAGAAGTCAGTTTCTACTGAGCTCACAAGATCAATGAAGGAAAGTTAGTGTCTATTGAGTTCAATCGGTCTTTAAAGGATTTTTTAGAATTTGTAGTGTTTATCGAGCTTCACTTGGTTAACACTGGAAATCATTTCTTGAGTAGTGCTTACTGAGTAGGGTCGGCCAATGAACGATTTCATTGTTTTGGAAAATAAAGTTTAATTGTTTCATGTAATGTTTGTAGCCCGCTGATGTAATGATTATTAGTAATTGTAACTTGTAAATGAGTTGACTTGACAATTTTTAAGGTATAAATAAAAGGTCAAGGTGTGAATTCTAAATTATGAGTGAGGAATGAATGAGCGAGCATGCAAGTAAGTTGATTGTGTGAAGAAGAAGTGTGAGTGAATTTTGAAGAAGGATCAGGTATCCTTGAGGAACAACAAAGTTGTATTTGATCAGAGAGGATCTAGTGAAGTAGAACAAAGATCTATATCAAAAAAGTTTATTTGCATCTCATTCAGGTTACTTATTGTTACTTTCTCACCACTGTAGTAGTAATTCCTAAATCTCTTAATAGAGTTGGTTTAACAGCCATTATGCGAACCCTCTAACAAGGTGGACAGTTCTATTGAATTGTTCTAAAGTCCTCTAGCAAGGCCACTCCTAGTAGGCTAATTAAATCTTCTAATAGGGTCACACCTAACAGTGTGTTTTGCAACCTTTAATAGGGTTATAGGGCTTACTTCAGAAGATTGAAAATTGGTAGCTAGTTATTTGGTGGTTTTTCCCATATTGGGTTTCCATGTTAAATATAGTGTCTCTTGTGTTGATGTTATTTCTTTTATACATACATGCTAAATTTTTGTGAATGCTTAAAGATCATAAATAAGTTAACATCTACTAAGTTACAACATTTTTCTATGTGGCTACTGAGTGATAGCAATAACTAAGTTTTTAAGACATCTAAGGGATTTATTGATTTGTTTTTGTGGTAACTGATTCAACCACCCTCTTAGTCACTCCATTTATATTTCCAACATATGCATCCTAGAATATTGGCTCACAATAGGGCAATGTTTCCTAGAAATCTACTCCTATAAGACCCAAATGTATTAGCCACTCAAATTGCAATAAATTAATGTAAAAAATTTAAAAATTTAATAAATTCACATGTATATTTTTAAAAACTGAAAAGTAATGATAAAAGTTGAAATTTTGGATCTAATTGGTTGAAATAAAAACAATATTAATAATTAATTAAGAATAGTTATTACAATAGTTTAGCCTTTGACAAATGAAAACATAAAGACAGAGCAAATTGGGGAGTTGCAGAACTAGGAATAGGGTCAACACAAGAGGTTGAGTCTCACTTTTGGGTAAAAAGTGGAAGTGTTTTTCTTATTTTTGAAATATATTGTCAATTGATGCGAAAATTTGAGTGAATGAGAGATTAAATATTAAAAAACATCAAAACTAAAATTTGTAGTGCCTAGAATCTTCTTTTTGAAATATATTTGTATACCCATATTGTACATAATTTTTTTGATATGGATTTTTAAAAACCACTTTTTCTAAATGCATGTTTTAGGACCATACCATGATTGTGTATAGACACCATAATTTGACTCAACTAAATAACTTTTTGTGAATCCTTTTAAACGAAGTTACCTAACATACAAAATATTGCTGAGAATAATTTTCTTGAATTTTTTAATGCATTTTTTTAAATTAATTTTGAATTGACAATTAAGCTAATTTCTAAACCCTCTTATGAATGGGTGCCATAATTTAATCAAAATTTATTTTTTGGATATTTTTCTAACTTCAAAAGAATTGCATGAGGATTGATGACATTTAAATTATGGAAAAATAACAAATGAACTCATAACACTATAAAATATATATATTTGAAATCAAAATAGTAAGACCCATAATGGGCTTTTGTTTTGTCAAAAAATTCAATGGGGATGATCGTATAAAAATTACAAAAATCTCTATAATCGATGAATAAATGCTTTAGTCAAAAATAGGTTCATAAAGGCATAGGTTTGGTCTTACCAAGACTATTTCATGCATTTCCCCAAGCCAAAACCCGATGTGAATTTGCACGCATGGAAAATTCCCACCCATGGCACTAGAATCGGGCAACCAATTTGCAATTCAAAAATTGAGTACCCAATTTGAATTTAGCTGTCAACCAAATTGGGTACTTGGTTTTTAAACAATTAGGTACCCAATTATTTGAATATTGATACCTAATTTTAAATTGGGCACCCAATTTCAAATAATTAGGTACTCAATTTTGATGTACCCATTGGGCTCCAAAAGATGTGCCACAGAGCATTTTTGAATGATTACGATAATTGAATAATAGTTTCAATTTGCAACAATAAATTTTTGTCATAGTTATTCTTTTTTCTTGTCTTCCTCTACAATTTTTAAGTTGTTGATTCAAATTCAAAACTAGTGCAAACATGGGATTAAAACAACGAAGAAAGAAGAAAATAAAAGTTCTGACAAATGAGGAGATTGCAAAAAATAAAGACAATGAGTCACAACATCAACAAGAGAGAAGGAAAAGAATTAGAGAGTTGAACAATGTTTTAGAGGAGAAAGATATTGAGGATACAACAATGGATGAAGAGGTTGAAGAAGAGAACCCAATACAAGGAGACTCAGGTGCACATTCTAATCAAACATTCAATACAAGTGTGTCTCCAAAACCTTGATTTTTTTCTCGTGATGAAATTGGTGATTTTTTGAAACAAGTTACAATTTAAATGATTTAGATTTTCTTCACGAGAATAGATTGCCAAACGATCATGCACAAAAAACTCCAATTGAAATGCATACCCCAAAAGAAATACCAAGAAAAAAAAAAGAGATTTAAATTCCAAATACCATTGAAAACACCAATAATGGTATGAATGTACACATGGAAACACCAAGTACTGAACAAACATGTCAAACTGATAGTAAAGTCCATGAACATAATTTTTATTTTTCTAATGATGTGCTAGATAATCTTCATGGATTGGTTTCATGGAGACAAATTAGGACACATGCTAATAGATTATATTATAATAAGAAGTTTGGGTTTCAATGTCAGTTGATGTTGCAACTAATGAAAATATCTAACATGTGAAAAGTAATGAAAATGTTAGGAATGTATGGAAAACCCAAGAATGAAAATGAGTCTCTAAAACAAGTTATATGCATTGTTTCTAGTGTCCTTGATGTTATTAGAAAGAGAAGTCACTCTAAAGATAAGAATGCAACATGACGAGCAATAACAATACCTTTAGTTAAAAAATCAATAGCTGACAAAAGATTGATTAGTAACATAAGTGGATATCTTAATGTGAATCATAAGATTTTAGAAAGAGTTATAAAGGGAAGGGTTAACTTTGAATGTGGTCCAACAAATATTTTGTGGACTTCTAGTGGTAGAATCTTGAGATGTGATATGAAACTTACTAGTGAAGTCAAAAGTTTGGTTGAAATTTTTTGTCATGATAATAGAAGAATATCACCTAATTCAGTGGATGTTCTTAAACTGAGAGTTGGCTCAAAAATATGTGATCCACATCCTAAAAGCCTTTGGGACATGACTCAAACTAAATTGTTCAGAAAATTTGTATATCATGGTAAGGTGTTAATATTACCATTAGTGAAAGACCTTTTGAAAATTGTAAACCATGGTATGTAAGGATTAACAATGAAAGAATAACATGTTATTGTAAAACTCATGTTCAATTTTGTTACCATTATGATGCATTTTGATCTATACGTGGTACCATGCATAGTAAAGAAATGTTGTAGGAATGTGTTATAAAAATACTATCTCGAATTATAAAGGATTTGATATTGGGTTTATTTTGTAAGCCACCTAATGATCAATACTTTCTTTTCAATGCATGTCTTTCTAGTATATGTGATATGTGCGGTAATTTTTCTTTGTTAGATGAATGTTTTCATGAAAATGCTTTGACTACTTTTGGACAACAATTAGTTGATGTAAAAAGATTCAAAACTATTGAATATTCATTGAAGGATGGGAAGATTGGAAGAAGGTTTGATCTAGTTACAGATAAAGTTAGTTGTCGTGTATTTATCAATGAGTTTAAGAGTGTGATCATACCAAAATATGTTAAACACTCTCAATATGATAGATGGTTTGATGGCCAATTTTGCATATGTAAGAATACATTTTCAATTACTACAAAACTTTCTGTTGTTGACTTTGTAGAGAACTACACACTTGCACCGCAAGATGAGGTACAACCACAATATTACAATTCAATGCAAGTAACAATTTATGTTCATATAGTTTATATGCATGCACCTGATAGTATAGAGGAGGATTGCAAAATATTGAGAGAGTACCATTTCTATATCAGTGATAATAAATTTCATTCATCTAAGTTTTTCCAATATTGTTTCAAGATCTTTTATGATAATTTAAAAGAGAGACAAATTCAAATGACACAACATTGGATATGGTCAGATAATTGTATAGGACAATTCAAGAATGCTAGAATGTTGTATTGGTTAGGTAGGACACATAGGCAAACTAATATCCAACATGTGTGGAGTGTTTTTGAGGCTGGACATGGTAATGGAGAACATGATGGTGTTGGTGCATCTTTGAAGAGAGCCCTTATTAGAGAGAAATTAAAATTTGAGGAAATATCCAAATTAAAAAATGCACATGAAATTGTGGAATGGTGAAACAAATATTTATACATAGGATCAAGTCAGAACTCCATAATCAAATGTTTCTTCTATCTAGTTGAAGAGAAGAATATGCTTTCAAGATATGATTGTGACATAATTAGCAAGTAAGCTAAATGACATTCATTTAGGAGTTCAGATTCTAACACTTGGACTATATGGACTAGGGAGCTTTCTTATTTTTGTCAGTTTTTTCTTGTAGGTGACTGAGAAGAATGCAAGAATATATAATGGCTTGAATATTGGCAAGAAAAATCATTAGCACCTACTGAAGCACATTTTCAAGATGATATAGTAAATGAAGTCTAGAATGTTACTTTTGCATCAAAAGACTATGGTCGTATTTAAACCTCATACAACTTGGTATGCACAATTTTATTTAATATTGTTGTAATTATGCTTCAATTTATATTATTTATTTATGTACATGTCTTCAATATATTATTTATATATGCACACATATGATTAAAGTGTTTATGTACTTTATCTTATCTTGTAGGACATGTTTATTATGTTATTGCACCTAATAATAATGATGAACAAACTGAGTATTGGCTAGCTAGATGTGTGATAGCTAAGAAAAAATTGATATTTCATCAAGTAGATGATGATGGTTTTGAGTATCCAATTGGGTCTACCATTGTAGTTGGCACCTGGCTACGTACATACCTAACAAGAAGAAATGGTTTACCAACATTTGAAGAGTACCAATCCAAAAATAAAATTTTACACTATTCTCATTCAGTTGTGGCAAAAATATCAAATTAGAAAGATACAAAGGGAGATCCGCCAATAAGGTATTATGGACAATTTCAATGGATGAGTACAAGACAATAATAGATGCATTACAAAAGAGAGAGGATGCATATGGTATAGTGGGATGACTACATTTAAATCAAACACATGTAAGTCCTTTTATTTATTGTACTATTTTTATATATGTACTTATACAATTAAATTAAATGTATGGATGCGTTGACAATAGAAAATTAGAGAACTTATATATATACCTCTTATTCAAATCTCAATTACAATTTCTGCAAATTTAAATGCTTAAGGTGGATCAAACATTAACATCTTGTGCAATTGCACATAGCAAGTACATACAAATTACACATATTTACATAATCTAGATAGCTCATGTTAATTTATTCTTTTATTAACACATTTTTTCTTGTACAATTTTATTTTGTAGGACTTCATTTGAAGAAATGTGTTGAAACAATTTTATACTTTGAGTTCACTTCTATTTATGTCATTTGTGTTGTCTTACACATATTGTGAAACATGTTGTAAACATTTAAAAATAGGAGTTTACTTCTATCTAAAAGTTAAAGGTGTGCACTTGATATTATAAATTAATTGTAATTCATGTAATGACCTCCTATTTTTTTCCATTACTTTTACATTCAAAAATGTTTAAACTAATGATCCTATATAAATAATTAAAATTAGAAAAATGATTGTTCATATACCATATACTTACAAAATGTGTTATAACATGAATTAAAATATGTCACATTAAAGAAAATGGTTCATACATACAACATGATAACATAATAATTTATATCACATACACTGGCATTCAATAAGAAGTCATAAAAACATAGTACATGGTCCAACATGTCATAACACGATCTACTGAGTCAAAAAATATATATAATAAAGTTAACTATCCTAATACAAAGTGTATCATAATAAAAAATATGTGTTATAAAAGCACAATCTAAAGGTGCCAAAATGGCCTAATCTATCTGATTTGTAGTTCTCTTTACTCCATGCAAAGAGGACTCAGATGGATCATCCTATGTAACATGAGGTGTCTCATCATGTACATGCTTGATTGAAATGGGTTTCAAAATCTAGCTTGCAAATAGATTAAATATTCAATACATAATAAAAATAATAGCGCATGAGATGGGTTCCCCTCTATAATAGGAGGAGGTGTACTCTGAAAGCTACCAAATGTGGTAGTTGTGAGGTCCTATAATTTACAATACATAAATTTTTTAAAATTTGATAAAGATCATAATGAACTATGTATGTACATAAATCACAATATTAACCTCAAAGGATGATGTCAACACTCATGGTGACATAATCCTAAAATTATGGATACATAGACCTTGAGTTAAAATTATATATACATGAATTACAAAGTACGTAAATTAAAAAGTACATAATTTACACTACATTTTTATAAACTATAAAAACATATATATCATACCTGAGTAGTAGCCAATGTCACAGATGTGTCTAAAGATATGCAACCATGATGATCAAAGACATGTCTCAAATGTTCAAAAGACAGAGTAAAAAATAAACTATACTGAGGCCTATATGGGTAAGTATGATCCATCTGCTATTCCTAAAACCAAAACACATAAAATTATACATGAATCAAAGTTGAATATTATAATTTAATAATAATGTGTAAATAAAAATAGTAGAAATTATATGTCTTAAGTCAAGAGGTCATACCATAGGTATTTGAAGTTATGCATCAATGGTCAATGGATCAAGACTTGTACAAACATCAAACTGTGTAGTAGATGACAATCCCTACAAAATAAAAGAAAAATAACATATGAGCACATGTTATTAAATTTGAGTTTGAATAAATTATTTATAGTGAAATTCAAATTCCATACTGTATGAGGGATGCCAATATCTGTAGGTCTTGAAAAAAGACTATACTACCTCCTAGGAAGAACATTATCATCCATCCTCTATTATTTTAAAATCAATATACCTTAATATGGTTAATAAAATTATGAATGTCTATAGAAGGTAAATAATTATGTACTTAATTTAGATTTAGATTTAAATTTTACCTGCTACTCCTAACTATCTTTGAGCTCTCCATGTAGAAGGTTAACAAATGATGACACATTAATATCATCACTACCATCACCATGAGTAGTGTATGCATCATCATCAAAATAAGCATCCTCAATATAATGGTCATCATGTGCACATCGATATCACTTTAAGGGCCTCTGAATATATCTCTACAACTAGTACAAATGTGTCCAAGTGGACAAATATCTACTGCATGTGTTCATTGGTCTACTAAATTTCTCAAAAAGGCAGTCAATGAAGTAAGAGAAGACGACGTTGCTCAATGATGGTGTGGTGCTAGGACAGCTAGTGTAGGAAGAGGTACAATAGCTTAAGGCCATATGCAATTCCTTGTATTATTGTTCAGCTTTGCCCCAAGACTATCTTGAGGCATCCCTCCACCAACCCCCTGAAATGATCTAATATCAAAATAATTGGGTTTCAAATCGAATTTAAATTCAGCCCATAGTTTCTTAAGAAAGTAGCTAAGAACCTCATGATTTGCGTGTGGTGGATGGTCAAATACTATCCACCACTACTCCCAAAAGTGTATTGATATATGCGGATGCATGCACCATCTGATAGAAATGCAAGGCTTCTTCTCGCTAATCTTAAGACCCATCTTAGGGTATACGAAATATTTTTTTAAATGCATTTTTTTTATTTGAGTAGATGGACCTCTCTATAGGGTAGGCCATTAGAATAAAGGGCACGCATATTTTTGTCGATCTCAGATTGATTTTGACAAGTGAGTGTCAACACACTTAAGCCATTTTCTTAGTTCATTTTGAACTAGTAGTATATTCTAAGAACATGTAAATAATAGACCATGTCGAATCATAGTGAGTGTTGAGCCACTCATGTGCCGAGTCACTCAGGTGCCAAGAAAATAGTATATGTTGAGTGATACACGAGCTAACTAAATAGTGGATGCCAAGCAATATAAGTGTTGAGTCACAATAGAAAGATCAGTGTATGCCAAGCATCAGAGACTTCAGATCCCACATAAAATAGTTTTGACATATTTGTTTGTAAAGGCACAAAAACCATGCAAACCATTTCTGAGATGACTTAAGATTAAATTTTGATATTTTGGAGATAAGGATGAATCTCTAGTTGGATTTCCTATGCAATTGCATGCAACCAATTAGAAAATTGGAACGATTAAGTAGAAAAATGGATGAACCTCAACCATAGATTCATACCTAACCCTAAGCCACCAAAGTCTTATTTAGGAAGATGAAATCTTGAACTTTGTAAGAGTGTTGAAGGAGAGAAGAGGATAATTTGCATGCAAAAAAAAAGCATTCATTGTGACTTAGAAATTATGAAGTGAAACTACATTGTAGAATCAGTTAGAGAAAAATAGAGGATAGAGAAAAGGATACAATAAAGAGACATCTGATCAAGAAGGATCAAGAAAATATTGTTTAGAGGTGATATGTTATCAAGCAAGTGCCAACCGTAGGATCTATGCAGAGACATTCTAACAGGTGATTTTAGTCAAATCTCTTAACAAATTAGTCCTAATAGGCTATATGAAATCCTTTAATAGGGTGCTTACTTAGTTGTACGTTAAGGTCCTTTAACCAAGAACACTTCTAATAGGGTGTTAAAATTATCTAACAAGGTGAGACCTAAGATTTCTTTGTAAACCTTTAACAGGAAAAACCTTTCATAGGGTAGATCATGTTTCATAATAAAAAAAATTGTAACCTTCATTGGATACACTTTATTGTTGTAGTAGTAAATATTTGTGGGTTTCATCACCACCCTAGTTTTACCTAGACATCCCAGTTTTACCTTCTCACTTGGAGGGTTTTTGGGTAATCATATCTGGTGTCATATGTGTGTAATTACTTATTTGTGCTTACATGATTTAAATGTACATGCTTTGTATGTTATTAATTGAATATATGAGATGGATGCGTGGTGAAAATTTTATGGGTCAAATTTTAAACTACTAATTCACCCCCCCACTCTCAATAGTTTACCTTTCCTATTGTAATTCCAACAATTGGTATCAGAGCCTAGTTCTCTCAAAGAGAAGCTTTGTAGCTTTGAGGAAAGATTTTGAAATTAAAGTCTACAAGTTGAAAAATATCATTGAGGATTAGGGAATTGAGATATAACTTATTCTACATCAATTGGATTAAGCAAGAGAAGAACTAAAGAAATCTTTGAAGAGAAGGAAAGAAATCACTATTGCAGAAAATGACACACAATACAAAGAGATTGACACTACCAAGCTATTTGCTAATGGTGGCTCTAATGAATCTGATTCAACAATTGCAAATCTAATGGAAAAGAATAGAGTCCAAGTTGAGAAAATCACAAATATCAAGTTAGAACAAGAATCACAAGGCATACTACTATGTGAGGTAACTAAACAAAAGAAGAAAACTATGGAAGACAAAGCCATGATTGAAAAAGACAAAATAATTATGGCCAACAACTGGAAGAGGAGTTAATAGAGCTAACCAAGATTTCCAATATGCAATTAACTATGAGTTAAATGTCAAGGAAATTGAGATAACTACATTGAAGTTGTAGAATGAATAATTGTAGAGTGATCTAAAGAAAGAAAAGGAATCTGGTAAAAGTTTCAACAAGCCAAATGATGCCATCAAATACTTTGAGCAATTATTGAGATCCCCTAGATCCAATAATGACACATTTGGACTGGGATATACAAGCACTAATGAAGGTGAATCATCCAAAAGTACGGAAGAAAGGAACAAAAAAGGTAAGAACTCCAAACTTACTTGTCATAATTATGGTAAGAAAGGATATACTGCTAATGAATGTAGGAGAAAGACTGCAAATTAGAATGTTAAGCCCAAGAACATGATTCATTATCATAAGTGCAACAAGAAAGGTCATCAAGCATATGAGTGTAGAACCAAGACCATGTATACACAAATATTTCAAGGTTAGTGCTACAACTATTAGAAGTATGGACATAGAGCTTTTGAATGTAGATCCAAACCCATGTGGTCATCAAACAAAGAAGAAAAAGTAAGGAACAATGGTAACTCTTATAATCCGGATTATAATACAAGATATAGCTGTCATTATTGCCAAGAATATAGACATGTTCCTAAAAATTGCATTAGGACACACTTTACTGGTAACTAACAAAGGTGGTTGAGTCAAACTACATGTTTTAGCTATTTGAAGATTGGTCATATAAGCAGGTATTGTCCAACAAAGTCAAGGGCACCAAGTTGTGAATTTGATAAAAGCAAAGGCAAGGAAAATGTTTAACACATTAGAGATGAGATTAATATGACATAGAAAAAGAAGGAGGATTACAACACATCAAAAGGAGAAGGGATCACTTCACCCAATGGGTCAAGTGATCACACCTCATCAAACTAGGCAATCAAAAGGTATGTGGGACTGATATTAACATAAATAAAGATGCAAGATGTTGTTAGGAATTCAAAACAAATCTTTGAGTTTTTCATGTTGTTGCTAAGAATTAAAAGTTTGCTATATGTGTTGAGTGGAATGTTAGAAGATGCCAAGCTATCAGACTAGGTAGTTGATTCCGAGCTCGTAGTTGTTATTGAGTAATGGAAATGTCAATGGATGCCAAGTGAGCCTAAAATTGGTTGATGCCAAGGTTATAGTTGTGTAAGCACTTAGCATTAATTGCAAGGTTTTCAAATGTATTTGTTCAATTTTAGCTCATTCTTCATCATTTCAAATTTGAGAAAGAGCAAGCAAAGTAGAAGGAAATTTGCAAATATATTCCAAGAAATTGCAATATATTCTAGTAGCGATCTCACATTCATTTGTCAAATTTCACAAGGTATTTATCAAGATCTGAGCTATGTATTTTAAATTTTTTTAAACCCTAGTTTTACATTATGGCATTGAGTTCAAAGAATGTACAAGGAAAAGAAGTTTTGAACATTCAGTTAGTAAGTAATGAAGTCAAGCAACCCATTTTCAAAGCTATTCCTAATAGTGCTTACAAGAAAAACCCTTCTGGTGCATTTTGAATGATTCTGCTAAATGTGCTAGTGGTGCAAGATGTGAGAAAATGCTACAACTATAAGATAGGAAGCACTGGGGATATGGAAATTAGGGAAGCATACAAAAAACTTTGTGACAATAGTGTTTTGAAAAAATAATTCAAAATTGCTGAGAGAAAGGGATTAACACGAGCCCTAGATTTTCCAAATGTATTTAAGATAGAATGGATAATAATTGAGCTTAGAAGAATCTATGATGGTTCCTTATGGCTTGAGAATGGACCTATCAAGATTACTAAGAGAATAATCCATAGGTTTACTGGTTACTCTAGAACAAGACAGGCATGACAATAAACACAATTACTAGCCCTCTAATAATTTTTTTTTGTAAGGGTTATATCATACAAGTTCTATCAATCTAGTAGATTGAATAGTGTGCCCTATATAGTTGTGAATTTTGGATACGAAATTGTCAAGAAAGATCATACATATGATCTAGTAGAGCTACAGTTGCAACAATTGATGGAGAACCTTGGAGTAATTAGGAAAACTAAGAGTGCACAATGCAAATTTGGCTCTATAATGATTTGTATATTATTTTATGTGAAAAAAATATTCGCCTCTTTTTGTATTGTGGGATGAAACAAAAAAAGATTAGTAGTTGTACAGATTGGTGAGCATATTAAGCAATTAGGAGAAACTTTTGAATATGTGATGACAAGTTATTTTGAAGAGTTCAAGAAGTCAATGAAGGAAAGACTAAGAATACTAGTATCAGTAGTTGAGAAACATTATAATGATGTATGTTTTCTTGTGGATGCTAATTATACATTTATACAAGCTGTGACACCAAGGGTAAGATGGCTAAGACCCTTAGCCTATGAAATAAATGTGGATGAAGCCTCTACAACTATAACAACATTATTGGCGGATGAGATAGACAAAACTACAAAAATATTTGGAAATTATGAGATGGTGAAATCCAAGATTACCATGGATTTAAAGATTGCTTTAGCTTTGAAGAAAAAGGAAAAGATAGTGAAGAAGATGAAAGCCATGTTTGGAGAGAGTGCCAGAGAGGAAGAAGAAGAAGAAGAATAGGATGAAGAGGAAGAAGAAACACAAACACTAGAACCTCTAGCATTGAATCAAGGTATGGGAGAAGACAAAGAAGAGGAGGAGACTAAAGGTGCCAAGGGAGAAGAAGTTGAAGAAGCACCTACTCCTACCGAGTCAAAGAAGAGGAAGGTCATGGCACAACCTACGACAAGGACTAAGTAAATCACCAAACCAAATCAGCCCAAGCCCACTACACCTACAAGAAGAACTAGCACACGTACAAATACACAAAAGGCCAAGGAAAAGACCAAACAAGTAGAGAAAGGAGGTTAAGAGAATAAGAAACCAAGAAGGAATTATGTTGCACAAACAAATTCTAAAGAGGAGAAAATAGAGTCAGATGAAATTAGCCAATTCAAAGTGGTGATTCATAACCCTCTTTCAGATCGTGAAAATTTATGTGAAAATGTTAAGAATAATGCAAAACTATCAGGATTCAGTTATGTTGATTTTGATAAATTGGGTAAAGTAGAGAAATTGTTGGAATATTCAAATATGGAAAGAATACTTATGAGAGGGGGGGTGAATCATAAGTATTGTACTTTAACCAATAAAACCATTTAACAAAAAGTAAATTGCATGCATATAAATACATCAAGAAAATATGAAACTAAAACATGCATACACAACACATAACACTGGGATTTGGTAACCCTGAAACCCTCCAGGAATAAGGAGGTAAAACTGGGGTGGCGATGATACCCACAAAAATTACTGCAGCAATATTGTTCAACCACTTCTGATGGTTTTCCCTATTAAAGGCTTTACACTGTGTCAATAGTGACTTGGTTAAAGGATTTCAAACACTCAACATGAAGTGTCACACTGTTAAAGGATTTATTCACCTTTTGATAAAGATCTACAGATAGCTATTAAGCCAACCTATCTACATAGGATTTCCTTTCTAATACACTGGTAAGAGAGTATTAGATATTATAAACTTGATTGTTAGCAATCCTTGTTTGCTAAGTGCAAGTACTTGTTCTGGCTCTTTCTTTGATTTCGATCCTCTAAGATCTGATTTTTGGTTTTCTTCTTTGCTTTGTTCTGATCAACTGATTATTGAATTGGTGCTCTTATTTTCTATGTCTCCTTTCACCGAATTTCATTATGTTTTTCCTTTTAACACTGCTCTACTTCTCTCATCTCTCTTTCAATGAAACTTTCATCTTCCTTAAAAAGACTTCGAAGACTTAGGGTTTGATACGAATCTATGATTCACATTGATTCTTAATTTCCCACTCAATACTTGCCTTTTTCTGATCGGTTGCATGCCTTTCCAATTTTCCAATCGGATGCATGCAGATTGCATAGAAAATGTAAAAGATTTGTTCTTATCTCTAAATCTTTCAAGATTTATCTTATGTTGTCTACAAAAATGGTTTACATCATAGTTTGTACAATCACAAATTCTTATGTTGATATCCTGAGTTACTCAGCTCCTAAAGCATTATTGATACTCGACACATGCTATTTCCTGTATAGCTCGGCACCTTAACAAAACTGTATCACTCGGCACTTTATGCTACTTGGCACTTGTTAACACTCGACACCTTATGTTGCTCAGCACTTGTCATTACTCGACACCTTATGTTACTCAACACTTGTTATTACTCAGCACCTCATGTTACTTGGCACTTGTTATTACTCAGCACCTACTCTTTGCTCGGCATGTATAGTGAAAAATGGTTAAGTGTATTGACGCCCAGTTGTCAAAATTATTCTTTAAACCAACAATCTCCCCCTTTGACATGATTGGTAAAAAGTCTTAACTAAGATCTTGGTATCTTTTTCATTATTGCATGTATCTTTTTATTTGTAGGAGAAAATAACAATATACCTTATGACTCCTTGTTAGTTGATCCTGTGTGTACACTTAGTGTTTTCTGTCCTATTTCTGCATTCTGAATAATCAAAATTTGTCAAAAATTTGCTATCTCCCCCTTTTATCATACTTATCATTTCATTCATGTACTTAACTCACCCATACTTAATCTTTTCTTATCACTCCCCCATACTTATTCTCCCCCTTTTTGACACTTATGTCAAAGGTTCTAGAGCAAAATTCCATACTTAGCCAAAAATGTACTATTTACTTCAAGGAGTACCTTCAGAGCTGCATCCCAATTTGCTAGTGCAACATCCAATGACTTATGTTGGATGGCAATCTTTGCTGCTAGGTTTACAAGTCCATCAGATGTAGAAAGATTGGTGTCTTTCTTGAGGACTATCTCTGCATTTATCTCCTCCTTGTGAAGTAATTCCAAATGAGGAGTAATTGAAGATTGAATTTGCATCAATTTAGCTTTTCTAGTTGCCTCCTCTGCTACTAAGACAACTAACTCTCTTTGTGTGTGAAGCAATTGGGCAAAATGCTTCTCACTCTGAGTTGGATTTGTGGGGAGTTGCATGCTAGAAATCTTCAAATTTTTCTCCAAGCTTAGTATCTTCTGGCTAGTGTCCTATGTGAATGTGGAAAAATCACACAACTTGTTGTACAGGGAAAAGATGTTTCCTAGTACAGTTTTAACTATTTCAATTTTCTTTGCCAGTTCCACTTGTGATAGTGCTATATCACCAGATATTTTATTATTTACCTTTCCTTGGAACTTTCTTTGTGACCATTCTAGCAATTTGGCATTTGTTTCCTAGTCTTCACTAGTCATCTAGTCAACTATATCAGATAGTTGCTCTATAATTGGTCTTGACTCATCTGGAGATTGTAAGCAGAAAGCTTTTGTGAATATGTCTTTGATTTCATTCAAGGTGAGCTTATGCTTGTGTTCTCTTCTTAGTGCTTCTTGTCTCCTTCTTTTTTCCAATGCACTCTTAATTTCATTGATCTTCTCTTCAGTGAGAGTGCTGGATTCAGAATATGGAATCTTTATTTCTTCATCAAGTTCAGGAACTCCATAGTGAAGTTTCCTGACTGCCTTTGATGAGCTCAAGCCTGTTGTCCTAATTTGTAATTGCAACCCATCAGTGCTCGGCTGTTGTAGAGTCTATGTTGGAGTACCAAATTTTGGTAATGCAACTAGTGCTTGTATTGCAGACTCCTCCTTCTTCTTTGTCTCATCTTTTTCTTTAGCTTGTGTATCCTTTTGATGATCACAAGGTGGGGTTGAACTTGTTGGTTGTTTAGATGTTTCTTTTATTTCCCCTGCTACTATACTCAGCATTTGAAGTGTATAGGAGACTAACTTGGTAGAGGTGGTGATGGAAGAAATAGAATACCAGTAGTTTGTATGGTCAAAGGTGGCACTTGTGTTTTCACCTTGACTGTCTTTGTTTTAACTTCTAGATTCTGTAATTCATCAACACTGACCAATACATGAATTGAAATTAATTTTGCTACTAGTGATGATTGGTCAAGGATTTCTAAATCCTCTACAGTTAATGGATTGATGTTTGGGTTTGAAGTGTATGTAACATCGTTGATTTTTATAATCTCTACAAGTGTGATGGTGGCATGAGGAGGACTAGGAGGGGATACCTATGTGTCTTGGACACTCTAATCTTGTGGCTCAACTGTATCTTCCTCTTTCTCTTTCTCCTCAGTATGTGCCTTTTCTTTCTTTTCTTCTTCAACCTTCTTCTCCACTTGTTCCTTCTCTTTTTCTGTGATGCCTGATGCCTTCTTTTCCTTTATCTTGGCACTTTCCTCTGCCTTATATTCTTTGTTATACACATCATCTATTTTCTTGTAAACTATTTTCCACAATCTTGTTGATTTTGTAACTACCTCTTCAATTTTGTTTTGTAGAATGCTAAATGCTCTATGCTTGGGAGTGAATCTATTGTTATGCCTTTTTACTGCAATTGATACTTGATCTCTAGAAAAATTAGGCAACAATTTAGCTAATGTTGACTCCCTTATCTCCCTTTCCATTTGTAAACAAAAATGCCATTTATCCTCTACAATTTTGTGCAATTCTTTAGGCATCGATTCACCTAATTCAAGAGGTGTGTGTGCTTATATTCAACCATCATAGCATACACAGATTCCTCTAATTTATTTTTCTCTTCTTTGGTGAGCTTAGAAAAATTTAGGTTCTTTAAACCTTTCAAATCATCATTCCTAATTTTTGAACATAATTTATCAACAATAGTCTGAGGTTTGTGTCTTACCACTTGAAATTGGTTGTTTTCCTCTGACTCTATCTTCTCCTCATCTGTTTCAGGCTGGGCAACAAATTTTCTTTTTTTCTTAGACTTGATACTAGTCTTCTTTGGAGTTTTCTTCTTCTCTTTTTCCTCCTCTTGGGCTTTTTGTGCTGCAGCCCTTGTAGTTGGTCTCTTCAGTGTAGGAGCAGCTACTTTCTTTCCTTTGGGTTGAGGAGTAGGAGGAGTTGTGGCCTTTCTTTTTATGACCTTGGGTTCAACTTGTGCTTCCTTGGCTTCTTCTTCCTTAGCACTTTCCTCTTTGTCTTCTCCTAACCCTTGAGTCAGACCTTGTGGTTCATCTCCCTTATCTTAAATGTCTTCTTCTTCCTCTTCTACTTTTCCTTCACCTTCAACACCAAATTTTCTCTTGATTTGTCTCACCATCTTTTCTTTCTTCTTTACTACTGAGGCAGTCTTCAAATTTGTTATCACCCTTGATTTAACAACATCATAAGTTTCAAAGGCTTTTGCATTCTTATCAACTTCTTCTGCAAGAAGGGCTATTATTGCTGCAGAAGCTTGATCAATATCAAATTCATAACCTAGTCGACTAAGCCATCTTACTCTAGGTATGATTGCTTGTATATAGGTATAATCAATATCTACAAGAAAAAAAATATCTTTATTTTCATATTTCTCAGTCAATGTGACTGGAATCCTCATTCTTTGTTTCATGGACTGTTTAAAGTCCTCAAAGTAACTAGTCATTTGGGCATCAAAATTTTCACCCATCTGTTCAATATATCCATTGATTTTTTCAACAATTGTTTTTTCTGGAATCCATCTTACCTTACCTACTGAAGGGAATTCTTTCATCAGATAGAAAAATATGCATACCAAAACTGATCCAAATTTGCACTGAGCTCCCTTGCTTTTCCTTATAGCTCCCAAGTTTTCATTAATTTGTTGAAACATGAGCTCTGCTAGATCATAGGTATGATCCTTTTTAATTATCTTATATGCAACATCAACTTCTATACAAGGCACACTGTTCAATCTGCTTGATTGATAGAATTTGTGTGAAATGATTCTCACAACAAAATCTAGTAGAGGATCTGTGACTGTATCAATAGTCATTCCTCTATTATTCCATTTAGCACCTGTGTTTTTCTCTATTACTTCCCTTTGGTCACTTCATAGGGTCTTTGGTTGATCTAGGTTTGGAATGCTAGTAACCCTATGGATAGTTTTCTTGGTGAATTTTACTGGCCCTGACTCTAACCAAAAGGCTCCACCATGTATTCTGCTCAAAACTATCCATACCCATTCAATTTTGAAAACAATAAGAAATTCTAGGGTTTTGGTTAATCCTTTTCTTTCTACTATTGAGAACTCATCTTTCAGTATCTTGTTCTCACATAGCTTTTCATATGCATTGTAAATCTCTAAATCTCCTATGGCTCTAATTTTGCAGTTATAACATCTGTGAACATCTTGGACCATAACAACTTTATCAGGAATAACTGATAATGCACCTGTGTGATCATTCTTGTATGGTACTTTTGGAATGGGTTTGAATTCAAGTTGTTTTACTTCATTACTGACCAGTTGTATTTCATGACTCTCTTTACCCTTAGTGGTTCCTGACCTAGATTCCATTATTTTCCAAACTAGGGTTTATAATTTAAACAAGTTTATAAACTCTACGTAGCTTGACACTTAAGTAAAATACCTCAAATTGATGAAACTTGTGCTGAATCACTGTTGAAATCTTCACAAATGGCTTTTGAGCTGACCTTGATCTTCTTCACTCTTCTCGGCTTTGCTTCACATTTTAATGGTGGGAAGAGATCGTAAATTGAATTATGTACCCTTCAAAATAGAGTAATTAATGCTTAGTGCACTGACAACTATCTACTCGACACTTGAAAGATTTTGACATAACTTGGCACTTATTGTATTTTCACTTTGCTCGGTTCCCATTAGTATTTCATAGCTCGACATCATCTATCAACTTGGTTGCTCTTAGCAACTTGGTATCTAAAGACAATTTTGACAAATTTTGCAAGACTCTCAATTTTGTCTTGGCATCTCTACTTATGCTGATTTCTTCTTTGCAGTTATTCAATCTTTTGGGACTGATGTTTGATGTACCTTAGTTTATCAATCCCACACACCTATGCTTGTATAATTTGATGAAGTGTGATCACTTTACCTATTAGGTGAAGTGATCTCTACACTTGAAGTGCTACTTTCATTTTTCTTCTTCCATGTCTTATTCATTTCACTTCTAATGTGTTCAAAATTTGTCTTTGCCTTTCCATTGCTGATCTTAGAACTTGGTGCCTTTGACCTTTTTGGGCAATTTTTGCTGACATGACCAGTTTTTAAGAAACCAAAACATGTATTTTGACTCAACCATCTTTTAAATTTTCCCTTGAAATAGGTTCTTATGCAATTCTGGGGTGTATGTCCATATTCTTGACAATAGTGACAACTGTACGTGGTGTTGTAATCCCAAAATTCATGGTTTGATGTCCTTGCTGGTTGATTTGATGTCCACATAGGTTTTGATCTACATTCAAGAGCTCTATGTCCATATTTCTAGCAATTATGACAGTGACCCTCAAATCTTGATTTCTTAATAGTCTTGATTCTGCATTCATATGCTTGATGACCTTGCTTCTTGCACTTATGACAATGGTTCATACTTTTAGGTTTATCATGTTGATGGGTATTCTTGCTTCTACATACATTAGATGTATGACCTTTCTTTCCACATAAATGACATGTAGGTTTGACATTTTTACCTTTGTCATTTCTTTGTTCTACACTCCTTGATGATTATCCAACTTCAGTGCTATTGTATCCAAGTCCTGATGTATCATGGGTTGATCTTGGGGATTTTAGTAATTGCTCAAAATACTTGATGGCTTCATTGGGTTTAATTAAATTTTCTAAAATTTCCTTCTCTCTTCTTAGGTCATTCTACAATTGTTCATTCTGCATCTTTAGTGTAGAGATCTCAATGTCTTTCACATTAAGTTCATGACGAAGGTTCATCATTTGGGCAAGTGTATGCATCTGCATGTTTGAGATCCTTGTCAATTCAGTACATTTTTCTTCAAGCCTATTTGAAAGATTCCTTTTGTCATTTTCCATCATGACTTTATCTTCAACTACTCTTTTCTTTTGTTCACTGATTTCACATAACATTATGGCCTATGATTCATGTTCCATTCTAAGAGATATTATCTCATTTGCTTGAACTTTGTTTTCCTCCATCAGTTCTGCAATTTTTGCATCAAACGCTTTAGTATCTCCATTGGAAAATATATTTGTGGTATCAATATCCTTGTATTTTATCTTACTTTTGGATATGGCTAGATCCTTCATCTTTTTTAATGAGTTTCTCAACTTGTTTCTAAATTCCTCCAAGCTATGCAGAGCAAGTTGCACATCTATCACCTGATCTTCAATGATCTTTCCAAATTTGAAAGCTTCCATCTTTAGATCTTTTCCTCCAAGCTGTTAGACTTTTTCTTGTGAGAACCTAACTAGGCTCTGATACCAATTGTTGGAATATTTAAATATGGAAAGAATACTTATGAGGGGGGGGGGGGGGCGGGTGAATCAAAAGTATTGTACTTTAACCAATAAAACTTTTTAACTGAAAGTAAATTGCATGCATATAAATACATCAAGAAAATATGAAACTAAAACATGCATACACAACACATAACACTAGGATTTGGTAACCTAGAAACCCTTTAGGAATAAGAAGGTAAAACTGGGGTGGGGATGATACCCACAAAAATTACTGTAGCAATATTGTTCAACCACTTCTGATGGTGTGCCCTATTAAAGACTTTACACTGTGTCAATAGTGACTTGGTTAAAGGATTTCAAACACTCAACATGAAGTGTCACCCTGTTAAAGGATTTATTCACCTTTTGATAAGGATCTACAAATAGCTATTAAGCCAACCTATCTACATAGGATTTCCTTTCTAATATAATGGTAAGAGAGTATTAGATATTATAAACCTAATTGTTTGCAATCCTTGTTTGTTGAGTATAGGTACTTGTTTTGGCTCTTTCTTTGATTTTGATCCTCTAAGATTTGATTTTTGGTTTTCTTCTTTGCTTTGTTCTGATCAACTGATTACTGAATTGCTGCTCTTATTTTCTATGTCTCCTTTCACTGAATTTCATTATGAATCTATGATTCACATTGATTCATAGACTTAGGGTTTGATATGAATCTATGATTCACATTGATTCTTAATTTCCCACTTAATACTTGCCTTTTGCTGATTGGTTGCATGCCTTTCCAATTTTCCAATTGGCTGCATGTAGATTGTATAGAAAATGTAAAAGATTCGTTCTTATCTCTATATCTTTCGAGATTTATCTTATGTCGGCTACAGAAATGGTTTACATCATAGTTTGTGAAATCAAAAACTCTTATGCGGATATCGTAAGTTACTCAGCTCCTAAAGCATTACTGATGCTCGACACATGTTGTTTCCTGGATAGATCGGCACCTTAACAAAACTATATCACTCGACACTTTATGCTACTCAGCACTTGTTAACACTTGTCACCTTATGTTGCTCGATACTTGTCATTACTTGGCACCTTATGTTACTCGGCACTTTTTATTACTCGACACCTCATGTTACTCAACACTTGTTATTACTCAGTAGCTACTCTTTGCTCGGCATGTATAGTGAAAAATGGTTAAGTGTATTGACACTTAGTTGTCAAAATTATTCTTTAAACCAATAGAAAAACCAAGTGGAAGAGGCCATATATGCCATGATGGAAAAATTCAAGACAACCCCACTAGATTTTTCCAACTCTATGCCAAAGAACCTATATGACATAGTTGAGAAAAAATTGTATTACTTTCTAAACTTGGAGAAACATAACAGGGAGACCACATTGGCCTAGGTGATGCCTAATTTAACTAAGGCACAAATTACTAAGGTTGTAAAGAAGTATGTATTTAGGTTCACACCTAAATATAGAGCCTTTAGCATTTTACAAAATAATATTGAAGATGTAGTAAAAATGTCTACACAAATATGGAAAGTAACATATGGATTGACTATAGTAAAGAAAGAAGAATCTAAACCTATTGAGGTCAATGATGATGAAGATGATGATGAGAAAAATAAAACCATTGGAGGAGGAACATAAATGGAAGTAGATGAGAAGGCAAAAATGATCCTGAGAAGCTAGAAGAATAGAGTGTGAAAGACACATAATCATTGAGTGTTAGTCCTCCTCCTAACACAACTAAGACAACTAAAATAGTAATTATCAAGGATTTTTCTGATCTATTAGCTTAGAATATCAAATCCCTTACTAAATAATATTTGAATAAGATATTAGATCAATCTACACTGAAAGCTAAACTTTGTAATAATCCTATTTTGATCAGTGTGGATGAGCTACAAAAGTTTGTGACTGATGTTGCAAGGCAAAAGGTGAATCTGCAAGAGCTAGCTTCTATTATCCCTCAAGTCATTAATGTACAACCTTTGATCCAAATACAAAAAGATACATCTACCAAGGCTGATATAATTTCCAAGATTGATACTATTGAGAAGAAGATAGAAAAAGAACAAGCCACCACTGCAGGACAATAGGAAATAGGTCAAATAGACCTATTTGCATCTATAACACAATGACAAGGTGCAAGACGAGTCACTATGGGAGAACAAGGGAAGCCTAAAGAGAGTACAAAGAAACCAAAACTAAAGGAGAAAATTGCCATCCAAGCCCTGACAACCTTACTAGTATCTAGCACTCCATCTGGTCATACTCTTCAGAAGCCAAGTAGAGATGCTATTCTATTGCATATCTTAGTGCCAAGGTCAAGTTCATCAAAGGCTAAAAATTTAATTTAATATGGAGATGCCAGCCTTGATGAAGAAATTGTCATATGAAAATATGATTATGATATCATGACATTATAAGAAATAGGAATATTACAACATGCCCTAGAAAGGGAAAAGCATCAAGAAATGCTTAGGAGAGAACACAAGTAGAAGCAAGCACTACAAGACATTAAGGACATCTCTCTAGATGCATTTAGTCTGCAAAATCCTAAAGAGACCAAGCCACTAATGGAATAACTGACACATCTAGTGGAAAAGGTTAGTAATGAAGACTTGGATATAAATGAAAAATTAATTTAATAGCCAGAGAAGAAGTTCCAAAAAAAGGTGAATGAGAAAATATCTAGTGATATAGCACTAACACAAGTTGCATTGGCAACTAAGTTTGAGGATGTGAATAAGGTACTTGAGAACATATTCTCATTGTAAATTAAATTGTGTAATTCCTCACTCTTCACCCAAGAGACTAGAAATCACATTTTGAGTCTAGAAAGCCAAATCAATGCATCAAGTGCAAAACTACTGATGCATCCTACTCAGAGTGAGAAGCATTTCAGGACATTTCTTCAAGAATAGATTTAGTTAGTTGTATTGAAAATAGATGAGGCTAACATAAGATCCAAACTGGGTAGCATCCAAGCAACTCTCACCCTACATATGAAATTTTTTCACAAGGAGCTAGGCTATGCTAAAATCCTACTGGAGAAAGATGCCAATCTTTCTAATTTAGATGTTCTAGTCCACTTTTCTGCCAAGCTTTCCATCCAAATCAAGTCATTGGATGTCACATGTAATAATAGAGATCTAGCCCTGAAGATAATATTTGATGTCCATAAATCTTTTTTGGACAAACATATAATAAGTGTATAACCCATTGACATAAGCGTCAAAAAGGGGGAGATTTTTTTTTTAGGGGGAGACTAAAACAAAGGGGAAGATATATTTTTGGGGAGAAATTGAGAATAATAGAGCAGAGGGGGAGAATGAAACAAGAGATATTAGATGAAAGAGTATCAAAAACATAGAGCATGAAGTCAAAGTGTATCAGTAGAGACACATTTACTTAGAAGGAGTACAAAATTTTGGTTATAGAACAGACTCAACAACTCAGGGGGAGTTATCAAATTTTGAGGTATACAAGTTATTACAAAATTTTGACATTTTGAAGTTTTTTATATAAGCCAAGTTGAGATATTCTATGCTCATAAGATTAAAGATGATAATGTATACTCAAGTGTTTTTGACACTCATGTCAAAGGGGGAAATTATTGATCTCAGATTGGTTTTGACAAGTGAGTGTCAACATACTTAAGTGATTTACTTAGTTCATGTTGAACTAGTAGTACATGCCAAGCACAACATGTAAATAATAGACCATGATGAGTCATAGTGACTGTCAAGCCCCTCATGTTTTGAGTCACTCAAGTGTCGATTAGATAGTATATGCCAAGTGACACAGGAGTTGAGTAAAAAGTGCATGTCAAGAAATATAGGTGTCGAGTCACAATAGAAAGATCAATATATGCTGAGCATCAGATACTTCGGATGCTAAGTAAAATAGTTTTGACATATTTGTTTATAAAGGCACAAACAACTATGTGTTGTGAGTTCACAATGCACACCCCATTTTGACTAGAAATGGGGACCCCCTACTTCATTTTTTCATTTTTCAGAACCCTAGCTCTCAGTCTGAGCCCTTTTGAGGTTTTATTTATTGTCCTAGTTCATGTCTGGTCCTAACTGGAAAACCTTGTTGTCAAAATTAAACATTTTTGATGGAGGTCTCTTTTTTGAAAACTAAAAAGGTGCAACAACACACCTATCTAGGTGGGCTAGTGCACCAAAATTCAATAAGAAAGGCTCTTGTGATGTGGAGTTGTGCAACAACACTGCTATGTACTAGCACACCTACACAACACAAGAGTGGATGAGGTCCTTTAGTGTATTTAAACCCCCCACCCCACTTTTTACCCTACATTTCTTTCCTTGTCTTCATTTTTTCACATCTCCAACTTCTAAGTGCATCACCACACCTACCTAGGTGTGCCATCTCCATTCCACCTACATAAAACATAAAATAAGTTAAAACAAATGCAAATATAGTACACATCACTACACCTATATAGGTGGCCTAATGCATGCCTTACTTTCTTCACACCTAAAAAACTTCAAAAATAAAGTGAAAACATAAGAACACAGCTAAAAAAGGTGTTATGCATTGATGCGCACCAAAAAAAAAATCAAAAATAAAAAACAAACAAATCTATATAAAGAATTAGGGTTCATAATAACACACCTCAAGTAATAAAACTCCCAAGCAACAAAATAGTGTGTGCATCAGTGCACCCCATGAGGTGCACTCATGTGCAACCTATACTTTGCAAAGATAAATACTGTAAATGCATGCTAGGAACACCCATGAGGTGCACCTACTATGTAATTTTTTAATTTTTAGGGTGAAATCATGTTTATTTAATTTTTTCAATTAGATTAGGATGTTGGGTTTTGTGTGAGTCAGTTTTAGGGTGTCATTAATAATGTTCCTTTAACTTTGGACTAATGGACATCTTTTTGTTGAAATTGGATGGAGTCTTCATCATCCTCCCTTACTAAGAAAATAACTCCAAAATGGTGGTATTCAAGTTTTATGGTGTTCCTACTAAATCAAGATTTCAAGATCAGTATTCCAAGATTCAAGACATAGATTTGGGTTGCACAGATTTGGGTGAGTTCTTAAACCTATGCAAAAAATCAACTAAGTGGTTTTAGATGATCTTAGCATTGATCTTATTAGAGATTATTAATGCAACATCACACTTGGTGTCAGTACAGTCCTTAGAACTAATCATGACACTCGTAGAGCATTTTTTTCCTAAAGAGAGGGTAATCAAGAGCATAATAGGAGAGATCTTGATTGTTCTCTGACCTAAGAACATTGAAAAAGTGTTCCATCTCGCAAGGGCAGAACAATTCATTAAACTAAACTATGAGCAAGTAGAGAGATGGTATCCGAAATATATTGATGCGGCTTCTAAGATCATTCAATCTTCATACCTTATAGAGAAAACTCCTCTAGGAAAGAAAATGGCCAAATTAGACATGAAAAGAGGATACATTAAGGAAGATATTGGATACTCAATCATACTCTTGAGTAGAGTTATGGATTTTTTGGCACTCAAACATCTAAATATTTTTATGGTGCATTTTATTGAGACAATAAAGAAAGAAGAGATCCCACTGGATTGGGCTTCTACTCTTAGTGAAAATTTGAAGAAAAACATGAAATTTTACATGACATCGTACTTGGTGTACTTGTTAGCTACAAGGGTGACAAATTATCCAAGGCTCTAAAAGAGGGGTACCATGTAGGATGCAAATGCATGGTTGTATATTGGATATCTTTAGCTAGTTAAGAAGAGACTTTTAGAAAAAAGAAAAGAATATAGAATTGTAAATGATTCTTTTGTATTCCCAATAATTTGGTTCATAAAAGTGGATTATGCAAAGAGAATAATAGAGGAGGTAGCTATACAGATATCACTAGTTGGAGCATATTCTATCCAATTCTAAATATTTACATATTCAAGGGTAGTAGGTACAACTATCAACCCTAAGAAGCTCCCTAGGTATCCTAGTGACAGGATTATTCTCCTCGAGATCTCCTCACAACTCTTGTCTGCATATAATAGAGTTAGAAAGTAGTGCAAAACATGTTGGATGTGGCCTATTACTATACGACCTTTTCAGGTGGATTGAAGGCAAGATATTCCTTCTTTTGAAAGTGAATGGGATTAATATTATTTAGAAGAGTATAATTCTCCTTGACCATATTTTGACAATATCTAGAGAGTGTAACACTTAATAGGTAAAACATTCCAACATGAAGAAGCAATTAAATATCACCGAATTAATGCAACAAATGACTACTATGGCCTCATAATGGATTATTATAGGATGACATTGTATCATGTAGAGAAGGCTTTAAAGATAAAGATTCCATTGAAGATTGTACAACAAGACATGGAGGAGTTGCTTGATCCATTGTTTAATAAGGATAAGATTGGTGAATGGCCTATTATGATTTCCAAGATTGACAAAGAAGAGAACTCAGACATTAATCATAGGGAAAGGCATGACATCAAATTGACGAATCATAGGAGCAAGAGGCCTTTCAAACTTGATCCAATTCCTAAGACAATGATCTTCCATGCACAAACCTGACCAGCTAGAGCTAGAGGAGCAATGGTCATTATGCTTACATTTATAGCCTAGTCACCGGTAAGACCAGAAACTATGCACTACTTGATAGGCCAATTGGATATTATTAGGCTCTAAACGGTAAACTAGAAGAAGGAGAAATTTTGGCACCTCTACAGCAAGGAAAGGAAAACATACAAGGGCTAGAGAATGTAGAAGTCACACAAGCCCAAGCTGATCCCCAAGTGCCATCTGTTGTACAAAGCCAAGGAAAAACAAAATTTGAGATACAAGGAGTTTCCTTGCCTCGATAAATAGAGCAAGCCTCCCCCTCTACACCTAAAGGAAGAAATATTAAGACTCTAGTGAAGAGGAGGAAAAAGGTGATCAAGAAAGTAATTCCTTTCCTATCAATCCCCAAACCTATCCTGAAAGAGGCAAAAGAAGAGGTTGATGAGGATGAAAAGAATAGTATACCTTTGAGTTAGAGGACTTAGCTAACCTGAGCCATAGAGGAGGAATGAAGGAGAATCTCTATGGTTACACCACTATCTATCCCTGATGAACCCCTTCAAACTACAACTTTGAAAGATGAAAAGAAATAGTGGATAGATGAGCAATAGGCTGAGGGCACTGATGTCTTTCAAATGTCAGATTTTGGCTTTATGCCCATGGGTAATGAGTTGATCGAGCATAAGATAAGAGACACTCTAACCAATCAACCTTAATAGAAGGATTGGAGTCAGATGCCTCCTGAATCACAAGGACCTAAGGTATTTCAATCATCCCAAGTACAAGTCACATTTTGTGTAGACAAGTGATCAGCTACCCCTCTTCCTCTAGGAACAAAACTTGAATAGGTCCAAACTAAACATGAAGAAGAGCTACAAAAATTATCCAAAAATGAAATTTTAGAGGAGGGGTAGATAAGTGAACAACCTCAACAAACTTCCCAAGACATAGAGGTGAGAACTATGGGCTATAGATATAGAGACTCCTGGTACAAAACTCTTGCAAAGTGAGAAGACTCCAGAAAGGACTGATAAGGGGAAGAGTATAGTTTAGTAGACTCCTTCATCCTCTAAGGCAAAATCCTTGGTACAACATATCCTAAGATGGCTAAGGAAAGAGGTGATAAGAAATAAGAAACAATAGTTCACCACTAAAGAGGAGGATAGAATGGAATTGATAGAAGTTCTAAGGAAGCTTGATTCATTGCCAAAGTATGTGCAAGCATTAGCCTTTTCTATGAGTGATCAAAATTAGGACCTTTTTTCTCATGTAGCTATCCCTCCTCCATAATAAAATGTTGAAGAATTAACTCCAAGGAATTATTAGATCTGGTAAGTTATGCTTGGGAAGCCTACCTTAGAAACTGCAAAGTTCATGGTTACAATAGGGATGAAGGAGGTGTTCAGGAGCCTAGAACAGGGTGGGGTGGAATTGATAAAACTTCAATGATGAAAAATAATCTTAAAAGGATAATTGAGCAAAGTTATTGGTCCCTTGGATCCCACAAACCTCGAGGAAACTTAAAAAACAACAATTAAAAGAAGAGATAGGGGTGTGGTATAGTTGGACCCATTTTTGAGTACTTTTCAGTAATGGTGAAAAAGTTTTGAAGAGAAAGGCATACTAATCAGTCAAGGAAATATTAAGTTATTACATGTTATGCAAGACAATGCGGACAATTTGGTAGCAATTTTGAATCAAGATTTTGGTTTAATGGATGAAGTGCATACTTGATGAAAAGACTTATGGGTATTAAAGGCAATCAAAGGCCAAAAGTATCATATACTAATGGATATATATACATTTGAGGAACTAGATAAAATAGATGACTATATTCAAAAGATTGTAGATTGTAATAAAGTAATAGATATATATTCATTGTATAGTAATCTACATTGATGATTTAACTATGTTTTCAAAGGATTGAAGCACTCATGTTGGTCATTTAAGATAGGTATTCAATAGATGTCATAAATATTGCATATCTCTCAATCCCAAGAAATGTTCATTTGGGGTTACTAAAGGAAAGCTCCTATGTCATATCATCTCTGATGATGGAATCTCTATTGATCTCAATAGAATTGAAGCTATTCTGAGGTTATCACCTCCTCATAGTCAAAAAGAACTTAATTCTTTCTTCAGGAAGATAAATTTCATGTAAAAATTCATAAGAAGATTTCCAGAGTTAGTTTGTCCCCTTAATGATTTACTCAAAAAGGGAGCTAAAAGAGAATGGGTTCTAGAAATTAAGAAATAATTTGAGGATATCAAAGTTGCCATCTCCACAACTCTAGTACTAGTGAGTCATGACTATGAGCTACCTTTCAAAATACATTATTTTTCTTTAGAACATTCATGTGTCAGGATTCTAATGTAGAAGAAGGAAAAGGAAGATGAAAGACCTATTGCTTTTGTGAGTTGTCCTCTGAAAAATGTAGAGTTAAATTATTCCAACCTCAATAAACAAAATTTTTCTTTAATCAAAGTAGTAAATAAGTTCTTCCATTACATACTAAGAAGTAAGGTTTATGCAATTATGCCTAATCTAGCAGTTAAGACATTATTGATGCCAAATGAACTTGGTGAAAGATGAGGGAAACAGATGGCAATACTTCAAGAATTTGATCTAGATGTCCAACCCATGAGGTTAGTTAGAGGTCAAGGATTATCAAAGATGATAGAAGATAACTAGATCGAGGATGAAAAGAAATTTAGGTTTGACAGTGAAATGGATGTGGGAGATAAAAAGAAGATTGTAGTATCTCAAGTTGACATTGATCATGGAGTAATAACAAATGTATGGTACCAGGATATTGTTTACTATCTTTTACAAAATTAGTACCCCATTTGAATGAATAGTTCATAGTGTAGGGGACTCAAAATGAAGTTTGAATCCTACATGTTGCATGATAGAAAATTATACAAAATCAAGTATGAAGGGATCTACTTAAAGTGTTTGGGATGCAAGGAAGTAAAAGAAGTTTTAGAACAATTTCACAATAAGTATGGTATAGGGGATGGTTTGACAAATGGAACTCCTTCATATGATTTTAATATTGGTTTACTTTTGGCCCACAATATTTAAAGATACTTTTGAACATTTGCATACTTATCATATTTGTCAGACTAGTGCCAACAGAGAAAGACATCTTGTAATGCCATTACAACCACTGTTTGAGATATGCCCCTTCACAAAGTGGGGGCTTAATTTTATTGGTCCAATCAATCCACCATCATCAACTAGACACAACTTTATTCTCATAGCTACTAATTATTGTACACGTTGGACAAAAGTAGAGACATTTAGAAATTGCATAGCTAAGGTGGTTATAGACTTATTTGAAGAACACATTGTCACTAGATTTGGGATGCCATTCTCCCTAGTCTGTGATAACTGATAAGCTTTTGCATTAGTGTTCCTAACTCAATTGGAATTCAAAAATTATATTATTGTCAAGTTCTCTTCAAATCATTACCCATAAGGAAATGGTGTAGTTGAATCTACAAATAAGAACTTGACAGAAATAGTAAGATGTTTGTTGAAGGAGAATCCTAAAGATTGCCATACGCAACTCAAATATGCTCTATGGACAAATCCAGTAAGGGTCAAGAATGATTTAGGGACATCTCCACATCTACTTGTTTATAGACAGGAGCCTATATTCCAACTTAATCTTAGGATCCCTATTCTTAAATTCATGAGTGGTTATGTTGAAGATGCTGATAGAGTACAAATAAGATTGACAAATCTTTTAGAAGTAAAATAAAATATATATAGATGCTTCAGAGCACATGGCTAAAAATCAAGTTATCATCAAGAGGTGGTTTGACAAGAGGGTCGTGATAAAATTCTTTAGAATATCTAACCTTGTTCTACTTTGGGATAAGGTGAAAGAAAATTCAGGCAAGCACACTAAGTTTCAATGCTTGCGGATTGGTCCCTATTAGATTGTGAAAATTTTTGGAGAAAATACTTTTAGGATAAATTCCTTATACGAGGAATTGGTTCTGGTACTAGCAAATGGGAAATTTTTGAAACTTTACTTTGAAGCCTAAAAGACCTTAAAATATTAAGATAAATAGTAATAAAATAAATAATAAAAATAAAAATTTACTTTTTGCAAGTGCGTTTATTTTTTGCAAGTGTGTTTATTTCGGCAAGTGTGTTTTTTTTCGGTTACGTGTTTGCTTTCATTTGTGTGTTTTTTTTCAAAGTTGCATCAGCCCATGGGGTATGTGCAGTCAAGGTATTTTTATCTTGATGTATCTTAGTAACCATTCTTTTGGTCCTAATTTAAGGAAGAGGTATTTCTTTTTCAAAACATTTTGACGATTCCACGTCATGTACCAACTGAAGAATGGATGTTACTTGTAGTAATATGGAATTTCCAGTCTTGAATTTAGAATTATAGATAGACAAGTTCTCAAAACTATCTAAGGTATTTTTGAACCAAGGTTGAAGATAGTAAGGGACAATCTAAACCCCCATTGGTTCAAATAGAAGGGACTTCTTGAAGGAATTGCTAAGATTATTGCTTGGTGTGAAAGTTTCTAAAATGTTCTTAAAGGAGGAATGTAAGGGATGTTCACAAAAGATTGAATCCAATAAATGACACCAATGTCTTGGCTACATAGTCTAAGAATGGTCAGGATACATAAAGAAATATTTTCTTAAAAAATGGTGTTAAGAATGAAAGATTATACAAAGTGGAAGAAAGGTAATCTAATTATATGGATATGCACTCTAAATAAGCTATCCAATACCAAAAAATTACTTCATTGAAAAATCAAATGAAAATATTAAGAGCTAAATGGATAAAGTATTCAAAGATTCCTTAGGACTTCAAATGAAAAGTGACAACCTACCAAGAGCCCTTAGAATTGATTCTCTCATCTAGTTAGACAAAATATTGATAAATAGCTTTTGTGAAGATTCCTGATGAATGAGCTAGTTCGGGTGGAAGATTGTTCCCAAGTTGTTGAAAAAATTTGACAGACTACATTTTGAGATATCAAAGGAAATGAATACAAGAAAAACACATTGAACTTTCATCTTGAGATCTTGAGGTTTTGACTGTAAATGACCTAAATATGCTTGGAATATTTGGGATGCAATTGGTGTTTGACTCATGTTGAATGAATGTTTGCTGATAAAGAAATGCCTTTGTCATTTCTTCCTTTTTGTTAGGGATATTTGTCATGGTTTCACAATGCATGCCCCATTTCAACTAGAAATGGGGACCCCCTACTTTATTTTTTGTTTTTCTAGAACCCTAGTTTGGGTTTTGAGTCTTTTGAGGTTTTTTTTAGTATCCTAGCTCACCTTTGGGTCCTAACTGGAAAACCTAGTTGTCGAAATCAAATATTTTTGATGGAGGTCTCTTTCTTGCACCTGCACAACACAAGAGTGGGTGAGGTCCTTTGGTCTATTTAAACCCCCCAACCCCCCTTTTTTCCCCACATTGCTTTCCTTGCCTTCATTTTTTCACATCTCCAGCTCCTGAGCATAGCGCCACATCTATCTAGGTGTGCCATCTTTTTTCCACTTGTGCAAAACTAAAAATAAGTTAAAACAAACACAAAGGAGGTGTGCTAATGTACACCTATCTAGGTGCGCTAATTCGCACCTTATTTTCTTCACACCCAAAAAACCTCAAAAATAAAGCAAAAACATTAGAACACACCTAAAAATAGGTTTACATTAGCACACCTTCTTGGGTGCGTTGATGCATACCTAATTTTTTTTAAAACCAAAAAAAAAAACAAAGCTCTATAAAGAATTAGGGTGCACAGTAGCACACCTTAGTAGGTGGTCTACTATACACCCTTTGCGCATAATAAAATGCCCAAACAAAAAAATAGGGTGCACTAATGCACACCCATATTTTGCAAAGGTAAATCATGGAAATGCACACTAGGTGCACCCATGAGATGCATCTGCTACACAATTTCTTAATTTTCATGGTGAAATCAAGTTATTTTTGTTTTTTCAAGAAGATTAGGGTTTTGGGTTTTGTGTGAGTTAGTGTTAGGGTGTCATTAATCATTTTTCCTTAGATTTCAAACTAATGGACATCTTTTTGTTTAGATTTGATGGTGTCTTCATCATCCTCCCTTGCTGAGAAAATAACTCCACAATTGGTGGTTTTGAAGTTTCAAGGCATTCCTACTAAATCACAATTTCAAGATGAGTATTATGAGACTTGAGACATAGATTTGGGTCACACAGATTTGGGTGAGTTCTTGAAGCTATGCAAAAAACTAGCTAAGAAGCCTTAGATGATCTCCACATTGATCCAATTAGGGCTTACTAATGCAACATCACACCTGGTGTCAGTACATTCCTTAAAACTAATCATAACACTCACAGAGCATTTTGTTCTTGAAGAGAGGGTATTCAAGAGAATAAGATGAGAGATCATTATCAATCTTTGACCCAAGAACATTGAAAAACAATTCCATCTCACAAGGGTGGATCAATTCATTATGCTAACCTATGAGCAAGTAGACAGATGGTATCGAGAATATAATGATGAGGCTTCTGAGATCATCCAATCATCATATCTTATAGATAAGATTCCTCTATGAAATAAAATGGGCAAAGTAGACATGACAAGAGGATACATGAAGAAAGATATTGGATACTCAATCGTACTCTTGAGTAGAGTTATGGGTTTTCCAACAACCAGACACCAAAATATTTTTATGGTGCATTTTATTGAGACAATAAAGAAAGTGATGCCACTAGATTGGGCTTCTACTCTTAGTGAGAATTGGGTTGAGTAGCTACTAGTGGTGAAGAATAATAGGAAATTTTATATGACATCATACTTGGTATACTTGTTAGATATGAGGGTGATGGATTATCCAAGGCTCTACAAGAGGGGTAGCATGTAGGATGCAAACACATGGTCGTATAATGTATATCCTCAGCTATTGAAGGAGATACTTTTAGAGAAAAGAAAAGAATAAATAATTTTAAATGATACTTTCATATTGGCAATAATTCAATTCATAGAAGGGGATTATGCAAAGAGAATATCAGAGGAGGTAGCTACAAAGATATCACTAGTTGGATCTTATTATGTCCAGTTCTAAACATTTACATATTTGAGGGTGGTAGGTAAAACTATTAACCCTAAGAATCGCCCTAGGTATCCTAGTGATAAAATTATTCTCCTAGAGATCTCCCCACAACTCTTGTCTGCATATGACAGAGTTAGATAGAAGCACAAAACATTTTGGATGTCACCTATGACTATAAGAACTTTCCAAGTGGATTGAAGGAAAGATATTCCTTCTTTTGAATGTGAATGGGATCAATATCCCTTGGAAGAGTATAATTATCCTTAGCCATATTTTAACAATATTGGGAGAGTGTAATACTTAGCAGGTAAAACATTCCAGCATGAAGAAGCAATTGAAGGTCACTAGATGAAGGCAACAAATGACTATGATGTTTGCATAAGGGATTATTATAGGATGACTTTGTATATGGTAGAGAGGGATTTAAAGATAAATATTTCATTAAAGGTTGTGTAACAAGACATGAAGGAATTGTTTGATCCATTTTTCAATAGTGATAATATTGGTGAATGGCCTATTATTAATTTTGAGATTGACGAAGAAGAGAACTCAGACATTAATCATAGGGCAAGGCATGCCATCAAATTGATGAATTATTAGATCAAGAGACATTTCAAACTTGATCCAATTTTTGAGACAATGATCTTCCATGTGCAAACCTATCCATCTAGAGGTAGAGGAGAAAAGGTCACTATGCCTACATTTATAGCCTAATCACTAGAAAGACCAAAAATAGTGCACAAACTTGATAGGTCAGTTGGTTATCATCAAGCTCAAAAAGTTAAAGGTAAAGGCAAAAGCAAGAGGGATTCTCCCCAAAAAGTTGAACTAGAAGAGGGAGAAATTTTGGCACCTCCATAGCAAGGAGAGGAAAACATACAAGGGCTAGAGAATGTAGAAGACACACAAGCCCAAGCTAATCCCCAAGTGCTTCTAGTTGCGCAAAGCTAAGGAGAAGTAGAAACTAAGATATAAGAGGTTTCCCAACCTTGACAGATAAAGAAAACATCCCCCTTTGCACGAAAAAGAAGAATTATTAATACTTTAGTAAAGAGGAGGAAAAAGGTGATCAAGAAAGTAATTCCTTTCCCATCAATCCCTGAACCTATCCTAGAAGAGGCAGAAGAACAAGAATATGAGGATGAAGAGGTTAATCTATCTTTGAGTTAGAGGACTCAGCTAGCCAGATCCATAGAGGAGGAATGAAGGAGAAGCTCTATGGTTATACTACAATCTATGCCTAATGAACCCCTTCAAACTACAACTTTAGAAGATAAAATGCAATAGTGGATAGATCAGCAATATGTCAAGGGCAGTAATGTCTTTCAAATATCAGATTTTGACTTTATGACTATGGGTACCGAGTTAGTAGAAAATCCTTCATCCTCTAAGGGAAAATCCATGGTAGAACATATCCCAAGGTGGCTGAGGAAAGAGGTGATAAGAAATAAGAAACAACAATTCACCATGGAAGAGGAGGATATAATGGAATTCATTGAAGTTCTAAGGAAGCCCGATTCATCACCAAAGGATACATGAGCATTAGTCTTTGTTATGAGTGATCATAATTAGGAAAATTTTTCTCATGTAGCTATCCCTCCTCCATAATCAAATGTTAAAGAAATGACTCCAAGGGATTATTAGATCAAAAAAATTGTGCTTGGGAAGCCTACCTTGGAAACTACGAAGCTTATGGTTACAATAGGGATGTAGGAGGTGTTTAGGAGCCTAGAACAGGATGGGGCAGAATTAATAACACTTTAGTGGAAAAATGAACTCCTAAAAGGATATTTGAGAAATATTTTTGGTTCCTTGGATCCCACAAACCCCAAGGAAACTTTAAAAGAAATAGTTGAAATAAGAGATAAGCGTGCAGAACATTTGGACCCATTTTTGAGCGCTTGTCATCAATGACAAGAAAGTTTTGAGGAGAAAGGCATGCTAATAATTCAATGAAATCTTAAGTTATTACATGTAATGTAGGAGAATGCATAAAAGTTGGTAGCAATTTTGATATCAAGATTTTTTCTTGATGGATGAAGTGTAATCTACGGGGAAAGACTTACAAGCATTATAGGCAATCAAAGGCCAAAGCTATTGGAATGCTAATGGATGTATATATAGCTGAGGAACTAGATAAAATAGATGATTGGATTGAAAAGATTTTAGATGGAAATAAAGTATGGATTCATTAGATCTGGAGATTCACAGGCACAAGGACCAAGCTTGAGAGAAAATTTTGGAAGTTGAGATACATTATAGTGATTCATGTCTAGACATTTTTGAGGATGATGCATGGGAAACGATTATACCAGTAGAGGTAGTAGTTGAGAAAATTTGAAATTTTTTTCATGATGTTTGTAATGATGATGATATCCAATAGGCATTTAGAATGGAAGAAGCTTTATTAGAGCTTGACACAAAACTTTGAGATTTTGCATAAACCTGTATAGAAGTGGATAACTATAGGTAGAAAGTAAAGGAAAAATATAATGCCTTAGATTTTCTAGATGTGGCTCAAGTCACTTAGATAATCAAGAAATTCAAGGGAAAATTTCCAAACATAGCTCTAGTGTAAAGGGGAACAAAACCTAGAAGCCAAAATTTCAATTTTGATAGTTGGTAAAATTTTGCATTTTTTGCCTCTAAGGTGCACTGCTACACGGGTGCATTACTGTGCCAGGTGCACTGATGCACTTTTTAAATAGTTTTTTGGAATATTTTGAAGAATTTAGAGGTGCACTAACTATTAATTTCCAATTTCAAATTTAGAGCTTTCCATGCATCAAAAGTGGATTTTGACAATAGTTCAATTTTGAAAGATGCCTAGTGAAAATGGAGCTTCTATTTTTGGCACTTCTAGACACTCCTACATCAACTGAAGGATCTCTTCTTCTTATTGTCTCATGTTTTCTTTGTTTTATGACATGTCAAGGCTCATACATCCAATTAATGATATAAAAATGGATGGATTCCTACTTAGCACTAGTTAGAGAATTAGTTTGTACATAATTAGATTTGTTTTATTAGTTTAGAAGCACAGGATTGCATAAAGATATCTCTCACTCTCAACTAAAATTGAGGAGATGATTTATTATAAATTTGGGATTGTAATATGTAATCAAGGCCACTATTATTTTGCAATAATATATTCTTTTGTTGCTCACATGTGGAGTGTAGTGATTCTTGCCTAAGTGTGTTATATTTTGTGAATGTATGTTCATGGAATATGATTGAGACAAAATTTTATTGTGTTGTTTCTAGTTGTGCGATCTTTTAATTCTAGTGTTTGCTACCATTTTACAAATTCCGCTAACATACTTAGTGTTGGAAATCTGATTGAAAATGAATACTATCAAAGAGGAAGATTTTTGCAAAGAGGGAGATTCTTGATAAAGAATGTTTTCAACCATTGTTTTGTCATTGATGTAAAACCTACTATTTTTTGGAATGATAATTGCTTATAAGATCCAAGTAATATCACTTAGTTGATTGATGAAGAGGATTTAATCACCAAGATGTAACAAAAGCACCTAAGGGAAAGGTTCAATTATGGTTTTGTAATGAAGTGCAAGGATCAATTAAAACACCGATAAAATGATGGATTGATAATATATACTTGGAGATATAGAGGTTGGCCACACTTAGAAACGTTGGAGCAATAAGTTGAAACAAGGTTGTCTGCAAAGCTTAACTAAGTTTAGTAGTGAGTGCCAAGAAAACTAGTTTGAGCCAAGTAGATTTTTAGTTAGTACCAAGAAAATGCAAAATATAGTATATGTCAAGTGATATAGAAGAAGTTGAGCATGTTCAGGTGTTGAGCAAAGTAATAGGTTTTGAGTGCTAGTAAAATTTAATGGATGCCAATTGAATCCACAGTAGGTGCCAAGCATCAGGAAAATGTAGTGGATGTCGAGTAACTTAGTATGTGTCAACCACCAGAATATCACTAGTGCCGAGCTGTTGCATTATGTGAAATGCCAAAGATTCGCTAGATCTGAGTCAAAAAAGTTGTTACCTTGAATTTTGTGAACCAAATGGAGGATAAGGATGATGAGTTGGTGGCATCAAAATTTAGATAAATCATTTTTAGGTGAATTCAAGAGGATTCTACATGATATTTCTAGAAGGAACAAGATGTGAGTTAGATTCAATGAATCCTACCTAATCCATTCAAACTAAAATTAAAGGAGGGAAGAATCAAGTGAGAAAAGCAATTCTAGACTTCTATTTAAGGAGTCACAGGCCAAGAAGCTATATTTTTTGGTGTGCCAAATTGTGAAGTGGTTAAAGGGTGTGAAGAAGAAAGCATCAAGGAGGAAGAATAGAGCACAAAGACTTTGCTTTGATAAGTGGACATATAGGAGATTACACTGGTACATCGAGCATGAAGACTCAAGGAGAAAAAGCTTGAAAGGAGGTCACGCTATTAGAGCTACAGAGATGAAAGCCAAGAAATGTGAAGAGTTGAACTATGATCTAAAATTTGCAAGATAAGTTGTGAATTGTAATCAGGTCAAAACCCCTTGTTGTTACTCTCTAACAATTGTATCAGTTAGGGTAAATCTTATGGCCTTAGATTGGTTTAATAGCCATTTTTAAATCCTTTAACATGGTGAAATTCCAAGTGAATGTTCTAGAGTCCTCTAACCATGCCCACTTCTATTAGAGTGGATAAATTCTTTAACCAAATCACATTTAACAATGTGTTGTAGCCTTCAATAGGGAAGGCCTTTCATAGGGCATCACTTTAGAAGAGTGAGAATTGAGTAGCATGTTACTGGAGGTTTTTCCCATATTGGGTTTCCATATAAATCATTGTGTTATGTGTTGATATTTCATGTGTTATGCTTGCATGTTGATTTACAATAACTTGCTAAGTAGGAAAGTTGGATGAATGAACAGTTTAATAAGATTACTTTACCTGATGCAAAAGTTTTAAATTGAACATTTGGACCTTGAATAACTAATTCACCCCCCCTCTCAATTATTCTAAAGCATTTCTAACAATTGGTATCATAGCCATCTACTAATATAGTTTTAAAGTACTAGAAGCAAGAAGATCAAGATGACCAAGAGAGACGTTGTTAAGCTTAACAAAGATAGCTTCACTTCATGGAAAAGCCCAATGAAATTGGACCTTGGATCAATAAGTGATTATGAAAAAACCTCAATTGGAGTGGAAAATGTAGACCCAACTGGACCCTTTACTGTAGATTATTTGAACAAAAGGAAGGAACACAATAAGGTAATGTTGGAGATTGCATTTGCACTTAACTATGCTGATTTTGATGACATCAAGGGATGTGATTCTACATTCAAGAT
Source organism: Cupressus sempervirens (assembly GCA_028749045.1). Classification (NCBI taxonomy): domain Eukaryota; kingdom Viridiplantae; phylum Streptophyta; class Pinopsida; order Cupressales; family Cupressaceae; genus Cupressus; species Cupressus sempervirens. The sequence goes on from CM053793.1 coordinate 570,711,398, forward strand.
GCGGAAAGCCCTGTTAGATATCTATGCAGGAGATCTAAATGTTCAAAGTGCAAAAAGAGAAAGTCTTAGAGGAAAGTTTGATGACATGAAAATGGAGGAAGGTGAGAATGCTGCTCGATATGCCTCTAGAATGAAAGAAGTGGTAAGTACAACAAGAAGTCTAGGTGTTTATTTGGAAGATGATAATATTAATGGTAAATTCTTAAGAACTCTACTCCCTATCTATGCTATTAGAGTTTCAACCATCTGAGAGTTAAGATGTGTCCCAGGTAATCAATTAACCTTTGAAGGTATAGTGGGAAGACTTGCTGCATTTAAATTGTCCAACATTGATAACTATAGACTTGAGAATCTTGAATCTACTTTTAAAGCCAAACTGACATTGAAAGACATTGAGGAGGTGAAATCAAAGAAGAAGAGTAGAAAAGGAAAACGTGTATCTAGTGACAACAACACAGATGAGGAAGATGTGAAACAATTGTAAGCACTATTGGCTAGAAGATTTCATAGAGGCAAAGGTAAATTCAAAGGTAAGCTTCCTATCATTTGTTTTAATTGCAATGAAGTATGTCATATTGTTGCAAGGTGTACATAGAAGAAGAACTACAAAGAAGGAAACAAGTACAAGAACAAAAGAGAAGATGATAGCAGAGATTACGAGGACAAAGACAAAAGATGCTAAATTATTGAAGAGGATTGTGATGAGAATGATGATGAGGTAGTCTATGTAATCATGAAGGATGAGTCAGATGAAGATGAGGCAATAACACTAGTAACCTATGTGAATAATAATGAAAAGTGGATCATACACAGTGGATGCTATCATCACATGACAGAAGAAAAAAGTAAGTTTATTACCTTTACCCAATATGATGGAAGTAGTGTTAGATTTGGAAATGATGCTCCTTGTCAAACCAAAGGAAAATGTTCTATTCAACTTATAGAGATAATTACATGTGATAATGCATACTATGTTGAAGGATTGAACTACAATTTGCAAAGTGTGTCACAGGTAGGAAATGTAGGTTGCAAAGTAGAATTTGGAAACAAAATTGCCAAAATTTATGACATTGATGGAAATCTGATAGGAAAAGGAGAACAAACTAGGAGTAACTTGTTTTACCTAGATATGGAAGATTGAACTTGTCTTATTGTAAAAATTGATGATGTGTAGCTATGGCACAAAAGGCTATGTCATGTTAACTTTGATAATCTCATTAGCATCAGCAAAGAAAAGAAAGTCAGAGCTTTTCGTAAGCTAAAGAAACTTGAAAACACAATGTCCAAACAATGTCAACTAGGAAAGATGACCAAGTCAAGCTTCAAAAACAAATCCTACACTTGCAAAGAAGTTTTAGAACTATTCCATACATACTTATGTGGCCCAATAGACGTACAAAGCTACCAAGGAGATATATATATAATGCTATTTGTAGATGATTACTTAAAGATGATGGCTATCATGTTCTGGAAGCAAAAGTCTGATGCATTTTAAATACTCAAGTGGTATTTGGTCAAAGTTGAGAAAGCAACAAGAATGAAGTGCCTAAGGTTAGACAGAGGAGGAGAGTTTGCATCAAAGGAATTTGAGACATTTTGCAATGATAAAGGAATCAAAAGACAAACATCAACACCAAGAACTCAACCTCAAAATGGTATTGCTGAGATAAGGAATAGATTAGTGATAGACTATGCTAGAATATTAATGATGGAGAAAAATGTTGCTTTGAAGTACTAGAGAGAAGTTGTGAGTACTATTGTTTACACCTTGAATTGATTGCAAGTCAAGAAAGGTACAAATATAACACCTTTTGAACTATGGTATGATCACTCACTTAATTTAGAACATTTCAAAGTATTTGGTTATAAATGCTATATTCTTAAAGATACTAGAAATGGTAAGTTTGATGCAAAGAGTGATGAAGGTATTTTCCTTGGATACTCCACTAGAAGCAAAGCATATAAGTGTTAGAATACTAACACTAACAAGATTTTGGAGAGTGCAAGTGTAAATTTTGATGAGCATGTAGAAGTCCAAGCTGATGAATCTAGGAAAATAGAAGATTATAGATCTTTTGTATACTTCTATGAGGGAATTCCAACTAAAGATGATGCTACAAATAAAGTTGAGAATCAACAACAAATTTTAGTATTAGCCTAGTCACAGCCAGTGAATGCCGAGCTACATTTAGAAACTAAGTTGCAGAATGAAGAAAATGCACATTCTAACTCTAAAATTAGTACACATGAAAGAGACAATGAAATACCAGATGGTGATGTGCAAAGTGACTTTGAAGCTAAAGGACCAAACTTGGAAAGAAGGATAGAACCAAGACTATCTAGGTATGTGAGAAGACATCACCCTGTAGAAAAAATTATTAGAGAAAAGGAAGTTGGACCAATGTCAAGGAATAGACTAAGGAGTTAATCATGTCTGCTGAGCAAGATTGAACCCAAAATAGTGAAATATGCACTACAAGATGATAATTTTCGTAAAGCTATGGAAGAAGAGAGATTAAATTGAGAAGAAAAAGACCTAGACCTTAGTTCCTAGACCAGCTGATAAAAATGATATTGGTACCAAATGGGTCTTTAGGAACAAACTTGATGAGAATGGTGAGATAACAAGAAATAAGGCCAGACTAGTCTGCAAAGGCTATGCACAAGAAGAAGGATTGGACTATGGGGAAACATTTTCCCTTGATGCAAGAATGGAAGAAGTAAGAACACTACTTCCATATGCTACTTCTAAAGGTTTCAAAGTCTACTAAATGGATGTGAAGTCTACTTTTCTAAATGGAATATTGGAAGAGAAAGTTTAGATAGAAAAACCAGAGGGATTTGTTGATGACAACAACAAGGATATGGTTTTGAAAATTGCATAAAGCACTCTATGGTTTGAAGCAAGCACCTAGAGCATGGTATGAGAGACTGCAAAAATACCTTTTGAAGATAGGATTTAAGATAACATATGACAACAACAACCTGCACATCAAGGAAAAAAAAAGTTAAAGACATTTTGATATCTAAAATCTTTGTTGATGATATAATATTTGGAGGAAAAGATTTCCTATGCAAATTTTTTTTTGATAAAATGAAACATGAGTTTGAGATGTCAATGTTTGGAGAAATTAAATTATTTGTTCAATTGCAAGTACATCAACTAAAGCATGGCATATTTGTGATCCAATCAAATTATATCAAGGAGATATTCAAGACATTTGGATTAGAAGACTTAAAACTAGTCAGTACACCAATGGTAATAGGATATAAGTTATCCAAGAATGATGAGTTAGCTGAAGTGAATCAAACATTGTATAGATCAATGATTGAAAAGTTGTAGAATGTTTTGCGTAGTAGACTAGACATTGCATTAGTTGTTAGAATAGTGGCAAGATTTTTTGCTAACCTAAGAGAAAATTAGCTGATGGTAGTGAAGAGAATACTGAGGTACTTAAAAGGAACTGATGATTTTGGCTTGTATTACATGAGGAGTGAAAAGTTTGAATTGAGAGCCTACACTGATGTAGAATGGGGAGGTAATATTGATGACAAAATGAGTAGTAGTGGAGGAGCACTTTTCTTAGGTAAAAGATTGGTTACTTGGACCAGCAAAAGGAAAAGTTGCACCTCACAATTCACAGAAGAATTTGAGTATGTTGTAGCTACTATCAACTGCACCATTATTGTGTGGTTCAAACACCTGTTGCAAGGTATGAAGGAAGAGGTAACTGAACCTGTGATACTCTATTGTGATAACACAAGTGCCATCAACGTATCAAAGAATCCTATGATGCATGCCAAAACAAAGCATATTGCAATTAAGTATCACTATGTAAGAGAATTGATGGAAGACAAGCAAGTGAGGATGGAATATGTTAGCTCAAAGGGAAAGATTGCTGACATCTTTACAAAAGCACTACCTAAAGATGCTTTTGAGTATCTTAGAGGTAAATTAGGGGTGATGCCCCTATCCAACGTTGTTTAAAGAAAAATCAAGATTTCCCTACATCAAATGAGTTGATTGTTGGCATATTACAAATTGATGCAAAGGATATTTACTTTAGGATTGAGCCTAGAGTAATTAAAGTGCTGAAATTCCAAATCAATCACAAGCAAGGTGACAGAGGGAGAAATTGGAGTACCTGCAAATGCTACACTTGCATGTGAAGATTCTGAAATAGTACATCTTTGGCATTTTTGTCAAAGATGGAGAAGTAGCAAGAAACTAATCAAAAGTATTTGATCAATATCATTCAATTGGATAGAGGGAGAAGTAGCAAGAAACTAATCAAATCTACTGGATCAAATGGACAAAAGTAGAGGTAGCTAATATCAGCATAGTAAAACATTATCAATGCATATAAAGGAAAGAAATAATGTAAGATGGAGCCATGAGCAATGAAGAGATCAATGTGAACAGTGGTGAGACACATAAAAGAGGGAGAAAAAGGATGTTCAGGAAGATGTAGTAGAAAGGAAAGAGAAAAGAAACAACAACTAAGAGGGAGAAGCATAAACAAAGATAATAGATCAGAGAGGGAGTTGCAAAAACTAATGGTAACACATTTTTCTTTTTTTGGCATTTTATTTACTATTTTAACCTAGATAGAATTTTGATAACTTGGTTGATCAATTTGGTTTGTCGTCAATGCCGAAGAGGGAGATTGTTGGAAATTTGATTGAAAATTAATACTATCAAATAGGGAGATTGTTGCACAGAGGGAGATTGTTGATAAAGAATGTTTTCAATCATTTTTTTCATTGATGTCAAACCTACTATTTTTTGGAATGAAAATTACTTATAAGATCTAGGTACTATCACTTAGTTGATTGATGAAAAGAATTTAATTAACAAGATGTAACAAAAGCACCTAAGGGAAAGGTTGAGTCATGGTTTTTTAATGAAGTGCAAGGATCAATTAAGACACTTATAAAATGATGGATTGATAATATAATTAAAGATATAGAGGTTGGCCACATTTAGAAACATTGGAGGAATAAGTTGAAACAAGGTTGTCTGCAAAGCTTAACTAAGTTCATTAGTGAGTGTCAAGCAAGCTAGTTCGAGCCGAGTAGATTTTTAGTTAGTGTCATGAAAATGCAAAATCTAGTATGTGTCGGGTGATACAGAAGGAGTCGAGTGTGTTCAAGTGCCAAAAAAAGTAAAAGGTGATTAGCATCAAGAAAACATAATGGATGTCAAGTGAATCCATAGTAGGTGCCAAGCATCAGCAAAATGTAGTGGATGCCAAGTAACTCAATATGTGCCAAGTACCAAAATTTCAATAGTGTAGAGCTACTACATTATGTGAAATGCCAAAGATTCATCAGATCTAAGCTAAAAAAGTTGTTACCTTGAATTTTTTGAATAGGATGGAGAATAAGGATGATGAGTTGGTGGCACAAAAAATTATTTTAACCATTTTTGGGAAAATTCAAGAGTATTCTTCATGATGTTTCCAGAAGGAACAAGATGTGGGTTAGATTAAATTAATCTTACCTAATCCATTCAAAATAAAATTAAAGGAGGGAAGAATCAAGCAGGAAAAGTGATTCCAAACTTCTATTTAAGGAGTCATAAGCTAAGCAACTAGAGTTGTCGGTGTGCCAAATTGCAAAGTGGTTGAAGGGTGTCAAGAAGAAGGCATCAAGGGGGAAGAATAGAGCATAGAGACTCTTCTTCAATAAGTGGTCATATAGGGGATTGAATCAGTACATCAAGCATGAAAATTCAAGGAGAAAAATCTTGAAAGGAGGTCAAGCTATTAAAGCTATAGAGACTAAAAGCCAAGCAATGTGAAGAGCTAAACTATGATCTAAAATCCACAAGATAAGTTGTGAGTTGTAATCAGGTCAAACCCCTTGTTGTTAGTCTCTAGAAATTGTATTAGTTAAGGTAAAATCTTATGGACTTAGGTTGGTCTAATAACCATTTGTAAATCCTTTAATAGGGTGACATTCAAGGTGAATGTTCTAAAGTCCTCTAACTAGGCCCACTTCTAACAAGGTGGATAAATATTTTAGCTAGATAACATTTAATAGTGTGTTGTAGCATTTAATAGGGTAGGCCTCTCATAGGGCATCACTTTAGAAGAGTGAGAATTGTGTAGCATGTTACTAGTGTCTTTTGACAAATTGGGTTTCCATGTAAATCACTGTGTTATGTGTTGATCTTTCATGTGTCATGCTTGCATGTTGATTTACAATAACTTATTAAGTAGGAAAGTTTAAGCTTGGAAGAATGAATATATTAATAGGCTTAATTTACTTGATGGAGAAGTTTTAAATTGGACATTTAGACCTTGAATAACTAATTCATAACCCCCTCTCAATTATTCTAAAGAATTTCTAACACTTAGTTTGAGAAGATATCACCATATTGTTCCTACATAGCTTTTCATCTTGAATGAGCACACTTGTCGTGGCCTTGTGATTTGATCAAAAGTGAAACATATTACAGTTACTAAATTCCTATTGACAATTGTATCAGTGGAATTAAGGAAGTGTTGCTCCTATTTTCATTGGTTACCTACTAATATTTTCAAAGACTTAACTCACAAACATGTTGTTTCCATAGCTTGTGTCTATTAGGATTTTACTTTCATATTATCTGCTTATACTTCTTGTCACCTTATCTTCATTATTTTATTTACTAACCCCTTTTTAAATTAGGAATTCATATTAGTTCTATTGTTAGGTTACATTCATTGAAAAAAAAACAATACAAAAATATAGTTATTTTTGCATGTTTACTATTTTAAAGCAGCGAATAGATTCTACATCTTATCTAAAGTTATCAAAACTAGCAAAGGCCTCCTCATGAAGACTCACATTTATCTTTAATTAAGTAGATTTCATTAGGTCACAAGATCACCTAAAACCTTGGAGCTAATCCCCAAGATTAAATTTTTAAGAGAGGAGTTCGAAAGGATTCCTTCCATTAAGCATCATGTTAAATGATAGCTCAACACTATGTAAACAATTTTTGAGCCGACTTAAGATTAAATTTTGATATTTTTTAGATAAGGAGAAACCTTTAGTTGGATTCCCTATGCAATTACATACAACCAATCAGAAAATAAGAAGGATTAAGCAACAAAATCGGTGAATCTCAGTCGTAGATTCATACCTAACCCTAAGCAACCAATGTCTTCTTAAGGAGGGTGAAATCCTAAACTTTCTAAGAGTGTTGAGGGAGTGAATAAGATAATTTACATGCAAAAATAGAGCATTCATAGTGACTTAGAAGTTATGAAGTGAAACTACATTGCAGAATCAGTTAGAGTAGAACAAAGGATAGAGAAAAGGATACAACAAAGAGACATCTAATCAAGAAGGATCAAGAAAACAATGTTTGGAGGTCATCTATTATCAGGAAAGCAAGTGCTGACTGCAAGATCTATGCTGAGACTTTCTAACAGGTAATCTTATTTAATTCTCTTAACAAAGTAGTCCTAACAAGTTGTATGAAATTATCTAATAGGGTACTTACTTAGTTGTAAGTTAAAGTCCTTTAATCATGCACACTTCTAATAGGGTGTTAAAATCCTCTAATAAGGTGAGATGGATGCATGCTGAAAATTTTATGGGTCCAAGTTTAAACTACTGATTCACCCTCCCTCTCTAAATTTTACCTTTCCTAATGTAATTCCAATAGTTTTTCCTCCATAATCTAAAGCTATTGATGTCACAATCCAAATACACAATGCCTTGCATATTATCTGCAAGGAAAAATAGTTGAGACGGGTGGGGGGGGGGGGGGTGTCAGGGGAGGTGGGCCTTGCATCTAATGGACAAAATATCGTGCATGAGGTCATGAAGGTTGTGTCTTATGCTCTCCCTCAAATCCTCTATGGTAGGTGCTAGAGGAGGACTAGGTGGTCGTGGAGATGGGGGTGGAGGTGGAGGTGGAGATGGAGGGGGACAAGGTGGGGGTGGGGGAGGGGGAGGGGGAGGGGGTGGGGGTGGGCCCATCAAATATAATCTACATATATATGTTTAAACAACATAAAAAATCACAAAATTACTATTTAATAAAATAAATCTAAAATGTCAATTTTATAAATGCACATCTTTAAAACCATATCAATTATATAAATAAAGTTAAATGCTTAAGTAAACTTTAATGTTAAGGCTAATTGAACATTATACAAAATTTAAGCCTAATCATAAAATCCAAAAAAATATTAATAAGTCAACTTAAATGTGAATTTTAAAAATATCTTATATTTATGTTTAGGGTTATCCCTAAGAAAATTTATGATTAAATTTCAATATTAAAACAATTAGGATTCAACATATAAATAAGATTGTGGGTTGGGTTAGGATTTATGTTTATCCATTTATAATTAGGGTAGAGTAATTAGCATTATGATTGAGGCACAAAATATAAGATTTAGGATTAGCATTATGATTGGGGCACAAAATATACCATACAACTTATGATTAGGATACCATAAATTAATTTAATTACCATAAACCTTATGAATCGGATACTATAAATTAATTTACCATAAAGCTTAATTTAAGGTTAGGATACCATAAATTAATCTAGTTACCATAAAACTTAATATACCATAAGGTTTAATATTAAAACAATTAGGATTTAACATTAATAAAATTGTGGTTTGGGTTAGGATTTAGGGTTGCCCATTTAGAATTAGGGTAGAGTTATTAACATTATTTAAATTGGGGCACAAAATATACCATAAATTAATTTAATTAACATTATGGTTTAAGGATTACAATTTTTAATTATGGTTAAGATAGGGATAATTTAGTGTTTAGTAATCTAGATTTTAGAATTTAGAGCAATTATTGAGAAATTGGGGTCTACCATTTATAATCATGGTTTGGCATCTAGAATTAGGACTAGGGTAAAGATTATGGTATGAGTTTATACCATTAAATTAGAAATATTATTAGGATTATGATATGTATTTTTTAGGAAATTTAATATGAGTGTTTATCTTTTATATTCAAATATTTAGGATTATGCTTTAGCATTTACAAATAATGTTCAATATAAAAACAACTAGGATTTAACATAAATAAGATTTTGGTTTGGGTTAGGATTCAGGGTTATCCATTCAAAATTAAGGTAGAGCAAATTTCAACATTAAATGACTAGGGCACAAAATATAAGATTTAAGATTATGACTACTATTTCAAGACTTATCACATGGTTAAGATTAGGCATTAGAATTTAAAATTATGGTTTAGGTTTAGATTTAGGATTGATGGATGATAATTTAAGATTATATAGTTTAACACTTAGAATTCTAGTATTTAAAAATTAGGATTAGAATTAGGGTTTACATTTTAGGATCACATGCTAGCTTTAATGATTACGATTTTTAATTATGGTTAGGATTAAGATTAATTTTCATTATGGTTATTGTTATGGTTACTTGGCTAGGGATCAAGTGTTAGGTTTAAGATTTGAAGTTACTATTAGAGTTAGGGTTTAACATTTAGGATTAAGTTTATTAATTATTAGAGTTAGGTTTCTAATTTTAATTATATAATGGTTAAAATTATAATCATTGTTAGGATTAGGTTTAGAATTATGGTGAGAGTGAGATTCTACATCAAGGTTAATACTATGTTTACAGTTAGTGTGTAGTTTTATTAAAAAGATATGGTCATTAAATTATTAAAAAATTTGTTGTAAAATTTATCTAACTAAATAATGAAATGATAAATGGATATGATGGTCCACATAATTTGGAGTAGGGGATTTAAAATTACATTTTATTTGGAATGGAAACATAACTTATTGAAAATCACATATAGAATTTAAGAGCTCATCTACATTTAAATGTCATAATTAAGGCTAAGGTTATGTTAAGGATAAATGGTTATGTATGATTATTTAGGATTAGAGATTTATTTAATGTTAGGATTGAAGAGTTGAGGTTATTATTAGAGTTACATGAATCTAGGGTTTAGAGTTAAAATTATGGTTTTAAGGTAGGGAGAACATTAAATACTTTTTTATGTTTAGGGCTTACATTAAATTATTGTATAGTTATGGTTAGGTTGAGGTTAGACTTAGGAATATAGTTAGTTTTACTTTTCTTGTTATTTAGTTAACAAGCTAATTTATAATTAATTACTATTTAGCTGAAATAAATATAAAACATCAATGTAATTACATGTTTAAACAATCTAATTTACATCTATCTAATCATTCAATATTGTAATTTTTATTAAATACATCGAAACATCTAAAATAATAATTTTTAAATGAACATCTACAAAAAAATTAAAATGAAAAAATATGAAACTATTTAAATGAACACATACAATAATCTAAATATAAAACTATTAACAATGGAAATTTACAGTTTTAAATATTAAAAGTGAAGAAAAACAATAAATTGAAAATATTACATAGAGTAAAACTGAAAAGAATGAAATAAAATATTATAAAACAAAGTAAAATACTTTGTTCACTAAAAAAGAGCAATAGGGGGTTAGTAGAAATCAATAAATGGGCTCATGTTCTAGATCCTAGTGAAAATGACTAAAAAGCCCCCAAAAAAGTTGGTGTTATAGACTTTTGAATTCAAGTACCTAATTTCTAAAATTGGGTACCCAATTTTTAAAACGTTCTTCAAGCACCTAATCCATATTCAAAAAATGGGTACTTGGATTGGGCACCCAAACCATAATAGATACCCAATTAGATAAAATTGCGTACCCATTTTTGGAAAGGTCTCATTCTGTAGAATTGACTTCTATGAAATTTCCACCCAACTTTGTGCATTCACCCGAGAATTTGGTATATTAAATGAAACTCTAAAGACACAGGAAAAGGTAAGCATAGGAAATGATCTAGATACAAATGAAGAAGAAAATAAAGTAACAAAGTAGATTGTAAAAGATTTAGTAGGGGAGGAAGTAGACAAGGAAGAAAAGACTAACAATGAAGAAATAAATAAAGATAATATGGGTATTACAATCAAGAAAGAAGGATTCAAAACTCCAAAATGTGGCAAATTTAAAATGAAAAGAGGAAGGAAATCACTAAAGGAGCTTAGAGAAGTAGATGGTCAAGCTAAGGAGGAAAAAAAAAGATATTTGAGGTTCTTAAATCAAGGAAGGGGAAGAGCCTTCCCAAAGCACAATGAGGATCACTACATGGAATGCTAGGGGATTGAATGCTCCTAGCAAACAAAGAATGTCAAAATGTAACCTAACCCTATTTTAGTCAGACATAATACTAATACAAGAAACTAGGATAAATAGAGGAGGGAAGAAATTAGGAAGACAATTAGGTAGGTGGAAAATAGAATTAAAGGAATCAAATGGAGCATTAGGAGGCATGTGAATCATTTGGAATACAAGAGAAATAGATATCAAAACTATAGTATCAAATAATAATTGGATGGGGAGTGACATGTCAAGTAATAAGCATAGTCAACAGAAAAGTAGAATGTTTGGGATGAAATAATAGTATTCATAAAGTTATAGCCCAAGACAAACATGATCATAGGAGGGGACTTCAATGCCATTTTGGACCTCAAAGAGAAATACGGAGGAACCCAAACTATTTCAATAGCTACAATTGAATTTCAAGAATGGGTCAAAGTTAATAATTTGTTAGAAATACGTAACAGCAATGAAATATTCACATGGAATAAATGAAGAAAAGACTTCAATTATATTATAGAAAAATTGGACAGAATTTTTTTCAAAGAAGAATTTGCAGCATTGGATTTAACTACCAATGCCTCCATACATCCAGTAGCAAGGTCAAATCATTACTTAGTGAAAGCTGAATTAATTGAACCAAAAAAATTGAATAGGAACCCATTTAAATATGAAAAAATGTGGTTCTTAGATATAAAAAATTGTGGAAAACATTAAACAATGGTGGGATGAAGGCAAGTTTATAGGATCAAAGATGTAATGTTTCATTTCAAAACTTAAAGTGCGTGAAGAAAAACTACTAAAATGGAAAAAAACACATTTCAATAATATAGTCCAAGAAAAACTAAATAATGAAGAACTCAAAAAACTAAATAATGAAATTGTGAAAAGTTGTGTGAATAATGAGAAATTCATTAAATAAAATTAACTACTAGACAAACAAGAAGATATTTAAGCAAAAGAAGAGGTTTTTTGGAGACAAAAATCTAGAAAAAATGGCTTTCAGAAGGAGATAGAAACACAAAATTATTTCATATTAGTATAATACATAACAAAGCTCTCTAAAATATTACTCAAACTGAAGATAATTATGGTAACATTATTGATAACCCAACATATATTGCTCAAACCTTTGTCACATATAATGATAATCCATTAAACAAATGTGATTCATCTAACATAACTAAGAAAGAAAAAATGTTAAAAAATATATCAAAAGTATTTGCTAATAATGATAATATGAACCTTAACAAACCTTTCACTAAATAATAAATCAAAACTGCCCTCTTCAATCTGAGTCCAGAGAAATCGCCGAGGCCTGATGGCTTCCAAGCATTTTTCTTTCAAAAATGCTGGTAAATACTAGGTGAAGAATTATGGATGGAAATTGAGGAAACTAGGAATGGGGGATCTATGTTGACAGAAATTAATTATACTTTATTTGTTTCAATACCGAAAAAATCTGCTATAGCATTACCTTTAGACTTTTGTCCCATTGCACTATGTAATACAATATATAAAATTTATTCAAAGAAATAGAAAATGGGTTAAAACTCTAGTTCTGAGAATTATCTTACAAGAAAAAATTGGGTTTGTATTAGGTAGATCAATTCTAGATGGAATATCCATCATACAAGAAACTATACATTCAGCAACTAAAAATAAAGAGGCTTGTATGAACTTATGAAGTTAGATATAAAAAAAATATTATGATGTAGTGGATTGGAGATTTATATGCAAATGCCTAGAAAAGTTTGGATTTTCTAGAAAATGGATAAACCTTATTTTTAATTGCATATCTACTCCAAAAATATCTTTGTTAATAAATGGTACTATTGAAGGAGTCTTCAAGACTTCTAGGGGCATCTGACAAGGAGATCCCTTGTCACCTTTTCTATTCATAGTATTAGTAGAGTATTTTGGTAGTGCAATCCAAAAAGCATAAGGAAAATGTTTAATTAAAGCCATAACTGTTACAGAAAATGCACCAAATACTACCCATTAGCAGTTTGTTGATGATACCATTCTTCCAAGAATTAGTACTAAGGAAGAAACCAAAGAATTTAAACAAATTATATTGGATTATACAATAGCATTAGGACATAAGGTGAATGCAAAAAAATAATAAATTTTCTTTTTAAACACTTCTAGTGATATGGAAGAATATATTTTCAATCAAATGGGATATTTAAAAATTTATTTTCCATGTAAGTATTTAGGGATATATCTAGAAAAAGGAGCTAGGAACAAAAAAGAATGGAACAACATTTGAGAAAGAATTGAGAAACAAATAGAGACATGGAAAGGTAAATGGTTGACTAAAGCTAGGCGATCACTTAAAATTTAATCTATTCTTACAACTATTCCCTCTCTTGCCTTTCACTACTTGCTTTAGTTGATAAAAGATGGAAGGGAAACTTTAAAAAAACTTCTGGAGTGGAACTGAAGAAAAAAAGAAACAAGCACTTATAAAATGGGATAAGATATGCAAACCAAAGAATCAAGGTGGTTTGGGCATACAAAATCTCAAGTGGCAGAGTGAGGCATTGGGAGGAACAATAGTATGGTGGATGTATAAGGAAAAAGATAAGAAAAGGGAAAAAATTCTATATAACAAATATTTAAACCCGCTTGATCCTTCCTCTCTTTTTAGAATCAGATGTCCTCTAGAAGGTTTAGAAAACTAGAATTTTATAATGAAATATAGGCCTCTAGTCAGTAAATATCTAACTTGGGATTTAGGTAGAGGAGATGAGGCACTTTTCTAGGAAGATTCATGGGATGGAATGCCTTTGATCATTGATTTAGGAATATCTAGAAATAAAATTAATGATTTAATCAATCTATGGGGTCCCAAGGTCTTGGATGCCAAAAATTTGGTAAGGATTGATGGGACAGAGATATGGGCATGGAAAGCATTGGATAATGTTAATATATAGATTATTGATAAAATTATTCTTGGAAATATCCTCAAGGAAAGATCAGTTAACCATAATAATCAAGATGATAAACTCATATGGGGAGCATCTAAAGATGGAATATACAAATTTAAGATAGGATACAACCTAATTATTAACTCACAAATGTGGAAAAATATTGATATCCCCTTAGATTTATGTTGGGATACAGCTTGTCTGCTCAGGACAAGTATCTTCCTCTAGGCTACTATCTAAGATAAGATCCTTACAACTAACAAACTAACTAAAATGGGATTTGAAGGTTTGTCTAGATGTAGCCTATGCTTGAACAATTCTAAAACTATGAAGCATATTCTATTTAAGTGCCCTTTCACACAAGATTGCTGGTATTGGATTAAGAAGATACTAAATTGGACATCTCCCCTCCCTCGAGATCTTTAAGGCCTTCTAAAAGCTTGGGCTATTAAGAATAAGGCTTGCATTTATGATAAATTATAGAATATTTCACCAGCAATCATTATGTGGGAAATATGAAAGGAGAGAAACAAACAAATATTTTGAAATGTAGAATTTAGAAAAACATCATTTCTTAATAAAGTGTAGGTTTCCATTACAGAAGTTATAAATTGTCATCTCAGTAATACATTTAAAATTGAAGGGACATTCTCATAATGGGATGGGATTATGAGGAGAAACTAGCATCATCTGATAAATCTCCCCTTATTTTATCTATAAAAAAATGTTGTAGCTAGAAATGAGTGCAAATGGGTAGCACCCTCAATAGGGTGGAAGAAATTAAATTTTGATGGAGCATTTAGAGGGAATCTAGGGAACACAGGATTGGGATGTATAGTAAAATCTAATAATGGAGAATAGCTATTAAAAAGAGATAAACCATTCAGGACTATAACTAACAATATTGAAGAATTAGAGGCACTAAAGTAAGGCTTAAAATTAAGTTTAAAAATGAAGATAACAAAATTAATCATTGAAGGAGATTCACAAATTATTTTACATGTAGTCAGAAAGTGATAGACACCAAATTGGAAGTGTCCTTAGTCTAATTGATCAATTTAAGGAGATTAGAATTCAACATATTTATCATGAAGGAAATATAGAAGTTGATGGGCTAGCTAATCAAGGAGTGGAAGGAGAAGATTTTATAAACATAGAAGTTTAGAATCTTAAAACTAAATAGTTTTAGCAAATTTAGGAAAACTAGGCTTAGAATTTAGGCAGTGTAGAGAATGAACCTTACATCATTAAAAGAAGTAATTATTAGAATTACTTCCATAAGGAGTAGCTATCTTCATAATCACAATGCATCTAAGAAAAAATAATTAAAAATTAGCTTTAACCATATTGTGTTTATTAATCAATTTCTTTGAGAATGTGAGTCTAACATTAATCACTACTTGTACCCTAAGCATTGCCATCTATTATTTAAGGCTCAAATTTCGAAAAAAATTTTACAACT
Source organism: Cupressus sempervirens (assembly GCA_028749045.1). NCBI lineage: Eukaryota > Viridiplantae > Streptophyta > Pinopsida > Cupressales > Cupressaceae > Cupressus > Cupressus sempervirens. The sequence goes on from CM053793.1 coordinate 570,726,953, forward strand.
TGTTCCTTTGGTTTTCTTGTAGGCACTCTATTAGTATGGAGTCTTCCATTTCTCTCTTTCATGCTTTGGAAGTAAGGACTATGGTAGTTAGAGGGTTTGTAAAATAGGAGAGGTGGAATATGATTCTTAACCCAATAGATGATATCTCTAGGTTTTCTATCACATAGGCTATTAGGGAGAATGTGTTCAATTATGATTATACCTGGAGAACTAATAACTCTTTCAAAGGCTCATTTATATGTTGCTTGGCTAGGGCTAACATTGAGAAAAGGGAAATTGTTAGATTATGGTATAATATATTTGACCTCACCTAGCTTGTAGGTTTGGAAAATGTTGTACTGAGCATGGATGAGAAGCTACAAATTCATCTCCCTAAGTTCTATATGGTATATGAACTAGAGGATCTCCATCTTGTTAATGTTTCTAGGAAGTCATCTATTTTTATTAGGGATAATACAAAATTCTTCAATGCATGGCCAAAAATGGTGGCCGATATTAATTTCTTGTTGAGATGGAGAGAACTCTATGGAGACCCTAACAAGGATTGGTTGATTCATTTTTTATAAGTGTTTAAAGCCTAAATCAAGCCAAACATCAACTTTCAAGATCTCAGTATGCTAGAATTCATACTACCCAATTTCATTAAGTCTAACAAAGAGCTCACGGTGTTTGTGTTCTCACCAAGATCAAGTGTTGATGACATGGACAAAGCCAAAGACATTGTGATGGTCTATTGGAAGGAGTAGGAGGTTTGGTGATAAATTTGTGTTCTGGTGGCTTAGGTTTTTTGCCTCATTCTCTTTATGTCTATCTTTTCCCAGCTCTAGTTTAGTATTTTAGCTCTAATTCTTAGTATTAGCTTTGGCCCTAGGTATGGCCCTTTTGGGTTTTGTTTTATCTGGATGTAGATTCTAGTGTAGTTTAGTTCCTTAAATGTAAAGTAGGAATTTTATATTTTTTTATGACAAGTTTAGTTGTTGCTTGATCCTTGCTTGGATGCAAGCCTCTCTTATTCCTTTTTTGGTCTCTTATCTCTAGCCTTTTGGGAGTGTGCCAAATTTTGCTACTGCATATAATACTTATAAATGAAGAAATGTTGTTGGTTTTAGCTATTATTGATGGGAAATATTTATGTGTTGTTACTTCCTCATCAATAAATCAAAAAGGTAGATTGATTAAATATTACTTGCTTTGTATTTTAGAAGTTATTAATAACACCTCTAGGTATGTATGCTTAGTTTGTATGTTTCCCTATGATTGGTGTTCTTCCCCTTTTTCTTCTATCTCATCAGCACAGTTTAGGATACATCATGTTCATCATTGAGGCCTAATAGTAGACAGTTTGAACTTATGTAATTAACTAATAATAATTCTGTGTATTAAATTTCAATGTGGAGTTTTGCAATATGGTAAATTAAGAATAGCAGGAAAGGGAATCATAATTTAAAGACCTGGTGTCAAAGAGCTTCCCAAGTTTTTTGTTTGGCTTTTTTATTCTTCCTTTCCATATGTATTGTCTCTGTTATTCTAGTTACTAATCCACAATTGGAAGTTACTCGTGTTTTTTCATGTAGATGTTGATTAGGTCTCTACACATAGACAGGTCTCTCAATTCTTTATGCCTTTTCTATTTTCCTTCCTTGAGCATTTTTTTCCCCTTGCTAAGAATGGATCTATGTCTTATATTAATACATCAAAATTGTATAATTATGTAACAAAGAACTTATATATATACTAGGGTATGCCTTTTTTAAAATGTATAAAATAGGACTTCAGTCCCGGGCAAGACTAGAAGTTTTGTTACTCTGTTCTTTCCTACTAGTGCCCATTTGAATGGATTATTCTGTAAACTCAATTTTATTTATCTAATATAATACAAGGCTTTGTTCATTTACTGATAAAAAAAAATATTGCATTGATTCAAGTAAAAATATTTTACATTTCTAATTAGTTAAAATAGTTTGTTTTAAAATTTACCATTTACTTTATTTTTTTGAATTTAATTCGTTAACATGAGTAAAGGCATAAAACTTGAAAGAAGTGATATAAGTTCAAAGAAGTGATTTATTATATACTAACTCATACATGTCTTATATAATTATGTCCATTAAATTTTTATTTTTTTTCAATATCTATAATATTTTCTATTATTTTTATTCTATATAATTTTTAGAAGAAAAAAATCATAATTTTTAGAATGAAAATAATGACAAAGATGTATGATAAATTACATATTTGATGATACTCCTAATAATTCCCATCTCTTTTGACTTTATAAATGATAGCCCCAATACTAAAATCATTTATCTCTACTTAAAATATGAGTGATAAAATTGCTGTTATAAATTTATCTTGTTGATGTATAGAAGTTGCTAGAGAAGTTAGAAACTTACTATTATTCCTATTATAATATTATTTTTCTAAATTATAGAAGTTGATAAAGAAATTGAATACTTATTAATGATTACTAATAAAAAATTATTTTTTTAAATTCAAACCTCAAAATTTAACAAAAAGGAATAAAATAACATTTTAATGTTAAAATAATATTTTTAAAAATGAATATTACAATTATTTAATATCTAGGCAAGAGTCTACAACACAATGATAAATTGTGAGCCTCTTAATTGGGAGGTCTTTGGTTCAAATCTACTTGACATTAACTAATAATTGAAATAATTAATCACAACAAATAATTAACCCTTGCTTCAGCCTCTTAATAATAAAAAATAAAATAAAATAATTTAATATTTGTTTAATTATTTTAATATATAATAATTGAATTTACTATTTTAATAATGACACTAAATAAAATATTCTATCTAAAATTCATAATTTGGAAACAATGTGATCTAATAGATAGAAATTGATTTATCTTGGTCATTATATGAATGATCTACAACTATAAAATTAATTTTATAAAATTTTATAAGTTGATAGGAATAATAGTATAAAAAAAATGTTAATTTTTAAAAAATTATTAAAAAAATATACAAGACAAGTATATATTTCAATTTTATAGAATTGAAAGTTTTGTACTAATTATATTTTTAAACAATTTTCATATTCTAATTTAATTATATCTTGCTAGTGAATAATAGGTATTTTACTCAAACACTTAGAATTTACTAAAATTATATATAATAGAATTAAAATAATCTTTCAATATTAAAAGTAGTAAAAAAAAAGTAAATATTTAGATTATAAAATATTAATTTATATTGTTTTAATATCAATTTACTATTTTATTTCTCTTTAGACAACATAGATAATATAAGATAAAGTTATAAATGTTCAAAAGGAGACCAACAAGGTTCTATGGGACTGAAAACTTACAGAATAAGAAGCAAAGAACTAGCAAACAAAAGAGAAAAGAAAACAAAAAGAGAAAAGAAAACCAGATACAAGACATAGACTATGGGTTCTCCCTAGGCTAGAAGAAGTCTAGCACTAAAGGATACAGACCCAGGTGAGGGAGAGCATGTAGTTATCTTTGAAATCTATTGATGGAATGACACTGATGAAGATGAAGATGAAGATAATCCATACGAGGTCACATGGATATGGAGTGAATAGTGGTGGAGGTATCTAAGGGCCACTTCACACCTCCACAGAGGGAAGGGGCAAGAAGAATTCTATAATGAGCTACTTTGTGGCCTACTTCAGGGGGAATATAAGATTTGGGGTGTGTACACGAAGCTGCATCACCTCTCAAAGATAAAGTGCAAAACATCTTTGATCTGTGTAGCTGAAGATGGAGTTCAATGAGCTGCACTCTTTAAATAAACAATAAAATCTCCCTTTGGTATTGTAATAAATAGGGAAATGGAAAATGAGGTATAACTCAGTGGCAGTCTCAGCCAATGTGCATAGCCTACAAATACAATCCTCTCTATTGATGTGGTGGTCTTTCTAGGCCCAAAGACAGTGGGAACCAACCCTAAAAGATCCTAACATGAACTAAAGAGCATGGCACCAACTTTGAGATAAATATCTAGGTCAAGTAATAATCCCATCCGGCATGTCCAGAAAGTGCTCAACATACAAAGCCATCCTCGGGCTTAACCCCCCAAAGTGGGTTACTCCAAGTTGTAATGAGGTATTGTCAGTAGATGACAAGTCTGACCTACCCATTCAACTCTTGTCTTTAATTGAGAAGATGAGTAGGAGCAACTAACGAGAACTGAAAGGGTGATAGGTGATCAATGTCTATCCTAATGGAGCTCAAAAGGAATGTGGCCTAGGCATACAAATAGTGGGCTCTTAGAGAGGTGTCAAATCTAGAAATTGTAACTAAGGAGTATATTTCATGACCATCAGTGGAGTCTGTAAAGCAACGAAGATGGTGGAGAAACCATAATAGGTCAAAAATAACCCTTGACCTAAAGGGATGAGCTTTGAACTTAGCCAAAATGATACTGTGGGAGATGGAGCGATGGCATCTAATAATCTATTGAAGGAAGAGAGTCTAAATATGCTCAATGGAGGCCCATTCCAAATCAAGCATTGATGGTCCCCAAATGACTGAACTATATTGAATAGTAGGTATGATCAGAGAGTCCAAGAGGGACAACTTGAATGAGGTATCTTAGAAATTGTGTCTAAAGAACTATCTCTCAATCATTGCAAGGGAAGCCATACCTTTGTCAATACTAGACTAAATGGCAAGCCTCAAACTAAAATGAGGACCAGAGAACTTGACCCCAAGGTAAGTATACGAGGAGGCAATCTTAATATCGTGACCCTAGAAGTAGAAATATAAGTGTGAGGTCTTTAAGAAATTGAAGACCATGACCCAAGTCTTCCTTGAGTTAACCACAAGCTATATTGAGTCATAAAAGGAGGCTAAGTTGTCAAGAGTTATCAAGTGGCTCTTGGGTGAGGAGGCAACAGAAATCACATGATCCATAAAAAGAAAGATGGAGACTAAAATCTGAAGTAAGTAACAACCATCACCTAGAAGGGATGAGTCTCTGATAAGCCCCTATCACTATCTCCTTCTAAATTTGAATCAACATATCCTTATAAGTTTGAATTAGAGCTTTCAAAGCATAGGTAGATTTAGAGGGGATCAATGCTTAAACTTTTGTATCCTTATGAAATCAACCTTGATACTTTGGTAATATGGAAAAGTTGCCACCAGGAATATGATGATTGGATTTCTAGGAAACATTATGAATAGGTTATTGTTGTGCACTTTTATTTTAACTAAGAATTGGGGGAATTTTTTGTACAAATGTTTAATATATTTTTATATCAAAGTTTTACAACACTTCTAATTTTCGTTTACTAGCTTGAGAAACATGAATTTTTTGATTGTTAAACTATGGGAATATTTGTGGGAATTTTCATGGAATTCTTTGAACCATTCAACTTGAAGAAGAGCTCTAGCTTCTCCAATAACTAGCCAAGCTCTTATTTCTTAAAATGTTGATGCAAATGAACCTTTATTTGTGTAGATTTAACATATATATGGACCTTCTGATCTTGCAACTCACATTTTTAGATTAGAAACTCGAGCCACAACATAGAATGGAATATTACTCATAGAAATATTTTTTTGGAACAAAAGCATTACATACAATCTCATAGCCATCTGATACCTTATAAAAAATTAGGTGAAAGTGTAGAGACGTATATCCAATAAATAATTTTTCTTGGAATGCAAAGGTTTAAAAAGTAACAACCAATTTAAAATATTGTGTTCTCTTTGCAAAAACAAATCAACCAAACTCCAAAGATTAAAAAAAAAAAAAAAAGTGCCCTAGAATCCTACACATGTCTTCTTAAATAAGAACTTAAAACAAAAAAGAAATTACTTGATGTCCACTATAATAGCCACCAAAGGAAGTTCAACAAAAAATAAAAAAATATCTTAGGCAAAAGAAATTTAAAGTAGACTATCATGTGACTCATATCATTTTATTTTTAGTTCATCCTCACCATATTTTAAAAATTTTAAGCATCTAGGTCCAGAGGAATCTAATTTTATAATTTCAAGAGTTGTTTGGTGACCCAAGTGTTCTTGGAGTCTTATCTAAATATATCTTATAATCTGTGGAGCTCATAACAACAAACAATGTCATTTTTTCCTCCAATCTTCTCCATTTGTTCCCATGGTAATTCACTATTCAGAATCCTCCACATACCCTCCTCTTTACTTTCATTGCTACTTGAATGATAAGGGTTATTAACTATGCAATAAATATAGTACTATTATCAATTTTTTAATGAAAGTCTATCAATTAGGCATTATCACTAATCTACTTTAGTATTATGTAAGGGATGATTTTCATTAGCTTTAATTTGTTGTATCTTCCTTGAGGTAATTATTATCTATGCAAATAAGCCATAATTTTCTCACCCTCTTGACACACCACTTCTCTAGGATGTAGACAATGTATTTATTTTATATGGTTAGTTGTACCTAACATCTCGCCCATTGCTACACATACTGGATATAACTCATGAATTACACTAGTTAGTTAACCCTCCATCCTTTTGTAGGGCCAATGAGTTAAATGACCCCTTTATGATTGTTTCCAAAAACAATTTATAAGGAAGACTTAATAATAGACCTTATGATGCTCAAAACTCAAAGAAAACTCAACTAATAAAAAAAGAAAATTCCATTACCTCCATCAAAGAAAATTATCCAAATTTCTATTTTGTAGCCAATTTGTCCAACAACTTGAAGCTTAAACTATAGTGTAGTTTACTATCAATATTTTTCCACAAAATCCTCCAAAAGGACATGCAAAGCTCAATAGTATAAGAAATGTTATACAAGGGACATAGATTTGACACATTTTACAAATGTCTGTAAAGGACTATTTGTAATCATTTGTCATACAAGTGCCTATTGATATCAGTGTATATTTTATAGTTGTGGCATCTATTTGGATGCATGTGTTTGTAATTAAATCAATCTATTTTGGTCATCATTTACATATAATTGTGTATAGGGTTATATTCTCAAAAGTTTAAAGCTATTTGAATTACAATAACATTTATAGGACAATGATGCAATAAATGTGAAGTATAAATATAATTCAATTAGATGGTTTAAAATGAAAAGAAAACAGAACAGATTAAGAATAATTGAAATATAAATATAGAAAGAAAACTATAATTTTTATTTTGATGTCAAATAAAGTGAAAAGAGAAGCATGGCCTAAATTTCAATTACAAGACATAAATATTCTATTTTGTCTATTGATCTTGTATTGTCCTTTTAAATGTTGGTTGTAGGAGAACATATTGGCATGGACAAAATATAATAGGAGCATAGACATAGCTTATAAGAAAGTGGTTAAGTATATGCCTAGCATATATTTTCTCTACATAAGCATAACTATGGTCATTCAAAAATTCATTGACATTAGCCATATATCCCATTAATGAAAGATCTCTAACAAAAATGCAAACCTGTTGGAACTAGTAAATTTGTACCTATTTTTTATGAGCGTTGGTCAAAAGTTCAACTCTCAAAGGTCAAAAAATATCATCAATATAATTTCATCAAAATTTGGATGTAGTCCATGGCTCTTGATTTATTGACAGGCCACTCTGTCAAAAATCATCTCAATCTATGGCATAGGGCAGCATTAGACAAGTATGAAATGTGGAAGGTTTGACAATTATGTAATGGTTATCAATGACCATCGTGGTTGAAAGATCAGGGTTTATGAATTTTCTTTCAATGAGTTTTCCATGCCCTTGATGGAAAGACATGTCAAAATATGAATGACAATGAGATTTTTACAGATGAATTTTTCATACCATCAATGACAGGTGTTGTCAAAATATCAACTAAGAGGCATCAAAATTTTGACTACAGCCAGAGTTTTTTTTTTAAAATAATCAGAGGTTGAAATATATATATATATATATATCCAATGTATTATCTTTTTAAAATATAGATTGCAAAAATACACATATAGTTTTTTTAAAGCTAGAGTTGTATATATATACAATATATTTTATTTTTAAAATATAGATTGGAAAAACATGAAAATTGTAATATAAAAATGTCAAAAAATAATCATAAAGAAAATAATGTCCCTTCTAATGATTGAGAATTGAAATTGTATATTTGTAGAAGTTATACTAGTACCCTCATTAGGTCAAACAACTTAGTAAGGTTCCAAACATCATTGTAACAAAATATGCATATTGTGGTTCATGATCCATAAATTAGAATAAAATATAAAGCTTTATTGAACTATTGTCCTAGAAAAAGATTGATTGTTTCTTACTTCCAGATAGTGTGGTCTATGAAACAATTCATTTCCTATAGACTCTTTCCCTTCTATTGGATTTGGATCCATCACAAGCCCAAGAATTTGTAGATTGATTCTATTGAGGGTCTTTTTACACATGGTTATAGGGTCATTGCTATATGTGATGCCATCATCACATAATACTATGGCCACCATATCAACAAGTATTTTTTGTTGTGTAATATGTTCTTTTACCTTTCCCTAAGCATCAAATTATGACAAAAACATTAATAAAACAACCAAAGAAAGTCTAAAACATTAACAAAAATAGCATAATAATATGGCATTTTGTAAAATTAAAATTGCATAATTTTTTATACAAAAGGTTTACCTATGTTGGAGAAGGGGTGGGAGCAACATCATTGCCTCTTTCTTCTAATGGATCAACCATGTTTCCCTATGACAAAGAATATATATAAAAACATCAGCATAATGAAAGGAAAATTCAACATAGCAAAAAAACTTATTAATACAATGGTATATTGTATATTTGAGTTCTAATTGGAAGTAATTAGTTTAAACATTACATATGTAGTACTTACAAATCCCATGATACTAACTTTCTTTTTATCTATGTGATTTAAATTGTAATCTATTAGCAGCTCTTCCCCTGAATTCATTGATTTTATCACACATACAAAAACATGATTTCCCTCCTATGCCTCAAAAATGCAATTGGGTCACTTATTAGTTGACCCAAGATATGTACTATTAATAAAACCTAAAATGTACATGTTCCTTTTGGCCTTCCATCAATGTACATAGCAATTCTTTTACTTTGATCATTTTCTTTCCATTGTAGATAATTATTTGATAGTACATACCTACACATACTTCTTTTATATTGAACTATCTACATCCAATTATTTTAATTTTAACAAGGTCCTACATATTCCATCAATTCAACAACTTTTTTATAACTAACCTTTACATCATCCATGAAAAATACGCCCAAACCATGTAGTGATGATGGAGCTATGCGATACAACCTCTCACTTACACAAAAATAGTGTTAATTGGAGGTAATTCCTTGGGTACCCATTCTTTCTCAAGATGTATGTACCTCAAGGGAACCTTGATATCACCCTTATGACCCCCTTGAGAAAGGAAAAATTGTATGCATTTATTGGATTTTCTTCTATTATGTTGACCTCTAGCTTGGCTCTCTTTCATAGACCTGCTACATGTCTCACTATCCTCTTCTATTCCTACATTTTCCTCACTCGAAGAAGAAAAATCTATTAGATACCTATTTGGTGGCACCTGTAGCCCATCAAATGAGAGATATAGTTGAAGGAGTAGAATATTTTCTATAAAATGAGGCTAATATTGATGAAATTTTCCTAAAGTTAATGTTGAAGGTAAAGAGAAAGAAAACATGTAATAAACTATACAATCCTCATCAAAGCGGTAAAGTTTCCTGCATATGTAAATCATTTGTCTTAAGATAGTTAGAAATTACATGTAACTTATGCTACAAATTACATAGAACATAACATGAACAATATGCATACATCGTAATCATTGTATAGTCATTAATTGCTTACCTCTACAAAAAACATATAATAAGTAATTAGCACCAGGAATTGAGCATTGTAACAAATATTTCAACCTAATCAACATGTAATACATATCCATTGATCATGTAATTGATCATCTTCTTCATCCATATCATCATCATGAACATCATCATTATCGTCATCATCATCCAAATTGTCAAAATGACCATCATTAATAGTACAATCATCACTATGACCATCATTATTGTCATTATCATCATCACCATCACCAACACCAACACCATCACCATCACCATCACCATCACCATCACCATCACCATCACCATCACCATCACCACCATCATCATCTTTTTTGCCACCACCACCACCACCACCACCATCATCATATCCTTCTTCATCTTCACCATCATCATAATCTACTTCATCTTCTACTTCTTCGATATCTTCTTCTTCAATCATATTATATTTTATTGATCTTCCTTTTGGATCATGTCTAACAACAAATGACCAACCTATTTTATGTGGAACACCAAAGTAAACCACTTTCTCATATTGACTTGGAAGAATATAGGGCTCATTTCTAGTTGGCTCAAATGACCTTGTATTAATCATTGTAAATCCATTATTATGTTCAATAATATTTCAATCAGGTTCATTTTGATTTAGTTGTAGCTTGTACCATTTGACAATGAATAGAGCTAGTTTGAAGGAATTAAATTCACACTCAATTATATTGTCCAAAATGACATAGTATCTAGTCTTGTATTGTTGAGGATGCATGTCATTTCTAGATGAAATATTGGTGACCTTGATGATTGTAGTTATCCTAGAATCACAAGTTCTCTTAGTGTTGTCCACCTTTCTTATTCAAAATTATTGGCCATTGTAGTACATATATTTCTGGTGCTTAACTTGTTATTTTTTAAACATGTCAAAATTATGAATCCATCCATGGGTTGATATTAAATAAATGGTTCATGATAGATTAACTTATACGTACCTTTCCACATCGTAAACCATTTACTAGATCAGTTACAATTGGCATAAGACTGGGATCTCCATTACAATGAGATTCTTTAGCTAATGAAGTAACACATTCCCATGTTAATGAGAAACCATTTTGTTGATATCATTCAATTTGATGTAGGAGCATCCAATCATGTAAGGGCAATCCTATATCACCCAAAAATATGCTTAGAAATAGTTTTTTGTTTAATGTGTTTTCATTTCTAGATACCCATTTGGGTCAAATAAAGGTACCAAATCTCACAGTTCCACTATTAGTATTCTGGGTTAGATATTTTAAGCACCTTGGGATATGTGTAAATGATAAAAAAAATAGGACTATGTAATTGAGCCATAATTATGATGAGTTAGAGGGTGTAAATTGGAGGGATGGTCATATTTGTAATTTAGAACACTCTAGAAAAAGAATCAATTCAAAATGCTTCAAAGTTAGAAAGTTATTGCAATTTTTCTATTCCTGGAGACCTCCTAAGAGTTCTTCAAAGTCAGATATGGGACACTAAACATCCTTGTATAGGGCCAAAAATTGAGGTTGAGTGAATCTGGTCCATAGGGCCATAAAGCACTATGAAAGATTTATGAAAATGTAAATGGTTCGTCAATCAAAGCTACGGTTCAAAAGTTATGCCTCTCAAAAGTTCAACTACTTTTTCTGGATTCTTCTAATTTTACACCGGCTTGTAACACAATTTTTGGAACCTTCTATTTTGGTGGTGGATGCCAACTGGCATACTCTAGAATTTATTCATAACCCTAAACCATTTGGGTCTTATTTAAGAACTTTTATGGCATTGTAAAGGAGCACTTAGTGGAGTTAGAGAGAAGGTATTGTGTGGAGGATTTCTTTCTCCAGAATCATATTGTTGTAAGCCCATAGGGCATTTTTCATTGATAATAATATTTTCCCTTTTCTTGTGTGTTCATTCTGGTCTTTGGTTGTGTCTTCATCAAGTGGTATCAGAGCCAGGTTTTCCTGAGTGTGTAGACAGAGCGTTGACTGTGTGGTTGTGGGTTTGAGTCAAGAAGATGCCTCCATGAAGAGAGCATGGTGGAAGGGTCAAAGCTATTAATCATGAGGAGGTTAGAGCCCTCCAGAGGCAGGTTCAAGCATTGCAGGAGGAGATTCATAGAGGACCAAATGTTTCCATAGGAAACGAAAATAAGGAAGAAAATGAAGAAGAAGAAATCAGACAAGAAGGGGAAGGTGAAGGGGAAGTCCTAAATTAGGTAGAGGAGAGGGTTTTTAGGGCCATTTTCTAAGCTTGGAAAAATACCTAAAATTGATGTGGGCATGTTTTTGAGAACCCTAAACCCAGATGAGTTGATTGATTGGATCAATGAACTAGAGGAGTATTTTGAGTATGAGGATATCAAAGATCCTAAGAGGGTTAAATTTGCGAAGGCCAAAATAAAAGGCCATGCTAAAATCTAGTGGTAGGAGGTTCAGCTAGAAAGGAATAGAAGAGGAAAGGAGAAAATCACAAGGTGGGATTGCATGGTGGACAAACTAAAGAAGCAGTTCATTCCTATTGATTACAAGCTTGATTTGTTCAAGAAAATGCAAGGGTTAAAACAAGCAGGAAAATTTGTCTAGGAATATACATAGGAATTTTATTGACTTCTTATTAGGGCAGAGCATGTAGAAGCTAATAAGGAGAAAGTTTGCCATTGCCTCAGTGGGTTATGACCTAGCATTCAGGAGGAGTCAAGTTTGGTTAGAATGACTAGCATTGAAGAGGCATACTAGTTTTCCCTATGAGTTGAAGAGAAGATAAATAAAAGTTTTGAAGGAAGGTAAAGAGGGTATGGTGAAGGAGGAAGGGGTGGAAGTAGGTCAACTGGAGGAGAAAAATGAAGATGTGGGTACTAGCAGAAACAAAAGAAATGAGGGTTTCAACCACTCCCATGATCAAAAATTTGGAGATCAAAGAGGAAGAGGTAGAGGATTTGGAAAAATATTAGGAAGAGGAGGCTTCTAAGTACCTATTTTCATTGTAATGAAGAAGGTCATCATGCCTTTGAATGCCCTCAATGACAAGGAAGGATAGATAGGAGGGCTAATGGTCAAGCAAGGGTTGCTCATGTGGATGAAGATGCACAGTCATCGCATTCTAAGGATACAAAAAGAGGAGAGGTTCTCATAAATTAAAGGATCTTATTAAGTGGTGAGATTGAACCTAGACAAAGGAGGAGTTTTTTTTGTACTAGGTGCAAGTGCGAGGATAAGTGTTGTGATGTGACTATTGATGGTGGCAAAACTGACAACTTGGTGTATGAAGAGATGGTCTCTAAGCTAAAGCTCAAAATGGAGAAACACCCCCAACCCTATTAGATTGCTTGGGTGAAGGATGATCATAAGGTCTTGGTCAGTGAATAGTGTTTGGTGAAGTTCAAGATTGGGAGTTACCATGGTGAAGTTCTCTGTGACATTATTCCAATGGATGTTTGCCATTTATTGTTGGGAAGACCATGGCAATTTGATAGACATGTTTTACATGATGGTCATGCAAATACATACTCTTTGACCAAGGATAGAGTTTGCCACAAACTAAAGCCGATGATAAAGGAAGGTGAAAAGATATGCAGTAGTGCTAGGATATGTCTTGTTGATGGAAGAAACTTTTTGGTTGGTATGAAACATCAGCATATGTGTTATTATTTGATTCCTAGAAGAGATAAGGAAGGTAGCAGTGAAATTCCACTTGAAGTTTTAGGCCTCTTAAGTGAGTATGGAGGTGTCATCTCTGCTAATGTTCCAGAAGGGTTACCACTAGTAAGGCAGATCAGTCATTGGATATATTTAACCCCTGGAGCTAGTTTTCCTAACAAGGTTGCTCATAGGATGAATCCTACTTAAACTAAGGAGCTAAATAGATAGGTTCAGGAGCTATTGAGGAAGGGTTTGATTCGGGAGAGCTTGAGTCCATGTCAATACCTGTAGTACTGGAACCAAAGAAGGATGGAGAGTGGAAAATGTACACCGAATCTAGAATATAAATAGGATAACCATCAAGTATCAATTTCCTTTGCTAAGAATGGATGATCTTATGGAATTCTTGAGTGGAGCTTAGTACTTTACAAAGATATATCTCAAGAGTGGCTATCACCAGATATGGATCTGAGAAGGAGATGAGTGGAAGACTAAATTTAAGACCAAGGAGGGTCTATATGAGTGGTTATTCATTGTCATGCCTAAAAATGCCAACAAGTTATGTTTTAATATTTAAAGGTGATAAAAGGATTAGATGTACTAAACAAGTATTCAAGTAAATTCACTTAACTTCCTTAGGCACATGTATAATTATAAAATTTAAACACAATTCGAATGCAATTTTTCTTAACATATTTTAGACTTAAAATTTCATAGCGTAGTATATATATCAACATATTATCTGATTAATCCAATTTAAAGGAATGTGATTACCAATCATAAAAAATATATACAGTAAGGTAACACCATCACATCTAATTTTTAAATTACATATGAAAAACTGAAAACAAAGCTATAAGACTTAATGCAAGCATATTTACTCAATCTCATTTTTCTATTAAACTACCTAGTTCAAAGGCTCCACCGGGAAAGAAGTAGTAAGAAAACTCGGCTTTGTTGCCACTTCAACAAAAGTTTAAAATACATTTCTACACAAGATTCTAATCTTGAACGTACTTGAATTTCAACAATCAATATAAATTTCCATCATGGCCCTTAACAAGGTTCCATATCAATTTCTGCAACACATTTCTAAGAACCATAGAGAGAACAAAATCTGATAAGGTATCAACAAGCATGACTAAGAGACAAATTGAACATATATAATACTTATGAAGTCTCTAATAATAATAACAAAAACAAGGTATTTCAAATTCCACATACCCACTCATAGAGTAACAGTTGTACGAGATTCCCTCAAATGAGGTTTCATAATAAGCAACTTGTCCCTTTATTCAAGGTTAAACATTGTTACTTTAGAGTTTCCACGACGGATTGATTTCTCAATAGGATACTAAACAACCCATCGGTACACCTGCACCTATTCATCCAGAAGTTCATTTAGTTCACTTATAACCTTTAACCATATTAATGTTGGGGTGCAATCTATCACTCATAATAGTTAACAAAAAAAAAAAATTCATTGCACTAAATCTCCAAGTCTTGGGAGAGGGTGGGGCATGAATATTCTCACTATTAATCCCCAACCCTAATGTTAACATCCACTTAATCCCCAGGAATCCCTTTTGGTAGGCCCCATCATATGATACTTGCCAACAAAATTTACAAGAAAAGCCTCAAAAATCAAATTGAACATCAAAGATGAAACATTGAATGCGACAGTCTGAATTAATTGAAATAAAGAGTGGCCACAATAATAAAATTTTAAACAAGAGTTAAGAACATAATCAAGAGGCAAAATAGAATTATCAATTAATATAGTTGGCTAAACAGCCACACATTACACTGATGGCAACAAGGAAGAACATCAAGAGTACCAAAAAAAAAATCTGAAATTAAACAAATAAGGAAATAAATCCAATCACTTACAAAATTTACATAACTGACATAGTGCGGCCGTACCAGGGTCACTGAGGAAAATGAGGAATCTTAGGTTTTCCAATTACATTGTATAGATCTTGAATAGAAATTAGAGGGAGGTCTAATAACCATGTCGCTTAAACTCTGATTGATCCCACGTACTAACTATGTAGTTAACTTGTATCGACATTGCCCTACGATTAGAGTTCCACTATTCATAGGTTAACTAAGTTTCCTTAAGTGTTCCTAGCTAACTCACTTGTTCAAATTGTAAATATACAACATCAAGTTCCAAAATAAATTTATCATTAAACTCTTTACAATGTATAACTCATCTTCTATCATAATTTAACCCATCATATTATGTGTAACTAGTCACCTTGAGTTTTACTACTATAATTAAGAATTAATTATAAATCTAATCACTAATATACTTTAACTAAAACATACTAAAGTACTAACATCAACCAATAATTATCCTTTACTAAATTCTAACATCAATAATTAATGACTAATTTTACTTGCTAAAACTATTTAAAAATCTCACTTTCTTAACTCTAAGACAAAACCCCATGCAATCCTTACTAACACTTAATTCAAAATAACTTAACATTTTAATATATCACTAACTTGACAATTAACATATTTAACATTATTTAAGTAAAAAAATATCTATATTTAAAACTTACTAACTTTAACTACCCTCACTAACATTATTAAATTAAATATCTTAACCTAAAACCAATCGTTAAATGTAATACTAACCCAAAACTAATTTAGAATTTTAACATATCACTTACTAACAACTTATCTTATACTAATTTTAAACTAACACAATCGTACCAATTCCTAATACCCTTCAAATTAACAAAAGTTACTAACTAAAAAAATAAAACAACAAAAAAAATAAAAATAGAACTATTTAATTTCTGTATTAAAAACATATAAATAAATCTAACACTATTATTAACATTAAAACTTTTAGACATAACCTAACTTTACTAATTCTAACTAACTAACCCTAACTTATAGTCTAACAATAACTAAAATTTACTAATATTAACAATTAACATAATTTATTTTGACTAAATCCTAACAACTAAGTAAATCCTAATTTAATAACCCTTTTAACATTCTTTTAACATATTCTAACACTAACTCCTAATTAACTTCAATATCTAACATTTTTAATGAAAAATAAATAAAATACTAACTAACAAACAAAATAAAAAAAGTAACAAATGAAATCTTAAATTACTTATTAATACTGACTCTTTTAAATTTCAAAACAACTTAACTTTTATCATACTTAACCTCTATTCTACCCACCTAACCCCTCTCTAACCTAACTCTATCCCAGTTACCTACTGAACATTTAAAATTTTCGCAAATCCTAACCACTTGGCAAGTGGCCTCCCAAAGCTTGGCACTTCCCCAAGTCCTCTCATGCTGCCAAGGTTTTTGGATGTGTCAGAAATAATGGGCACTTTGAATGGAGGTTTAAATGTCTGTAAAGGTGGCGGCAAGGTTTTGTATACAACTTCCTTTTTTTTACCTTGCTAGCATCCATTTCTTGCCTTCTTCCCATGCTACCCTAGGCTAATGTGGGCACCTCCTTATGTGGGTCACGCTACCCAAAGAAGGTCACAAGAGGATGTAGTTTTGGGGTGAGTGAAGGGGAAGTCAACAATGACAGGCGTACATCCTCTCTCCCCATGCAAACCAAAACACAACCACATACAATGCCACCCCATACTTGGTCTGCATGCCAATCAAACCTGAGCTCATTTAATGCCACTAGGCCCCATCGACCAGACTCCCTCCATGTGTCACTAGCAGGTTGCTTGGAAGGTTTTCACATGGACCTAGCCCTGTACTAGCAGCACCCAAGCGCAGAGCCTGTCCAGGCAACTTGGCTTCAAAGCTTAAATGTGGTTGGACGGATGGTGACTTTAACCAAGCATAGCCATAATGACAAAAAGTTTATTTGGTTAGGATAGGATAAGGTGAGGCTAATCATTTTAGATCTTTATTTATTTATCTATTTATTTTTAATTCCTTTTTTTTTTGAATTACTTAACATCCAAAGAATCAGAATAAAATATTCTCTATTTCAAAGAGGATAAAAAAAATTTCCTCATACAAAAGGCAGTGAGCTTTTTGCTCTAAAAATGTAAAATTTTCACAAGTCCTATATATATATATATATATATTTCTAGGGTGGAATTTCCAAATTTATTTATATAGTGAAGGGGGATTTTTTTTTTAATAAAAATTTTGCATTATAACATAAAGTTTGAATGTTTTATTACTACAATAAGATAGGATTATTTCTCTTTCCAATTAAATATGAAAATGCCGGAGGAGATTTAATTCATGTAGTTTTAAATTTCCACACTTTACATGGACCCATTTTTGCCCAAGTGTTACGAAACTGGGCTCTGATACCAAAATGTCATGCCCAAAAATGCCAACAACTTATGTTTTAATATTTAAAAGTGATAAAAGGATTAGATGTAATAAACAAGTATTCAAGTAAATTCACTTAACTACCTCACGCACATGTATAATTATAAAATTTAAACACAATTCGAATGCAATTTTTCTTAACATATTTTAAACTTAAAATTTCATAGCTAAGTATATATATCGACATATTATCTGATTAATCCAATTTAAAGGAATGCGATTACCAATCATAAAAAATATATACAGTAAGGTCACACCATCACATCTAATTTTTAAATTACATATGCAAAACTGAAAACAAAGCTATAAGACTTAATGCAAGAATATTTACTCAATCTCATTTTTCTATTAAATTGCCTGGTTTAAAGGCTCTGTCGGGAAAGAACCAGTAAGAAAACCCGACTTTGTTGCCACTTCAATAGAAGTTTAAAATACATTTCTACACAAGATTCTAATCCCAAACGTACTTGAATTTCAACAATCAATATACATTTCCATCATGGCCCTTAACAAGGTTCCATATCAATTTCTGCAACACATTTCTAAGAACCGTGGAGAGAACAAAATCTGATCAGGTATCAACAAGCATGACTAAGAGACAAATAAAACATGCATATTCATACAAGGTTTTCACAATAGGATTCACAATGAATCAAAACTAGGGAAAGGTGGATTCTTCCAACCAGGAGAAGTCAAGCACAACACCAACCAGATGCCCAATCGGGGCTATAAACCAAGAACTTTCGTTCTTCCATTTCAGCATACCATAATCATACAAGGTTTGTGCTGACAGGTAGCGGCCCATTACACCCTACCCTTTCTCCCTCTTCTCATCCTAAGAAGAGACTCTACACTGGTTGGAGTCCAACTAAACAAACATTTCCCAAAATTGGTCACTTATGCCCTATCCAAGGGTGAGTAATACCAAAACACCCATGCAAGAAAATCTCAAAATTTCAAACATAAACATGAAAAGAAATCATCCAAAATAACATGGTTTTCAAAGCATCCCAACATACCCACAACCATACAAGCATTCAAACAACAACAAGGTAGCATAAGCATGAAACAAACATGAAATTTGAACAAGGCAGATGACAATTCCTACTTGCACAAAGAGGTAATGGAAAATGAACAAGTTTGAGTAGATTTTCCTCTTCCTTCCTCCACTCTTCCAAGACTCCTCTCTAAATGTAGAGATTGGGTAACACCTCAACTAGTCCAAGAAGGGCCTCTAAATAAGCCTCAAACTCAACCACCAACCAAAAACAATAACTTCTCCCACCCACCTACAAATCTAGAAGCTCCTAACTCAACCCAGACTATGGTTAAACACTAAGTGAAGGTGAGGTAAGGCAACTCATGGTAACCACTTGCAATTTTCGCACAAAGGTAAAATGAGACTTTCTTAGTGATCTCAAAAGTCAACAAAAGGGGCTTAGGGGTTGGAAAAGACCCCCAACCCATTCCCATACCCCTTGGGCATAATTTTTTCATGTTTTAAAGCATTAGGAATAGGTTTGGAACCAAAAAAAAAACTAGGAAAAAAGTAGGACAACTAACAACTCTAAAAAGTGGATTAAGCACTAATTTGGATTAAGGGTGACTAAACTCGATTAAGAACCCAATTAGCAAAAATACACTAACTGAATCTGACTTAGGTCCAAAGGTTACACAGCTAACCCTAACTAACACGCTGAAGAACATAAGAAAATTCATGAGTGTCAAGTGACACTATAAGAACACAATTACGAACATTAACATTTACCGATCACAGAAAGATACATACATACATCTCACAATTAATTTAATTACGAACAACAAGGTTTCCAAAATTAGCACATAGAGATCAGTTCTATTCCTCCGTCAGATTTCTCGGCTAAAATATCTCCACACTCATTGCACACATCAATAGTCCCGTAAAATCACATGTACATATGTATATATACATATCAGAAATTCACATAAATTGAAACATACATCAATCAGGGTTTCTTTCATCCTACTTATATCCTTAATCATAAAGATTCCAAAATCAATGTGTTAATCCTACAGTTTACTTAATTCATCAACATACATATACATAAAACCTTAAATGACAAATATCAAATATCTAAAAGTAACATCACACACCATGAAATAATCAAATATGTTCAAGCATCAGATAATGTCTTGACATCTCGATTCGTGAGTATCAAAATAATAGTAATGTATCATTATGCTATGATGGATCGAGGTGAACTCAGAACATAATGCTTCAATTACTTAACTATTTAATTCATTTCTACTCACATTTAATCATCAGTAATTACATAATCAATATGACATATAACTTATTCATTAATTTAGATTAAATACAAGAATAATCAATGAGGTAACAAAATCAATAACATCATCATTAAGTGAAACACCTTGTATTATTGTTAGTGCAAATTAATGTTTAAATAGTCAAGACAACATAGTCGTTCTCTAATCTTTAAGTATTAAAGCATGGATGTATCTAATGTTCTCAATTTCCATTAGAACATCCAAAAACCTACAACATTACTTCATATCCATTCAAATCTCCTACAACAGATTTGACAGAGAAATACATATTTAATAGGTACATGCGAGGAGGGACCTTACAGTCATGCCTTTTGGACTAACCAACATGCCAAGCACCTTTATGCGGCTTATGAATGAGGTATTAAAGAAATTCTTGGAAAAAAAATTTATTGTCTATTTGGATGATATTTTAATTTTCAGCAAGACTTTGGATGAACATTTATTGCACATTCGTAGTGTCCTTGAAAGGTTGAGGGAAGAGAAAATGTTGATTAATTTGAAGAAGTGTAGCTTTGTAAAAAAGGAGTTAGTCTACTTTGGGTTTGTTGTATCATCTAAGGGTCTCAAAATGGATCTAGAAAAAGTAAAAGCCATCTTGGAATGGCCTACTCCAAGGTCTTCTACTGAGGTAAGATCATTTCATGGTCTAGTTAGTTTTTACAAAATGTTCATTAAGAATTTTAGTGGCATATGTGCACCCCTAAATGAAACAATAAGGGGAGATAGAAAAGAGTTCAAATGGACTACAACAGTTGCAAGGAGTTTTGAATTGTTGAAGAAGAAGGTGACATATCAACCTATGTTGGCACTTCCAAATTTTAGTAAAGTGTTCTAGGTAGATTGTGATGCTAGTGGTAGTCCTATTGGGGCTGTATTGAGCCAAGAAGGTAAGCCTATTGCATATTTTAGTGAAAAATTGAATGATGCAAAGAAGAAGTATTCTATTTATGACTAAGAGTTCTATGCAATAGTTTAGGCTTTAAAGAAATGGAGGCACTATTTATTTCCAAAAGAATTTGTCTTGTATATTGATCACCAGGCATTGCAGTACCTAAATAGCCAAGGTAAATTGAACCAGAGATATATGAAGTGGGTACAATTCTTGCAGAGCTATACATTTGTGTTGAAACATAGAAGTGGAAAGTCTAATAGGGTTGTAGATGCATTGAGTAGGAGACAGTTGTTGCTTATAGTAATGTAGGCTGAACTGGTTGGGTTTGATGAACTCAAGCATCTATACCTTGAGGATCCTGATTTTGCTAAAGTATGGAAGGCTTGTAGAGAACCTGATAGAACTAGGTGGATAGATTATTTGATTAAAGATGGTATGTTGTTCAAGCACAATCAATTATGCATTCCAAGGAGTTCCATGAGGGAAAACCCGATCAAAGAGAAACACAATGGGGGAATGGTAGGACACTTTGGACAAGATAAGACCATTGCCATTCTTAGAGAACATTATTTTTGGCCTCAATTTTTATAAGATGTGAAGAAATTTGTGCAGAGTTGTCAAGTGTGTCAAGCAGCCAAGGGATTTAGTCACAACACTGGACTTTATCAGCCATTACTTGTTCTACCAAAGCCTTCGAAGGACATAAGTATGGATTTTGTTCCTGGATTGCTGAGGACACAAAGGGGAAATGACTCAGTATTTGTGGTGGTTGATAGGTTCTCCAAGATGGCATATTTCATCCCATGCCACAATACTCATGATGTTGTACATATTACAGATTTTTTTTCAGAGAGGTTGTGAGACTACATGGTCTTCCAAAGACTATTTTTTCTGACAGAGATACTAAATTTCTAGGGTATTTCTAGACGATGTTATGGAAGAAGTTGAGGATAGAATTGAAGTTTAGTTCCACACATCATCCACAGTCTGATGGATAGACTGAAGTGGTAAATAGAAGTTTGGGCAATTTGCTAAGGTGTTTAGTAGGAGATAAGCCCAAGGAATGGGATTTGATTATACCACAAGCAGAATTTTCTTACAATAACTTCGTAAATAGGAGTACTGGTAGATCGCCATTCCCAATTGTGTATCAAAGTAGCCCAAGGATTGCACTAGAATTGAGGAAGATGGAGCAAAGTGAGAGAAGAAGTGTTGAGGTAGAAGAATTTTTTGAACATATCAAGGGCCTACATGAGGAGGTACATGCACACATTACCAAGATGAATTAGCAGTATAAAGCTAGGGCTAACCAAAGGAGGAGACGAAAAGAGTTTTAAGTAGGGGATATGGTTATGGTAAACTTAAAAAAGGAACAATTTCTAGTGGGTACTTACAACAAGTTGAAGATGAAGAAATTTGGCCCCTATAAAATTTTGAAGAAACATGACTTGGGAAATGCATATGAGGTTGAGTTCCTAGATGAGATTCATATTTCTCCTTTCTTCAACATTGCAGACTTAACAAAAATCATGATGATGGTGCAGATAAGGGTGTCATGCTAGAACCATGTCCAATTCTTAGTTCTAAGAAGGAGGAGATAGAAGAGATTTTGGATAGTATTGTGGCTAGGAGTACCAAACATAGGCAATATGAGGAGCATTTGGTGAAGTGGAAAGCACAACCAATAGATGACTCAACTTGGATATCAGCAGCAGAGGTTGCCCATTTGGGCTTTCCTCTACCATAAAGTGACAGGGTGACTCTTCAATCTACCATCGGTGTCTAATGCAGGATCATATAGTGGTGTAAGGGCAATCCTGTATCACCCAAAAATATACTTAGAAATAGTTTATGTTTAATGTGTTTTTATTTTTGGTTACCCATTTGGGTCAAATAAGGTTCCAACTCTCACAATTCCACTATTAGTGTTCTTGGTTAGAGTTTTTAAGCACCTTGGGATATGTCTAAATGCTAAAAAAATAAGACTATGTAATTGAGCCATAATTATGGTGTGTTATAGGATTTAAATTGAAGGGATGGTTCTATTTGTAATTTAGAACACTCCAGAAAAAGAATCAAGTCAAAAGGATTCATGGTTAGAAAGTTTTTGCAATTTTTTTATTCTTTGAGACCTCCTAAGAATACTTCAAAGTTAGATATGAGGTACTAAATGGCCTTTTATGGGGACAAAAAATGGGGAACAAGTGAAGCTGGTCCATGGGGTCATAGAGCACTTTGAGAGCTTTCTAAAAATGTAAACGATTCATCAATCAAAGCTACGGTTCAAAAATTATGCTTCCCAAAAGTTCGACGACCATTTCTAGATTCTTCTAATTTTACACTGACTTCGAACATGATTTTTGGAACCTTTTGTTTTGGTGGTGGATGTCAATTAGTATATTCTAGAATGTATTCCTAACCCTAAACCATTTGGAGCTTATTTAAGAACATTTCTGGCATTGTAAGGGAGCACTTAGTAGAGTTAGAGAGAAGGTACTATGTGGAGGATTTCTTTCTCTAGAATCATATTGTTGTAAGACCATAGGGAATATTTCATTCATAATAATATTTTCCCTTTTCCTATGTGTTCATTCTAGTCTTTGGTTGTGTCTCCATCACAATCCATACCATCATCGAATCAAGATAGTTTTTAATATACAAATGAAATGCATCCCACTCATGGGAAATTGTATAAAATAAATAAACCAATTAGAAATAACTTATATTGATGATGAATAAGAATTAATTAACTATAATTACATTTTATAATTACCTCTCACTTTCCTCAATATACCTTTCCCCATTAAGTACTCCCCTTCAAATCAGTTAATGGTTTCAGGATCCCAAATGCAATCTACATGGATATTTTATGCAAATTTGGAAAGATATTAACTAATGTACACCATGGTTTGGTAGACCATATATCCCTCAACCATGAAACTCTATGGACATGCTTTCTCTTGAACCAAGCCCTTAAACCATCCATAATAACCTAGCTGGCACAGGTCTACACATATCAATCTCCTCAAGTAAATGTATTAGGAAATGTTCCTGTGCATTGGAAAAAATTTATGGTAGAAACTTTTGCATCTCACACAAAAGCTAAGGAGTTTTTCTCTTCGAATGCTTTATGTATTTTATATCAATTTCTTTACATGACAACCACCAAGAAGATATTCATCATGAAAAAATATATTAATGATACTAATAACACTTCTATACAACAAATCTAACAAATAAAACTTCTAACCTTATGAATTTCCCATAATAATAAAATAAAATAATCAGAGGTACATAATGTTTTATGAATTTATTGAAAATAGAGAAGAACATAACTTACCTTGATCAAGGTATTCCAATCATGTGTTTTTATCCCTAACCCAAAATCAACTTTCTTTGATATGAGATTTCTTAAGTTTGTAGAAAATCCTATTGAAAATTTATCTTTTTTTTTATGGATTCATATATGGGATCAATTTTTTGTTCCTTTAATAACCAAGGAATTTTTGGAATTACAATCTAAAAGGTAAACTTCTAGGGGGGTGAATCAATAGTTTAAACTTTGACACATAAAACTTTTACCACACATCCATCTCATACATTCAATAAGAAAACTAAAAATACCATGTAAAGATTGTACATCTAAATCATGTAAACAAGTATTCACACATGCATATATGACACCTAATATGATTACCGAGAAACCCTCCAATTAGAAGATAAAATTGGGGTGGGATGACACCCAAAATCTTCACTACCACAGTAATAAAGTGTATCCAATGAAGGTTACAATGTTTGATCATGAAACATGATCTACCCTTTGAAAGGTTTACCTTGTTAAAGGCTTAGAAAATATAGTTAGGTCTCCCCTATTAGAGGATTTGAACACTTTTTTAGAAGTGTTCCTTGTTAAAGAACTTTAACTCATAATTAAGTAAGAACTTTGTTAGAGGATTTTAGTATAGCCTATTAGGACTACTCTGTTAAGAGATTTAACTGATTCACCTATTAGAATGACTCATCATTGATCTTGTGGTTAGCACTCTATTGCTTGATGATAGATCACCTCCAAACTGATGTATTATTGATCCTTCTTGATCAAATGTCTTGTTGTTGTATACTATTCCCTTCCTATGTTCTCCTTTAACTGATTCTGCAATGCAATTTCAATTCACAATTTCTTAGCCACCATGAATGTTTTGTTTGTGCATGCAAACTTTCCTCTTCACTTCTTCTACACACATATGAAGTTTAGGGTTTTTCCTCCTTAAGAAGACTTAGGTGACTTAGGGTTAGGTATGAATAAATGGTTGTGATTCATCTATTTTTCCACTTAAACCTTCCCTTTATCTAATTGGATGCATGTACTTCTTAGGGATTCCAACTTAATATTTGTCCTTATCTCCAAAATATCATAACTCAATATGTAAGTCAGCTCAAAAATGGTTTACATAGTATTTTGTGTCATTAGAAACAACTATGTCAAAATTGTGTTACTCAACATTTGAAGTCTCTTATGCTCAGCATATATTGATTTCTATACTATGACTTAATATCCAAATGAATTGACATGCACTACTTGGTCAGCTCCTGAATCACTTGGCATACATTGTTTCCTTAGCGCATGAGTGGCTCGACACTCACTATGGACTCAACATGCTCGATCTTATACATGTGCTCAATATGTACTACTTATTCGACATGAACTAAGTAAATGACTTAAGTTTATAGAGACTCATTTGTCAAACCTAATCTAAGATCAACAATCTCCCCCTTTGATATAAGTGTCAGAAACACTTGGTCATGCATTGATATCCTTATTCTTATGAGCATAACATATCTCTTATCCAGCTAGTGTACCAAATATCAAAATTTTGCAACAACTTATACCTCAAAATTTGATAACTTCCCCTGAGATGATAGGTTTGGTTTTGTACTAAAAAATTTCACTCCTACTAAGTAGATATGCCTCAACTGATACTATTTCACTTCATTTGATATGTTTTTTTTTTCTTTGCTTGCTCCCCTATGCTCCTACTAAACAAAAGATAGTATCTAATTTTTAATTTCGAACAAAAACCTACATTAGATGGAATGACATTACCTCAACAATTCATTCTATTGTAATCCAACTTCCACATGTGATGTATCATTCTTTGTGCTTTTTTGTTGTCTCTTCTTTCCCATTGAAAAGATATTTTTTAGTAATTTGATATTTATGATTTTTGTGGAGAAAGTGTCTATTCTCACTGAACACCTACTTTCCTAAACTTTTTGAATGATGAGATTTCATCTTTGGACCACAAATTGGACATGCAAATTTTCCCTTTGTCTAAAGATCTATAAGATTGTGTATAAATAGATGACATGTGTACTAGAAGATTCATATTTACAATTATCATGTTCAACTTAAATAGACAACGAAAATGTATTAGCAATATTACATACCAAAAATATGCATTAACAATTTTACATACCAAAAAAAAAAATACTCCAAGGGCATCATGTATTGTCCATACAAGCATTGCACACAATTGAAATTGTCTTTCACCAATTAGTCTAGAGATTATTTACATTGTGACCCCATTCCATAACTCCAATAATTCATAAATCAAGGGCTTAATATATACATTCATATCTTTCACTTGGTACTTACCTAGTTGAATGAACATAAACAAAACATAATTATTATGGCCATTTTGATACTATGTTTATAAATTAATTTAGAAGACTATTAAAATGGAAAAATACCTCATACAATCATTTGCAACATTATGTGCTCCATCTTTATTGACATCCATAGAGGAATGTTATTGTTAATAACAAAAATAGGTCAGAACGAGTAAATAGACCTCATCTCTACAAATGGATTGACACCATCTGCAACCAATGAAAGCTTCAAATTACAAGGTTTTTTTTTAAATATTAGCCACTTATCTTAAATTTCCTTAAATGAAAAATAATCCAAATTCATTTGCATAATGTAACATTGACTTATATTCTATGCATGGTAATCCATAAATTGTGCCAAGCTAGTACACTTGGAAAATTGTTATAGATGTAGAATAATGCGATTGTATTGAAAAACCTTGCAAGGAACTTTTTTGGTTATTTGATCTGATTGATATCTACTAATGTGACAATTAGGGCATTGTCTTTAAAATTCATGTTGTTTATGATATATAATATGATCATTGGGACATGCATGTGTTTTTGATACTCCATTCCAATATCTTTCATAATAGTTGATAATTCTCAATAAGAGTGAGGTAGAATGTTTGATGGTGGTAACAAAAACTAACCTAAGAACCTATGGAAAAAAAGTGTTACTATAAAAACATTAATGGTACGCTAACATAGAAGATGTAAAAAATGACTCTATACCTTAGCATATGTGAGATTGCTACATTGGATATACCACTGATAACGTTGAATTTTACCAGCAACAATATAGTAGAGAGAATTGTTGTTTGGGAGCCTTGGTATTAGGGCTCATATGCCTTTTAAATTATAGGTATATCAAGGTTCTCTTTTTCATCATCATTAGATATTGCATGACTATCATCATCTTCATCATCTTCATCAATTACACCAGTAACATCTTCTTCAATCCTATTCTTTGGCACATTATCAGTTGCACCAATACCAGCATCTTTGATTGTGTTATATTCCTTAGGATCATCTTCTTCTATAGGAGCATTACCTTTTTCTTTGATATTCACACCTCCATGTTCCACCAGTTTGAAATCCAAATTCACCAAAGGACAAAAATCCTTTCCCCCTCAATGTGATCATGTTTCCTACAATTGCTTTGAGCTGTTGTGATTAGAATTCTTTGATTCTTTAAGTCCTCACATTTTGTATAAGGACAATAAAATTTTCCATCACCTTTTCTTTTGAACTAAGACCACAATCTAGCAATTGTCACATTATGTTTTTTTGGGTTCATATTGTTAGGCATGGACTTTCCTCACAAGTAGATGTTCAAGCTATAAAATTATATCAAATATAAACATACAAGCATTAGTAGTATCTTGTATATAATTGATAATAATAAAATTATTAAATATTAATATCTCTTCAATAAGGGTGACATCTAAAAAAAATAAATTAAAAAAAAATATATATATATATATATATAAGATAAGCTAATGCTTGAAAAGCTACGATAATTCATATGTTCCCATTATATATATGATGATTCATACATTCCCCATGTTGTTGAGCTACCCAAAATTTTTACATAAATCATAGAAAATTTTCATGAATGTAGTGAAATATCCATTTGAATTAGTTTGAAGTGTGAGAGAGAGAGAGAGAGAAGAAAAGGGAAGGAGAAAGGGAGGTTAAAGTCTCCCCAAATAGCTATGCTTGTATCCCAAAGCTTAAATTGCAAGCCAACATTTTTTCTTTAATTACTCTTTTTATTTTTTTACATTTGACAAGCACTATTCTTCAACATAATCCCCAATGGTTTTATTGTCTTTGATTCATTGATTTAACCCACCCTAAAGTTTACCTAGATTATCTTTTCCTTAGAGTTTCTTTATTTTTAAATATGGCCCATCTTGTTCCTTTTCAGATTTTCAATGCATATTATATACAAGTCATGAGATGTATAGGTGAAATGATGTAGAATTTGAATTCATGGCTGCCACTGTGGATATTCATTTTGATCATATGAGAAAGACTTATTCTTCTTTCTCTTTAGTGACACTAAATTTTGTCCATAGTTATGTTACTGATGTGAGTTCTATTAGCTTTAGTTGCCCTTTTGGGTCGTCTTTCAATGGGCCAGGATATAGTAGTATTGGAAGCAACATATATAAGCTATGAAATCAATTCTATATTTGATTACAATCCTTGAATAAAATTAAATACCCTAGCAATAATATGGGTAGTGTCTTAGGAATAGTAAATACTAGATTCTTTTATCAGCAAACATATGGGTAGTATTCCTAGTAATAATATCCTATGTACTTATTTGAATTCAATGTATTCTTCAATACTTGATGGAAATTTTCTTGGCTTTTCTTACCATAAATAGGAAGTTATATCCAAGTAAAGAAGGAGAAATGCCATGGTAATATCAATACGAATGAAGCCATTGACCATAATGCCCATCACAACTAATGTGTTCCAAGTCATTAGAAAAAAAGCTATCTTGAATGGTGAAAACCTTACAATGAAAATGACTAACCCAAACACAAATAAATACCACCATGTTCGTCTAAAGCTCTTAGTTTAGCATATGTTGAGAGGAAAGGTGTTGATTGATGTAATCTGGGAGCTATAAAAGGAGAATCTGTAGTAAACTATAAAGAACACCACTGCGGTCTGAAGTAATTCATCTAGAATTTGATGGCATACCATTTTTCTCACAAGTAACCTAACATGATACCAAGTCCATGGTCAAAAGAAAATATTTTCTTAGAACATTCCCAAGTCCATGGAAATCTTATTGAAATATAATTGAAAATTATTTAATTAGGTAGCCGTCATGTACAGATGAAAATTTGTTCCCATTATTTCCTAATTATGATACTGTAACTTAATAGTTGCAGTTTCCCAAATTAGAAAATAGCTCATAGTATTTATATTATCATGGTTTCTTTTATGTGTTGTTAATCTTTACCAACTCTTTTCATTGAGGCCATTGCTCTATTTTTAAATAGTAGTGCTTATACTTTGATTAATTCTAAACTTTCTTCATATGTTTGTATAAAAAGAAATGTAAGACAATAATTTTCTAGTCATATTGAAGAGCTATGTGAAGAAATTTAACACAATTTGTTGAAGTATTGGACAAAATAGCCCAAATATTGTGGGGAGGGTATTAATAACTAGCATACAATTAATCTTTAAATCACTTATATCATCAGATTCACTCCATTCATATATTAAAATTACCAAACACCAAAAAATGGCAGCTCAAGTGATTGCAAATTTTTGAATCAATGTAAACATTGCTTCAAGCCTTCAAGTCATGAAATACATGCATATCTCTGAGGATAAAATTTTTGATAGGTCTTCTTTTAATGTTGTCTATTAATAGAAGAATTTATATCATTCATGAGTTTTCTTATATACTTATTCAATCTATTTTATATAAAGTTTATCATTTTGCTTTATTTTTTATATCTCTTAAATTTAGACCATGGATGAAAGGTGCGATTAAGGAATATCCATCATTTTCTTAACTGTTTCAACAACTCCAATTTCTAGTCATTTGGATTTCTTTTGCTAAGGACACATAAGTTCAAATTCATACATTAATAAGTTTCATCTAATAAGTACTATGGAATTAATAGTGAAGAAGGGGAGGATGACCATTATATTGTGACATGTGAAGGTGAGACAAATAGCAACTTCATGTTGAAGACAAACAAACAATAGTGATAAGTGATAATAAATGATGATCACACAAAAAACAATTATACAAAAGCTCCAAATAAAACTTGATAGAATAGGAGGCAAGATGTCTATCACATAAAGTTTCAAAATACAAGTGCCATTATGACACATACATATTCACCAAAATAAGCCAATTCAACACAATGATATATCAATGAATGAATTCATAATGATCTCAAGGGTTGAATCCATATTGATAATATATAGGGATCATCTTGAGACACATGAAATAAAAGTGGAAAACATTGGAAAAATGAAAGAAGTATCAAAGTTTCACTTAGACCACATTGGGGTGCCACATCATCAAGCATTAGCTAGATATGTGGTCACATTCAAGGAATAGAAGGGACTTGGTGGTGGGGTTGCTATTGATAAGGAGAAAACTATTCAGTCCTCTGTCCCAAGTGGTAGTTAGATCGTAGTCCTAGATATCATAGCCAATAGGCTTATTTTTTATTTAGTTGTGCTTTAGTTTTAAGTTTAACATTATTTTAGATAAATACTCCTGCATGAATCAGCCTCTAAATTTTTTTTTTTTATATAGCTATAAAAACTTGTTTTCAAGGTTTTGATAGGTTCATCTCA